>CM073759.1:116659600-117859600 GCA_037127475.1 Arma custos
CTAAAATAGGGTAAACCAAAACAATCATATAGAAGATGAAAAAGACAGTGTCATTCAACAGCTCACAGAAAGACTTAATAAAGTAGAGCATTTTTTAGAAGTAGGTCCCAAGGAGGAGGATCAAATATAAATGAATTAAATATGACTGACACTCTACCACAGGTCATAGACTATAAAGGCTTAAAGTGGTTATTTGATACTGGCGCTACTAAAAATTATATACACCCGGATGTGGTACCGGAAAATGTAAAGAAAATTAAGGATTCATTCATAGTTAAAACCCCTGCTGGAAGAAAAGAAGGAACACATAGTGTCATACTTCCATTAGAGGATCATTTAGGACTAAATTTCTAATTTTTCCATTTTCGGACCATTTCAAAGTATTAGTAGGATATGAAACAATGAAGAATTTAAAAGCTAAAATAAATTGTGAAAAAAAAGAAATATGTCTTGAAAATAGAGGAAAAGTAAAAACCTTCAATATAGAAGGAAATAGCAGTAATAATTTAAATATAATGGAAAATATAAAAGAAATAAAAATGCTATAAGGCATGAACATATAAGAGAAGAATTTTTTGAAAAATTAATAGAAATAATAAAACAAAATAATGAAGTAATAAAAATTAAAGAAGAACAATTACAACCTACGAACTTACTACAACACAAAATAATAACAACTAATGAAAATCCCATTTATACACGAAACTACCGGTATCCGGAGCAGTTTAAGAAACAGATAAAGGAAGAAGTAGCAAAACTACTACATGATGGGATAATCAGAAAAAGTAACAGTCCTTATAATTCACCCCTTTGGATCGTCCCAAAGAAAAAAGATGCTTCAGGAATATCTAAAGTACGAATGGTCATTGATTACAAAAAATTGAATCATGCCAATATAAAAGACAAATTCCCACTTCCTAACATCGAAGAAGTACTCAATAGATTGAAAGGCTCAAAATTCTTCACAACTATAGATTTAATTTCAGGATTCCCTCAAATAATGATGCATCCAGATTCTGTTGAAAATACGGCCTTTTCTACAGAAGATGGCCATTATGAATTCGTTCGAATGCCCTTCGGCCTTTGTAATGGGCCACCCACATTTCAACGAATGATGACTAGAGCCATAGAAAATCTTCAGAACACCATGGTATATGTAGATGATATAATTATCATATTTTTAAATTATTATTAAATTTTGTGGGGAGGAGTTATGTCACTGACCCCTCCCAGCTGCACCTATTCTGTGTCCCACGGGAGTCAGCACAAGTCAGCACTAAGATTCTCTTATAAGTAACTCCTTAGAAAATAAGCAATCAATTCTTGTCCTAGTTCTAGACTGTTACTTTGTCGTTTTAAATAAAGTTTGCTTTTTAAAAAGTCTTATCAAGTGTTCATTTATTTAATTATATATTCTATGTGTGTTATGTATTAATTCTAATAGAAATAAAATATGTTTCTTGTTTTGCCAAACGCGTGTGGTATTTTTTAAATACCGGAAATTCCAAACATAAAACAATGGCCAAATAACAAATACTAAATTACCCTATTGATTAATTATAATATTAATTTTCTCTACTCATTACTATTAATATTCCCAATAGATAACAACACATTACATATGTGGAAAGAAATAGATAAATTAAAACCATTGTTGAAAAATGATTGCTATGATATGAGTGTTTAAATAAAATAAAATTCTTGGCATTATTAAACTTTGAAATATTGAACACTACGCTGGAGTAGAGCAAGATGTCAGAGAAAAAAGAACTAAGGCGTATGAAAGAAGGATACGTTTCTGGCCCGTAGAAAAGGTACTCACACACCAAGCAGACAGCGAGAAGGGTAGGTGGGAACATAAGAAAACAGAGAACGGAGGTTTAGTTGACATTGCGGACGAAAAAAGCACACTATTTCATTGGGTATTCACTGATTGCAGAAGCAGTTTGGGGTGACGGCTACTGCATCCAGTGAAGCGAGCGACCCATTGGACAGAAATCAAGAATAGACTATTAGAAAAAATGATGATCCTATATGATAGAGAAAGGGAAGGGGGTACCATGGAAAAGTTGACATTGCGGACGAAAAAATCACACAATTTCATTGGGTATTAACTGATTGCAGAAGCAGTTTGGGGCGACGGCTACTGCATCCAGTGAAGCGAGCGACCCATTGGACAGAAATCAAGAATAGACTATTAGAAAAAATGATGATCCTATATGAAAGAGAAAGGAAAGGTGGAAACATGGAAAAATTGACATTGCGGACGAAAAAAGCTAATCATTTCATTGAGTATTCACTGATTGCAGAAGCAGTTTGGGGCGACGGCTACTGCATCCAGTGAAGCGAGCGACCCATTGGAAAAAAATATCAGAAAAGTTGATGATCCTTTATGAAAGAAAAAGAAAAGTGGATAAGGAAGACTATAGAACTCTTGAACTTGTGAAGAGAATGGAGCCAGTGGTTTCATAGGGCTAAACTGAATGCATTAGCAGGCACTGCTACTGAATTCAGTGAAGCGAACCATCCACTATAAAAAATGGGTAACGAAACCACAGGCAGAACCTCATGGGTGGTTTGGAATCCTGCCTATCTCATAGGTAATTACTTGCTTCATCTTTTACTTCCTCCAAGTTCCTTTCTGCTTCGGGTATCTACTCCAGGATCTGCATTTTTCTCGGCCCCACCCCATCTTTGTCGTCCCCTGGAGTCTTCCCGGTAACCAATCGATAAACGTTCCGTTCTTCTCTTACATATTTATTTATTATATTCATGAATGATGAAGAGCAGAAGAACACATCGATAAGTATGATGTCACTTTTAAAATTTATTACTTTAATAAGCCATTAAATACTTCTTTTTAATTTATAAATAAGTATAATTTTTATGATTTTAAATAGTTTGTTTATAATTTACTATTATTCATGATTCGAACCATTAATTCTTAATTATTCGCACAAATATGTATGTGTTATTTGCCAATTTTGTTTTATTTTCAACCTTGATGATCATATATTTATAACCTTCTTCTTCTTCCTCCTTGTGCCTTTCAGCGGGAAGGTGGCTCCGTCCTTGCCAGCCACGCATCTCGGTTCCTGGCCAGCGCCTTCATGTCATTCAGGCCTTGTCCTCTTTGTTGTTCCAGCTTGAAGATGTGGTTCGGCCATGTCTGCCTACGTTAGGGACGTCTTCTAGTTGCCCTGGCTTCAATGATCTTTCTCGGGTACCGATCTTCCTCCATTCGGCAAAGGTGGCCAAGCCATCTCAGCTGTCTCTTTTCAACCACTACTGTTCTTGTTCAGCCAGCTACTCTCCTTAGGCATCTCATTTCTGCGGCTTTTAATTGTACCAGTGCTTGTACAATGGGCCCCAGCTTTCACTTGCAAACAGCCATTCAAAGAGGATCATGCCAGTTCCTACCTTGGTCCTCAGTCCGGCCGACACTCCTGAGTAAATCAACACCTTGCCTTTGTCAAGTCTCACTTATTCTTGTCCTTTATTTCCTTATTTCTCCAATGGGTTGTATCTTTATCTCGTTTTCCGCCATGTGTTTAAGAATAGGGAGAATAGAAGGTGCTATACAGGTTATATAGTTATGTCACTGACCCATCCCAGCTGCACCTATTCTCTTTCCCACGGGAGTCAGCACAAGTCAGAACTAAGATTCTCTTATAAGTAACTCCTTAGAAAATAAGCAATCAATTCTTGTCCTAGTTCTAGACTGTTACTATGTCGGTTTAAACAAAGTTTGCTTTTTAAAAAGTCTTATCAAGTGTTCATTTATTTAATTGGCGCCCAAATAGGGACTTAACGGCTTACCGAAATACTTCATAGAAACTAACGTAAGAAGATTGTTTTTACAATTTCAAAGCTAAGTCAAAAATCTATTAAATACAAGAAGGAAGGCTCAAGCATCCAGTCTTTACTGTCTGCTCTTCACTTGCTGGTCATTTGAGAACATCACTCCGCAGAACATCTGGGAAATCGACTCAAGACTGCAATAACTTCTTAACAACGCTTGGTAAATAAAAGACTTTAGTATAGTTCACATACTGCATGAACTTAGAATTAAGTAGACGCTTAGCTAATTTAAGAATTAATCACAGTACAGTAGATCAGGATATCGATACAATGTCGGTATCAACTCTAGAAATAAAAGATTTTGATTTTAATTTAATTCCTAATTATGATGGTGATTCTTTGCATTTGGTAGATTTCACTAAAAGTATTAAATATCTCTTAAATTTATATTGTAAAGATGGGAATCCATATAAAATTATAAATCATCAAAAAATTTTACTAACAATTCATAACAAATTACAAGGTAAAGCCAAAATAGCTACCTATGATAAAGATTTTAACAATGTTGAGTCAGTAATCGAGTATCTGACTAGTAAATATCAGGATTCGCGGACAAAAGAGCAATTGCTTGCGGAAATTCTTAACACTCTACCATTTAGAAATGAAAATCCGAAAGATTTTATTGAACGGTTGATGTTAAAAAGATGTGATTTATATGCCAGGACGTATGCTGATGAAAGTATAACTAATAAGCAAGATGAAATGGCCAGATATGAAAAACAATTGGCACATCATGCCGTACACCAATTTCATCCAGATTTAACAAATTTTATATATCAAATTAAATTTGATTCATCAGAAGATTTGGATAATATATTAAGAAACTCTGTTTCTTTTATAGTGTACAGATTATTTCCAACAAAAAGGGAATATCACAATAATAATAATAATCATTTTGAAAAACCAAAATATTCAGACAGACCACGGGAAGTTAATAATAAACCTCCTTACCCAGTAAGATATGAATATAATCCACCGCCCAGACAAGAATTTAGACCTAGGGAGCACTATCAGCATAATCACAATTACAATTACCAATACAGAGCACCATATCAACCACAACAATTTGTCCCTAATTATAGACGGGAATAGTCTCCGCAAGATAACATAAGTTTTTTAATAAACCGCCCTCATATAGATATAGACAAAATGAAAAACCAAATTACCCTCAAGAACAAACATTCGGAAAAAGGGAAGACAGTAATACAGTATCAATGAGAACTGTCTAAAATAGGGTAAACCAAAACAATCATATAGAAGATGAAAAAGACAGTGTCTTTCAACAGCTCACAGAAAGACTTAATAAAGTAGAGCATTTTTTAGAAGTAGGTCCCAAGGAGGAGGATCAAATATAAATGAATTAAATATGACTGACACTCTACCACAGGTCATAGACTATAAAGGCTTAAAGTGGTTATTTGATACTGGCGCTACTAAGAATTATATACACCCGGATGTGGTACCGGAAAATGTAAAGAAAATTAAGGATTCATTCATAGTTAAAACCCCTGCTGGAAGAAAAGAAGGAACACGTAGTGTCATACTTCCATTAGAGGATCATTTAGGACTAAATTTCTAATTTTTCCATTTTCGGACCATTTCAAAGTGTTAGTAGGATATGAAACAATGAAGAATTTAAAAGCTAAAATAAATTGTGAAAAAAAAGAAATATGTCTTGAAAATAGAGGAAAAGTAAAAACCTTCAATATAGAAGGAAATAGCAGTAATAATTTAAATATAATGGAAAATATAAAAGAAATAAAAATGCTATAAGGCATGAACATATAAGAGAAGAATTTTTTGAAAAATTAATAGAAATAATAAAACAAAATAATGAAGTAATAAAAATTAAAGAAGAACAATTACAACCTACGAACTTACTACAACACAAAATAGTAACAACTAATGAAAATCCCATTTATACACGAAACTACCGGTATCCGGAGCAGTTTAAGAAACAGATAAAGGAAGAAGTAGCAAAACTACTACATGATGGGATAATAAGAAAAAGTAACAGTCCTTATAATTCACCCCTTTGGATCGTCCCAAAGAAAAAAGATGCTTCAGGAATATCTAAAGTACGAATGGTCATTGATTACAAAAAATTGAATCATGCCAATATAAAAGACAAATTCCCACTTCCTAACATCGAAGAAGTACTCAATAGATTGAAAGGCTCAAAATTCTTCACAACTATAGATTTAATTTCAGGATTCCATCAAATAATGATGCATCCAGATTCTGTTGAAAATACGGCCTTTTCTACAGAAGATGGCCATTATGAATTCGTTCGAATGCCCTTCGGCCTTTGTAATGGGCCACCCACATTTCAACGAATGATGACTAGAGCCATAGAAAATCTTCAGAACACCATGGTATATGTAGATGATATAATTATCATATTTTTAAATTATTATTAAATTTTGTGGGGAGGAGTTATGTTACTGACCCATCCCAGCTGCACCTATTCTGTGTCCCACGGGAGTCAGCACAAGTCAGCACTAAGATTCTCTTATAAGTAACTCCTTAGAAAATAAGCAATCAATTCTTGTCCTAGTTCTAGACTGTTACTTTGTCGTTTTAAATAAAGTTTGCTTTTTAAAAAGTCTTATCAAGTGTTCATTTATTTAATTGGCGCCCAAATAGGGACTTAACGGCTTACCGAAATACTTCATAGAAACTAACGTAAGAAGATTGTTTTTACAATTTCAAAGCTTCATCAAAGTATTCACTGATTGCAGAAGCAGTTTGGGGCGACGGCTACTGCATCCAGTGAAGCGAGCGACCCATTGGAAAAAAATATCAGAAAAGTTGATGATCCTTTATGAAAGAAAAAGAAAAGTGGATAAGGAAGACTATAGAACTCTTGAACTTGTGAAGAGAATGGAGCCAGTGGTTTCATAGGGCTAAACTGAATGCATTAGCAGGCACTGCTACTGAATTCAGTGAAGCGAACCATCCACTATAAAAAATGGGTAACGAAACCACAGGCAGAACCTCATGGGTGGTTTGGAATCCTGCCTATCTCATAGGTAATTACTTGCTTCATCTTTTACTTCCTCCAAGTTCCTTTCTGCTTCGGGTATCTACTCCAGGATCTGCATTTTTCTCGGCCCCACCCCATCTTTGTCGTCCCCTGGAGTCTTCCCGGTAACCAATCGATAAACGTTCCGTTCTTCTCTTACATATTTATTTATTATATTCATGAATGATGAAGAGCAGAAGAACACATCGATAAGTATGATGTCACTTTTAAAATTTATTACTTTAATAAGCCATTAAATACTTCTTTTTAATTTATAAATAAGTATAATTTTTATGATTTTAAATAGTTTGTTTATAATTTACTATTATTCATGATTCGAACCATTAATTCTTAATTATTCGCACAAATATGTATGTGTTATTTGCCAATTTTGTTTTCTTTTCAACCTTGATGATCATATATTTATAACCTTCTTCTTCTTCCTCCTTGTGCCTTTCAGCGGGAAGGTGGCTCCGTCCTTGCCAGCCACGCATCTCGGTTCCTGGCCAGCGCCTTCATGTCATTCAGGCCTTGTCCTCTTTGTTGTTCCAGCTTGAAGATGTGGTTCGGCCATGTCTGCCTACGTTAGGGACGTCTTCTAGTTGCCCTGGCTTCAATGATCTTTCTCGGGTACCGATCTTCCTCCATTCGGCAAAGGTGGCCAAGCCATCTCAGCTGTCTCTTTTCAACCACTACTGTTCTTGTTCAGCCAGCTACTCTCCTTAGGCATCTCATTTCTGCGGCTTTTAATTGTACCAGTGCTTGTACAATGGGCCCCAGCTTTCACTTGCAAACAGCCATTCAAAGAGGATCATGCCAGTTCCTACCTTGGTCCTCAGTCCGGCCGACACTCCTGAGTAAATCAACACCTTGCCTTTGTCAAGTCTCACTTATTCTTGTCCTTTATTTCCTTATTTCTCCAATGGGTTGTATCTTTATCTCGTTTTCCGCCATGTGTTTAAGAATAGGGAGAATAGAAGGTGCTATACAGGTTTTATAGTTATGTCACTGACCCATCCCAGCTGCACCTATTCTCTTTCCCACGGGAGTCAGCACAAGTCAGAACTAAGATTCTCTTATAAGTAACTCCTTAGAAAATAAGCAATCAATTCTTGTCCTAGTTCTAGACTGTTACTATGTCGGTTTAAACAAAGTTTGCTTTTTAAAAAGTCTTATCAAGTGTTCATTTATTTAATTGGCGCCCAAATAGGGACTTAACGGCTTACCGAAATACTTCATAGAAACTAACGTAAGAAGATTGTTTTTACAATTTCAAAGCTAAGTCAAAAATCTATTAAATACAAGAAGGAAGGCTCAAGCATCCAGTCTTTACTGTCTGCTCTTCACTTGCTGGTCATTTGAGAACATCACTCCGCAGAACATCTGGGAAATCGACTCAAGACTGCAATAACTTCTTAACAACGCTTGGTAAATAAAAGACTTTAGTATAGTTCACATACTGCATGAACTTAGAATTAAGTAGACGCTTAGCTAATTTAAGAATTAATCACAGTACAGTAGATCAGGATATCGATACAATGTCGGTATCAACTCTAGAAATAAAAGATTTTGATTTTAATTTAATTCCTAATTATGATGGTGATTCTTTGCATTTGGTAGATTTCACTAAAAGTATTAAATATCTCTTAAATTTATATTGTAAAGATGGGAATCCATATAAAATTATAAATCATCAAAAAATTTTACTAACAATTCATAACAAATTACAAGGTAAAGCCAAAATAGCTACCTATGATAAAGATTTTAACAATGTTGAGTCAGTAATCGAGTATCTGACTAGTAAATATCAGGATTCGCGGACAAAAGAGCAATTGCTTGCGGAAATTCTTAACACTCTACCATTTAGAAATGAAAATCCGAAAGATTTTATTGAACGGTTGATGTTAAAAAGATGTGATTTATATGCCAGGACGTATGCTGATGAAAGTATAACTAATAAGCAAGATGAAATGGCCAGATATGAAAAACAATTGGCACATCATGCCGTACACCAATTTCATCCAGATTTAACAAATTTTATATATCAAATTAAATTTGATTCATCAGAAGATTTGGATAATATATTAAGAAACTCTGTTTCTTTTATAGTGTACAGATTATTTCCAACAAAAAGGGAATATCACAATAATAAAAATCATTTTGAAAAACCAAAATATTCAGACAGACCACGGGAAGTTAATAATAAACCTCCTTACCCAGTAAGATATGAATATAATCCACCGCCCAGACAAGAATTTAGACCTAGGGAGCACTATCAGCATAATCACAATTACAATTACCAATACAGAGCACCATATCAACCACAACAATTTGTCCCTAATTATAGACGGGAATGGTCTCCGCAAGATAACATAAGTTTTTTAATAAACCGCCCTCATATAGATATAGACAAAATGAAAAACCAAATTACCCTCAAGAACAAACATTCGGAAAAAGGGAAGACAGTAATACAGTATCAATGAGAACTGTCTAAAATAGGGTAAACCAAAACAATCATATAGAAGATGAAAAAGACAGTGTCATTCAACAGCTCACAGAAAGACTTAATAAAGTAGAGCATTTTTTAGAAGTAGGTCCCAAGGAGGAGGATCAAATATAAATGAATTAAATATGACTGACACTCTACCACAGGTCATAGACTATAAAGGCTTAAAGTGGTTATTTGATACTGGCGCTACTAAAAATTATATACACCCGGATGTGGTACCGGAAAATGTAAAGAAAATTAAGGATTCATTCATAGTTAAAACCCCTGCTGGAAGAAAAGAAGGAACACATAGTGTCATACTTCCATTAGAGGATCATTTAGGACTAAATTTCTAATTTTTCCATTTTCGGACCATTTTAAAGTATTAGTAGGATATGAAACAATGAAGAATTTAAAAGCTAAAATAAATTGTGAAAAAAAAGAAATATGTCTTGAAAATAGAGGAAAAGTAAAAACCTTCAATATAGAAGGAAATAGCAGTAATAATTTAAATGTAATGGAAAATATAAAAGAAATAAAAATGCTATAAGGCATGAACATGTAAGAGAAGAATTATTCGAAAAATTAATAGAAATAATAAAACAAAATAATGAAGTAATAAAAAATAAAGAAGAACAATTACAACCTACGAACTTACTACAACACAAAATAATAACAACTAATGAAAATCCCATTTATACACGAAACTACCGGTATCCGGAGCAGTTTAAGAAACAGATAAAGGAAGAAGTAGCAAAACTACTACATGATGGGATAATAAGAAAAAGTAACAGTCCTTATAATTCACCCCTTTGGATCGTCCCAAAGAAAAAAGATGCTTCAGGAATATCTAAAGTACGAATGGTCATTGATTACAAAAAATTGAATCATGCCAATATAAAAGACAAATTCCCACTTCCTAACATCGAAGAAGTACTCAATAGATTGAAAGGCTCAAAATTCTTCACAACTATAGATTTAATTTCAGGATTCCATCAAATAATGATGCATCCAGATTCTGTTGAAAATACGGCCTTTTCTACAGAAGATGGCCATTATGAATTCGTTCGAATGCCCTTCGGCCTTTGTAATGGGCCACCCACATTTCAACGAATGATGACTAGAGCCATAGAAAATCTTCAGAACACCATGGTATATGTAGATGATATAATTATCATATTTTTAAATTATTATTAAATTTTGTGGGGAGGAGTTATGTCACTGACCCATCCCAGCTGCACCTATTCTGTGTCCCACGGGAGTCAGCACAAGTCAGCACTAAGATTCTCTTATAAGTAACTCCTTAGAAAATAAGCAATCAATTCTTGTCCTAGTTCTAGACTGTTACTTTGTCGTTTTAAATAAAGTTTGCTTTTTAAAAAGTCTTATCAAGTGTTCATTTATTTAATTATATATTCTATGTGTGTTATGTATTAATTCTAATAGAAATAAAATATGTTTCTTGTTTTGCCAAACGCGTGTGGTATTTTTTAAATACCGGAAATTCCAAACATAAAACAATGGCCAAATAACAAATACTAAATTACCCTATTGATTAATTATAATATTAATTTTCTCTACTCATTACTATTAATATTCCCAATAGATAACAACACATTACATATGTGGAAAGGAATAGATAAATTAAAACCATTGTTGAAAAATGATTGCTATGATATGAGTGTTTAAATAAAATAAAATTCTTGGCATTATTAAACTTTGAAATATTGAACACTACGCTGGAGTAGAGCAAGATGTCAGAGAAAAAAGAACTAAGGCGTATGAAAGAAGGATACGTTTCTGGCCCGTAGAAAAGGTACTCACACACCAAGCAGACAGCGAGAAGGGTAGGTGGGAACATAAGAAAACAGAGAACGGAGGCTTAGTTGACATTGCGGACGAAAAAAGGACACTATTTCATTGGGTATTCACTGATTGCAGAAGCAGTTGGGGGTGACGGCTACTGCATCCAGTGAAGCGAGCGACCCATTGGACAGAAATCAAGAATAGACTATTAGAAAAAATGATGATCCTATATGATAGAGAAAGGGAAGGGGGAACCATGGAAAAGTTGACATTGCGGACGAAAAAATCACACAATTTCATTGGGTATTCACTGATTGCAGAAGCAGTTTGGGGCGACGGCTACTGCATCCAGTGAAGCGAGCGACCCATTGGACAGAAATCAAGAATAGACTATTAGAAAAAATGATGATCCTATATGAAAGAGAAAGGAAAGGTGGAAACATGGAAAAATTGACATTGCGGACGAAAAAAGCTAATCATTTCATTGAGTATTCACTGATTGCAGAAGCAGTTTGGGGCGACGGCTACTGCATCCAGTGAAGCGAGCGACCCATTGGAAAAAAATATCAGAAAAGTTGATGATCCTTTATGAAAGAAAAAGAAAAGTGGATAAGGAAGACTATAGAACTCTTGAACTTGTGAAGAGAATGGAGCCAGTGGTTTCATAGGGCTAAACTGAATGCATTAGCAGGCACTGCTACTGAATTCAGTGAAGCGAACCATCCACTATAAAAAATGGGTAACGAAACCACAGGCAGAACCTCATGGGTGGTTTGGAATCCTGCCTATCTCATAGGTAATTGCTTGCTTCATCTTTTACTTCCTCCAAGTTCCTTTCTGCTTCGGGTATCTACTCCAGGATCTGCATTTTTCTCGGCCCCACCCCATCTTTGTCGTCCCCTGGAGTCTTCCCAGTAACCAATCGATAAACGTTCCGTTCTTCTCTTACATATTTATTTATTACATTCATGAATTATGAAGAGCAGAAGAACACATCGATAAGTATGATGTCACTTTTAAAATTTATTACTTTAATAAGCCATTAAATACTTCTTTTTAATTTATAAATAAGTATAATTTTTATGATTTTAAATAGTTTGTTTATAATTTACTATTATTCATGATTCGAACCATTAATTCTTAATTATTCGCACAAATATGTATGTGTTATTTGCCAATTTTGTTTTCTTTTCAACCTTGATGATCATATATTTATAACCTTCTTCTTCTTCCTCCTTGTGCCTTTCAGCGGGAAGGTGGCTCCGTCCTTGCCAGCCACGCATCTCGGTTCCTGGCCAGCGCCTTCATGTCATTCAGGCCTCGTCCTCTTTGTTGTTCCAGCTTGAAGATGTGGTTCGGCCATGTCTGCCTACGTTAGGGACGTCTTCTAGTTGCCCTGGCTTCAATGATCTTTCTCGGGTACCGATCTTCCTCCATTCGGCAAAGGTGGCCAAGCCATCTCAGCTGTCTCTTTTCAACCACTACTGTTCTTGTTCAGCCAGCTACTCTCCTTAGGTATCTCATTTCTGCGGCTTTTAATTGTACCAGTGCTTGTACAATGGGCCCCAGCTTTCACTTGCAAACAGCCATTCAAAGAGGATCATGCCAGTTCCTACCTTGGTCCTCAGTCCGGCCGACACTCCTGAGTAAATCAACACCTTGCCTTTGTCAAGTCTCACTTATTCTTGTCCTTTATTTCCTTATTTCTCCAATGGGTTGTATCTTTATCTCGTTTTCCGCCATGTGTTTAAGAATAGGGAGAATAGAAGGTGCTATACAGGTTATATAGTTATGTCACTGACCCATCCCAGCTGCACCTATTCTCTTTCCCACGGGGGTCAGCACAAGTCAGAACTAAGATTCTCTTATAAGTAACTCCTTAGAAAATAAGCAATCAATTCTTGTCCTAGTTCTAGACTGTTACTATGTCGGTTTAAACAAAGTTTGCTTTTTAAAAAGTCTTATCAAGTGTTCATTTATTTAATTGGCGCCCAAATAGGGACTTAACGGCTTACCGAAATACTTCATAGAAACTAACGTAAGAAGATTGTTTTTACAATTTCAAAGCTAAGTCAAAAATCTATTAAATACAAGAAGGAAGGCTCAAGCATCCAGTCTTTACTGTCTGCTCTTCACTTGCTGGTCATTTGAGAACATCACTCCGCAGAACATCTGGGAAATCGACTCAAGACTGCAATAACTTCTTAACAACGCTTGGTAAATAAAAGACTTTAGTATAGTTCACATACTGCATGAACTTAGAATTAAGTAGACGCTTAGCTAATTTAAGAATTAATCACAGTACAGTAGATCAGGATATCGATACAATGTCGGTATCAACTCTAGAAATAAAAGATTTTGATTTTAATTTAATTCCTAATTATGATGGTGATTCTTTGCATTTGGTAGATTTCACTAAAAGTATTAAATATCTCTTAAATTTATATTGTAAAGATGGGAATCCATATAAAATTATAAATCATCAAAAAATTTTACTAACAATTCATAACAAATTACAAGGTAAAGCCAAAATAGCTACCTATGATAAAGATTTTAACAATGTTGAGTCAGTAATCGAGTATCTGACTAGTAAATATCAGGATTCGCGGACAAAAGAGCAATTGCTTGCGGAAATTCTTAACACTCTACCATTTAGAAATGAAAATCCGAAAGATTTTATTGAACGGTTGATGTTAAAAAGATGTGATTTATATGCCAGGACGTATGCTGATGAAAGTATAACTAATAAGCAAGATGAAATGGCCAGATATGAAAAACAATTGGCACATCATGCCGTACACCAATTTCATCCAGATTTAACAAATTTTATATATCAAATTAAATTTGATTCATCAGAAGATTTGGATAATATATTAAGAAACTCTGTTTCTTTTATAGTGTACAGATTATTTCCAACAAAAAGGGAATATCACAATAATAAAAATCATTTTGAAAAACCAAAATATTCAGACAGACCACGGGAAGTTAATAATAAACCTCCTTACCCAGTAAGATATGAATATAATCCACCGCCCAGACAAGAATTTAGACCTAGGGAGCACTATCAGCATAATCACAATTACAATTACCAATACAGAGCACCATATCAACCACAACAATTTGTCCCTAATTATAGACGGGAATGGTCTCCGCAAGATAACATAAGTTTTTTAATAAACCGCCCTCATATAGATATAGACAAAATGAAAAACCAAATTACCCTCAAGAACAAACATTCGGAAAAAGGGAAGACAGTAATACAGTATCAATGAGAACTGTCTAAAATAGGGTAAACCAAAACAATCATATAGAAGATGAAAAAGACAGTGTCATTCAACAGCTCACAGAAAGACTTAATAAAGTAGAGCATTTTTTAGAAGTAGGTCCCAAGGAGGAGGATCAAATATAAATGAATTAAATATGACTGACACTCTACCACAGGTCATAGACTATAAAGGCTTAAAGTGGTTATTTGATACTGGCGCTACTAAAAATTATATACACCCGGATGTGGTACCGGAAAATGTAAAGAAAATTAAGGATTCATTCATAGTTAAAACCCCTGCTGGAAGAAAAGAAGGAACACATAGTGTCATACTTCCATTAGAGGATCATTTAGGACTAAATTTCTAATTTTTCCATTTTCGGACCATTTCAAAGTATTAGTAGGATATGAAACAATGAAGAATTTAAAAGCTAAAATAAATTGTGAAAAAAAAGAAATATGTCTTGAAAATAGAGGAAAAGTAAAAACCTTCAATATAGAAGGAAATAGCAGTAATAATTTAAATGTAATGGAAAATATAAAAGAAATAAAAATGCTATAAGGCATGAACATATAAGAGAAGAATTATTTGAAAAATTAATAGAAATTATAAAACAAAATAATGAAGTAATAAAAAATAAAGAAGAACAATTACAACCTACGAACTTACTACAACACAAAATAATAACAACTAATGAAAATCCCATTTATACACGAAACTACCGGTATCCGGAGCAGTTTAAGAAACAGATAAAGGAAGAAGTAGCAAAACTACTACATGATGGGATAATAAGAAAAAGTAACAGTCCTTATAATTCACCCCTTTGGATCGTCCCAAAGAAAAAAGATGCTTCAGGAATATCTAAAGTACGAATGGTCATTGATTACAAAAAATTGAATCATGCCAATATAAAAGACAAATTCCCACTTCCTAACATCGAAGAAGTACTCAATAGATTGAAAGGCTCAAAATTCTTCACAACTATAGATTTAATTTCAGGATTCCATCAAATAATGATGCATCCAGATTCTGTTGAAAATACGGCCTTTTCTACAGAAGATGGCCATTATGAATTCGTTCGAATGCCCTTCGGCCTTTGTAATGGGCCACCCACATTTCAACGAATGATGACTAGAGCCATAGAAAATCTTCAGAACACCATGGTATATGTAGATGATATAATTATCATATTTTTAAATTATTATTAAATTTTGTGGGGAGGAGTTATGTCACTGACCCATCCCAGCTGCACCTATTCTGTGTCCCACGGGAGTCAGCACAAGTCAGCACTAAGATTCTCTTATAAGTAACTCCTTTAGAAAATAAGCAATCAATTCTTGTCCTAGTTCTAGACTGTTACTTTGTCGTTTTAAATAAAGTTTGCTTTTTAAAAAGTCTTATCAAGTGTTCATTTATTTAATTATATATTCTATGTGTGTTATGTATTAATTCTAATAGAAATAAAATATGTTTCTTGTTTTGCCAAACGCGTGTGGTATTTTTTAAATACCGGAAATTCCAAACATAAAACAATGGCCAAATAACAAATACAAAATTACCCTATTGATTAATTATAATATTAATTTTCTCTACTCATTGCTATTAATATTCCCAATAGATAACAACACATTACATATGTGGAAAGAAATAGATAAATTAAAACCATTGTTGAAAAATGATTGCTATGATATGAGTGTTTAAATAAAATAAAATTCTTGGCATTATTAAACTTTGAAATATTGAACACTACGCTGGAGTAGAGCAAGATGTCAGAGAAAAAAGAACTAAGGCGTATGAAAGAAGGATACGTTTCTGGCCCGTAGAAAAGGTACTCACACACCAAGCAGACAGCGAGAAGGGTAGGTGGGAACATAAGAAAACAGAGAACGGAGGCTTAGTTGACATTGCGGACGAAAAAAGGACACTATTTCATTGGGTATTCACTGATTGCAGAAGCAGTTGGGGGTGACGGCTACTGCATCCAGTGAAGCGAGCGACCCATTGGACAGAAATCAAGAATAGACTATTAGAAAAAATGATGATCCTATATGATAGAGAAAGGGAAGGGGGAACCATGGAAAAGTTGACATTTCGGAAGAAAAAATCACACAATTTCATTGGGTATTCACTGATTGCAGAAGCAGTTTGGGGCGACGGCTACTGCATCCAGTGAAGCGAGCGACCCATTGGACAGAAATCAAGAATAGACTATTAGAAAAAATGATGATCCTATATGAAAGAGAAAGGAAAGGTGGAAACATGGAAAAATTGACATTGCGGACGAAAAAAGCTAATCATTTCATTGAGTATTCACTGATTGCAGAAGCAGTTTGGGGCGACGGCTACTGCATCCAGTGAAGCGAGCGACCCATTGGAAAAAAATATCAGAAAAGTTGATGATCCTTTATGAAAGAAAAAGAAAAGTGGATAAGGAAGACTATAGAACTCTTGAACTTGTGAAGAGAATGGAGCCAGTGGTTTCATAGGGCTAAACTGAATACATTAGCAGGCACTGCTACTGAATTCAGTGAAGCGAACCATCCACTATAAAAAATGGGTAACGAAACCACAGGCAGAACCTCATGGGTGGTTTGGAATCCTGCCTATCTCATAGGTAATTACTTGCTTCATCTTTTACTTCCTCCAAGTTCCTTTCTGCTTCGGGTATCTACTCCAGGATCTGCATTTTTCTCGGCCCCACCCCATCTTTGTCGTCCCCTGGAGCCTTCCCAGTAACCAATCGATAAACGTTCCGTTCTTCTCTTACATATTTATTTATTACATTCATGAATGATGAAGAGCAGAAGAACACATCGATAAGTATGATGTCACTTTTAAAATTTATTACTTTAATAAGCCATTAAATACTTCTTTTTAATTTATAAATAAGTATAATTTTTATGATTTTAAATAGTTTGTTTATAATTTACTATTATTCATGATTCGAACCATTAATTCTTAATTATGCGCACAAATATGTATGTGTTATTTGCCAATTTTGTTTTCTTTTCAACCTTGATGATCATATATTTATAACCTTCTTCTTCTTCCTCCTTGTGCCTTTCAGCGGGAAGGTGGCTCCGTCCTTGCCAGCCACGCATCTCGGTTCCTGGCCAGCGCCTTCATGTCATTCAGGCCTTGTCCTCTTTGTTGTTCCAGCTTGAAGATGTGGTTCGGCCATGTCTGCCTACGTTAGGGACGTCTTCTAGTTGCCCTGGCTTCAATGATCTTTCTCGGGTACCGATCTTCCTCCATTCGGCAAAGGTGGCCAAGCCATCTCAGCTGTCTCTTTTCAACCACTACTGTTCTTGTTCAGCCAGCTACTCTCCTTAGGTATCTCATTTCTGCGGCTTTTAATTGTACCAGTGCTTGTACAATGGGCCCCAGCTTTCACTTGCAAACAGCCATTCAAAGAGGATCATGCCAGTTCCTACCTTGGTCCTCAGTCCGGCCGACACTCCTGAGTAAATCAACACCTTGCCTCTGTCAAGTCTACTTATTCTTGTCCTTTATTTCCTTATTTCTCCAATGGGTTGTATCTTTATCTCGTTTTCCGCCATGTGTTTAAGAATAGGGAGAATAGAAGGTGCTATACAGGTTATATAGTTATGTCACTGACCCATCCCAGCTGCACCTATTCTCTTTCCCACGGGAGTCAGCGCAAGTCAGAACTAAGATTCTCTTATAAGTAACTCCTTAGAAAATAAGCAATCAATTCTTGTCCTAGTTCTAGACTGTTACTATGTCGGTTTAAACAAAGTTTGCTTTTTAAAAAGTCTTATCAAGTGTTCATTTATTTAATTGGCGCCCAAATAGGGACTTAACGGCTTACCGAAATACTTCGTAGAAACTAACGTAAGAAGATTGTATTTACAATTTCAAAGCTAAGTCAAAAATCTATTAAATACAAGAAGGAAGGCTCAAGCCTCCAGTCTTTACTGTCTGCTCTTCACTTGCTGGTCATTTGAGAACATCACTCCGCAGAACATCTTGGAAATCGACTCAAGACTGCAATAACTTCTTAACAACGCTTGGTAAATAAAAGACTTTAGTATAGTTCACATACTGCATGAACTTAGAATTAAGTAGACGCTTAGCTAATTTAAGACTTAATCACAGTACAGTAGATCAGGATATCGATACAATGTCGGTATCAACTCTAGAAATAAAAGATTTTGATTTTAATTTAATTCCTAATTATGATGGTGATTCTTTGCATTTGGTAGATTTCACTAAAAGTATTAAATATCTCTTAAATTTATATTGTAAAGATGGGAATCCATATAAAATTATAAATCATCAAAAAATTTTACTAACAATTCATAACAAATTACAAGGTAAAGCCAAAATAGCTACCTATGATAAAGATTTTAACAATGTTGAGTCAGTAATCGAGTATCTGACTAGTAAATATCAGGATTCGCGGACAAAAGAGCAATTGCTTGCGGAAATTCTTAACACTCTACCATTTAGAAATGAAAATCCGAAAGATTTTATTGAACGGTTGATGTTAAAAAGATGTGATTTATATGCCAGGACGTATGCTGATGAAAGTATAACTAATAAGCAAGATGAAATGGCCAGATATGAAAAACAATTGGCACATCATGCCGTACACCAATTTCATCCAGATTTAACAAATTTTATATATCAAATTAAATTTGATTCATCAGAAGATTTGGATAATATATTAAGAAACTCTGCTTCTTTTATAGTGTACAGATTATTTCCAACAAAAAGGGAATATCACAATAATAAAAATCATTTTGAAAAACCAAAATATTCAGACAGACCACGGGAAGTTAATAATAAACCTCCTTACCCAGTAAGATATGAATATAATCCACCGCCCAGACAAGAATTTAGACCTAGGGAGCACTATCAGCATAATCACAATTACAATTACCAATACAGAGCACCATATCAACCGCAACAATTTGTCCCTATTTATAGACGGGAATGGTCTCCGCAAGATAACATAAGTTTTTTAATAAACCGCCCTCATATAGATATAGACAAAATGAAAAACCAAATTACCCTCAAGAACAAACATTCGGAAAAAGGGAAGACAGTAATACAGTATCAATGAGAACTGTCTAAAATAGGGTAAACCAAAACAATCATACAGAAGATGAAAAAGACAGTGTCATTCAACAGCTCACAGAAAGACTTAATAAAGTAGAGCATTTTTTAGAAGTAGGTCCCAAGGAGGAGGATCAAATATAAATGAATTAAATATGACTGACACTATACCACAGGTCATAGACTTTAAAGGCTTAAAGTGGTTATTTGATACTGGCGCTACTAAAAATTATATACACCCGGATGTGGTACCGGAAAATGTAAAGAAAATTAAGGATTCATTCATAGTTAAAACCCCTGCTGGAAGAAAAGAAGGAACACATAGTGTCATACTTCCATTAGAGGATCATTTAGGACTAAATGTTATGAGTAAATTTCTAATTTTTCCATTTTCGGACCATTTTAAAGTATTAGTAGGATATGAAACAATGAAGAATTTAAAAGCTAAAATAAATTGTGAAAAAAAAGAAATATGTCTTGAAAATAGAGGAAAAGTAAAAACCTTCAATATAGAAGGAAATAGCATTAATAATTTAAATATAATGGAAAATATAAAATAAATAAAAATGCTATAAGGCATGAACATATAAGAGAAGAATTTTTTGAAAAATTAATAGAAATAATAAAACAAAATAATGAAGTAATAAAAATTAAAGAAGAGCAATTACAACCTACGAACTTACTACAACACAAAATAATAACAACTAATGAAAATCCCATTTATACACGAAACTACCGGTATCCGGAGCAGTTTAAGAAACAGATAAAGGAAGAAGTAGCAAAACTACTACATGATGGGATAATAAGAAAAAGTAACAGTCCTTATAATTCACCCCTTTGGATCGTCCCAAAGGAAAAATATGCTTCAGGAATATCTAAAGTACGAATGGTCATTGATTACAAAAAATTGAATCATGCCAATATAAAAGACAAATTCCCACTTCCTAACATCGAAGATGTACTCAATAGATTGAAAGGCTCAAAATTCTTCACAACTATAGATTTAATTTCAGGATTCCATCAAATAATGATGCATCCAGATTCTGTTGAAAATACGGCCTTTTCTACAGAAGATGGCCATTATGAATTCGTTCGAATGCCCTTCGGCCTTTGTAATGGGCCACCCACATTTCAACGAATGATGACTAGAGCCATAGAAAATCTTCAGAGCACCATGGTATATGTAGATGAAATAATTATCATATTTTTAAATTATTATTAAATTTTGTGGGGAGGAGTTATGTCACTGACCCATCCCAGCTGCACCTATTCTCTGTCCCACGGGAGTCAGCACAAGTCAGCACTAAGATTCTCTAATAAGTAACTCCTTAGAAAATAAGCAATCAATTCTTGTCCTAGTTCTAGACTGTTACTTTGTCGGTTTAACTAAAGTTTGCTTTTTAAAAAGTCTTATCAAGTGTTCATTGTTTTAATTATATATTCTATGTGTGTTATGTATTAATTCTAATAGAAATAAAATATGTTTCTTGTTTTGCCAAACGCGTGTGGTATTTTTTAAATACCGGAAATTCCAAACATAAAACAATGGCCAAATAACAAATACTAAATTACCCTATTGATTAATTATAATATTAATTTTCTCTACTCATTACTATTAATATTCCCAATAGATAACAACATATTACATATGTGGAAAGAAATAGATCAATTAAAACCATTGTTGAAAAATGATTGCTATGATATGAGTGTTTAAATAAAATAAAATTCTTGGCATTATTAAACTTTGAAATATTGAATACTACGCTGGTGTAGAGCAAGATGTCAGAGAAAAAAGAACTAAGGCGTATGAAAGAAGGATACGTTTCTGGCCCGTAGAAAAGGCACTCACACACCAAGCAAACAGCGAGAAGGGTAGGTGGGAACATAAGAAAACAGAGAACGGAGGCTTAGTTGACATTGTGGATGAAAAAAGCACACTATTTCATTGGGTATTCGCTGATTGCAGAAGCAGTTTGGGGTGACGGCTACTGCATCCAGTGAAGCGAGCGACCCATTGGACAGAAATCAAGAATAGACTATTAGAAAAAATGATGATCCTATATGATAGAGAAAGGGAAGGGAGAACCATGGAAAAGTTGACATTGCGGACGAAAAAATCACACAATTTCATTGGGTATTCACTGATTGCAGAAGCAGTTTGGGGCGACGGCTACTGCATCCAGTGAAGCGAGTGACCCATTGGACAGAAATCAAGAATAGACTATTAGAAAAAATGATGATCCTATATGAAAGAGAAAGGAAAGGTGGAAACATGGGAAAATTGACATTGCGGACGAAAAAAGCTAATCATTTCATTGAGTATTCACTGATTGCAGAAGCAGTTTGGGGCGACGGCTACTGCATCCAGTGAAGCGAGCGACCCATTGGAAAAAAAATATCAGAAAAGTTGATGATTCTATATGAAAGAAAAAGAAAAGTGGATAAGGAAGACTATAGAACTCTTGAACTTGTGAAGAGAATGGAGCCAGTGGTTTCATAGGGCTAAACTGATTGCATTAGCAGGCACTGCTACTGAATTCAGTGAAGCGAACCATCCACTATAAAAAATGGGTAACGAAACCACAGGCAGAACCTCATGGGTGGTTTGGAATCCTGCCTATCTCATAGGTAATTATTTGCTTCATCTTTTACTTCCTCCAAGTTCCTTTCTGCTTCGGGTATCTACTCCAGGATCTGCATTTTTCTCGGCCCCACCCCATCTTTGTCGTCCCCTGGAGTCTTCCCAGTAACCAATCGATAAACGTTCCGTTCTTCTCTTACATATTTATTTATTATATTCATGAATGATGAAGAGCAGAAGAACACATCGATAAGTATGATGTCACTTTTAAAATCTATTACTTTAATAAGCCATTAAATACTTCTTTTTAATTTATAAATAAGTATAATTTTTATGATTTTAAATAGTTTGTTTATAATTTAATATTATTCATGATTCGAACCATTAATTCTTAATTATTCGCACAAATATGTATGTGTTATTTGCCAATTTTGTTTTATTTTCAACCTTGATGATCATATATTTATAACCTTCTTCTTCTTCCTCCTTGTGCCTTTCAGCGGGAAGGTGGCTCCGTCCTTGCCAGCCACGCATCTCGGTTCCTGGCCAGCGCCTTCATGTCATTCAGGCCTTGTCCTCTTTGTTGTTCCAGCTTGAAGATGTGGTTCGGCCATGTCTGCCTACGTTAGGGACGTCTTCTAGTTGCCCTGGCTTCAATGATCTTTCTCGGGTACCGATCTTCCTCCATTCGGCAAAGGTGGCCAAGCCATCTCAGCTGTCTCTTTTCAACCACTACTGTTCTTGTTCAGCCAGCTACTCTCCTTAGGTATCTCATTTCTGCGGCTTTTAATTGTACCAGTGCTTGTACAATGGGCCCCAGCTTTCACTTGCAAACAGCCATTCAAAGAGGATCATGCCAGTTCCTACCTTGGTCCTCAGTCCGGCCGAAACTCCTGAGTAAATCAACACCTTGCCTTTGTCAAGTCTCACTTATTCTTGTCCTTTATTTCCTTATTTCTCCAATGGGTTGTATCTTTATCTCGTTTTCCGCCATGTGTTTAAGAATAGGGAGAATAGAAGGTCCTATACAGGTTATATAGTTATGTCACTGACCTATCCCAGCTGCACCTATTCTCTTTCCCACGGGAGTCAGCACAAGTCAGAACTAAGATTCTCTTATAAGTAACTCCCTAGAAAATAAGCAATCAATTCTTGTCCTAGTTCTAGACTGTTACTATGTCGGTTTAAACAAAGTTTGCTTTTTAAAAAGTCTTATCAAGTGTTCATTTATTTAATTGACTTAACGGCTTATCGAAATACTTCATAGAAGCTAACGTAAGAAGATTGTTTTTACAATTTCAAAGCTAAGTCAAAAATCTATTAAATACAAGAAGGAAGACTCAAGCATCCAGTCTTAACTGTCTAATCTTCACTTGCTGGTCATTTGAGAACATCACTCCGCAGAACATCTGGGAAATCGACTCAAGACTGCAATAACTTCTTAACAACGCTTGGTAAATAAAAGACTTTAGTATAGTTCACATACTGCATGAACTTAGAATTAAGTAGACGCTTAGCTAATTTAAGACTTAATCACAGTACAGTTGATCAGGATATCGATACAATTTCGGTATCAACTCTAGAAATAAAAGATTTTGATTTTAAGTTAATTCCTAATTATGATGGTGATTCTTTGCATTTGGTAGATTTCACTAAAAGTATTAAATATCTCTTAAATTTATATTCTAAAGATGGGAATCCATATAAAATTATAAATCATCAAACAATTTTACTAACAATTCATAACAAATTACAAGGTAAAGCCAAAATAGCTACCTATGATAAAGATTTTAACAATATTGAGTCAGTAATCGAGTATCTAACTAGTAAATATCAGGATTCGCGGACAAAAGAGCAATTGCTTGCGGAAATTCTTAATACTCTACCATTTAGAAATAAAAATCCGAAAGATTTTATTAAACGGTTGATGTTAAAAAGATGTGATTTATATGCCAGGACGTATGCTGATGAAAGTATAACTAATAAGCAAGATGAAATGGCCAGAAATGAAAAACAATTGGCACATCATGCCGTACACCAATTTCATCCAGATTTAACAGATTTTATATATCAAATTAAATTTGATTCATTGGAAGATTTGGATAATATATTAAGAAACTCTGCTTCTTTTATAGTGTACAGATTATTTCCAACAAAAAGGGAATATCACAATAACAATCATTTTGATAAACCAAAATATTCAGACAGACCACGGGAAGTTAATAATAAACCTCCTTACCCAGTAAGATATGAATATAATCCACCGCCCAGACAAGAATTTAGACCTAGGGAGCACTATCAGCATAATAACAATTACAATTACCAATACAGAGCACCATATCAACCACAACAATTTGTCCCTAATTATAGACGGGAATGGTCTCCGCAAGATAACATAAGTTTTTTAATAAACCGCCCTCATATAGATATAGCCAAAATGAAAAACCAAATTACCCTCAAGAACAAACATTCGGAAAAAGGGAAGACAGTAATACAGTATCAATGAGAACTGTCTCAAATAGGGTAAACCAAAACAATACAGAAAGACTTAATAAAGTAGAGCATTTTTTAGAAGTAGATCCCAAGGAGGAGGAACCGCCCGGATCAAATATAAATGAATTAAATATGACTGACACTCTACCACAGGTCTTAGACTATAAAGGCTTAAAGTGGTTATTTGATACTGGCGCTACTAAAAACTATATACACCCAGATGTGGTACCGGAAAATGTAAGGAAGAAGTAGCAAAACTACTACATGATGGGATAATAAGAAAAAGTAACAGTCCTTATAATTCACCCCTTTGGATCGTCCCAAAGAAAAAAGATGCTTCAGGAATATCAAAAGTAAGAATGGTCATTGATTACAACAAATTGAATAATGCCAATATAAAAGACAAATTCCCACTTCCTAACATCGAAGATGTACTCAATAGATTGAAAGGCTCAAAATTCTTCACAACTATAGATTTAATTTCAGGATTCCATCAAATAATGATGCATCCAGATTCTGTTGAAAAAACGGCCTTTTCTACAGAAGATGGCCATTATGAATTCGTTCGAATGCCCTTCGGCCTTTGTAATGGGCCACCCACATTTCAACGAATAATGACTAGAGCCATAGAAAATCTTCAGAACACCATGGTATATGTAGATGATATAATTATCATATTTTTAAATTATTATTAAATTTTGTGGGGAGGAGTTATGTCACTGACCCATCCCAGCTGCACCTATTCTCTGTCCCACGGGAGTCAGCACAAGTCAGCACTAAGATTCTCTTATAAGTAACTCCTTAGAAAATAAGCAATCAATTCTTGTCCTAGTTCTAGACTGTTACTTTGTCGGTTTAAATAAAGTTTGCTTTTTAAAAAGTCTCATCAAGTTTTCAATTATTTAATTATATATTCTATGTGTGTTATGTATTAATTCTAATAGAAATAAAATATGTTTCTTATTTTGCCAAACGCGTGTGGTATTTTTTAAATACCGGAAATTCCAAACATAAAACAATGGCCAAATAACAAATACTAAATTACCCTATTGATTAATTATAATATTAATTTTCTCTACTCATTACTATTAATATTCCCAATAGATAACAACACATTACATATGTGGAAAGAAATAGATAAATTAAAACCATTGTTGAAAAATGATTGCTATGATCTGAGTGTTTAAATGAAATAAAATTCTTGGCATTATTAAACTTTGAAATATTGAACTCTACGCTGGAGTAGAGCAAGATGTCAGAGAAAAAAGAACTAAGGCGTATGAAAGAAGGATACGTTTCTGGTCCGTAGAAAAGGCACTCACACACCAAGCAGACAGCGAGAAGGGTAGGTGGGAACATAAGAAAACAGAGAACGGAGGCTTAGTTGACATTGCGGACGAAAAAAGCACACTATTTCATTGGGTATTCACTGATTGCAGAAGCAGTTTGGGGTGACGGCTACTGCATCCAGTGAAGCGAGCGACCCATTGGACAGAAATCAAGAATATACTATTAGAAAAAATGATGATCCTATATGATAGAGAAAGGGAAGGGGGAACCATGGAAAAGTTGACATTGCGGACGAAAAAAGCACACTATTTCATTGGGTATTCACTGATTGCAGAAGCAGTTTGGGGCGACGGCTACTGCATCCAGTGAAGCGAGCGACCCATTGGACAGAAATCAAGAATAGACTATTAGAAAAAATGATGATCCTATATGAAAGAGAAAGGAAAGGTGGAAACATGGAAAAATTGACATTGCGGACGAAAAAAGCTAATCATTTCATTGAGTATTCACTGATTGCAGAAGCAGTTTGGGGCGACGGCTACTGCATCCAGTGAAGCGAGCGACCCATTGGAAAAAAATATCAGAAAAGTTGATGATTCTATATGAAAGAAAAAGAAATGGGGATAAGGAAGACTATAGAACTCTTGAACTTGTGAAGAGAATGGAGCCAGTGGTTTCATAGGGCTAAACTGATTGCATTAGCAGGCACTGCTACTGAATTCAGTGAAGCGAACCATCCACTATAAAAAATGGGTAACGAAACCACAGGCAGAACCTCATGGGTGGTTTGGAATCCTGCCTATCTCATAGGTAATTATTTGCTTCATCTTTTACTTCCTCCAAGTTCCTTTCGGCTTCGGGTTTCTACTCCAGGATCTGCATTTTTCTCGGCCCCACCCCATCTTTGTCGTCCCCTGGAGTCTTCCCAGTAACCAATCGATAAACGTTCCGTTCTTCTCCTACATATTTATTTATTATATTCATGAATGATGAAGAGCAGAAGAACACATCGATAAGTATGATGTCACTTTTAAAATTTATTACTTTAATAAGCCATTAAATACTTCTTTTTAATTTATAAATAAGTATAATTTTTTATGATTTTAAATAGTTTGTTTATAATTTAATATTATTCATGATTCTAACCATTTATTCTTAATTATTCGCACAAATATGTATGTGTTATTTGCCAATTTTGTTTTCTTTTCAACCTTGATGATCATATATTTATAACCTTCTTCTTCTTCCTCCTTGTGTCTTTCAGCGGGAAGTTGGCTCCGTCCTTGCCAGCCACGCATCTCGGTTCCTGGCCAGCGCATTCATGTCATTCAGGCCTTGTCCTCTTTGTTGTTCCAGCTTGAAGATGTGGTTCGGCCATGTCTGCCTACGTTAGGGACGTCTTCTAGTTGCCCTGGCTTCAATGATCTTTCTCGGGTACCGATCTTCCTGCATTCGGCAAAGGTGGCCAAGCCATCTCAGCTGTCTCTTTTCAACCACTACTGTTCTTGTTCAGCCAGCTACTCTCCTTAGGTATCTCATTTCTGCGGCTTTTAATTGTTCCAGTGCTTGTACAATGGGCCCCAGCTTTCACTTGCAAACAGCCATTCAAACAGGATCATGCCAGTTCCTACCTTGGTCCTCAGTCCGGCCGACACTCCTGAGTAAATCAACACCTTGCCTTTGTCAAGTCTCACTTATTCTTGTCCTTTATTTCCTTATTTCTCCAATGGGTCGTATCTTTATCTCGTTTTCCACCATGTGTTTAAGAATAGGGAGAATAGAAGGTTATATAGTTATACAGCTATATAGGTTATATGGTTATGTCACTGACCCATCCCAGCTGCACCTATTCTCTTTCCCATGGGAGTCAGCACAAGTAGGCACTAAGATTCTCTTATAAGTAACTCCTTAGAAAATAAGCAATCAATTCTTGTCTTAGTTCTAGACTGTTACTGTGTCGGTTTAAACGAAGTTTGCTTTTTAAAAAGTCTTATCAAGTGTTCATTTATTTAATTGACTTAACGGCTTATCGAAATACTTCATAGAAGCTAACGTAAGAAGATTGTTTTTACAATTTCAAAGCTAAGTCAAAAATCTATTAAATACAAGAAGGAAGACTCAAGCATCCAGTCTTAACTGTCTAATCTTCACTTGCTGGTCATTTGAGAACATCACTCCGCAGAACATCTGGGAAATCGACTCAAGACTGCAATAACTTCTTAACAACGCTTGGTAAATAAAAGACTTTAGTATAGTTCACATACTGCATGAACTTAGAATTAAGTAGACGCTTAGCTAATTTAAGACTTAATCAAAGTACAGTTGATCAGGATATCGATACAATTTCGGTATCAACTCTAGAAATAAAAGATTTTGATTTTAAGTTAATTCCTAATTATGATGGTGATTCTTTGCATTTGGTAGATTTCACTAAAAGTATTAAATATCTCTTAAATTTATATTCTAAAGATGGGAATCCATATAAAATTATAAATCATCAAACAATTTTACTAACAATTCATAACAAATTACAAGGTAAAGCCAAAATAGCTACCTATGATAAAGATTTTAACAATATTGAGTCAGTAATCGAGTATCTAACTAGTAAATATCAGGATTCGCGGACAAAAGAGCAATTGCTTGCGGAAATTCTTAATACTCTACCATTTAGAAATAAAAATCCGAAAGATTTTATTAAACGGTTGATGTTAAAAAGATGTGATTTATATGCCAGGACGTATGCTGATGAAAGTATAACTAATAAGCAAGATGAAATGGCCAGAAATGAAAAACAATTGGCTTATCATGCCGTACACCAATTTCATCCAGATTTAACAGATTTTATATATCAAATTAAATTTGATTCATTGGAAGATTTGGATAATATATTAAGAAACTCTGCTTCTTTTATAGTGTACAGATTATTTCCAACAAAAAGGGAATATCACAATAACAATCATTTTGAAAAACCAAAATATTCAGACAGACCACGGGAAGTTAATAATAAACCTCCTTGCCCAGTAAGATATGAATATAATCCACCGCCCAGACAAGAATTTAGACCTAGGGAGCACTATCAGCATAATAACAATTACAATTACCAATACAGAGCACCATATCAACCACAACAATTTGTCCCTAATTATAGACGGGAATGGTCTCCGCAAGATAACATAAGTTTTTTAATAAACCGCCCTCATATAGATATAGCCAAAATGAAAAACCAAATTACCCTCAAGAACAAACATTCGGAAAAAGGGAAGACAGTAATACAGTATCAATGAGAACTGTCTCAAATAGGGTAAACCAAAACAATACAGAAAGACTTAATAAAGTAGAGCATTTTTTAGAAGTAGATCCCAAGGAGGAGGAACCTCCGGATCAAATATAAATGAATTAAATATGACTGACACTCTACCACAGGTCATAGACTATAAAGGCTTAAAGTGGTTATTTGATACTGGCGCTACTAAAAACTATATACACCCGGATGTGGTACCGGAAAATGTAAGGAAGAAGTAGCAAAACTACTACATGATGGGATAATAAGAAAAAGTAACAGTCCTTATAATTCACCCCTTTGGATCGTCCCAAAGAAAAAAGATGCTTCAGGAATATCAAAAGTAAGATTGGTCATTGATTACAACAAATTGAATAATGCCAATATAAAAGACAAATTCCCACTTCCTAACATCGAAGATGTACTCAATAGATTGAAAGGCTCAAAATTCTTCACAACTATAGATTTAATTTCAGGATTTCATCAAATAATGATGCATCCAGATTCTGTTGAAAATACGGCCTTTTGTACAGAAGATGGCCATTATGAATTCGTTCGAATGCCCTTCGGCCTTTGTAATGGGCCACCCACATTTCAACGAATGATGACTAGAGCCATAGAAAATATTCAGAACACCATGGTATATGTAGATGATATAATTATCATATTTTTAAGACAATGAAATAGTGTGCTTTTTTTCGCCCGCAATGTCTTGATTTCTTTTCAATGGTTCGCTCGCTTCACTAAATGCAGTAGCCGTCGCCCCAAACTGCTTCTGCACTCAGTGAATACCCAATGAAATAGTGTGCTTTTTTCGTCCGCAATGTCAACTTTTCCATGGTTCCCCCTTCCCTTTCTCTATCATATAGGATCATCATTTTTTCAGATAGTCTATTCTTGATTTCTTTTTAATGGGTCGCTCGCTTCACTGAAGGCAGTAGCCGTCACCCCAAACTGCTTCTCCAATCAGTGAATACCCAATGAAATAGTGAACATATTTTATTTCAATTAGAATTAATACATATCACACATAGAATATATAACCTGTATAGCACCTTCTATTCTCCCTATTCTTAAACACATGGCGGAAAACGAGATAAAGATACAACCCATTGGAGATATAAGGAAATAAAGGACAAGAATAAGTGAGACATGACAAAGGCAAGGTGTTGATTTACTCAGGAGTGTCAGCCGGACTGAGGACCAAGGTAGGAACTGGCATGATCCTGTTTGAATGGCTGTTTGCAAGTGAAAGCTGGGGCTCATTGTACAAGCATTGGAACAATTAAAAGCCGCAGAAATGAGATACATAAGGAGAATAGCTGGCTGAACAAGAACAGTAGTGGTTGAAAAGAGACAACTTAGATGGCTTGGCAATCTTTGCCGAATGCAGGAAGATCGGTACCCGAGAAAGATTTTTGAGGCCAGGGCAACTAGAAGATGTCCCTATTGTAGGCTGACATGGCAGAATGAGATGAAGGCGTTGCAAGGAACCGAGATGCGTGGCTGGCAAGGACAGAGCCACCTTCCTGCTGAAAGGCACAAGGAGGAAGAAGAAGAAGGTTATAAATATATGATCATCAAGGTTGAAAATAAAACTAAATTGGCAAATAACACATACATATTTGTGCGAATAATTAAGAATTAATGGTTCGAATCTTGAATAATATTAAATTATAAACAAACTAATTAAAATCATAAAAATTATTCTTATATATAAATTAAAAAGAAGTATTTAATGGCTTATTAAAGTAATAAATTTTAAAAGTGATATAATAGTTATCGATGTGTTCTTCTGCTCTTCATCATATTCATGAATATAATAAATAAATATATAAAAGAAGAACGGAATGTGTATCGATTGGTTACTGGGAAGACTCCAGGGGACGACAAAGATGGGGTGGGGCCGAGAAAAATGCAGATCCTGGGGTAGAAACCCGAGGCAGAAAGGAACTCTGAGGAAGTAAAAGATGAAGCAAATAATTACCTATGAGATAGGCAGGATTCCAAACTACCCATGAGGTTCTGCCTGTGGTTTCGTTACCCATTTTTTATAGTGGATGGTTCGCTTCACTGAATTCAATAGCAGTGCCTGCTAATGCAATCAGTTTAGCCCTATGAAACCACTGGCTCCATTCTCATCACAAGTTCAAGAGTTCTATAGTCTTCCTTATCCACTTTCCTTTTTCTTTCATATAGAATCATCAAATTTTCTGATATTTTTTTCCAATGGGTCGCTCGCTTCACTGGATGCAGTAGCCTTCGCCCCAAACTGCTTCTGCGATCAGTGAATACTCATTGAAATAATAAGCTTTTTTCGTCCGCAATGTCAATTTTTCCATGTTTCCACCTTTCCTTTCTCTTTCATATAGGATCATCATTTTTTCTAATAGTCTATTCTTGATTTCTTTCCAATGGGTCACTGGCTTCTCTGAATGCAGTAGCCGTCGCACCAAACTGCTTCTGCAATCAGTGAATACCCAATGAAATAGTGTGCCTTTTTCGTCCGCAATGTCAACTTTTCCATGGGCCCCCCTTCCCTTTCTCTATCATATACGATCATCATTTTTTCAGATAGTCTATCCTTGATTTCTTTTCAATGGTTCGCTCGCTTCACTAAATGCAGTAGCCGTCGCCCCAAACTGCTTCTGCACTCAGTGAATACCCAATGAAATAGTGTGCTTTTTTCGTCCGTAATGTCAACTTTTCCATGGTTCCCCCTTCCCTTTCTCTATCATATAGGATCATCATTTTTTCAGATAGTCTATTCTTGATTTCTTTTTATTGCGTCGCTCGCTTCACTGAAGGCAGTAGCCGTCACCCCAAACTGCTTCTCCAATCAGTGAATACCCAATGAAATAGTGTGCTTTTTTCGTCCGCAATGTCAACTTTTCCATGGTTCCCCATTCCCTTTCTCTATCATATAGGATCATCATTTTTTCAGATAGTCTATTCTTGATTTCTTTTTAATGGGTCCCTCGCTTCACTGAAGGCAGTAGCCGTCACCCCAATCTGCTTCTCCAATCAGTGAATACCCAATGGAATAGTGTGCCTTTTTCGTCCGCAATGTCAACTATCCCATGGTTCCCCATTCCCTTTCTATTTCATGTAGGATCATCATTTTTTCTGTAGTCTATTCTTGATTTTTTTTTTCAATGGGTCGCTCGCTTCACTGAATGCAGTAGCCGTCACCTCAAACTGCTTCTGCAATCAGTGAATACCCAATGAAATAATGTAATTTCATCGTCCATTATCAATTTTTTCGTGATGTCCACTCTCCCTCTCACTCCCATCATCTTAAGTTCCTGCTCCCACTCCATATATCTGTCTTCTTCCTGTTAAGTGCATTTTTTCTAGAGTCTTCTTTACTCAATCCTCTTAACAAGCTCAAGCCTCCGTTGTCTGTTTTCTTATGTTCCCACCTACCCTTCTCGCTGTCTGCTTGGTGTGTGAGTGCCTTTTCTACTGACCAGAAACGTATCCTTGTTTCATACGCCTTAGTTCTTTTTTCTCTGACCTCTTGCTCTACTCCAGCGTAGTGTTCAATATTTCAAAGTTTAATAATGCCAAGAATTTAATTTTATTTAAACACTCATATCATAGCAATCATTTTTCAACAATGGTTTTAATTTATCTATTTCTTTCCATATATGTAATGTGTTGTTATCTATTGGGAATATTAATAGTAATGAGTGGAGAAAATTAATATTATAATTAATCAATAGGGTAATTTAGTATTTGTTATTTGGCCATTGTTTTATGTTTGGAATTTCCGATATTTAAAAAATACCACACGCGTTTGGCAAAACAAGAAACATATTTTATTTCAAATAGAATTAATACATAACACACATAGAATATATAACCTGTATAGCACCTTCTATTCTCCCTATTCTTAAACACATGGCGGAAAACGAGATAAAGATACAACCCATTGGAGAAATATGGAAATAAAGGACAAGAATAAGTGAGACTTGACAAAGGCAAGGTGTTGATTTACTCAGGAGTGTCAGCCGGACTGAGGACCAAGGTAGGAACTGGCATGATCCTGTTTGAATGGATGTTTGCAAGTGAAAGCAGGGGCCCATTGTACAAGCACTGGAACAATTAAAAGCCGCAGAAATGAGATACCTAAGGAGAATAGCTGGCTGAACAAGAACAGTAGTGGTTGAAAAGAGACAGCTGAGATGGCTTGGCCACTTTTGCCGATTGCAGGAAGATCGGTACCCGAGAAAGATCTTTGAGGCCAGGGCAACTAGAAGACGTCCCTTACGTAGGCTGACATGGCCGAACCAAATCTTCAAGCTGGAACAACAAAGAGGACAAGGCCTGAATGACATGAAAGCGCTGGTCAGGAACCGAGATGCGTGGCTGGCAAGGACGGAGCCACCTTCCCGCTGAAAGGCACAAGGAGGAAGAAGAAGAAGGTTATAAATATATGATCATCAAGGTTGAAAATAAAACAAAATTGGCAAATAACACATACATATTTGTGCGAATAATTAATAATTAATGGTTCGAATCTTGAATAATATTAAATTATAAACAAACTAATTAAAATCATAAAAATTATACTTATTTATAAATTAAAAAGAAGTACTTAATGGCTTATTAAAGTAATCAATTTTAAAAGTGGCATCATACTTATCGATGTGTTCTTCTGCTCTTCATCATATTCATGAATATAATAAATAAATATGTAAGAGAAGAACGGAATGTGTATCGATTGGTTACTGGGAAGACTCCAGGAGACGCCAAGATGGGGTGGGGACGAGAAAAAATGCAGATCCTGGGGTAGAAACCCAAAGATGAAAGGAACTCTGAGGAAGTAAAAGATGAAGCAAATAATTACCTATGAGATAGGCAGGATTCCAAACTACCCATGAGGTTCTGCCTGTGGTTTCGTTACCCATTTTTTATAGTGGATGGTTCGCTTCACTGAATTCAATAGCAGTGCCTGCTAATGCAATCAGTTTAGCCCTATGAAACCACTGGCTCCATTCTCATCACAAGTTCAAGAGTTCTATAGTCTTCCTTATCCACTTTCCTTTTTCTTTCATATAGAATCATCAAATTTTCTGATATTTTTTTCCAATGGGTCGCTCGCTTCACTGGATGCAGTAGCCTTCGCCCCAAACTGCTTCTGCGATCAGTGAAAACTCATTGAAATAATAAGCTTTTTTCGTCCGCAATGTCAATTTTTCCATGTTTCCACCTTTCCTTTCTCTTTCATATAGGATCATCATTTTTTCTAATAGTCTATTCTTGATTTCTTTCCAATGGGTCACTGGCTTCTCTGAATGCAGTAGCCGTCGCACCAAACTGCTTCTGCAATCAGTGAATACCCAATGAAATAGTGTGCCTTTTTCGTCCGCAATGTCAACTTTTCCATGGGCCCCCCTTCCCTTTCTCTATCATATACGATCATCATTTTTTCAGATAGTCTATTCTTGATTACTTTTCAATGGTTCGCTCGCTTCACTAAATGCAGTAGCCGTCGCCCCAAACTGCTTCTGCACTCAGTGAATACCCAATGAAATACTGTGCTTTTTTCGTCCGCAATGTCAACTTTTCCATGGTTCCCCCTTCCCTTTCTCTATCATATAGGATCATCATTTTTTCAGATAGTCTATTCTTGATTTCTTTTTAATGGGTCGCTCGCTTCACTGAAGGCAGTAGCCGTCACCCCAAACTGCTTCTCTAATCAGTGAATACCCAATGAAATAGTGTGCTTTTTTCGTCCGCAATGTCAACTTTTCCATGGTTCCCCCTTCCCTTTCTCTATCATATAGGATCATCAGTTTTTCAGATAGTCTATTCTTGATTTCTTTTTAATGGGTCCCTCGCTTCACTGAAGGCAGTAGCCGTCACCCCAATCTGCTTCTCCAATCAGTGAATACCCAATGGAATAGTGTGCCTTTTTCGTCCGCAATGTCAACTATCCCATGGTTCCCCATTCCCTTTCTATTTCATGTAGGATCATCATTTTTTCTGTAGTCTATTCTTGATTTTTTTTTTCAATGGGTCGCTCGCTTCACTGAATGCAGTAGCCGTCACCTCAAACTGCTTCTGCAATCAGTGAATACCCAATGAAATAATGTAATTTCATCGTCCATTATCAATTTTTTCGTGATGTCCACTCTCCCTCTCACTCCCATCATCTTTAGTTCCTGCTCCCACTCCATATATCTGTCTTCTTCCTGTTAAGTGCATTTTTTCTAGAGTCTTCTTTACTCAATCCTCTTAACAAGCTCAAGCCTCCGTTCTCTGTTTTCTTATGTTCCCACCTACCCTTCTCGCTGTCTGCTTGGTGTGTGAGTGCCTTTTCTACTGACCAGAAACGTATCCTTGTTTCATACGCCTTAGTTCTTTTTTCTCTGACCTCTTGCTCTACTCCAGCGTAGTGTTCAATATTTCAAAGTTTAATAATGCCAAGAATTTAATTTTATTTAAACACTCATATCATAGCAATCATTTTTCAACAATGGTTTTAATTTATCTATTTCTTTCCATATATGTAATGTGTTGTTATCTATTGGGAATATTAATAGTAATGAGTGGAGAAAATTAATATTATAATTAATCAATAGGGTAATTTAGTATTTGTTATTTGGCCATTGTTTTATGTTTGGAATTTCCGATATTTAAAAAATACCACACGCGTTTGGCAAAACAAGAAACATATTTTATTTCAAATAGAATTAATACATAACACACATAGAATATATAACCTGTATAGCACCTTCTATTCTCCCTATTCTTAAACACATGGCGGAAAACGAGATAAAGATACAACCCATTGGAGAAATATGGAAATAAAGGACAAGAATAAGTGAGACTTGACAAAGGCAAGGTGTTGATTTACTCAGGAGTGTCAGCCGGACTGAGGACCAAGGTAGGAACTGGCATGATCCTGTTTGAATGGATGTTTGCAAGTGAAAGCAGGGGCCCATTGTACAAGCACTGGAACAATTAAAAGCCGCAGAAATGAGATACCTAAGGAGAATAGCTGGCTGAACAAGAACAGTAGTGGTTGAAAAGAGACAGCTGAGATGGCCTGTGGTTTCGTTACCCATTTTTTATAGTGGATGGTTCGCTTCACTGAATTCAGTAGCAGTGCCTGCTAATGCAATCAGTTTAGCCCTATGAAACCACTGGCTCCATTCTCATCACATGTTCAAGAGTTCTATAGTCTTCCTTATCCACTTTCCTTTTTCTTTCATATAGAATCATCAAATTTTCTGATATTTTTTTCCAATGGGTCGCTCGCTTCACTGGATGCAGTAGCCGTCGCCCCAAACTGCTTCTGCAATCAGTGAATACTCAATGAAATAATAAACTTTTTTCGTCTGCAATGTCAATTTTTCCATGTTTCCACCTTTCCTTTCTCTTTCATATAAGATCATCATTTTTCCTAATAGTCTATTCTTGATTTCTTTTCAATGGGTCGCTCGCTTCACTGAATGCAGTAGCCGTCGCCCCAAACTGCTTCTGCAATCAGTGAATACCCAATGGAATAGTGTGCCTTTTTCGTCCACAATGTAAACTATTCCATGGTTCCCCATTCCCTTTCTCTTTCATGTAGGATCATCATTTTTTCTAATAGTCTATTCTTGATTTTTTCCAATGGGTCGCTCGCTTCACTGAATGCAGTAGCCGTCACCTCAAACTGCTTCTGCAATCAGTGAATACCCAATGAAATAATGTAATTTCATCGTCCATTATCAATTTTTTCGTGATGTCCACTCTCCCTCTCACTCCCATCATCTTTAGTTCCTGCTCCCACTCCATATATCTTTCTTCTTCCTGTTAAGTGCATTTTTTCTAGAGTCTTCTTTACTCAATCCTCTTAACAAGCTCAAGCCTCCGTTCTCTGTTTTCTTATGTTCCCACCTACCCTTCTCGCTGTCCGCTTGGCGTGTGAGTGCCTTTTCTACGGACCAGAAATGTATCCTTCTTTCATACGCCTTAGTTCTTTTTTCACTGACATCTTGCTCTACTCCAGAGTAGTGTTCAATATTTCAAAGTTTAATAATGCCAAGATTTTTATTTTATTTAAACACTCATATCATAGCAATCATTTTTCAACAATGGTTTTAATTTATCTATTTCTTTCCATATATGTAATGTGTTGTTATATATTGGGAATATTAATAGTAATGAGTAGAGAAAATTAATATTATAATTAATCAATAGGTTAATTTAGTATTTGTTATTTGGCCATTGTTTTATGTTTGGAATTTCCGGTATTTAAAAAATACAACACGCGTTTGGCAAAACAAGAAACATATTTTATTTCAAATAGAATTAATACATAACACACATAGAATATATAACCTGTATAGCACCTTCTATTCTCCCTATTCTTAAACACATGGCGGAAAACGAGATAAAGATACAACCCATTGGAGAAATAAGGAAATAAAGGACACGATTAAGTGAGACTTAACAAGGCAAGGTGTTGATTTACTCAGAGGTGTCGGCCGGACTGAGGAGGGGATCCCTTTGAGATGGCGATATTACCAATAATTCTATTAGCTGGTTGTATTTTCAAATGATGATAAATGGACTGTATGAAATTGAACATTATTCTTTTTATTGAGGTAATTATGACTATGAAATGTAGGAACTTCCTATCCCTCTCGTTCAGCCCGATACACCTAAACATCTGCTTTACATCATAAGTAAGTGCGATAGGATATGTACGAAAATTATCTATAAGCTGGCCTATATCTGTCTGAAGAACTGGACCAGCAGGCAGGAAATCATTCAAAGAGAGTGATCCGGGAACATGTTATGAGCCGTTGAATACCACTCGAAGCTTCGTGGAATTGCTATCTTTAAGGACTCCATGATGAGTAAGAACGTATTCACCGGGAGAGGATGCAGGTTGTACGTGGTCAGATTGGATGTAGTCTTCCATTTGAGCATGGTAGAGATCTCGATATTCAGAATTCTTAAGGAATCTTCTTTCCAATTTATCTAGTCTTTGCAAAGCAATATCTCTAGTACAGTTCAACGTAAGACCTTGAGTCTTCTTGAAGGGGAGAGAAACTACATAACGACCAAGAGAATCTCGTTGAATTGTTTCTTTATAATGATTCTCGCAGTACTGGTCTTCGGGGCTTTCAGGAATTACTGCAGTAACTTCCTCCATTTCCCAAAATCTTCTAACCTCATCCTGGAGAGTGGGTTGCGCCAAACAGGAGACTGCCAAAGTTTGAACTGCGGGCTGGGTGTGAACCTTGCCAAACAGAATCCAGCCCAATGATGTGAGAAGAGCGGATGGATCACCCTTGATCAATGCCGGAGGATCGCTTAGAATTTCTGAATAAACTTGAGACCCAATCAGTAAATCCACGGAGCTTGGCTTATCAAAGTCAGGATCTGCTAGGCTGATACTAGAGAGTCCTCCTTTTACCTTTGCGCAGATTGAGAGGGAAGGACACTTAGAGACAATCTTAGGTAGAACTAAAGACGTGACTTCAGAAGTGGACTCCTTGGGACATATCGTACAATCGACTACAGCAAGATAGACAAGAAGAGAACTGTCACCGACTCCAGAGACAGGGACTGATGAACTAAGACGTGGTAGTCCGAGCCGATGAGCGTGAGAATTCGTGATGAAATCGACAGTCGACCCACTGTCCACCAAGAGCCTGCAAGGGACCCATATGCCATCTCGAGAGAGAATCCTGGCACGAGCCGTGCTGAGAAGAACTTGCTGATTTGAAGAGGCAGCGCAGGAATGGGACAATCTGCAGGACTCTGCAGCAGAATGATCTTGAGATGAACCTTCCTGCGACTTTGTAGGAGGAGGAGTACTAGCCGTAGGCGTGGATGTATTATTCCTATCTAAATGGATGAGAGTGTTGTGCTTAGTGCTACCAAAATAATGATAACGACCTTTATTCTTACACGAGTCCTGTTTATGGGCTCCGGCACAAGCAAAACACCTTCTGTATTTTTTCAAGAGTTCATATCTAGCTGGAACGTTAGCAGTCAGAAATGAAGAGCAGCGTAAAATATTGTGAGGTCCTGAGCAGATTGGACATTTAACATTCATGGGTTTTTCGTTTTTTGAACTAGTCCGAGGCTGTGATTTGTAATTAATTCCAGAGAAAAAGTTCTGACCTCTTTTGGTTTGAATTTGTCCCTTAACATTACGGGAAGTATTATCTTTGCAAAGCTCAGCAACTCTGCACTAAGACTTCATAAAAGTACACAGTTCTTCGAAAGTGGGGATTTTATCATCAGTACATTGTCGTTCAAACAACTTCTGAGAATTTTTATCAATAACATTTAAGGCCATATGAAGCATCATAAAGTCGGACAGATCGAGAATTTTAAGCGCCTTCATAGCTTTAAAGTTGTTATCAAAGGTGTTGAGGCGTGATTAGCCAGAATAAAAAAAAAACCAAAATGAAATGAAATGAAATAATAAAATATTTTTTAATTTTAAATATGCTCGATAAATTTAATAAATTAGATCAAATACTGAAGCATGTGGATTTATTAGATTGAAACATAAATACAAAATTATACATTAAGAAAATTATATATATACAAAATTAAGGTAACAATTCTAACAGGAACTAGAACAAAGAATGAACAAGGAACTATGGTTTTTAACTAATATTAGAGATAACTGTTCAATAGACAACTTTACAAGAAATGAAGTCTCTTAATAGCGGAATATCAAACTCGGGCGACGGGGCCACTCGGCGAGGGACGGTAGCCTCCTTATTGGATGGCGATGCCAAATAGTCTTTAAGAATTGTAACCGCGCTGTTAGGGCGCTTGTTAATCCAAGTAAAGGTTACTTACTTAGTTAGTAGATAATTGTCACCTGGTCTTCGAGTCTTCCAAATGCCTGGCAATTGTCTTGGTTGATCAGTGTCGTCCTCTCTGGACCACGGAACAGCAGAGGGGGTTGCAGAGATCCAAGGTTGCTTCTCAGTCTGATGCCGTGAATTTTGCAAGCTGGTGAATCGTCGACGGTTGAGCAGCAAGTGAGCATAATCGGAGAACATATGGTGTATATGCAAATTTCTTTTTATTTAGATGGCTATGGCCGATCATGGCGGCAGTGACTAAATTATTGAATATACACTGTTTGACAGTTACACGACTGAACATCCCCCCGCCCATGGCACGAAAGTGGCATCATTGAGATGGTAAGGGACATATGCGGGTGACCGGGCGTTTTATGATGCCTGACGCGGTTCGGAGGCTGGCGACTCGGGCGATGCCATCTGCTCCAGGATACAAGTCTAGAACCCGTGCTAAGGGCCAACATAAGGGGGGAGCATTGTCGGTCTTGATGAGAACTAGAGACCCGATTGTGAGTTCGGGGGCCGACTCAGTCCATCGTGATCGCTGTTGGAGTGTATGGAGGTACTCGATAGACCATCGTTTCCAAAACGCTTGATGGATCTTAGTTATGAGTTTCCAACGAGACACACGATTTACAGGAACCTCCGTTAGGTCCTGAGCAGGGGCGGCGTTTAGAGTTCTGTGAATGAGAAAATGTCCAGGAGTTAATACTTCTAGATCATGCGGATCAATCGAAAGGGCACACAGGGGTCGACTGTTGAGCACGGCTTCAACCTGCGTTAGTAGCGTGGAAAACTCTTCATATGACAAAATTTGAGTACCCATTACGGTGCGGAGATGGCGCTTGGTGGATTTGATAGCGGCTTCCCATAAACCCCCAAAATGAGGCGCGCTAGGCGGAATAAAATGCCATTGGATACCTTCACGCGAGGAGTGATTAGTAATGGCTTCCTGAGTATCGGATTGGCGGAGGAAACATCCGACCTCATTAATTTGGCGGCTAGCTCCTACGAAATTGGTTCCGTTATCGCTATATATATCTGAAGGACGTCCCCGTCTACCACAAAAACGTGTGAAGGCGGCTAGAAAAGCTGCTACGGATAGTTCAGAGGTGAGTTCCAGATGGATGGCCTTAGTAGTGAAGCAGACGAAAGCACAGATATACGCCTTGGTTATCAGGCAGCCCCTAATGCGAGCGGAGGAAACGGAATAAGGGCCGGCGTAATCGATCCCTACCTTCGAAAAGGGGTACGTGGGTGTAACACGGTCCTTGGGAAGCCGTCCCATAGTGGGAATGAGTTGTTGCGGACTAACGTGAAAACATTTGTTGCACTTCGCTAGGCGAAGACGAACCACGTTTTTACCGCCTAATATCCAGAATCGCTGGCGAATAAAGGAATGCGTGGCAGACGGACCAGCGTGCAAATTCTGAAGGTGAGCCTGATCAATAACCAAGTAGGTGAAAGGGTGATTCTTGGGAAGCAAGGCGGGATGTTTAGCGGCGAACGGTTGAGGGGCCTGATTGATTCGTCCACCTACGCGGAGAATTCCATGCGTATCAAGGAACAACTGCAGCTTGCGTTTGAGATGCAATTTAGATGTAGGGTCAGAGGCGGCCTGATACTCATTCGCAAGGGCGGCTCTTTGGACCCCCTTCACTAACATGTCAAGAGTAATGGAGAGTTCAGCGGCTGAAAGGAACCCGGTAGAGCGGCAATGAGGATTCCTGCTGTTGTGAATGAAACGTAGACACCAAGCGGTAACGCGCTGTAGTCGTGAAAGGGACGAGTACCGGCTTTCCAGATTGAGGGTGGTAAGTGCTGCGCAAGAAACAATATTTTGAGGAGCCCGACGTTCAGTGTTAACAACGTTAGGTGGGGAGTCAACGCGCGATTTGGGCCATAGGGATGGCGAATTGGAGAGCCAAGAAGGGCCTGTCCACCACAACGCATGCTTGGCCAATACCTTGGGAGAGAGTCCGCGAGAGGCGCAGTCGGCGGGGTTTTCCTTTCCATCAATGTGACGCCATTGCGCAGGGGGTACGATTTCCTGAATTTCAGTGACTCGGTTGGCCACAAATGTTTTCCAACGGTGCGGTTCACCGCGAATCCAGGCGAGGGCCACGGCGGAATCAGAAAAGGCAACCAGATCTTCGAATGGCTGAGAAAAAATTCCGGTGATTTTGGCGGTTAGTTTCGCAAGGAGATGAGCACCGCATAATTCCAATCGCGGGAGCGATACCTTTTTTAAGGGTGCGACTCTGGATTTCGCCATGAGTAAGCTGACCGCGATTTCCCCTGCGGAGGAAGTGGAATGCAAATATATCACCGCGGCATAGCCTAGTTCGGATGCATCGCAAAAGGCGACCAGACGTTGGCAACTACGAGATTCCTGATAGTAAGGGAAACGGCGAGGGATAGAAATTTGCGATATGTCATCAAGTTCTTCCTGGAAGGAAGTCCAATCTCGGCTGATTTCGGCGGGAGCAGGGTCATCCCAATCAGAGTGTCCGACCCACAGGCGTTGGATTAGTAATTTGGCGGTGAAAGTCACAGGAACTAACCATCCCGGAGGGTCATAAATGCGGGCGAGCTTAGAGAGAATAAGCCGTTTAGTGGCTGGGAGCTTATTAGAGGACACCCTATAAGAAAAGGTGTCTGTGTCTGCTGACCATACGAGGCCGAGTATCTTGATGGTTGACTCGTCTTCGGTGGAGAAGTCAAATGAATGGGCCCCCACTCGACAGTGCTCGACAGCTAGATCGGCGAGAATTTGAGGGTGATTCGCGGCCCATTTACGGAGTTCGAAACCGCCGGATTGCAGTAACGAGATGACATCGTCCCTTAGTTGGATTGTTTCCGACAGCGTGGATGCTCCAGTGATAATGTCGTCCACATACGTGTCCTTACGAAGAACAGAGGCGGCGGATGGAAAGCGAGCCTCCTCATCATGTGCCAATTGATGAAGAGTCCGGATGGCAAGAAAGGGGGAGGAGCTGACCCCATACGTGACAGTTCGGAGACGGTAGGAGCGGATAGGTTCGTTGGCCGAGAATCGCCATACAATTCGCTGCAAATCTTGATATTCTGGAGGGACCAATATCTGACGATACATCTGCCGAATGTCTGCGGTAAAAACGTATCGGTGCGTTCGAGCTCGGGTAATCAATGTGACAATGTCAGATTGTAATTTTGGCCCGGTGTAAGAAATGTCATTGAGGGATTTCCCGTTGGAGGATTGGGCCGAAGCGTTAAAGACCACTCTGATTTTAGAAGGCGGATCGTCCGGGCGATGTACAGGATGGTGAGGAAGATAGAAAATCACTCCGGACGCGTCGTCGGGTTCTGGAACTACGGACATGTGACCCAAGTCCAAGTATTCGCGCATGAAGGCGATGTAAGCTTCGCGTAAAGTGGGCTCACGGTGAAGGCGGGCTTCAAGTCGGTGAAACTGTTTGATAGCCCGGTAATAAGATTCACCCAAGTCGAGCGATTTTAGGGGTAATGGCGTTATGTAGCGACCCTTGGTGTCGCGAGAGACAGATGTCGTAAATAACTCCTCACAAAGTTGTTCTTCGGAAGAAAACGGAGGGGAAATGGCTGTAACTTCCTCTAAATCCCAAAACCGTTGAAGGTCGCGGTTTAGTTGCAAGTTGGTGAGGGCGTTAAAAACTGACAACTCTTGACACGCGGGGACTACGGCATTAGCTACAGGTGGAACGCTAGTAGGTTTCGGATCAGTGGTAAACGGCGCGCGACGGCGTTGAGACGGGAGGCGATAAGTCTTTCCTTCATTATCCCTTACCTCTTTGGACCAAGTGATAAGGCGTTTGGACGTGGGAGGACGACAGCTCCCCATGAAGCACCACCCAAATACGGTGTTTAGAGCAATGGGTCCGCTTTTAGGCGGAGAACCAATTCCCAAGAGGATACGAGGCAAGGCGTCTACTCCGAAGAGGAGGTCTATTGGGCCGGGATGGCATAACAGAGGATCGGCGGGCGTTAACTCGCGCATGTACGGCCACGGAGATAAATCTATAGACGTGATGGGGAGTGCATGAGTGATGCTCTCGATCACGAATAATCGGAGCGTTAGAGGAGACGACCCCGGGACTTCGATGGAAGCGGTGATGTATCCAGGGCAGGCGAGATTCGGAGAACCTCCTAGGACACTAACCCCGACCGGGGCTAGTGATATTGGTAAGCCGAGTTGAGAAGCGGATGTTCTAGTGATGAAACTCACCTGGCTTCCTGAATCTAGCAGGGCTCGAAGCGATTTGGCTCGGTGATTAGGGCGCGATACCTTGACTTGTGCGGTGGGCAGAAGTGAAGGGGTTATACCCCCCGAGGATCCTAACAAGGTTAATGGCGAAGGAGGTGTGGTGAACGTTAACGATTGTGAGTTATCGGCGAATCGGTGATGATGATGCGACGAACGGAGATGGTGTGCAAGGTAATGGTAGTCCTCCGATGAATGGGGAGCATCCCTAGCAACTATAATCGGCGAGCGTGAAGGCCAGATGTGAGAGGGGGCAGGCGAGACGACGGTGGAAGGAAGTCATTGGGGAGATCTGGTTATACCTGAGTCTAGGGATCGGCGAGCAGTGATTTCCTCAGGCGGACTATCCCGTGACAGGGACGAATGAATTGTGAGGGAGTCTGATAACTCACCGGTGCTTCAAAAGGGATAGACTCACAAGGTGATGGAATTTGTTGGGATTCCTGTGAGTGATGATCCAAGGTTGGTGACCGGCTAAGTAATTTCCGATCGGGTGGTGGAGACGATGAGTGAAAGGTACGAACCGTCGGCGGAGATCGGCGTCTTTGCTCGGTGTCGATGCGGCGTTGAGTGGAGTAGTGATGAGGTTGAAACGGTCTAAATGCTGAAGATTCTGACCGGGAGGAGCCGCGCATTAGGCTAGTCGATGGTTCTGGGTGTGATGGAGATTCGGTAATGCCCCGATGTAGCAGGGTGTGATGGAAGCCTTGGCATGAGTGGCACCGCTGATTGGATTGGCATTGACCCGATGGATGAGATCCGAGACAATTTATGCAAAGTTTTTCTTTGCAAATGAACCCAAGCCGTTTCCGGCCGAGTAAACTTTTGAACTCGCGGCAGTGGTATATATTGTGGCATTCGTGACAATAGGGACACTGCAGAGCTGCAGCGAATGAGCGAGTGACTCGGTTTATCGGTTGCATAGGAGATGATTCTGGTTTCCTAGGGGGAAACTTCCGGCTAGTATTAGGCGATGGTAATTCGGACACAGCGGCGGTAGCAACTCTAAGTCGAGTAATATATTTTAGCAAGTCGGCGAGAGTTGGGAAGACTTCAGGATGTTGTAATTTGAACTCTCTCTGGGTGGCCGGATCCAGACTTCTAAATGCCAAAATGTACACGAAATAATCCCCCAAGTCCGGAATATTTATTGTTCTTAATTGCTGACCTAATTCGGAGAATGTTTTTAAAAAGGATTCCAAAGCCTGCGGTGATGAATGAGCGAAGGGCTGGAAACTTAGCATGCCCTCTACTATGCGTGATGCGAGCGCCGACAAGTTATCATATCGCGCGGTTAAGGCGGCCCATGCAATGGAATAATTCACGTCTAAATTTTCTAAGTGGCTTATGACCGATAGAGCTCCTCCTGAAAGGCAACTCTTAAGGTAGGTTAACTTAATTCCGTCATTTATATTCTTGTTGTTATGTATGAGCGGGACGTATGTCGTTTTAAATGTTTGGAACTGAGTAATATCACCGTTGAACATGGGCAAATTTAGAGGGGGGAGGCGAATTTCCGGGATACTAGGCGCGGCAAACACAGCATCCGGTTGATTTGATATTAGCGCTTCTAAATCAATGATTTCGGCCTGCGCCTGAATGATTTGTTCTTTAAGATCGGCGGGGACAGTTCGGTCATTGAGAATGCATTCGGTGATTAAAGCATTATGAGATGTTCTCATTTCAGCGATTAAGTGATTTAATTTATTTATTTGAATTTTGGCTCGTGAAATTTCCTTCTTAGTCACTGCCGCCTTACAATTTTCGGCGAAAATTCGAAATTCACTTAATAATCCTATTAATATCGCTTGGTGAGCGTTTTTCATTTTAGATTGACGACGACTAGACATTCTGAACTATTAACAATTTTTAAGTCGGCTGAAAACAGAAATCACAACTTAATTATATCAGAACAGTAATAGCAATTACTCATGAACTTAAATTAACATGCATTCAACATTTGTAACCTAAATAGAATGAAAGAGATAGTACAATTTTTAATGTGAATCACATGGGTTGAAGTAACCTTGAAACAATATGGTCGAATATACCACGTAACACAATAAAACAATATGGCCGGTGACTCCAATGCTTCAGTATTCGGTGAAAGAGAGAAAAAAAATGATCTTATTACATTCCCGGGTTTCGGCACCAAAATGTTGAGGCGTGATTAGCCAGAATAAAAAAAAAACCAAAATGAAATAATAAAATATTTTTTAATTTTGAATATGCTCGATAAATTTAATAAATTAGATCAAATACTGAAGCATGTGGATTTATTAGATTGAAACATAAATACAAAATTATACATTAAGAAAATTATATATATACAAAATTAAGGTAACAATTCTAACAGGAACTAGAACAAAGAATGAACAAGGAACTATGGTTTTTAACTAATATTAGAGATAACTGTTCAATAGACAACTTTACAAGAAATGAAGTCTCTTAATAGCGGAATATCAAACTCGGGCGACGGGGCCACTCGGCGAGGGACGGTAGCCTCCTTATTGGATGGCGATGCCAAATAGTCTTTAAGAATTGTAACCGCGCTGTTAGGGCGCTTGTTAATCCAAGTAAAGGTTACTTACTTAGTTAGTTGATAATTGTCACCTGGTCTTCGAGTCTTCCAAATGCCTGGCAATTGTCTTGGTTGATCAGTGTCGTCCTCTCTGGACCACGGAATAGCAGAGGGGGTTGCAGAGATCCAAGGTTGCTTCTCAGTCTGATGCCGTGAATTTTGCAAGCTGGTGAATCGTCGACGGTTGAGCAGCAAGTGAGCATAATCGGAGAACATATGGTGTATATGCAAATTTCTTTTTATTTAGATGGCTATGGCCGATCATGGCGGCAGTGACTAAATTATTGAATATACACTGTTTGACAGTTACACGACTGAACAAAAGGTGTCTAGAAAAGCTCTGAAACTATCAAGACTGTCTGTGGTAAGTGGAGGAAATTTAAGGATTTTATTAAACAAGAGACCGTTTCTCAACAACAAGTTCAAGAGTTCTATAGTCATCCTTATCCACTTTCCTTTTTCTTTCATATAGAATCATCAACTTTTCTGATATTTTTTCCAATGGGTCGCTCGCTTCACTGGATGCAGTAGCCGTCGCCCCAAACTGCTTCTGCAATCAGTGAATACTCAATGAAATAATAAGCTTTTTTCGTCCGCAAAGTCAATTTTTCCATGGTTCCACTTTCCCTTCCTCTTTCATACAGGATCATCATTTTTTCAGATAGTCTATTCTTGATTTCTTTTCAATGGGTCGCTCGCTTCACTGCATTCAGTAGCCGTCGCCCCAAACGGCTTCTGCAATCAGTGAATACCCAATGAAATAGTGTACTTTTTTCGTCCGCAATATCAACTATTCCATGGTTCCCCTTTTCCTTTCTCTTTCATGTAGGATCATCATTTTTACTGATAGTCTATTCTTGATTTCTTTCCAATGGGTCGCTCGCTTCAGAAGCAGTTTGAGGTGACGGCTACTGCATTCAGTGAATACCCAATGAAATAATGTACTTTCATCGTCCATTATCAATTTTTTCGTGATGTCCACTCTCGCTCTTACTTCCATCATCTTTAGTTCCTGCTCCCACTCAATATATCTGTCTTCTTCCTGTTAAGTGAATTTTTTCTAGAGTCTTCTTTACTCAATCCTCTTAACAAGCTCACTGCCCTTCTCACTGTCTGCTTAGTGTGTGAGTGCCTTTTCTACGGACCAGAAACGTATCCTTCTTTCATACGCCTTAGTTCTTTTTTCTCTGACATCTTGCTTTACTCCAGCGTAGTGTTCAATATTTCAAAGTTTAATAATGCCAAGAATTTTATTTTATTTAAACACTCATATCATAGCAATCATTTTTCAACAATGGTTTTAATGTATCTGTTTCTTTCCACATATGTTATGTGTTGTTATCTATTGGGAATATTAATAGTAATTAGTAGAGATAATTAATATTATAATTAATCAATAGGGTAATTAGTATTTGTTATTTGGCCATTGTTTTATGTTTGGAATGTCCGGTATTTGAAAAACAGCACATGCGTTTGGCAAAACAAGAAACATATTTTATTTGAATTGTAATTAATACATAACACACATAAGCAGTTATAGCGCCACTTGGAGCAGACATCATGTGACCTAGACCTGTTCAAACCTGTTTTGTGGAATTTGACTTCTAACCACCCCTAACCACTTGGCCCAGACATCACGTGACCTTGACATGTTCAAACCTGTTTTGTGGACTTTTTCCCCTAAATACTCCTAACCACTTGGGCCCAGACATTACGTGACCTAGACATGTTCAAACCTGTTTTGTGGACTTTGACCCCTAAATACTCCTAACTTCTTGGGCCCAGACATTACGTGACCTAGACGTGTTCAAACCTGTTTTGTGGACTTTGACCCCTAACCACTTGGACCCAGACATCACGTGACCTTGATATGTTCTAACCTGTTTTGTGGACTTGGACCCCTAACCACTTGGGCCAGGCATACCTCCTCGATGCTAGCTGACGTTGAACTGATGAAACATTAATTAGGACTCGTGTTATATTTTTAAATCCTTCGTTTCTATTGACCATTCTATCCTCTCCACATTGTTAATGAGATTGCGCAATATCTATATTTTTAATAATATTAAAAAAATAAACGTGCAAGTTTCAAACCTGTCTGTACATGTACCAACAGATGGATAACATTCGGTTTTTGTGAGGTTTGACCACCTATATAAACGTGCAGGTTCAAACCTGTCGGTACATGCACCAACAGTAATACAGATATTGAAATTAGTGAACAATACTGTATGTATAATTCTTCTCGAAAAATATGGGTAAGAAAAACTACATATTTTATGAATATAGTTTTCTTTATTTATATTATTAACAAACTATTATGATTAAATAAATTCAATTTCATAGCAGCCTTTGTATACAAGTGATATTTTTCGTGGCATTTTTTCGTATGACGTCAGCACTTCATCTGTAATTATCTCGTTGTAACGTTTCGGAAGAAAAATGCTCATCGAAGAAGAATTTTCAATGTACGTAGGTCCGAAGTATTCGAGGTCCGCAACAATGGCATCGCCGCATTTGGTTTGGGTTCTGGCCAATTCCTTCACCTCGTAAGCAAATCCTACATTCAAATCGGAAATCTTTCCAATGCTTCTTCGAGTTTTGATTTGATTGAGAGCCCTTACGAGTTTCATAGAGGAGTCCATCTGTGAAATTCTGGTAAATAAATATTTATCCAAAAATAAAATTAAAATTAATTTAATTAATGCGGTTTTATTTACCTTAGGTAATAAGTCTTCCTCGGATGCTCGCTGACGTTGAACTGATGAAACATTAAGTAGGACTCGTGTTATATTTTTAAATCCTGCGTTTCTATTGGTCATTCGATCCCCTCCACATATTTAATGAGATTGCGCAATATCTATATTTTAATAAGATTCAAAACATAAACGTGCAGGTTTCAAACCTGTCTGTTTGCATGCACCAACAGGTGGATAACATACGGTTTTTGTGGACTTTGACCCCCTACATACACGTGCAGGTTCAAACCTGTCTGTCTACATGCACCAACTTGTCAGTACTTGTTTTAATATTTCTTTCTTAATTGGTTGTAGGGAGGTTGGTCGTTCAGGCGATTCTTTTTACATAAAATTGCAGGTTCAAACCTTTCGCGTGACGTAAGGGTATACAAGTGATAAACTTATTTTAAAAGATCCACTTCCCTTTGGTGTTTCAAAGTGGACTGTTGCTGCTACTATTGGACTACTTTAACTATTTCTCAGGTTTTTAGTTTTATTTTAACTGTGATTTTTTTCTTTTTCTGCAATTGTCTAAATATTTCCTTTTTTTCTTTAGCATAATTAACTTTTTTCCCCTAATTAACTATGGATCCGGGGGATAATTTATTCTTTTTTAACTTCTGCGACTATTGTGGAGAAGTTTTCGAATCATCTTTTGATGTGCTATGTTTCTACTCTTAAATATATCTTGAATATATATATATTGATATTTGGGATGCCAGAGTCTCATTTAGGATGAGTACTCAAATTATTATTTATATTCCTTAATCATAATTGGTTTCCTTTCCACAGGTCAACTCTTGTGTTTGCCAATATACTTATCTATTATACCTTCAATATATTATATATAAATAAATAGTGTATCTGGAGTATGTGCGCACCAAAACAATTACAATAAGGATCGTTTATTGCAGCTAATTGTTTTACTTGTGGTATAAACCACAAAATGAGATCTAATCGATACATTTCTTCGAATTTTCTTTATTGATTACTACCTCTTCTTGGTTAATTTCCTTCTTCTTTATTCCTTCTACCCTGTCCGTGTTATTATCCATATCCCCTACCCCTTTGTTTATACTTGCATCTATTTCTTTCACCATATTATCCATCTTTTTTTTTATGTATTCCTTGAATTCTGTTAACTCTTTTTTATTGTCTTCCCTCATTTTTTTTAACAAATTCAATAAACTAGACTCCATTTTGAATTTAAAAGTTCGAATCACCCCACGCGAAAATAAAATAATAAGAATAATCAACTATAATTATGTCACTAGAGAAAGTTAAGAAACAAAAAATTCAATCTATTAATCTGAATCATTAACCAAAAGTGATTTTAAAATTATTGAGAACATAAAGTTAATAAACATACATAATTAAACAAATTATAATTAGTAAATTGGATAGTAAGTTCCCCACAAGCTGGATGCCATTAATAATGCTATGTGGGGTATGTGAGCATCATAAGAATTACAATAAGGATCGTTTGTTTATTTAATTTCAACAAGGTTAATGATTCAGATTTTAATATATATAAATAGGATTGCCATAAAATACATTACAGGAAATAAACTAAACTTATCTGTGGACAGGGGTAGATTGGGTTACTGGTCGTTCTTCTTCCTTGACATCTCCGCCCGCTTCATTCGGCCGCTCTCCAGTCTTCCTTGCTGTACGACTCCAGAGTACCTCCTTCCTTCTCTGTGTCTATCTCCCGAGTGCCTTCTTCAGCCTCCTATTTCAAGAGTTTTCTTCTCTCCCCCTCTCCTTCCTTCTCCACCATCGTGGACCATAAAACCATAAGGGGACCAAGGGTCTGTTCTTTGTCCCAAACACATTCCCTTTCATGTGTCCCGACATGTCAAATTTTCCCCGCACAACATCCCTTTCATGGTGCTGCCTGCATTATCCCTGGGTTTCCGGGAAAAAGAAAAGATGCTGAACAAAGAGAGGCTTCTTTTCTTTTCTAAATGTTAAAATGTTCTAATTTTTCAAATGTTATATATAGTTTTATGGCAATACCTTACATCTTTACAATTATGCAATTATTTACAAATAATTTGTTTGAAGATCTTTACAAGTTTACTTATTGTTTTATATTTTACAATACTTTACTTACAGAGTTTTGTTATATACATCGGTAATGAACTAGAATTAATAATTGTTCGTGATAAAATGAGTTAAATATTCTTAAGTAATATTACGTGTCACACTTGTTTTTACTATACATATTTCAATATTAAATCTTACCGTAACAGAGTACAAACACTTGTTCTTCAAATGGTCTATTTTAATTAATTGTTTCAATATCTAAGTTGATGATTAAACTGGATAACAAGGGGAATACCTAATAACCTTACATGAACAATAATACCGCTAGTTTTGTTTAAATCAATAGTATGAACTAGTTGAACCTAGCGTCTATATGTATTCTTACTAACATACTTCAATATCATTATTCAATAGTATATCATTATTCAATAGAGTATACCGGCTTATTATTGTAATGTTGAATTACAATTAATGGTTCTAATATTAACTATAATAATAAAAATGTCTAACAAGGGGAATACCCAATAAACCTAAAATAAACAATAATACCACTAGTTTTATTAAATTAGTTGCATAGTGCAGGCTAAACCTAGTGTCCTGCGTCTTAACACATCTCAATATTATTATTTACTAAGTTCATACACGGGTATACCTTTATCTTTCTGACAATTACTTTTACTTTTATGACAATTTTTACCTTTACCATAATATTATAATTTGTATACATGGTTAAGATTAATATTGATAATATATAAAACAATAGTCATAATATAACAAAAAATATCGATTGTACAAAAAGGTTTGAATCTTATCTTTTTTTATTGCCACTTCGGCCTCTTTTGCCTTCAATATTCGGTACCTAGCAACTATACCCTTATGGTACCTGATAATGTCCACTACCCTTGGCAAAAATATTTCACCACCTGTACAGCGGGTTCCTTTGAACTACATTACCATTTGTAGATGTGAATGCCGCCTAGCACGTGTGAGTGTTACCCATATAAGTTAGTATACCTGCTCGCCCTAACCTCTTATCTTTAACATATTTTAATGGTCTTGCATTTTATAGCGTCCATTAGTAATGGTAAAAATATTTAAATTTTATAAATTATTATTACAACAATTTCTAATACTATTAATATTATTTACAAACAGTTGACTATTCTTATTTATAGACAATTTTCGAATCGTTCTGTAATTTAAAAATAATCAACTACTCTTTTAACCAATATCTAAAATCAAGAGACAATCCTTTTCGTTAAACAATATTCCATCCAGCGGTATAGATATTAAACCTTTTTCTTTACCTGGCCTCTGAGATAATTTCGGACATCTGCGGTCCCATAGAGCGCATTCTGTATTCCCATATCATTCTTCATGTTTAGCCCAAACATTATTAAAATGTTTATATTTACTTTCTTTATATTTTCCATACCATGATTATATATTCCATACCATTTTTTCTGATTGAAAGTGCAGTGTACACTAGTTGCAGCTAATTGTTTTACTTGTGGTATAAACCACAAAATGAGATCTAATCGATACATTTCTTCGAATTTTCTTTATTGATTACTACCTCTTCTTGGTTAATTTCCTTCTTCTTTATTCCTTCTACCCTGTCCGTGTTATTATCCATATCCCCTACCCCTTTGTTTATACTTGCATCTATTTCTTTCACCATATTATCCATCTTTTTTTTATGTATTCCTTGAATTCTGTTAACTCTTTTTTATTGTCTTCCCTCATTTTTTTTAACAAATTCAATAAACTAGACTCCATTTTGAATTTAAAAGTTCGAATCACCCCACGCGAAAATAAAATAATAAGAATAATCAACTATAATTATGTCACTAGAGAAAGTTAAGAAACAAAAAATTCAATCTATTAATCTGAATCATTAACCAAAAGTGATTTTAAAATTATTGAGAACATAAAGTTAATAAACATACATAATTAAACAAATTATAATTAGTAAATTGGATAGTAAGTTCCCCACAAGCTGGATGCCATTAATAATGCTATGTGGGGTATGTGAGCATCATAAGAATTACAATAAGGATCGTTTGTTTATTTAATTTCAACAAGGTTAATGATTCAGATTTTAATATATATAAATAGGATTGCCATAAAATACATTACAGGAAATAAACTAAACTTATCTGTGGACAGGGGTAGATTGGGTTACTGGTCGTTCTTCTTCCTTGACATCTCCGCCCGCTTCATTCGGCCGCTCTCCAGTCTTCCTTGCTGTACAACTCCAGAGTACCTCCTTCCTTCTCTGTGTCTATCTCCCGAGTGCCTTCTTCAGCCTACTATTTCAAGAGTTTTCTTCTCTCCCCCTCTCCTTCCTTCTCCACCATCGTGGACCATAAAACCATAAGGGGACCAAGGGTCTGTTCTTTGTCCCAAACCCCCAAAGTCCCTTTCATGTGTCCCGACATGACAAATTTTCCCCGCACAACATCCCTTTCATGGTGCCGCCTGCATCAGTACATAGCAGATGTTTCCATTCATCAAGAAATTTGTGGATTACTTTTTTCTGAACCTCTAAGAATGTCTGATTTCCATGATACACCCATTAACGTAAATTATCAAACGTTTGAAATAGTACAGGAAATTAGATCTACTGTAAAGAAATTTAATCTAGATAAAAGATCTGTACGCTTTAATGTCACAAACCCGTCTTCACCAGATATTGATCATATATATCAGTTGGCTAAAAATGGCGATTCATGATGTTACAGAATATCTAATGAAAAATTGCAGCCCCAATGATAAAATCGGTTTTAAATTTACTAGTTCAAGTCTTTCTAATTCGTGTTGGATTCCGTACACTACAGCTAATACGATATCAGGAGGAAATGTCTGGAACATGATTAATTCGGTTTTTCAAAGCAATGCAAGTGCCGACCAGACCGATAATTTTACCATATCATCATCAATCGTAGAAATGCGAAGAGGGGCAGGTAGATTTAATATGAAAAACGTTTCGTATGAAATTTTCTGTCGTAAAAAAAGAGGAATAATTACTATTGCCAATAATGATTCCTTGTGTTTACCGCGTGCTTTAGTAGTAGGACGAGTTTTGCAAAAACCGGGGGAAAAGGGGACCCTAAATTCTTAAAAATAAGAAAAAGATTATTCCAGGATGCAGGAGCGTAAGGCAAAAGAACTTATGCGAAATTCGGGAGTAGAAATAGGTGAAGTGGGATCGGGAATACCCGAATTGCAAAAATTTCAGTATTACATGCAAAATTATGACTGCATTTAAATTTAAAAATAACAAACGCCATAAAATGTTCCAAGGCGGATACTAAACTCAAAATTTACTTGATTCATGAAAATAACCACTTTAATGTGGTTTCTAGTTTGACTACCTTATTTAACTGCAATTATTATTGTGAAAAGTGTAACGTTGTTTACTTTCATAAAACCCAACATATTTATAAGGAGATTTGCCAGTTTTGCATTTGAAAACCACCTTGTAAAAAAGACGACTCTCAAAGATACTGCAGTGCCTGTTCTAGGCAGTTCCCCAATGCTTCCTGTTTTGATATTCATTTAGCATCAAGCAGTAAGGGAAAATCAATATGCCAATCTTTAAAACGATGTAACTTATGTTGGAAAACTTATAATTTGGATGTGCGGAAAGCAGCCCACGAGTTTGGCGAAATGTTTTGCTCTGTTTGCAAAGCTTTCAAACGTAACCCTCATTGGTGCTATGTAAAAAAGGATAAAAGATCTCCCGGGAGCAGAAGTTTATTTGTGCGCTTTGACATAGAAACTAGGCAGGAAAAGAAAATCATCGATGATTCGTTATTAAACGAACCTAATTTATGTGTCGCACAACAATCAAGTTCAGACTGCGAAAACGAAAACGACATGAAGAGATTTTGTTCTTCTTGTGGAATCAGACAACACATATTTGAGCGTAATCCACTAGCGAGTTTTATCAGTTATTTACTTCTTCCCAGAGTAGGTTACCCAAAAAAAAATTAGTATTGCCCACAATGCACAAGGATTTGACTCACAATTTCTTTTAAAAACTCTAATTGATTCTCATAATATTACCCCCGGTATTATAATGCGAGGAAATAAAAATTTAAATTTAAAATTCAAAAATAATACCATGATAGACTCTTTGAATTATTTCCCAATCTCCCTAGCCAAATTGCCAGTAGCCTTCGACTTGCCCGATGATTTTAAAAAAGGATATTTTCCCCATCTCTTTAATATGTTGGGAAATTATGAATATATAGGAGAACTGCCTGACGCTAAATTCTATTCACCTAATACTATGTCAGTAAAAAAGAGAGACAAATTCTTTAAATGGTACCATGAACAGAAGGATAACAAGGATATATTTATTTTAAGAAAGAATTGACAAAATATTGCATTAACGACGTTGACATATTGAGAAGATCGTGTTCTATATTCCGCCAGTATTTTATCAAAAACTGTAAAGTTGACCCATCCGCGGATGCCACAACAATTGCGTCAGCGTGCAATCTAGTATTCAGAATAAATTCATTACGTCGATGGATGCTCTTTGTATCCATATGTCTGCAAATATGGCAAATTCCCTATTGGGCATCCGACCCTTATTGTGGGGAATGAAGAGTGCCGTCGCACAACCGGACCACAATACAACTTAAACGGTATAGAAGGATTCGTAAAGTGTACTGTATGCCCTCCGAATGACCTTTATCACCCTGTACTACCTATTAATAAAAAAGGTAAACTCGTGTTTATTTTGTGTAACGCGGGTGCCGATGAACTTTCTTCGACTCCTTGTAATCACTCAGATGAACAACGGTGTTTAAGTGGGACTTGGGTTGTCGATGAATTAAGAGAGGCAGTAAAATTTGGATACAATGATACATGGATACATGAAATATGGAGCTACCAGACTATTCAATACACCAAAGACCAAAACGTTGAAGGCCTTTTTTCACATTTCATTAACAAATTTTTAAAGATTAAGCAAGAAGCATCCGGTTGTAATGCCACAGCGAATGACAACATAAATATAGACAAATATATCGAATCTTATAGCCGAGTCGAAGGTATATTGTTGGATAAATCAAAAATCAAAGTTAACCAAGGATTGCGTTCATTAGCCAAATTAATGCTGAACTCATTTTGGGGCAAATTTGGTCAACGCGAAAATTTCACCCAAACTGCAATTATTGAAGATCCTTCGCAACTGTATGAAATGCTCAGTAACCCCAACATTGCAGTCAATTATATTCAGGACATAAACGAGGATATGATTGTTATCAATTGGGAGTATATAGAGGAGGCTATCGAGCCGTCACCCAACGTCAACGTCGCTATTGCGGCGTACACAACTACTCAAGCGCGCCTGATTTTATACAAGTTTCTAACTAAACTTGGCAAACGAGTATTGTATAACGATACAGATTCGATAATTTATATAAAAAGGCCTTTAACTCAATGTTATAATCCTCCTCTGGGAAACTATTTAGGAGATCTGACGGACGAACTAGAGGAATACAGAGCAGGAAGCTACATTACAGAATTTGTTTCGGGGGGTCCTAAAAATTATTCCTATTGCGTTAAAAGCACAAATCATGGTGAAATATGCACGGTTTGCAAAGTAAAAGGTATAAACTTGAATTTCAAAAATTCTCAGCAAATAAATTTCGATACAATAAAAAGGATGATAATTTGGGATAGAAACCCGAAGCAGAAAGGAACTTGGAGAAAGTAAAAGATGAAGCAAATAATTACCTATGAGATAGGCAGGATTCCAAACCACCCATGAGGTTCTGCCTGTGGTTTCGTTACCCATTTTTTATAGTGGATGGTTCGCTTCACTGAATTCAGTAGCAGTGCCTGCTAATGAAATCAGTTTAGCCCTATGAAACCACTGGCTCCATTCTCTTCACAAGTTCAAGAGTTCTATAGTCTTCATTATCCACTTTCTTTTTTCTTTTATATTGAATCATCATCTTTTCTGATATTTTTTCCCATGGGTCGCTCGCTTCACTGGATGCAGTAGCCGTCGCCCCAAACTGCTTCTGCAATCAGTGAATACCCAATGAAATAATGTGCTTTTTTCGTCCGCAATTTCATCTTTTCCATGGTTCTCCTTTTCCTTTCTCTTTCATACAGGATAATCATTTTTTTCTGATAGTCTATTCTTGATTTCTTTTCAATGGTTCGCTCGCTTCACTGAATGCAGTAGCCGCCGCCTCAAACTGCTTCTGCAATCAGTGAATACCCAATGAAACACTGTGCTTTTTTCGTCCGCAATGTCAACTTTTCATTGGTTCCCCTTTTCCTTTCTCTTTCACATAGGATCATCATTTTTTCTGTTAGTCTATTCTTGATTTCTTTTCAATGGGTCGCTCGCTTCAGTGGATGCAGTAGCTGTCGCCCCGAACTGCTTCTGCAATCAGTGAATACCCAATGTGCTTTTATCATCCAATATCAATTTTTTTGTGATGTCCACTCTTCCTCTCACTCCCATCAAATTTAGTTCCTGCCCCCACTCCAAATGTCTTTTTCCTGTAATGTGCATTTTTGCTGAAGTCTTCTTTACTCCATCCTCTTAACAAGTACAAGCGTCTGTTCTCTGATTTCGTATGTTCCGACCTACACTTCTCGCTGTCTGCCTAGTGTGTAACCGCTTTTTCTACGGACCAGGAACATACCCTTCTTTCATACGCCTTAGTTCATTTTTCTCTGACATGTTGCTCTACTCCAGCGTAGTGTTAATATTTCAAAATTTAATAATGCCAAGAATTTTATTTTATTTAAACACTCATATCATAGCAATCATTTTTCAACAATGGTTTTAATTTATCTATTTCTTTCCTCATATGTAATGTGTTGTTATCTATTGGGAATAATAATAATAATGAGTACAAAAAATTGATATTATAATTAATCAATAGGGTAATGTAGTATTTGTTATTCGGCCATTGTATTATGTTTGGAATGTCCGGTATTTGAAAAATAACACATGCGTTTGGCAAAACAATAAACATATTTTATTTCAATTAGAATTAATACATAACACACATAGTATATATAACCTGTATAGCACCTTCTATTCTCCCTATTCCTAAACACATAGCGGAAAACGAGATAAAGATACAACAGTCGTCTGCCACTTAAAAAAATAACAATCTCTGATAATGTCCTTCAAAATAGTACAACAAATTTATGAGCTACTAGCACTGTGAGGAAGGCAATTTATAAGCTACTAGCACTGTGAGGCAGGCGTCCTCCACTTGAAAATAAAAAACGAGCTAAGGTAGAGAAGAAGAAAAAAAAATGAATTAGTACATTAGGTGAAGTAATAAAATATAGTGATAAAAATATAAAAATCATGATTTCAGGTACTATTTTAATATCTTCAGCTATATCTTGGCTGTTGCAGTCATAATCCTTGAGGTATGCTGGTCGACGTCTTTCTCTTTGAGGGCGAGCTTTAATTCGAGGAGTCACATTGCGATTTGTCTAGCGAAGGTTGCATTAATTATTTCTACCTGTAGACTGGGTGGTTGGAGTTAAATTCTGTTCCGGGTCCAAAACAACACCCAAGTCTGCGGGTGATTCATTCGCAGAGGTAGTCCGATCCAGGATCAGTTGTGTTGTAGGTGGTAGCCAGTCAGCAATAGGGGTTTGGTTCTGCTCCCACGTCACATCAGTTGATTGTTTGGCTGAGGCACGTCGAACGTAACATGGCGAGTTGTGCGGTTCCTTCTTCCTGACGTAACACTGTTTCCCTGAGATTGAGGAGTATCCAGTGGTTCAGGCACATCGGTAGAAATCAGTTGTTGATATGGCGTTTTAGGGTGCGCCCAGAGTCAAGTTTAATTAAATTAAGCCGAGAGCCCAAACACTGGACGATTGTTCCAAAACACCAGGTATCCCTATTATTCCGATAAAGGCTAGCTTGAACTCTAGCTACCTTTTTCAACGATCGCCAGCAATCAGTAGAGCTGGTCGATTTCTGCTGTCTGGTTGGAAAAACCAAGTATAGTTTAATCTTCATTTTCCTGTTTAGATATAACTCTGCCGGTGAAAACCCAAATGAAAGGGAGGTTGCTCTGTAACGGAAAAGGATTCTTTTCACTTTCTCAGACATAGTTCCAGGTTCGCTTGCTGTGACTTTTAGGCTTCTCTTCAGAGTTTGGACACTTCGCTCTGCGAGTCCGTTGGTTGCTGGGTGTCCAGCAGCAATGAGGCGTTGTGATATCCCTCGATCTTTACAATACTGTTCGAAAGCACTACACGTGAAAATAGAAGCGTTGTCCAATACAATCTGGTTAGGGAATCCATGATTGGAGAATATATCGTCCAACAAGGTTATGGTCGCTTGAGTAGTCGGAGCGTCTCGAACCACGCGAACTTCCAGCCATTTGGACTTCGCGTCAATGCACAGCAAAAAGTAGAAACCGTACATTGCCCCAGCGTAATCTACGTGAAGGCGTTCCCAGTTGGCATTCGGGTCATCTCATGGGTGTACTGTGACTTTTGGTGGTTTGTTTCTTAATGGCGCACATTCCAAACACCCTCGGACGGTGTGTTCTATTTCCTTATCTAAACTTTCCCAATACACATACCTTCTAGCCAGTTGTTTGATTTTTGTAATGCCAACTTGAGTGGCATGGAGTTCTTTCAATATGGCGGGTCTAAGAAGCTTTGAAATAACCACTCTATCCAAACTGAATAAGATTCCATGTGAAATAGAGTAAGGGGAGTCTTGGCATGCCGTTTGCAGATTCTTGATGATTTTCTGGAGATCCGAGTCCAACGATCTCGCCTCTGCGATGGTCTCAGCTGTTATTGAAGTGGAAGACTGATTCAAAATGAATAAGGTTCACCTCATCATTGATCGAAATGTCTGCAGTCTTACTCGAAATTCGGGGGAGGAGCCCTTGATAAACAATCCACATTCTGATTTTCCTTGCTCTTCTTGCATAGAACTGTGTAATTAAATCCTGACAGGAATGAGGCGTATCTAAGTAGTCTGGCAGAAGTTATCTGTGGCAAAGCTCGGCTCTTTCCAAAAATCTGGAAAAGTGGCTGGTTATAAGTAACCAAAAAGAAATATTTCCCGTAGATATAGTTGTAGAATCGTGAGATTCCAAACACAATAGCTTGTGGTGACCACATATATTATATATTATTTAAGTGATTAGTGATTCACATATACATATATTATATGTATTATTTAAAGGTATAATGATTAGGAATTATTTAATTATGTATGATTAGTTTGATTAGATAAGATGAATTGATTAAATGTATGTGTTCAGTCGCGAGTCAAACCAATTTAAATTCCGCGAGCTGCTTCACAGTTGTTACCTTGGCAACAGATAGAGAGGACTTTTGTTTTCCCCCTCTCGACCGTCTAGTACTACTTCTCTGGACTTCCAATTTCAGACCGCTAGCTCACCACATCTCTCCGTTCTTCTTGACTGAAGCTAACCTCGCTATCTTGCACTGCATTGGGACGGTACAATAATCACATTCGCCCGTTGGCCAAGAGACGCCTATCACCAGACACGAGATGCATGGCCTTTATAATACCACTAGATCGCCAATCAACCGTATACTGCCAGAACAAGGGTAGTAAGTCTCCACCAGTAAGTCTCCGCCTCCAACTGTAAGTTCTCTTTCATTCAATCATCAAAAGACAATACGATATAACATAACCGTTCGAGATAAGGACTCAAACACCATGTGGCTCTATCGTCCAGTGTTAACATTATGTTCATACGAATCATCATTTCGAGTTAGAAATTAATATTTACTAATTTCTTTGTATAACATTATTATTAACCATTCCTCTTTTTCTCTCGTTCTTTGTAAAATTGATAATTTGTGTATTTTCTTTAAATGTAAAAATTGCCTAACCTTTTTAATATATTTAGATTTAATAAAACCACATGTTTCAGTATCTGGTCTAATTTATTTCCTTCACCGAATCTATTCAACTCATATATTCAGAATATTTAATTTTTTTTCTATTCAGTCTAATCACGCGATCAAACATTTTGGTGCCGAAACCCGGGATTCAATTAGATCAATAATTTTTTTTCTCGTCAGATACTGATTCATCGCTATTTTACTGGCCATTTTACCTTGTTATTCGGCCATATTGTTTCTAGGTTACTTTCGCCACATATGTGATTCACATTATGTGTACATTATCCATTAATTCCATTTAGGTTACAAATTCCATCTGATATTAATTTTCTTTAAGTTCAATTCCATATATTAATTTAAGTTCATTTGTAAATGCTATTATTGTTCTAATTCTCTTTTCAGCCAATATAAATTGTTAATAGCTCAAAATGGCCAATCGTCGCCAATCTAATTTTAAGGGGAAATCTCAAAAGGCAATAATTATCAGCTTATTAAAAGACTTTCAATTTTTGGCCGAGAGATGTAAAACAACTGTGAACAGTAACGAAATCTTTTCAGCTCAAAATTATATTGATCAAATAAACCAATTAATTTCAAAAATGCGTACCGCCAAGAATGCCCTAATTATCGAATGTTGTGGTAAGGGTCGATCGATCCCAGCCAACATTGAGGAACAAATAATTCAGGCGCAGTTAGAAGCCGTTGATTTAGAAGCAAAGATATTAGATCTTAATGATACCGCTATTGAGGTACTCTTGAGGTACGACGCCTCTTGAGGTACCCCGGCTCAATGGGGATATTTCTAAATTTGAACAATTAAAACCATTGAACATTCCAAATCGGGGGGATTATTCCAGAAACCATTCATTCCAGAAACTTGATCCGGTCACCCAGAGAGAATGTAAACATCAACATCCGGAAGACTTTCCAGACTTTATTTCCCACCTTAAAGCTTCTTCCATCGCCGCTTCACCTTTAAACACCGCCCCGGACCATGATCTAACAGATGAGTCGTTTCCGCCCAATCCTCAACCTCCGGTACAATTCACTCCCTCACCTAACATCGCATCACAATGCCCCTACTGTCATAAATCTCATTATATTCACCATTGCCGCGAATTTAAAAATTTATGTGACCAGGATCGACTAAAGGTCATTCACCAAGCGGAGCTTTGCGTAACGTGTCTAGAATTTCATCCATCGGAGCCGTGTCAATCTAATAAGCGATGTCATACGTGCCAAAGCTCTCATCACACCCTGCTACATCGGGGTATCGGCGAGTCTGAGCAGCGACCGGAAATATCTAATAATTCACCGCACCGTTCTCCCCGTTAAAGTTCGCCGGAATGTAAGCCGCCTCAGCCGCACCGTAATTCCGCTCAACGCCACAGCACACCCGAGTCCAGAAATAGTTCTTCACCGACTATTATCACTTTGCAAGCTTCACCTCCACCACTCGTTCGTGAATCACCAAGCCAGTCGCCAACTCCGGCTCCTCATTCGGAGGTATCCCACAAAACTCCACCTCATGATTCTACCTTTCCGCGATCCTTTCGCCCTTCGCATTTTACCTTTCTTGACGCCCCTAAAATTTACCATAATCCTCAGCGATCCTTTCGCCCTTCTCATTTTACTTTTCTTGACGCACCGAAAACTTATCATATTCCTCAGCGATCGTTTCGCCTTTCTCACCGGGCCTTCCATAGAAATATCTATCGTCTGCCCTTACTACCCCTCTTATTTCCGCCGGATAAAGCCTCCGCGCGTCCATCATCAACCTCGCAGGGATCACGAAAAAATTCACCCACATATAATCCGACTTGGCGTAATATACCGATAAATCATCATACTCTCCCGCAATCCATTGTTCCGTGTCAATGGGTTCTCCGCAGAGATATTTATCGTCACCGCGTCTACTCGCATGTACGTCCTCCTGAGAAATCAACTGCTCGCCGCGTCTATCCCATCTTACGTCCGCCTGAGGAAGCCACCACTCGCCGATCACCAATCTCCAGTAAAACTAGGTCTACCAAAGGACTCTCTCTCACTCCGATTATCTCTTCTCTTACATACTCACCAACCTCTTCAGCTTATTCACTCCATTCGATACTAGTCTTCAGTATTATACATCTAGCTCAAGATATTTACCCAATTTGCCCTACTCATCCTCAACTCAATCTATTCTCCTGCTTCTACAAATTTTTCTCCGGGATTTTATTATCACCCATCATCTTCTTATTCGTCTACATCACTGTCATATTCCCCAACGCCTTTCTATTATTCTCCTATTTCACCATTTATCTTCTAGACCCCATTCCTACTCACCAACTTCTCTTTCACTCTTACCTCTTCATCTCATTCTTCTCCCTCATTCTCATACTCGCCTACTTCTCCCTCGTATTATCCCATTCACCATCTTATTTTCCTACACCCCCTTCGTACTCACCACCTTTTATCTCATGGTCACCCAGTTCAACAATCACTGCTGCTGTTCTCCACATCACTTCACACCCGTGTCAATGGGTTCTCCGCAGAGATATTTATCGTCACCGCGTCTACTCGCATGTACGTCCTCCTGAGAAATCAACTGCTCGCCGCGTCTATCCCATCTTACGTCCGCCTGAGGAAGCCACCACTCGCCGATCACCAATCTCCAGTAAAACTAGGTCTACCAAAGGACTCTCTCTCACTCCGATTATCTCTTCTCTTACATACTCACCAACCTCTTCAGCTTATTCACTCCATTCGATACTAATCTTCAGTATTATACATCTAGCTCAAGATATTTACCCAATTTGCCCTACTCATCCTCAACTCAATCTATTCTCCTGCTTCTACAAATTTTTCTCCGGGATCTTATTATCACCCATCATCTTCTTATTCGTCTACATCACTGTCATATTCCCCAACGCCTTTCTATTATTCTCCTGTTTCACTATTTATCTTCTAGACCCCATTCCTACTCACCAACTTCTCTTTCACTCTTACCTCTTCATCTCATTCTTCTCCCTCATTCTCATACTCGCCTACTTCTCCCTCGTATTATCCCATTCACCATCTTATTTTCCTACACCCCCTTCGTACTCACCACCTTTTATCTCAGGGTCACCCAGTTCAACAATCACTGCTGCTGTTCTCCACATCACTTCACACTCTCCCACCTCTCCATCTTATGCTCCTATCTCAAGATCATATTCGCCTACTTCTTCTTATTCTTCCACTCCACTAGCTTATTCCTTCTACAAACACTTCGCCCTCACCCAGTTTTCGCTCACACTCACCTCTCCATCTTATTCTCCTACCTCATCATCAGGTTCACCACCATCTCTCTCATCTTCTCCAATTTCACCATTTTATTCTCCTATATCCTTCGCATTCAACCACTTCTCACTTCTTATTTGCAAATTTCACCCAGCAATGCTGCTTCCTACACTTTCACCAACTTCTCTCTTTTCCTCCGATTTCACCATTTTCTTCTCCTGCACCTTCTTCGTACTCACCAACCTTTTTCTTATTCTTACCCATTTCAGCAATGCTGCTTCTTATATTCACCCACTTCTCTCTTAGTCTCCAACTTCACCCTCCATCCCGCTATGCTTCCGCTTCTACTTCTAATTATTCTCAAGGTTTTAGTTCCAATTATTTCCTAACATCTTTCTCCTATTCACCTACGTTTCCCTCAGATTTATCAACCTTTCCTCCTTATTCACCAAGTTCGTCAATCAATACGGCTTCTTGCTATCTCCTACCTCACCTTCATATTCGCAGACTTATCCCTCTTATTTCTCCGACTTATTTCTTCTAAACCCCCTTTGTATCCTACTACATCTCCATCAAACTCACCCAGTTCATCAAGCAATACCGCATCTTGCATATTCAGCAACCTCTCCTTATTCTTCAGCATCACCCCACACTTCTCCAACCTTATTTATTAAGCTTACTCTCTTACTTATTCCCAATATTCACGCACAAGTTCTAGCTACGGCAGCTCTCCCAGTTATCATTAAACATCTCCTCATTAGCTCTTCATCTTCTACTTTTTCACCCTCTTATCCTCCATCGTCACTATCTTATTTCCCATCTTCTCCAAATCATTATTCATCTTCAGTCAACCATGTCGGTTCGCTTCCTCACCTTCTCCGGTCCGCCAATAGCACAATCACCCGCATACGCCTCCCTACTTTCTCTATGATGCCACTATCGTGCCATGGGGAGGAGTATGTTCAGTCGCGAGTCAAACCAATTTCAATTCCGCGAGCTGCTTCACAGTTGTTGCCTTGGCAACAGATAGAGAGGACTTTTGTTTTCCCCCTCTCGACCGTCTAGTACTACTTCTCTGGACATCCAATTTCAGACCGCTAGCTCACCACATCTCTCCGTTCTTCTCGACTGAAGCTAACCTCGCTATCCAGCACTGCATTGGGAGGGTACAATAATCACATTCGCCCATTGGCCAAGAGACGCCTATCACCAGACACGAGATGCATGGCCTTTATAATACCACTAGATCGCCAATCAACCGTATACTGCCAGAACAAGGGTAGTAAGTCTCCACCAGTAAGTCTCCGCCTCCAACTGTAAGTTCTCTTTCATTCAATCATCAAAAGACAATACGATATAACATAACCGTTCGAGATAAGGACTCAAACACCATGTGGCTCTATCGTCCAGTGTTAACATTATGTTCATACGAATCATCATTTCGAGTTAGAAATTAATATTTACTAATTTCTTTGTATAACATTATTATTAACCATTCCTTTTTTTCTCTCTTTCTTTGTAAAATTGATAATTTGTGTATTTTCTTTAAATGTAAAAATTGCCTAACCTTTTTAATATATTTAGATTTAATAAAACCACATGTTTCAGTATCTGGTCTAATTTATTTCCTTCACCGAATCTATTCAACTCATATATTCAGAATATTTAATTTTTTTTCTATTCAGTCTAATCACGCGATCAAACAGTATGAGTATGATTATTATGTATTATATAAGAATTACGTATTCAATACTGTTTATATAAGTTGTAAGTTGTATTCCGTTCACCTATGTACCTTAGCGAGATAAAAATGTAATAACGTATTAACGAGTTTGTATTCGACTGTATGAATATTATGCCATAACAGAGTTCAACTTATCTAGTTTTTACCGCTCTAATGTTTATTGTATTTGTGGAGAGTGGGAGATGTAAATGTGAGGGTGGGAGAAGCGTTTAGCCAGTTCGAGGCTGTTTTATCTAATTCACTCTTTCACCACTTTTTCAAGAAGACGCTGCTTAGACTGGGTGCCCGCTTACCTCCGCCTATCTCAGATCCCCTACCAGGCTTGTATTAGTAATATTTGAATAATTGTATAAAATATAAAAAGTGATTGCATGTTATACTATTTTATGTATATATATATATATTTGAAGAATATAATTTTATTTGGGGTTTCCATTGTGAACATTGTTTGTAATTGACTTTATTTTCTCCTCCTATGGGTCCACGGACGTCATTTAGGGGAAAGGTCATTACAACTGGTAGCAGAGCGTGGTTTTTATTTTAAAAAAAGTTCGTGGTTATGATAAAAAGAAATTTTGTGGTTATTAAATTTGTAAAATTGATTTTTTGTGGGCTAAATTTTAAATAAATTAATAAAATGGCAAAAATCGAGGAACTTGCTAAAATAATGGTGGAGATCCAACTAGATAATCAGGGGTTACAAGAACAAAACGAAGAATTAAAAAATCAAATTAATAAATTGAAATAACTCATAAACGAAAATTTAAATAAAAATGTTTGAGCGTTTGAATAATTTAGCTTTACCCCAGGGTGTCATGATCAATCTTGTAATTCGGGCGAAATTAACGGGGATAAACAAGAGAGAGCGGAGGATAACAATGAATTAGGAGATATTACAAGCCGTATGAAGACCACATTGAATGTAATGGGATCGACGGATTCGAAATTACCCAATCGTTTAGAGAACGCGATTCGGGAATTTCCTATTCTTAAAACTCATGATCCGACGAGTTTATTAAATTTTATTGAAGCCCTTTATGACCTAAATCAATTAGCCCCGAACCACTTTTCAAAAGTCTTCGAAAGAATTGCTTATGTACAAAAAAGTTCCGTGTTAAAAGAATTTTTGAGAAATAAGATAATTAACTACGATGCGGTACGGGATTTATTATTTCAAAGATTTACAAGTCCCAATATCAGGTTAGAATACAAAATTGAGTATATTTTTCGAACACAGAAAGAAAATGAAAGTTTCAGGGAATTCGCAGATTGAATTTTAAAATTCGTCGTTATACGTAATAAAGGGGGCTGAGAATAACGAATTGATTGCTATTATTTTAGAGGGAGTATCGGACCTGGTACGTAGATATTTTAATTTCAGTGAGGCACCGAGGAATTTAAAAGAATTAGATAAATTAACTAATAGGGTAGAACAATCAATGATACACAATTTGAGGGCTACGTCTATGGAGAACATCCCACAATTCTTAAATCGCCGGATAAATAGAAATGTTAGGTTTGACGAAAATAAGCGCCCATCCAAGTATTATTTAGAAAAAAGATATCAATCGGGACCGCGTAATTCCCATTATAATCCTGACCGGGCCTTTACTAGCAATAGGATTAATACGTTTAAACATAATAAGTCTACGAACGATGGCTCAGGTCGACGAAATAATTATAATTATAAGAAAAATAGTAGAAACGGAAATTATAGAGCAAATTATAATAATTATAAGGTACTAGTATGTTTAAGGACCTGCTGACATCAGCGCGCTCAGGTGTCACTTTTCTTAACCATCTCCTACTGTTATAGTAACCTTTCTATTGTGTTGTTATTGTTTATGTGAAGTTGAACTTGAATGTATTTTTGATTATTTTCTTCGAATATGACTTGGAATTTGAAGAAGATTTTCGCACGGTGAACGATGAAAAATCAGCTTTTAGGTTTCTTCAGGAGCGGAATGTCATTCCGCAGAAAATGCATTGTGGAAATGGACATGATATGAAGCTGCAAGTGGGGAATAAAATTAGATGGAGGTGCCAGAAAAATGATGCAACAAGACCCTGAGTATTCGATTAAATACGTGGTTGAGGAATAGAACATTACTTTTGGAGACTATTGTCCATTTTATATAACGAAGTTAGAGGGAAGAGACCCTTTTGATGCAATTTTTGAAGATATTGTTATTTTTAATGAGCATTGTTTGGAATAAATCTTTCATTGTTTATCATAACATCATATTTTAAATATTTCTATTTTAAAGATTAAATAACAATTTGTAACTAAAATATGATAATTTTTAAATGTTTTTATTTTAAAGAGAAAAGATTTGCCCGGGGAAATTTAATGAATATTCCTTGTAATAAATGTTTTATTATTTCTAGTTTAATTTTGTCTACATGTTTCTCATTTATTTCATTTCCTATAAATCTGTTGTATAATAATGAAAGGCAATGCCTATTTAAAATTCATGCATAAGCTGACAACGTCCAATTAGTTGAGGTAACTGACATCTGAGCGCGCTGATGTCGGCAGGCCCTTAAACATACTAGTAACAATTATAATGATTATTATGGAAATAGAAGAAATTATAATAATAATCATCGAAATGGTAGAAGTGGTAATAATAATAATAATCATTACGATCATAGAAATAGAAATAACAATAATAATAACGGGCGTGATAGAAATAATAATAATGATTATAACAAGGGGCGTAATAATAATAATAATAAATCGAACCCTTGGAAAGAGAAATATAATACTTTATTAGCAGAGCTAAAATGTAAAGCGGCCCCCCAATTCTGCGTAATACCGCCTGATAAGTTAAAGATCGTGGAGATTTCTACGGCGAATACTGTTAGTAATTAGTCTACGTCGGGGAATTAAAAAAAAAACTAGAACCGGCCTCATTTAATGTTTATATAAGATCATAATAATAAAAATTTGTCGTCGTATAGTATTAATTAAAATTTATGGAAAATTAGTGTGATCACGTGTTAAAAATTGTGATGTATTCCTACGAGTTAATAATAACTGTAATGTTACGAAGTCTATATTTAAAAAAATTACTCACGTCTCCTACGAGGTGACCAATGAGTCAGATGAAAATGATATTAAAATAGCCCATATGTCCCAATAAAAGAAAATTAGGGATTAATAGGAAAATTAGGATATATATATATATATATATATATATATATATATATATATACATCTTGTTTTTTTTAATATGAGGAAAAGAAAATTTTAAGCAAAAATTTAAATAAATAAAAGAATCTAATAGAAGTCTGTTTCCCTTGTATGTTCTATTTTGTCCTAAGGCAGCAAGTATATTTGTAAAATGAAAGATGTTAATGGTCAGTTGCAAGTAAATATTGTGTACAGAGAGAATAGAGATGACCTTGAACTTGGCCTGTGAAGAATTTAGTTTGTTTTGTATTATTAGTATCATGTTAAAGTCATATTGTAATGGAAGTAGAATATTTTTATTTTGAAATTGATTCTGTTTTTTGAGTTTCAGATTTTTTAATATATATATATATATTTATATATATAATCTATTGTAAGAAGATTATGATACAAGATGAGAGATACTTTATTTTGGTTTAATTCGAGAGAAGTATTATATATATTTTTTTTATTTGGTAGCCTTGATTTATTTTTATTGACCTTCTATGTATATAATTGATTTTGTTTAAAGAAAGAATATGTTATATTGTATATATATGTTGTTTGAAAGGAATTTGTGATTTATGTCTGTGAAGTGTTGTATATTTGTTTGGGGGCAACTGAGTAAATAAAAATTAATAATGGCCAAGTTTCTTCGAAATATTATATTAAGTATTTTATGGATATATAATATATGATATTATTAGTACAATTGGATGAATTATGTTTATGTATAGGTACAGAAAAAAAAATTAAATTAATTAGTTGATTATTATGATTATGTACAATGTAATTGAAGATGTTTTGCGAACATCTAATATTGTCTATTAAGTTGGAATAGCATCTAATAAGTTATAAAAGTTTATATTCCAGATCGAGAACATGGTTCGAGTATGTTGCAGAGAACACTGCAATGCCGAGCAGCACCTCGTTAAACTGCATTCCTGAGATCTTCATTCTTGAGATTTTCCAGAGATCACGAGCAGCACCTCGTTAAACTGCATTCCAGAGATTATCGATCCAGAGATCCCGAGCAGCACCTCGTTAAACTGCATTCCTGAGATCTTCCAGAGAACTCGAGCAGCACTCGTTAAACTGCGATTCCAGAGATCATCGATACAGAGATCTTCGAGCAACATCTCAAAAAAAGAAAACTGCGATCCAGAGAACATCGAGACTGGACATCAGTGAACAACACTTCGCATCAAGAAGATTCAAGTATTGTAAAATCATTTGTTTTGTATAAATTCAATCGTTCATATGGTGTGCCGTATTTCGGCCGGTTTTCTTTTAATTTGAACAACTAGCGTCCTTAGTTTCTTGTTCTCCCGCTGTTTGGCGGTTGGAAGTTTTTAAACGACGCAGTCTAATTTGAGCGGTCCTTAAGATAAGAGCTTCTGTGTCAACCATGCCTCTAGTGGCAGCCACACACCTACAGATATCTGTGTTATGTGTATGAAGATGTGTACAGGTATCTTTTCTTCCTTTTTTATTCCTTTTACACAATTGCCTTTCTCCTGTATTACTATTCAGAACCTGGTACATTTCATTACACACGTAAACCTGCTAGAGAAACCATTAGATTATAGAAGATACAGATTTTCAGGTGAGTTGATTTTTTTCTTACCCTTTCATAGCCTAAATTTATCTCTTTTTTTTACAATATTACTATGGTCCTCCATTATATGCGACGAAACGCCAATTAAGTATATTGAATTCGATTGGCTACGTGAACTCGAGAGAGAAAATTTAAATGATCTCATTCTTAAATTCTTTTTTTTCTCTTACATATGGGGAATGTTTAAAATAATTTTTAATCATAAATAATTGATAAAAATAAAAAAATTGTGAAATTTTTTTGGGGGGAAATTGATTGAAAATAATATGTGAATTATTTTATAAAAAAGATAATAAACAAATTAAATTATAAGAGAGTCCTCATAAAACAAAAAAAAAGAGAGGAAAATAATAAAATATGAAACTGAAGTTTTTTTCCACATGTATTTAAATTGATTTTTGGCTTTGACAAAAGCAAGATCAACTTATATAGATGTTTTTTTATTTTCAGTAGTAAAAAAAAAATAACAATTATTAAATATTAATTAAATAAAAATAAAAAAGAAAAAAGCTAGAAATGGAATAGAGGACTGAATAATATAATTAGTGGAAGTTTTGAATGATGTTAAATTGAATTTATGAATATTTGGAATTTGGAATAAATTGAGTTATCTACGAGTATTGATTTAAATTTGGTGAACGGATACTTTATATTGTTGAAATAAGCTTCGAGCTAACTATAGACACCTTATATTGTAAAGAAAAATTTTGATGATTGATTTTCAATTCAGTAGTGAATTTATATGCATCTTCGTATTAAAAATGTGCGAGTGGTCTCTAGATTTAAGATAATTTAAGCACAATCAATTTAGAATAATTTGTGTTTGTGGTTGATATTTATATATAAATCAACTAATAATTAGAAATCACCACATATTACCACTTACACCCCCATACATTTTATTTAATGGGCATACATTTTGATGGTTAGTTTCCATAAATTAAGGGTCCCACATTTTACTCCGATGTGCTTGTTCCTGTATTTTGATTATTGATATGACCTTGGGTCCCATCAGTGACGTGGAAAGGGTGTGTGGAGTACTTGTGTCCTTTCCTGAAGATGGCACGGGCTAACTGAATAATGGCAAACCCATTCATGAGGTTAATCCTGTTGGCCTTATCCTTCTGGGAGATGGTGCCGGACGATAGATCTTGTGGCCATCTTCCTATCCCCCTAGGCGCAGGACACCACCTTCCACTCTCATCCACCCTTGATAGTGACAAACACTGACTACATGATAAAAAAATTTTATGTTGGCATGATATATACATATTTTTGATCTGTGTGTCAAGCATAGATATAGAATTTATCTAATTTTGGTTGCTGCCCAATTTATCTTCTTCTTCGTCGCATATGTTCTATCAAAAATTGAAATCATCAATTTTTTTAATTAAGAGTGGGTAATGTGGTGACCATGTGGTGATCTGTATGAATTGTTATTAAATTATTAGAGATTTATTGTTAACTTTTAACTTCTAAGAATTATTATAGATTTAAACATTGACCTGCGATGTTTTTAATGTCGGATATACGAATGCTTCTTCCTGCATTTTGATGATTAATATGACCTTGGGTCCCTTCAGTGGCGTGGAAAGGATTTGTGGAGTATTTGTGTCCTTCCTTCAGATGGCACGGGCTAACTGAATGAATGGCAGACCTATTCATGAGGTTAATCCTGTTGGCCTGATCCTGTCGGAAGATGGTCCTGGTCTATGGATCTGGTGGCCATTTTCCATACCCTTCCTGGGGTAGGCGTGCGACACAACTCCACTCTTGTCCACCCTCGACATTGACACATGATAAAAAGTTTTTATGTTGGGATGATATATATATATACATATTTTTGGTGTGTGTGTCTACCATAGATATAGAACTTATAGCATATAGACAAGACAATTTGCACATCGAGTTTTGGTTGCTGCCCAATTTATCTTTGTTTTCATCGCATATGTTCTATCAAAAATTGAAGTCATCAATTTTTTTTCTCAAGAGGGGGGTAATGTGGTGATCTGTATGAATTGTTATTACTTTATTAGAGATTTATTGTTTACTTTTAACTTCTAAGAATTATTATAGATTTAAACATTGACCTGCGATGTTTTTAATGTTGGATCTACGAATGTTTATTAAATAACGGCTTGTCATTGGTCGGACGATGTCAAGGAGAGGGGAGAGGGTAAATTTGGCTTATTACAGAGCCTTTTAATTCGCGCACTCTGGTTCCAGATCTCAGCTAGCCAAGAAGTACCTCACTGCTCTCTCTCTCTCTCTCCAGACCATTGTTCAGGCTTGTATCAGATATAATTATTGGATGTATGAATATTATTTGCATGTGTATATATATATATATATATATATATATATATATATATATATATATTATATATATATATATAAGTTAAGATAGGACATACACCAGTATAGACACTAATCCTAAACAGTGGATGTCAACATTGTAAATAAGATAAATAGAGGATTTTAACTTGAATAAAGCAGTGTTTAACCAGCCTTCAAGTGAGTTGTTTATTTCTCGACTTTGTCTTTTTTTTTATGTTTTGCTTGGTGAAGTACATAAGTGGTGCCGAAACCCGGGAAAACGTTTTAGCAGTGCAGTAAGAATATTTTCTTTTGTTTTTTTCTCTCCTCTCTTTCAAGGACACTAGAAACTATTGTGATCTCACTACAGAGTTTTTTTTTTTACGTACTTTCATTTTTTCTTGTTCTTTAAAATTTTAAAAACTAATTGTGCCATTATGAATGGTGAAAGAGAAATCCTTAGGCCTGCAACATTAACTTTGGAGCCTTCACAGGCAGAACCAGTGAATCCCGAGTTCCCGCCGTTACCGTCGACAACCCTAGTGATGGCACGGGCTGACTTAGCTGCGCAGGAGGCAAATAGAATAGCGCAGGAAACAAACGAGCTGGAAAAAATGAAATTAAGAAAGGCAAATGCGCAGGACTTAAGAAGGGAAATATCCGACTTAGAGAAGTTTAATGGTGATATAGGCGAATTGAATCATTGTCTCAAGGGCGGAGATGGCATTATGAACAGTATCCAGTCCCAGGTGTCAACAGGTTGTTTGGAAGAAACAGATGCCAAAAGACTACGGGTAGCCTTAGCACGACGGGTCAGAAGGAGCGTGCTAAATCTGATCCAAGCAGATGAGGATACTGCATGGCAGGTGATAAAAGAAAGGCTAAAAAAAGCGTATGGAGGGGGGCGATGGGCCCAGAAGAAGACATGCTGCAGATGTTTCGGGAGGTGAAACGTCAAAATCAGACAAATGGTCAGTATGCTGCAGGACTGCTGGTGAGACTAAATAAGATAAATGAGAAGTTACGCGAGGTAATGGATACGGGTGCGGTCGAAACGTGGATGCTGTTTATGACCACAGTCTTGAAGGTGCAATTAGCTAGGGATACCGGAAAGAAAGACGGGTTACCCAGAGATAAGTCATTCATGGAATGCGCCCAGGAGATGGTGGATGTGAATGCCCGCGATGAAGAGGATGGAGAAGTTTTCGAACCAGGATGGTGTAAGGTGTCATATCGCCGTAATGATATAGGAAGAAATCGACCAAGACCAGACCGAGAGAGAAGAAGGGATGGAGACATTAGCAGGAGAGACAGAATACCCAGAGAGAAAAAGCCGTTCGGAGAAAGAAGGTATGGGAGAAAGGAGGATAGAAAGTGCCACGAATGTGGGAAGACAGGGCATCTGATGGCCCAGTGCCCACGCACGCGCTGTTTTGAGTGCCACAGCGAGGGACACATGGCGAGACAATGCCCATACATAAGGCGGAGAAACCATGATCGTGGAGAGCCAATGGAGGTAAATGCGCAGAGAATATGGAGAAGAAGCAGAAGGCCATCCGATTCGTCTAGATCTTCCGAGGCTTCAGGATTCGAGACAGAGGGCAGCGAGCATGGTGGCAGAGGGACCCCTGGAGGAAAGAGCAGACAACGGAGTGCAGGGAGGAGAATCAAGGAGGTGAGTAGAGAATGAGAATGGTGTGAGCAGAGAGGCAACCATTTTTGTGTAAATACTATCATAAAGAGGTGTGATCGGTTGCCTATTATCGAGTTTTGCAAGGGGTGGAGGTGTCTGGTGGACACAGGGAGTTCGTGTACTCTAATAGGTAGAGATAGTTTACAAACTATATTTAAAGGAAAGAGTGAACCAGAAATTAGGACGTGCTTATGTAAGTTGGTCACTTTGGGTGGTCCCTGTGCGGTGGAGGGGGAAATTGACCTGGCGTTAGGTAAATGGGGGAAAAAGGGTGGAATAGCAACCCTGCATGTGGTAGAGACTATGCCGCGTGAATATGGGGGGATTTTGGGATGTGATGTGCTCGGGAAATTAGGGGCGAAACTACGTAATGTAGAGGGTCAATGGGTGATTAAAATAGGGAGGCGGATATATAAAACGATGGAGAGCGCGAAAAGGGATGTGCGGTGCGTTGGTGCAATCGCCCAGGCCAAGGATTGGAGGACGGGCATAAAGGAGGAATATGCAGATATTTTTTTTCGCGAGGGGGATCCCCTGAGTGTGACGGGGGAAATTCATTTAAAGTCAGAGAAGAGTACGTACGTGAAGGAGCGGAGGTACCCACAGGTGTTACGGGAACACATTAGGGCGGAGATCGCGGAACTCAAACGCCAAGGAATTATCGTCGATAGTACGTCGCCCTTTAACAGTCCTCTATGGGCGGTCAAGAAGAAACCTGTTGACGGGGATACTAGGGAGCGCTACAGGGTGGTAGTGGATTTCCGACAACTCAACGACAACACGTTGGATGAGAAATACCCTATTCCCAGACTAGAAGACATTTTGGACAGATTGGGCGGAGCAACGGTGTTCAGTACGTTGGATTTGAAATCAGGGTACCACCAGATTCGAATGCATCCCAGGGACCAATGTAAAACAGCGTTCACGTTTGAGAGGGGGCATTACGACTTTACCCGTATGCCGTTTGGTTTGAAAAATGCGCCAATAACTTTTCAGAGACTGATGGACGAGTTCTTGAGGGGCTTAGATGAAAATATGTGCCAGGTCTATATGGACGACCTCTTGGTTTTTAGTAAGACGGAGTTAGGTCATATCGAGGACTTGAGGCGAGTCTTTGACAGAATCCGTCAATTTGGATTGAAATTGTCGGAGGAAAAATCAATATTGGGGCAAAAACAGATCAATTTCCTAGGGCATTCGATATCGGAGGATGGGGTTCGGCCTGACGGTAAGAAGGTGGAAGCCATAGGGAAAATGGCGATGCCGAACGATATCAAGGGAATCAGGAGATTACTCGGAACCCTCAATTACTATCGTAGATTTGTCCCAGAGATGGCCGAACATCTGGTTTCTCTGAATGAATTGTTAAGAAAGGGGCGCACAGTTCAGATTACCCCGGAGATCGAGGAGAACATTAGGAAATGCATGCGTTGGTTGCAAACAGAACCGGTCCTCACATTTCCGAATTTTTCGAAACCGTTTGCGATCACCACCGACGCTAGTGAATATGCACTGGGAGCGGTTTTGTCGCAGGAGTATGATCAGGGAGAACGGCCGGTGGCATACGCAAGCAGGAGGCTTACAGACGCAGAGACTCGGTACAGCCATGTCGCGAAGTATGATCGCCATCCCCCGATAGGGTTGCAAGTGGAGACGTGTACGCCTATAGCGCCGCTAACGGATCTCCAAATTGACACCTTTACGTGGAGGGGCTTTAAGTGGGTAACTATCGTGGATATATTCAGTAAAATAGCCATGGCCCATCCGGTGAAAGAGAAGTCAGCGGCCGCAGTCGGTGGCGCCCTCCGAACATGGTTCCAATGTTACGGGATGCCAGATTCGATTTCCTCGGACAGCGGTAGAGAGTTCGACAATGCCCAACTGCGAAAGGACATGAAAGATTGCGGTGTCGCTTGGCACTGGAATACACCCGGGCATCCCAAAAGTAGGGGAGGGATTGAGCGGCTCCATAGTACTCTGGGCGAACATCTTCGTGTATTCCATGCGGATAAAGGGTTGGAGGCTGATGTGGCGATGCCTCGGGCTGTTGCGGCGTACAACCACTCAATCCACATGGGTACGGGATTCTCCCCTTTCGAGGTCCTCTTTGGTTTACGGGCTCGACGTAGGGACGGGAACGGTACGGTCGTAGATGACACCATGGCGGAACACCTAGTCGCGAACAGAATAAAACTCGACCGAATATGGGAAAAAGCGCGTACAAGAATGGTCTCGGAGAAGAGTAAGAGAGTAGCCAGGGATAATTTTGGTGTGAAGGATATCCTGGGAACTCTTAGGATAGGCCATATTGTTTACAGAAAGATTGTGTCAAATCGCGCAAAGGAGGTGCTCAGGTACGAGGGGCCATTCAAAGTGATTGCGATTAGGGAGCACAATCTGGTCACCATTCAGAGTCTGGCGGAGCCCAGAAAACATAGAACGGTACATATTGAACAGCTGAAAATTCCAGCTGGGGAAACTAGACTATCAATATGTATGATCACCATTGCTTGTATTTTTTTTTTTTTTAGTATTTTTATTATTTTGTATTTTTAAGTGTTTGCTAAAGTAGGTCAGTAGAGTGATAATGATCTTAAGTTAAAGTGCTAAGTGAGTTCTTGTACATAATGTAAGTTTTCTTTTCTTTCGGTTTTTGTAAGTGATAGCTTTATTGATCTGAGGATATTGTATTTAATTTTCTTTCTGTTATTATTTTTGTATTCTTATGTTATGACTATGTTTTGAGTTTACGAGGGTATTCGTAAACTGGCAGGGGGGAGTTAAGATAGGACATACACCAGTATAGACACTAATCCTAAACAGTGGATGTCAACATTGTAAATAAGATAAATAGAGGATTTTAACTTGAATAAAGCAGTGTTTAACCAGCCTTCAAGTGAGTTGTTTATTTCCCGACTTTGTCTTTTTTTTTTATGTTTTGCTTGGTGAAGTACATAAGTTATATATATATATATATATATATATATATATATATATATATATATATATATATATATAATTTGAAAATATATTTTATTTTTGGGTCCCTTATTTTTTGTAACTGGCTTATTGCTTCTCATATTTTCGGTCCACGAGCCTTTTGAGCCCATTTGATATTTTCAGGGAGAAGGGCCATTACAAATTGGTAGCAGAGCGTGGTTTAAAAAAAAATTGGTGATTAAATTTGTGAAATTTATTTTTTTTTGAGGGCTGAAAGTTTTAAGTAATTATTAAATATGGTGCGAATGGAGGAACTTTCTAAAAGAATCGACGAGATCCAGCAGGATAATGAGGGGTTGCGTGAGGAAAATTCAGAATTAAAGAATGAAATGGCCGCTTTAAAAGAATTCATTCATTCATTCAACACAAAATTTGAGGAAATGGTAGAAAAAATTAATAAATTGGTTAAATCTCAGAGCGTCGGTGACCAATCTTGTGATTCGGGCTTAAATAATATTAATATAACTGAGAGAGAGGATAAGAATAATAATAATGAATTAACAGAAAACGATACAAGCCTAATAAACACCACTATAAAATCGCCCAATAATTTAGACAATGTTAAATTTAACGAAGAGAATTGCTCGTCAAATATTACTTTGAAAGATAAAAATCGACCTATACCGCGTTAGCCTAAAGATAATTCCAAACGGGTCAATACTAGGAATCAGTTAACTGCGTTTAAACATAATAAGCCTAAGTTTTATGAGTCCCGTCGACGAAATAAAAATAACTTAAATAAAATTAATAAAAACGTATTTTACGGAATGAATTATAAAAATTATAGAAATAAAAGAAATTATAATAATAATTATAATCATCAATTCGGGCTAACTATGATTAATAGTCACAGATCTAACAATGGGCGTAATAATAAAAATTATATTAAAGGGCATAATTATGAAAATTATAATAACTACGGGCGTAATATAAATAATAATCACAATTATAATATGGGGCGTAAAAATAACACAAGAGAACAAATTTTTATTAATTTTTTGTTGCATGGAGTTTTAGGCCTGTTGTTTACTAATTAGAGGTTGGTGATTACAAATCTAGCCTCAGTTTTTCTCCAGCACCTTTTGTTTTTGGCAAACAGCTGATAGACATATATTTGTACTAGTCACATTCAAACTTCAATTCAACTGAGTTGTTTAGTGAAAAAGTTTGTACTCTTGTGTTAAATAACAATGTCCAAGTTAAGAAATATCTGTAGAAACGATCCAAACTATTTCTGTAACGTTTGTGGTGAATATACATTCAAAAATTGTAGGCTAAGTGTGTCAGAGTTTATAACACAGGTATATTTTGATTACTTTGGATTCGCTTTGGACATCCGTGACAAGTACTGGATCCCTCATATGGTATGTAAAACATGTGTTGAGTCTTTGAGATTATGGGCAAATAAGAAAAGACCCCATTTTAAGTATCAAACACCAATGATTTGGCGGGAACCTAATAATCATCAAGATGATTGTTATTTTTGTGTGATTGATATTAATGGAAATAATAAAAATAACCGGTCGAAATGGTCTTATCCAAACTTGTTATCTGTTACTCGACCAGTCTTGTTCTCTGGCGATGCACCAGTACCCCAAGCTTCTTCATCTGTACAAAATGATCATGATATAGAAAAACAAAACTATTCTTCAAGTGATGAAAGTCGGACAAGTGATTCTTACCCTGATTTTACTTCTGAGCCCCAGCTCTTTAATCAGGAAGACCTCAATGCATTAATCAGAGATCTTGGTCTTTCTAAAAAGACATCGGAGATTCTAGCTTCTCGATTAAAGCAAAGAAATCTTTTAACCCCAGAAACAAGAATTTCATACTATCGTAACCGAGAGGCAGAATTGCTGTCATTCTTTTATAAAGATGACGACTTTGCTTTTTGTTCAGATGTTCCTGGTTTATTGAAAGCAATGGGAGTACAGAAGTATGATCCAAATGCATGGCGTTTATTTATTGACTCCTCTAAACGTAGCCTGAAATGTGTACTTATGCATAACGGCAATAAGCTGGGTTCGATACCGATTGCACATTCAACTACAGTCAAAGAAGAATATGCTACTGTAGCTTCTGTAATGGATAGAATCAAATACAACGAACAAAAGTGGTTGATAAGTGTTGATCTAAAAATGGTGAATTTTCTTCTTGGACAACAAGGTGGATATACAAAATATCCATGTTTTATTTGTTTATGGGACAGCAGAGCTAGGTCTGAGCACTGGATTAGAAAAGATTGGCCTTCCAGGCAATCTATGGCTCCGGGACAACTGAATGTAATAAATGAGCCCCTTGTGCCCACGGATCGAATAATACTGCCACCTTTGCATATCAAACTAGGGCTCATGAAACAATTTGTCAAAGCTTTGAACAAGGGTGGTGATTGCTATAAATACATCTCTAAGAAGTTCTTTAATTTGAGCCAAGAAAAAATTAAAAATGGAATTTTTGATGGTCCCCAAATAAGAAGGTTGATAAAGGATGAAAACTTTATTAGTTACATGACTGATATTGAAAAAAATGCCTGGAATGAATTCGTTTGGACTGCTCAAAATTTTCTGGGAAACAAAAAGGAAGAAAGCTATGCGGAGCATATTGAACTAATGTTGTTACACTTCCAGCAGCTTGGTTGTAATATGAGCATCAAAGTACACTTCCTCCACAGCCATTTGGACCGTTTCCCTGAAAATCTTGGTGATCTGAGTGAAGAACTAGGGGAACGGTTCCATCAGAACATTCGAACCATGGAGGAACGTTACCAAGGTCACTGGAATGCTCACATGATGGCGGACTATTGTTGGAGCATTAAAAACAGCCCCCGTGAACCGAATCAAGCCAGAAAATCTTACAAAAGAAAATTTTTTGATATGTAGTGGTAATTTTTTTAATAGTTTTCTTAATAAAAAATATTTTCATCTTAAAAAACAGTTTATAATTATAACCCCAAAAGTAAAGCTGATACAAACAAACTGACTTCAGATCTTAAATCAGCACCTCGAGGAAGTAGAATATTAGTCAAAATATTTCATGCAACAAAAATGTTGTTCCCTTGTGTAATCATTATTATAAGAAGGGACGCATTAAAAATCATTATAATAATAATAGGAATAAGTGGAAAGAAAAAATTTATAAATTCTTGGCTGACGTAAAAACATCGCCCAATAAACTAAAGATTACGGAGAGTCCAACGGCTTTAAATAATTAAACTACGTCTATGAAATTAAAAAAGTATATGAACCGGGCCTAATTAATGTTTATGTTAGAGAATTTAACTAATATTTATATGGGACTCGATTAATAATAAAAAAATAAATTGTCTTCGTTTAACTATTAAAAAAATTTTGAAAAATAATTAATATTTTTATGGGACTCTATTAACAATAAACAAATAAATTATCGTCGTGTAACTATTGATAAAAAATTTGAAAAAAATAATTAATATTTAAATGGGACTGCATTAATAATAAAAAATGAGTTATCGTCGTTAAGTATTGATAATAATTAAGATTTATATGGGACGCTATTAATAATAAAACATTTTTGTCTTCGTAAATTATGAATGATTATGAAAAATAATTGATATTTATAAGGGACTATATTAATAATAAAGAAATAATTTGTCGTCGTTAAGTATTGATAATAATTATGATTTATATGACTATATTAATAATAGAAATATAAAAAATTTTGTCGTCGTTAGCTATTGAGAAAAAATTTGGAAATTAATTAATATTTAAATGGGACTATATTAATAATAAAAAATTATGTCGTCGTTAAATATTGAGGAAGATTATAAAAAATTGACGTATTAATTGTATTAAGAATAATAATAATTTGTCGACGTTAACAATTGAGAATTGAAAGTATTACTACGGATTAATAATAATCATTGTGTTGAATTATCTTATAAATGTTCGGTCCCCATTTGAGTCCCAAGATTGATCATCGACGTCCCTGGGTTGATTATTGACCATTCAGTCAGATGAATTTGATATTAAAGTAAATGAGTCCATATGTGTCCCGATTTGTGTCCCAAAATTAGTGTCCCAAATTTAAGTCCCAATTTGAGTTATATTGATATTGCCCGTGCGTCCCAAAACTTAGGTCCCAATTTGAGTGTTATATTGATATTGCCCGTGTGTCCCAAATAAAGGTCCCAAATTTGAGGGTAATGTTGAAATTGCCCGTGTGTCCCAATTATAGGTATTAAAAGATTATAGGAGAAATATATATATATATATATATATATATATATATATATATATATATATATATATATATATATATACACATAATTTTTTGATTTAAGAAGAAACATTTTGAGAAAAATTTAAGGAAATAAATAGTAAATTCAAATAAGTAAATTTGTGGTAATTAAAAGAGTCTAATACAAGTTGGAGTCCCTTGTATGTCCCAATGTTGCCCTGAGAGAGCAAATATATTTGTAAAATAAGATGAAGAATGTTTATACTAGTGAAAGTGATTGCTATCTCTAGAGAGAGAGATAAGAGATAACCTTGAACTTGGCCGAATACTGTTTTTTTTGTAGTATCATGTTGAAATAAATACTGTAATAGAGGTTAAATATCTTGAATTTGAAATTGATTCTGTTTTGTTTAAGTTTCAGATTTTTTTTTAAATATATATGATATTGTAAGAAGATAATGATACAACAAGATGAGATACTTTAGTTTCATTTAATTTGAGAGAAGTATTTTATATATTTTTTTTATTTGTAATCTTGATTTATTTTATTGATTATCTATAGATATAATTGATTTGGTTTAAAGAAATAATATGTTATCTTGTATGTATATGTTGTATGAAAGGAATTTGTGATTTATGTCTGTAAAGTGTTGTAAATTTGTTATGGGCAACGAAGAAAACAAAAATAATAATGGCCAAGTTTCTTCGAAATATTATATTTGAATATTTTATGGATATGTAATATATGATATTATTAGTATGAATTTATGAATTATTGTTTGGTATAGAAAAAATTGAAGTAATTGATTGGTATTATGATTAAATTTTAATTAATTGATTGAGATATGATTATTATGATTATGTACAATTTATGATTATATTTTGGTATAGGAAAAGGCTTAATTAATTGAATGATATTATGATTATGTACAATTTATGATTATGTTTTGGTATAGGAAAGAATTTAATTAATTGATTAATATTATAATTATGATGATTATGTACAATGTAATTGAAGATGTTGGCAGACATCTCATGTTGTCAATTGACAGTAATTATCCAAGTTTAATTTACAGAAAGACAACATTGTTCGAGCTATGTTGCAGAGTACACTGCAAAAAAGACTCGTGCGGAATCACGGTAAACTACATTTTGATTCTCGATCTTCAATCATCAATCCAGAGATAATCCAGAGATCTTGCAGGAACGTCTCAAGAAAAGAAAAACTGCGAGCCAGAAAACGTCGAGACTGGACTTCAGGGACCACCACTTCACATCAAGAAGACACAAGTATTTGTAAATTATTTAGTATTTGTATAAATTCAATAATTAATATGGGGAAAGTTAAAATAAGTTTTATTTTTACTAATTGAGAAATGTAGAAAATTGTAAAAAAAATTTTTAAAATATTATTGAAAATTAATACGAGAATCATTAAAAACAAAAAAAGAGTGAAAGAGAAAATAAATAAAACTGAAGTTTTTTTCACATGTATTTAATTTAATTTTCGGCTTTGCCAAAAGCAAGATCAATTTATATAGATGTTTTTTTGTTTCAGTAGTAAAAAAAAAAAAAAAAAAATATATAATAAAATAAAACATTAATTAATAAAGAATAACAGGGACTGATTAATATAATAAATTGAAGTTTTGAATTGTGTATAATTGAATTGAATTTATGGCTATTTGGAATTTAGAATGATTTGAATTGTCTACGAGTATTGATTAAAATTTTGGTAAATGGATACTTTATTTTGTTGAGAGTTGAAAAATTTTGAAATTTTTTTTTTTGGAAAATTGAATTGAATATGATGAATATTTTGAATTTGAAATTATTTGAGTTGTATAGAAGTATTGGTATATAAAGTATATATTACAGAGAGGTCTTGAATTGTAGAGAAAAATTTTGATGATGGATTTTAATTCAGTAATTGATTCATATGCGTCTTCGTCTTAAAATGTGCAAGTGGTCTCTAGATTTAAGATAATTTTAGTACTATTAATTTAGAATAATTTGTGTTTGTATTGGGTGATATGTATATATAAATCAAATAGTAATTAGAAATCACCACATATTACACCCCCACATATTCTATTTTATGGGCAGAAATTTTGATGGTTAGTTTCCATAAATTAAGGGTCCCACATTTTACTCCGATGTGCTTCTTCCTGCATTTTGATGATTAATATAACCTTGGGTCCCTTCAGTGGCGTGGAAAGGATTTGTGGAGTATTTGTGTCCTTCCTTCAGATGGCACGGGCTAACTGAATGAATGGCAGACCCATTCATGAGGTTAATCCTGTTGGCCTGATCCTGTCGGAAGATGGTCCTGGTCTATGGATCTGGTGGCCATTTTCCATACCCTTCCTGGGGTAGGCGTGCGACACAACTCCACCCTTGTCCACCCTCGACATTGACACATGATAAAAAGTTTTTATGTTGGGATGATATATATATATATATACATATTTTTGGTGTGTGTGTCTACCATAGATATAGAACTTATAGCATATAGACAAGACAATTTGCACATCGAGTTTTGGTTGCTGCCCAATGTATCTTTGTTTTCATCGCATATGTTCTATCAAAAATTGAAGTCATCAATTTTTTTTCTCAAGAGGGGGGGTAATGTGGTGATCTGTATGAATTGTTATTACTTTATTAGAGATTTATTGTTTACTTTTAACTTCTAAGAATTATTATAGATTTAAACATTGACCTGCGATGTTTTTAATGTTGGATCTACGAATGTTTATTAAATAACGGCTTGTCATTGGTCGGACGATGTCAAGGAGAGGGGAGAGGGTAAATTTGGCTTATTACAGAGCCTTTTAATTCGCGCACTCTGGTTCCAGATCTCAGCTAGCCAAGAAGTACCTCACTGCTCTCTCTCTCTCTCCAGACCATTGTTCAGGCTTGTATCAGATATAATTATTGGATGTATGAATATTATTTGCATGTGTATGTATGTATATATATAATTTGAAAATATATTTTATTTTTGGGTCCCTTATTTTTTGTAACTGGCTTATTGCTTCTCCTATTTTCGGTCCACGAGCCTTTTGAGCCCATTTGATATTTTCAGGGAGAAGGGCCATTACAACCACATATATTATATATTATTTAAATGATTAGTAATTCACATATACATATATTATATGTACTATTTAAAGGTATAATGATTAGGAATTATTTAATTATGTATGATTAGTTTGATTACATAAGATGAATTGATTAAATGTATGAGTATTGATTAGTTAATTAATATGAATTGATTATTATGTATTATATAAGAATTACGTATTCAATACTGTTTATATAAGTTGTAAGTTGTATTCCGTTCACCTATGTACCTTAGCGAGATAAAAATGTAATTAAGTATTAACGAGTTTGTATTCGACTGTATGAATATTATGCCATAGCAGAGTTCAACTTATCTAGTTTTTACCGCTTTAATGTTTATATTTGTGGAGAGTGGGAGATGTGAATGTGAGGGTGGGGGAAGCGTTTAGCCAGTTCGAGGCTGTTTTATCTAATTCACTCTTTCACCACTTTTTCAAGAAGACGCTGCTAAGACTGGGTGCCCGCTTACCTCCTCCTATCTCAGATCCCTAACCAGGCTTGTATTAGTAATATTTGAAAAATTGTATTAAATATAAGAAGTGATTGCATGTTATACTATTTTATGTATATATATATATATATTTGAAGAATATAATTTTATTTGGGGTTTCCATTGTGAACTTTGTTTGTAATTGACTTTATTTTCTCCTCCTATGGGTCCACGGACGTTATTTTAATAATTATTAAATCATTAAGGGGAAAGGTCATTACAAGCTAGTGCTTCCCGGTCAAGTTGACTGTAGTTCATTTCTGACAGTGTGAGGGTACGGGATGTATGGGCTTGGGTTTTTCATGTCGGTCTACAGAAAGGCTAAGAATTGCTGCAACTCCCACCGGACTAGCATCTGTGGTTAAAATAACAGGCACTGCTGGATCAAAAGGAACTAAAACTCTGTCTATTTGAAAAATACCACACGCGTTTGGAAATACAAGAAACATATTTTATTTCAATTAGAATTAATACAAAACACACATAGAATATATAACCTGTATAGCACCTTCTAATCTCCCTATTCCTAAACACATGGTGGAAAACGAGATAAAGATACAACACATTGGAGAAATAAGGAAATAAAGGACAAGAATAAGTGAGACTTGACAAAGGCAAGGTTTTTATTTACTCATGAGTGTCGGCTGGACTGAGGACCAAGGAGGGAGTTGGCATGATCGTGTCTTAACGGCTGTTCGTAAATGAAAGCTGGGGCCCATTGTAAAAGCACTGGAACAATTAAAAACCGCAGAAATGAGATACCTGAGGAGAGTAGGTGCAGTAGCTAGGGCAACTTGAAGACGTCCCTAACGTAGGCTAACATGGCAGAACCGAGAAATGAGATACCTAAGGAGAGTAGCTGGCTGAACAAGAACAGTAGTGGTTGAAAAGAGACAGCTGAGATGGCTTGGCCACCTTTGCCGAATGGAGGAAGATCGGTACCCGAGAAAGATCATTGAAGCCGGGGCAACTAGAAGACGTCCCTAACGTAGGCAGACGTGGCCGAATCACATCTTCAAGCTGGAACAACAAAGAGGAAAAGGCCTGAATGACATGAAGGTGCTGGCCAGGAACCGAGATGCATGGCTGGCAAGGACGAAGGCACCTTCCCGCTGAAAGGCGCAAGGAGGAAGAAGAAGAAGGTTATATATATATGATCATGAAGTTTGAAAAATAAAACAAAAGTGGCATATAACACATACATATTTGTACGAATAATTAAGAATTAATGGTTCGAATCTTGAATTATATTAAATTGTAAACACACTAAATAAAATCATAAAAACTATACTTATTTATAAATTAAAAAAAAGTATTTAATGGCTTATTTAAGTAATAAATTTTATAAGTGACAGCATACTTATCGATGTATTCCTCTGCTCTTCATCATATTCATGAATATAATAAATAAATATGTAAGACAAGAACGGAATGTGTTTAGATTGGTTACTGGGAAGACTCCAGGGGACGACAAAGATGGGGAGGGGTAGAGAAAAATGCAGATCCTGGGGTAGAAACCTGAAGCAGAAAGGAACTTGGAGGAAGTAAAAGATGAAACAAATAATTACCCATGAGATAGGCAGGATTCTAAACCAGCCATGAGGTTCTGCCTGTGGTTTCGTTACCCATTTTTTATAGTGGATGGTTCGCTTCACTGAATTCAGTAGCAGTGCCTGCTAATGCAATCAGTTTAGCCCTATGAAACCACTGGCTCCATTCTCTTCACAATTTCAAGAGTTCTATCATCTTCCTTATCCAATTTCGTTCTTCTTTTATATAGAATTATCGTCTTTTCTGATATTTTTTCCAATGGGTCGCTCGCTTCACTGAATGCAGTAGCCGTCCCCCCAAACTGCTTCTTCAATCAGTGAATACCCAATGAAATAATGTGCTTTTTTCGTCCGCAATTTCATCTTTTCCATGGTTCTCCTTTTTCTTTCTCTTTTATATAGGTTAATCATTTTTTCTGATAGTCTATTCTTGATTTCTTTTCAATGAGTCGCTTGCTTCACTGAATGCAGTAGCCTTCGCCTCAAAGTGCTTCTGCAATCAGTGAATACCCAATGAAATAATGTGCTTTTTTCGTCCGCAATGTCAACTTTTCCATTGTTCCCCTTTCCCTTTCTCTTTCACATAGGATCATCATTTTTTCTGTTAGTCTATTCTTGATTTTTTTCCAATGAGTCGCTTGCTTCACTGAATGCAGTAGCCGTCGCCTCAAACTGCTTCTGCAATCAGTGAATACCCAATGAAATAATGTGCTTTTTTCGTCCGCAATGTCAACTTTTCCATGGTTCCGCCTTTCCCTTTCTCTTTCATATAGGATCATCATTTTTTCTGATAGTCTATTCTTGAATTCTTTTCAATGGGTCAAGCATATCTATTGCATTAATAATTAACACCATTGTTGAAAAATTATTGCTATGATATGAGTGTTTAAATTAAATTAAATACTTCTTCTCTATCTTAAATTGTTTTTTCTTCTCAAGTGACGGACGCCTGCCTCACAGTGCCAGTAGCTTATAAATTTCCTTCCTCCCAGTGCTAGTAGCTCATAAGTTTGTTGTACTATTTTGCAGGACATTATCAGAGATTGTTCCTTTTTTCAAGTGGCGGACGTCTGTTGTATCTTTATCTCGTTTTCCGCTATGTTTTTAGGAATAGGGAGAATAGAAGGTGCTATCCAGGTTATATATTCTATGTGTGTTATGTAATAATTCTAATTGAAATAAAATATGTTTCTTGTTTTGTCAAACGCATGTTATTTTTCAAATACCGGGCATTCCGAACATAATACAATGGCCGAATAACAAATACTACATTACCCTATTGATTAATTATAATATTAATTTTCTGTACTTATTACTATTATTATTCCCAATGGATAACAACACACTACATATGTGGAAATAAATAGATAAATTAAAACCATTGTTGAAAAATGATTGCTATGATATGAGTGTTTAAATAAAATAAAATTCTTGGCATTATTAAACTTTGAAATATTGAACACTACGCTAGAGTAGAGCAACATGTCAGAGAAAAAAGAACTGAGGCATAAGAAAGAAATATAGTCCTCTATAAAGAGGGTGCCCAAAATAAAGGGGTAAATCTGGTGGTTGAGCGCAATTTAGGACAAACCACCTCCCTGCACAACCGTTTTCCAAGAAACAGTATAGTTTCTATCATGTAATGAAGCCCAGATCCTTCAGAGGTTGTAGTGGCATAGTTTTATTTTATAAGATATTTTTAGATTTAGTAGAAAAATAACAATATAGACAGTAGAGTTTTTGCTCGTAACGCGCCAGAAAAATTTGCAGCCAATCCATTTGATTCAATAAAGTATTAAATAAGTCACACACGATTGTATTATGTATATGCTCTTCAAATTGATTCGGATGGGGATTTAGTTCACATTTGGAGTGGAGTGGGTAAGGGTGAGCGGGCCAGGGCTGGGGTCTCCATTGTGATCCGGTGGAAACACAGGAGATGCGTAAGCTTTTATGAAATGATCTCGGAAAGGATGATAAGATTGGATGTCAAAATGTTTGGCTACAATGTTTCAATTCTGGAAGTCTATAGCCCAGATAACAATAAATTAGCCACCGAGAAGGACGGTTTCGAGGATGGTCTCAGAGGCAATCTGGAGAAGATCAGGCACAAAGACCAAGTGATTATGATTGGTGATATGAATGCCCGAGTTGGAAAAGAAGCCAAAGGAAATCGGGTAGTGGGTACATGCGGGGAGGAAGCTATAAATGATAATGGCGTCAGGCTGCGTGATATCTGCGAGGAATTTGACCTTAAAATACAAAATACCTTCTCCCAACACAGAAAGGAGCATCAGTTCATTTGGAGTAAACCGGGATTCAGACCTTCCATCTTGGATTACTGCATCACCAAGCAGTGTAGCCTCCTACCAGTAGCAGATGTTTTTGTTAAGAGCCAAATGCATACACGGTGGAAAAGAAAGCAGATGGCATGGAAGCAAGCCAAATCCACACACTTAGATGTACGAAATTATAAGTTCCTCCTGCTCAATGATGAAAGCATAAACAATCTCTACAAACGCCGCCGCCTGGAAGCCAAAATTAGCGACAATTGGAGAGTACTGCTGTAGAATTATATGAGCACATTAAGAAATGTATCCATGAAGCAGCTAGTGAAGCCTTAGGGGAGATAAAAACTAACCCTCCAAAGGAATGGTGGAACATGGAAATAGAAGAAATGGTAGGAAGAAAAAACGGGTCTTCAATAAATGGTGATTTTGCGGAAGCCAAGAAGAGAATACAGAAGCCTTAACACACAGGTAAAGCGCACTGTCGCATAAAGCAAGAATCAAGCATGGGAAGCCTGTTGCAGGAGGATTGATGATACCCTCGGCTACAATAAGATACGCGAATCATGGAGAGTACTGAAGGTGCTCAGGACACAAGGGAAGGGAAATGTGATTCCTCTGATAGGCGAGAAGACCTGGGTGGACCATTACGAGAAATTGCTGACCGAAACAAGGCCAGAATGGTCCGGTTCATATCCAACTGAGAATCATGCACAAGGAAATATTATTGTAAAAGACGATGAAGTTCTTGCTGCACTCAGAAATGCAAAATGTGAGAAAGCTGCAGGACCTGGAGGTATTTCAGTAGAGCTGTTAAAGACAGGGGGGTCTTACAAAGCTTATAAATCTGTTAATACAAGGGCAAGAGCTACCAAAGGACCTTAAGACAGGATTTCTTATACCTATACATAAAAAAGGAGACATGAATGTATGCCGAAATTATAGAGGTATTTGTGTCCAGAGTTCGGTATCAAAAATAGTGGGCAGAATTCTGAAGCAAAAATTAGAAGAGGAGTTTGTCACCCCAGAGGAACAGTTTGGTTTCACTGCAGCCAGGTCTTGCACAGACAGAATATTTGTCCTAAGGCAGCTCATAGAAAAGCGAATAGAGAAAGGAAGAGCTGTGCATATAGCTTTCATAGACCTAGAACAGGCTTATGACAGTGTGCCAAGACGTAAGATGTGGGAATCCCTTAAGAGTGCGAGCATTAGCGATGCCTTAATAAATGCCGTGAGACGTCTGTACAGGGAAGACGAGTACAGATTAAAGCTCGGCTCTCGCTTATCTGATCCTTTTTCTGCCTCAAAGGGCCTTAAGCAGGGATGCAGTATGTCCCCGACCCTGTTTAAAATTTATGTACAGCAGGCTGTAAAGGAGTGGAGCGCACGTTGGAGAGGAAAGGGCATAGACATAAATGGACATATGCTTTTCTCTCTTTTCTTTGCCGATGACCAGGCAGTGGTCACATATAACAGAGATGATCTGGAAGATTCGCTGATGGCCCTGGAAAAAGAATACAGTCTGTGGGGTCTACGAAAAAATTTTGATTAGACCGAATACCTGGCAGTGAACTGCAGAGAAGCCACAGACCTTCATATAAACGGGAAAATATGCAAGCGGGTGGACTCTTTCAAGTACTTAGGGTCAACAATAGATGGCAACGGCAAGTCGGAACCCGAAGTTAGGAGGAGAGTTGGCCTGGCAAGAAGAGTGACTAGAATGTTGCACCCAGTTCTTGGGAACACAGTCATCTCAACGGACAACAAAAGGCGTATTTTCAGAAGCATTGTTGAGCCCTCCCTCAGCTACGCCTCAGAGACCTGGACACACAACCCGGGACTCTACTCCAGATTACAAGCTGCAGAGATGGACTTTTGGAGGAGATGTCTGAGGATCACCCGCCTGGATAGAATCAGAAATGAAGATGTTAGAGACAGGCTGGGCGTGACTGAAGGAGTTCCGGAGAGGATTGGATGGAACAGGCTGCGATGGTACGGACACTGCCAGCGGATGCCAGATCGTAGATGGCCGAAGAGACTTTTGCTGTGGGAACAGCCAGGCAGACGAAGAAGAGAAGACCCCGAACCCGGTGGAAGGATTGCACATAGGAGGAGATGGCCGGCAGGGGACTTGAGGAGGATGATTGGCGGAACAGAGAAAAGTGGAGGGACGCTCTGACTTAACCAGGCAACCCATTGAGGGAAAAAACCTGTAAAAGTAAAAGTAAAGTAAATTGATTCGGTGTAGGGGCTTCACTAAACTTTGATATTAACTAATAAAGCTATGTTAAAAAAAACTTGGAAATTTCATGAATAGTATTCTTTCAATATACAGTTTTTATCTGTATTCTCATTCAAAATACATCAGTTCATTTATTCAATATTGCCTTGTATCAATGTATCTGTGACTTGGAAATTATAAGAACTACTGTTCAGCTGCAGGATTTTAGCGCTTGTAAGTATTTTGAATTGACCAACTGTACTATATTATGTTGGCAGTGATTGCTGCATGAAAGTAAACAGAAAATTTTCATTGAAGAGGAAGTTGGAAAAAAGACTAATCGTTTGATGTTTAGACGGAAGAAGAAAATAAAATCAGCACTATAAAAATAATAATGTAACACAAATAACAACTATTTTTATTGTAATAATGAAAATAGATTCATGTTTAGATAGTACATGTTGGAACGGACTTTTTTTCTTGAACTCGTTTTTAAAATAATTGATTTTCTGATAGAATATACAAAATTATATAAATTATTTATTAATAATGTAATTTGAAAGATATTAAGAATATCACAAGTACTTTATTTTTCATTATAACAGTAATGTAAAATAAACGTTCGTCTACTAACTTTAACCACCTCTACCTCATTGTTTTCAAGTAAGAAGATAGATAGATATAAATAATTGAGGCGTCCAAGATCAACAGCTGATAACTCCAAAATTTAAAAAAAAAAAAATATTTCTTTTTACGTATTCGCTGGTTTAGCCATGCATTTTTGCCTAGCACACTTTGCCACTTCATTCCTCATTCCTCATCAATGCTTTGTCCGATTTTGAAAATACAAAAAAGTTTTGGGAGCCTAAAATAATGCTAAAATGACAACTTTAAACTAGTGCTATGTGTCGTTCAGGGCGTTATTATAAAACAATTATATGGATATACAAAATGGGGAAAATACGGTTAAAAGAATTAGCTCATTTCACCCTCTAATGAGGGGGTTCAAGAGACACGAAAGTGGTCCAGCACTTGACTTATTGGAAGGCACTTTTGGAAGGATCCAGAAGAAGAAGGTCGTGAGACATTTCTGAAAGAAAGATCAGCGGTGGTGGAAGATGTTGACAAGGAAACGGCCAGACACAGGGAAGACAGATAGTACCTCACCAAGAACTCTAAATGAGCTTATCAATTTATTATATGTAGGCATATTATGGCAATCCTCTGTTATATGTGAATCATTATGCTCATGTCAAAATTTACATGTATATTAGATTGAAATATATATATGTACCTATAATATATACATGTAATTATAAAATTAATAAAGTATATTCATTATAATACTTTAAGTACTTACTTAAGCCTGATGGCAAATTTAGTGATATATTGGTGGTTTCATTAAGGTATTAAGTTGACTGATAAATAAGTTTGTAAACACACAACCAACCTCTGGGAAGGAATCCAAATTATAATAAGATTAGGCCATTAAAATAAATAATAATTGCTTGAATAAATATCATAAATGATTACTCTGACATTCCAAAATTTATTGAATTTTTTAAAAAATATTCATACCCTCTAAAATATAGCACTAGCAAAAAATGTGATAAAGTTAATTTTTGAAATTTGGAGTAATCCGCTTTTGATGCAGTACGCCTCAATTCTTAATTGTTTTTTTCAGTTTTGCAGACTTTTTTCAATCTCCAATTAATTACTGAATAATCGGGACCACACACTGACTCAAAAAGAGATTTATTTATATTTATTTTTAATAATTTTGATTAGAAGATCATAAGCATTAATTTATATAATAAAATTTATAGGGCCATGCTAATTGGAGAGAATATGCTATAATAAGCTGGGAGGTGGTGGAAGGGACGGGAATAGATGACGGACCGGTCCAGATCTGGCGATGCTGTCACAGGGACGGAATGTTAATCAGCTTGCTAGCTGACCCGGAATATACGGCTCTAATCATCGCTCGCCGGGGTCTCTCTTTGCTACGGAAAAATAGGCATCTGATACTTTATTTAGTAGAGCTTTAATATAACTTTTGTTAATAGTATTTGTCCCTGCCAAATGTCAAAAAATTATACCGGCAAAAATCTGCAAGAATCTTTTTTTCGGATTGACCACTTTGTATCGCGTTACAACACTATTCTGCAGGATTTTTTTCTGTTTCCAATATGCTTTCATGAGTTCGATAGCACGTTTCTTTTGATCCTCGACTCCTCTACTGATCTATGTCCAACCTACTCTGTTCTTTCTTCATCATGGAATCCTTACAGATTTTTCACTCTCCTTCCTTCTAGCCAGTATGACTCTTCAACATTTCCAAATTTTTCTTTACTTCCTAAGTCCATGTAGTCTTGGTTTTCTTTTTCCGGAAATAGTCAAATATTTTCTAGTTCATTTCATGCATATATCCAAGAAATGCTATCTTCCTTTGCTATTATCCAAGATTATTTTCACATCCGAGTAGATTTCTCTGTTACGAGATAGATTTCTCGTACTTCCCAATTTCCATCCGTCTTGCACTACACCCAGGATTTTTCTTTGAATTCGTCTTCCCAGTACTTCCAATTTTTGAGGCGTTCACTGGCGATGTGGCTTTCCGTTTTAACGACAATGTTATAATGTCTTATTTTCGTATTCCAGGAGATTCATTTCTTTTTATAGATATTTTATATTAATCCTACAGCCGTATCCATTTTTAGAATCCGATCTCCAACAGCTCCATCCAGATACCTCATTTTTTTTTACTTTTCAATCCTACCTATCTTTCTCCGCAAGAAATTATTATACCAGATTAAAGGAAAAAAAAAGTATTGAATTTTTAAAGGTATTAAGTGAATATAACGAATGATACATAATGGAATGAAGAAAGGTAGGCAGAAAATCTACTTTGAACTACTACCCTTAGTAAGATAGGTGTTCAATATTCCTATTTTACTTCACCTACCTCCTTGTACCTGAGGCAGAGCCCTCTATCTCCCCCTAGGCTACAACTAGAGGGACAAAATGACCATCCAGTCCAGGGCAGTACACCAGCGGCAGTAGAGTAGACAAGGAACAGCCAGGGTAGAATGTGATCCACACAAAGAAGCATGGAGTTGATCACAAGCAGGAAGATAGCAGGGAGAGGAGGAACCCACAGCCACAGAGAAGACAAACCATTCAAAAGGATAATAATACTCAGTTATTGCTAATTATGTAATTTTCTTTCTTGTCATTATATTATGTACTATTATGATGTATTTTATTTTCTTCATTCACAATCTACGTACAGTCCACTCAAATCATATCAGAGGTACCCTATCCCGTATAAGGACCTCCCCCTCTAACCGTAAACATGGTCCTCCGGGCTAGGATAACGTAAGCATGGTCCTCAGGATCCCTTTAACGCAAACAATAGGGATTCGATGTCTAAGCGAAAATAGCCATGCATAGAAGTCTATGAAGCTTAAGCGAATTAATCAAGTAAAAAGAAACATCTTTCATGAATTTAATAATATTAGTTGTCAATATAAATATCATAAAGGAGAAAATGCTCCCAGAACAATCTAATATATATTCTCTTTGTTTATTTATTTAGGGTCACGTTATGCTGCTATTGTAATCAGAAGATCCTACAATGGGAGTAAAAAAATTAGCCTAACTTGACAAAATTCGGATAGTGATCTTTAAAAGATCTTTCGGATCTCGCACTGCGCAGTATCGACCCACCATTTATGCTTATATGCAGCCTAAAAACTATAAGGCAGTTAGATAGGAGATAGAGTAGAGATAAGATAGAGTAGAGTAAAAGTCAGGGTAGTAGTTTATAATTAATAGTATTGGTTCATAGAAGATAGGCAATCTAATTCATAGGAAAAGATCTTATTATTAGCCCAACAAATGTCATTATGTTTACACACTAACAATAATAGTAAATAAATTTTTAACCTTAAACTTCATTTCTCTGCTAGTTCATTCAATGCATGAACAGTGTTTTCTAAAGTCTCATTACAGTCACTACCTACATCAATCACAGTGTTTTTCTTTTTGATTTGATTACAATTTAGGAGTTTATTACTGCGATTATCACAATAATCTTTGTTAGTCACAAAAATAAAGAATAACTGCATTTAATTATCATAATATAATTTTTTTCACAATTTCAATAATTATTTTTACAATTTCTGCTATTCACTGTATTTTAATATGCGCCTTTAATGTTCAACAAATAAAAGTTTAAAACACACCTAGAAGAGTGGAAAAAAATGAAAAACATTGTTCATTTCATTCAAAATAAATAAAAACTGTGCAAAATCAGTTATAGTACCAGATCGACTCCCTATCTGTTATGAATTGTTCACAAAAGCTTAGGAACAATGTTTTTTTTTTAAATATTTTTACAGTAAATCCTAATCCTACTAATATTATAAATTTTTATTTTAAAGAGAAAAGATATGCTCCCAGCCGGGATTCGGATCCTCTGTCTCTCCGTGACAGCACTCTAACCATTTGAGCCACCAGGGTCGCCTGCCGGCAGGGGACAAATTTTTTCTCTTATCCGATCCCATTTCCCCGTGTTCTCGCAATTTTTTGCGATGTATACACGAGAACGAATGTTCTTTGAACATTACTTTAATTTTAGGATCTTAGATCTTAGGCTGTTCACAGCATGGGCTGGAGTGAGCAACATCGTCTCTGTGATACTTTTTTTTTATACCCATTAACTTTTATCGTACATTCATGGCTTTTTACATAGTCATAGTCTGTGTACCAGTGAAGTAAAATGTGAAGTTTCGTAGCTAATTACGGACTTATAACGTGACTATATTAATTATAAAATTAAGTGATTTAAGAGACAGGAGTCACTTATCTTTGTGCTGTTCGCGGCAGGTTCATCCCCACCCACAGTATAAGGTAAGACTGACCCTATCAGCTATCAGTGCTGCCTCTGGCACCTAATGAGGCTGATCTGTGCCGTATTCAGATCAGATCTCATACGAACTCATTATTTTTATTTAGTTCCTTTCCTCTCTGTCCTACCTTTTTTTTTCTTTACTACTATCTGCTCCAGTGATATAATATTCCAAAATAAAGTTTTACCAGCAAATCAGATAAAAAAGAGAAGTCGATACCTAGAATCAACTACGAGAAATAGCCCAAGTAAACCTAAACCTAATAGAAGGCTTAAAGTCGACAAACCTCCTACTACTCCGAATGATAATAAGGAACCCAAGGCAGGACCGTCGAATGAAAATACCCAACCAGGGTCATCTACTCAGTTCACTGAAGATTCTACTCACTCAACAGATTTCAGCCCCTAACAAATCTACCTAGTGAAGCAATGGATACCACATCGGCCCCTAAAGTGCACAGGCCTCCGCCAATTTTCGTACGGAGCATAAAAAACTTTAGGCTTCTTTGCATACAATTGAATAAGGCAGTAGGCACCGGAAAATACTATTGCACTAGCAGGACCAACGATACAAAGATCCAGTCAGACACGCCCGAGACATACCGAAATATAGTCAAGTACCTAACGGAGATCAAGGCAGATTACTATACGTACCAATTAAAGGAGGAGAGATCCATCAGAGTGGTAGTCAGAAAATTGCAGCCAACCACCCCTGCTGACGTCATAGAGGAGGAGCTCACTGCCATGGCATTCAAAGTTAGACAAATTACAAATGTCTACAAGAAGAATCCTGTACACCCCGAGACAGGCAACAAAATTCCATTGCCTCTCTTCTTCATAGATTTAGAACACCCGGAGTAGAAAAAATCTATGATGTAAGTAGACTATACTATACCCAGGTTCAAATCGAAAAACCATACCCAAAGAAAGACATCGTGCAATGCCATAACTGCCAGGCATACGGGTACACTAGGCACTACTCTACTATACTAGGGTCATCATACTCCAAGATGCGTCAAATGCGGAGAACCGCATACAACTGAAGAATGCGTCAAGCCGAGAGAGACACCAGCTTTCTGCGCACTATGTCTTCAAGGGCATCCAGCCAATTATAAAGGTTGCCAAACCTACAAGAATATAAAATCTCAAGATCTGGCAGAACGTCGGCCCAGCGAAGAAATGAGGACCTCAAGAAGACAGCCTTCTAAAATTGTAGATGGAGCTTTTTCCTACGCCGAAATGTTAGGTGGTCAACAAACAGTCTCGGGGCCACGCTACAACCCGCAGCCCCAAAACACCTCTCTAAACCACAAATCAATCCTTTACAACCACAAAACCAGCCCCAACAACCAATATATTCCATGAATCAAAATCCAAATATCCCGCACCAAATCCCTCATATCCCCCTTCCTTCAAATGCTACTGATCTCACAACACTACTCACATCATTCCTCTCCGAGTTCAAATCCATGGTCACTCCACTAATATCTCTCCTAACAAATCATGTTTCCCATCTCTTTCCTGTACAACAAAATCCTTAAATGACATCCACCTCATCCATTCTCCTTTGGAATGCGAATGGTATTCGAAACCACACTGACGAACTAACATCCTTACTGTATGATAAAAAAAATGATGTAGCCTTAATTACAGAAACTAGACTGACCAGTAAACGGAAGCTCAACATAACACAGTACCAAACCTATCGGACCGACCATCCTGATGGAAAATCTCACGGTGGTACGGCTGTCATTGTCCATCAATCCCTCTCCCAGCACTCATTTCCACTCCAATCAAACGATATCCTTCAGACTACAGCTATTACAATCAAAACCTTTTCCTTTCCTCTCACCTTAGCATCAGTGTACTGTACTCCCAATAAATCCATTTCTCATTCCCAATTCAGCTCTCTCCTAAACTCCTGAGGGATTCATTTCCTTTTAGGTGTAGATTTTAATGCGAAACACCAACAATGGGGCTCAAGAACTACTAATATCTGAGGTCGCATCCTCCTCTTTGCACTTAACTCCCATAATTCCAGTTTTATTTCTCCAGGCACCCCTACATATTGGCCCACTGACCCAAACCGAATTCCTGATCTCCTTGACTTTTTCATCCATGCTGGCTTATGTCCCCTAAACTACTCCATAGAACGCCTTGATGACCTGTCCTCAGATCACAGTCCTTTGATCCTAACCCTATCTATTGTCCCAATATCCAAACTTCCTCCGCCATCATTTATTAGAGGACCAGTTGACTGGAACCTATTTCACCAGCTTGTATCCGACACCATTGACTTCAGAGTTTCCCTAAAAACACCTCAGGAGATGGATGATGCCGTCAATTCCTTTACCAATTTGATCCAGCAAGCAGTTTAGACTGCATCTTCACCCCGTCCTTCCTTCAAAATCCGTAAGAAAAATCCATTATCCTTAGAGATCTTATCCTTAACAAACGCCGTTACCGATCCCTTTGGCAAAGAACCAGGCATCCTCACGATCGGAGAAGGTATAACTACTTCACCAAATTAGTCAAAAAGAACCTGACAACCTATAGATCCGAATCCTACAAATGCTACCTTTCCACACTATCTGCTTCAGATAATTCCCTTTGGAATACCACCAAAAAAATCCTCAAATATCACTCTCTATTTCCCACCCCCTCCGACGTGAAGACGGCTCTGGGGCTGCATCAGATGAGGACAAAGCAGAAGAATTTGCCAAACACCTTTCAAAAACATTCATCCCACATCCTGATATCCACTCTACCCACATCTCCAATATTAATGAATTCCTCTCTTCACCCATCCCTCTATCCTTACCTCCTAAAGCGGTAAATCCCACTGAGGTCAAATTCCTCTTACAAAAGTTAAAAGTCCGCAAATCTCCTGGACATGACCTTCTAACCACCCAGATCCTTCAACATCTTCCTCAAATAGGGATCATTTTCCTTACCTACCTATATAACTGTATCCTTCGTACAACTCACTTCTCTTTGCTGTGGAAACACTCCGTCATCATCCTGTTCCCTTAACCTGGCAAGCCACCCAATGCCACTTCATCATACCGACCCATCAGCCTGCTTCCTATTCTTTCCAAAATTTTCGAAAAAATCCTTCTGAAACGAATCCTACCCATAATAGAATCCAATGATATTCCTTCACATCAGTTTAGATTCCGTCCCAGGCACTCGACGGTCCAGCAGGGTCTCAGAGTTGTCGATCACATATCCTCTGCTCTTGAAAACAAACAATACTGCACAGGCGCATTTCTGGACGTAGCTCAAGCTTTCGACCGGGTATGGCATGCCGGTTTGCTGTTCAAGTTCAAAACCCAGTTACCTCAATCCTTTTTCCTAGTCCTTCGATCCTACCTCTCTGATCACTACTTCCAAGTACGCTGTGGTAACGAATACTCCAATCTTTACCCAATTCAAGCTGGAGTCCCCCAGGGCAGCGTCTTGGGTCCTATCATATACATATTGTACATCGCTGATATCCCAACTACTCCTGAAACTTTCCTTGCAACGTTCGCAGACGACACAGCCATCCTATCATCTCATCCAGATCCCGAAATGGTTTCCTCGAACCTCCAAAGACACCTTTCACTAATTGAAATTTGGGGTAACCAATGGCGGATTAAAGTCAACGAGGAAAAATGTCACAAAACACATCGCCGGGGAACATGTCCTTCTGTCCATTTCAATGAAACCGTCCTATTTCCAACACAGTACGATACCTTGGCTTTCTCCTAGACAAAAGACTTACATGGAATCCTCATACCAGACTCAAAAGACAAGAACTTAACAGACGATTCAGCCAACTATATAGATTACTATGTAGGACCTCCCATCTTTCAATAGACAATAAACTACTAATATACAAGACCATCATCAAACCTATTTGGACCTATGGACTGGAACTGTGGGGGACTACGAAAAAATCTAATATCAGACGCATTCAATCCTTTCAATCCAAAGTCCTGAGAACTATTGTCAATGCTCCTTATTATGTCTCCAACAAAACCCTCCATAATGATCTCAACATTCCTTTCGTCCTCGATCTCATCCCTACTAATTTTTTAAACTTTCACCAAAACCTTGCCTGTCATCCCACCCCCCTGGCTCAGTCATTATCCAGTTCCACACATATATATAACTCACCCCGCCGTCTAAACCGGCAATGGCCTCGAGACCTGATATAACAATGTTATTTAGGGTAATGGCACTGGCCAGATTTTACACTCACGACCTGTGTGCGTGTGTGAAGCGCCCTTAACCAGCTTCCATTGGCGTTTAATGCCAGTGACGCGGCTGGGAAAGGGGGCTGGGGCATCCTGGACTCCTGCTTTGCCCTCATTCATGATGAAGAATTGTAAATAGAGTATGAATGTGTACAGTATATTTCTTTTATGTTTTATTTATTATTATTATATTTTTTTTATTATATATGTTTTTTTTACTTTATTTTTGTATATATTTTTCCGCTTGTATAATTTATTCATACATTTATTTTGTTTGTATCATTGCTTTTTTATGGAATGATTGTAAGCTACATAGCACCATTGCCCACAAGAGGCAGGATTGTAATGCTTCAATAAAGTTTTTTCTTCTCACAGATCTTAGGATGTTAGAGCGCTGTCAAGGAGAGACAAAGGATCCGTCGACCAACAGATGACCAATAATTATAAAATATTATATTATTATAAATGAGAAAAGTTGTATGTATGTTTGTAACTCTTTCACGCAAAATCTAATGAATCGATTTGGATGAAACTTTACAGTAACATAGGTTATACATCAGAATAACACATAGGCTATAGCAAGCGCGGATTTAGGGGGGGCGCACGGGAGTTGGACTTAAAGTAACGGTAATACTGACTACACATAAAATTAAAGACAGGAACATTACCATTAATTTGATGCATAGATCGTATGATAGGTATTGGTTGTTCAGGTGTTACGGCCAAAAGACGCCGCCGTAAGTGAGGATACAGGCAAAAACTCGTACTTCTCGAAACTTTGACCGCCCAGTGGCACATGTTGGCATACTCCGATCTTGCTAAAACTTCGGTCATCTAATTTTCTGCATAGATTGAACAATTTTGGGGGTTCTGAACGACAAAATTCCGACATTTTTTCACCTATATTGTTAGTGGCCACCCTAATGGACAATAAGTGCGGTGAATTTAATACAGCGATGATTACCCCCCTGCCACCAGAAGATAAGAGCGCTTCCATATAGTGCAATGAAGACGAATTCCCATTTTTGCCAGTGCCGAAGAAGTTTAGCTCAAGGCCTACGGTAAAAGAGGGACCTTCTACTACTGTCCAGAATAAGAAGACTAGAAGCCTTTTCAAGGGTGAAAAGGCTCCTACCACAGTGAGCAACAAATTTTGAGGGGGTCACGTACCTTGGAATCAGGTTAGGAAGGAACCTGGACGTGACCCCTCACTTGGACCACCTGGCAACGAGGTGAGCCGGACGATGAACGGCCTCAGTCGGATTGGTGGCGCCTTATGGGGCCTCAGGTACCACCCAGTCAGCATGACAATTTACAAAGGACTGGTCCTGGGTATCCTGAGGTACGCGTTCATCTTCTGGAGCGAGAACCTCTCACAGCGGCAAAGAAGAAAACTGGCATCGGCTCAGAGAACGGCTCTGCTGAGAGTGACCGAGGCGTCACATGAAGCGTTGCAGATCTTGGCAGAAGGTATGCCTATTGACCTCGAGCTGAGGGAGGATGCGATCAGATATGAGGTCAAGAGAAGATGAATTGCATCTCCCCCGGGTCAACTACGAGTGAGGATCCAGGCAAATCCCAAAAATGGGAAGAGGAGGTAAGGAAGGATTCACTGCTAAAGTGGAATGGACGGTGGGTGACATCTGTAAAAGATAGCATCCTTAGGAAGTACTTCCCCACCGTCTAATCAAGATTAAAAGCTAAGTGGGTCCTTCCTGATTACTGAATGTCACAGATCCTCTCGGGGCACGGGGGCTTCAGATGGAAGTTCGCACATCATGGATATGACCGGGACCTCCAATGCTCCAGCTGTGGAGTCCTGGAGACTGCCGAACACGTGGTCGCATCCTGCACCGCATGCGACGCCCTGAAAGCAAGGATGTCCACGAAAACGGGTAAATAGGTGATCACTGAGGACATGTTCCCTTAGCTTGTGGAGGAGGAGAACTACACAAGTTTTAGGGAGTTCGTATACGGATGGAGAGAGACCGTAGGTCCGGCCCACTTCATGATGACGAGCAGAGGACCGGCGCCGAGAAGACCTCCGGACCAATCTATGGAGGAGACGGACGGAGACTAAACGGAAGGAAGAAGACGAGGTATAAGGATAAGGTGTACCCCTAAGGTGCACAACCACACAATGGTACTTACATATTCACAGTTGACGTACGGTTCAAAACCCGTTCAGCTGTGTCTATAAGAAGCTATACATACAGCTATGAAATTGTTGTTGAAGCACCCCTAGCCTGTGAGCCGATACAGAGTCCTGGGAGAGTTCAATGCTAGGCCTACCGCCTGGATATGCTCCAACATTGACATACTGGGAACCACTATCACCAACACTAGGTTGTGCGTCTATCACCCCGTGGCGCATACCTTCAGGCATGCAGCCCAACATAGATAGACCTCAACGCAGGACCTTCTCCTTACCAGGGATACGCAAACCGTTACTGATTGCACTATTGAGTCAGTACTACGACACACGAAATGTAACAGAGCATCAGGACAGGATAATATGACGGAGCACTACGACAGGCATAAAAACAAAGATGATCGGCGATCGTCGTTGCAGTAAAAACTTCCAATGAGTACCACTGATGATATGCCGGTGGCACCAAACAAATCACAATCGGCGATTGTGTGGACGAAATCTTCGCTCGATGTATACTCACCTGAAGTCAGAAGCTAACTCACTTGAGTGGGGGAAAAAGACGAGGTGGGGATTCAGATGGTGTCAATATTTAATCCTATATACTTTATATCCTACACAAACCAGAGCCACATCTGAGCCTTTAAGCCTGTTGTTCAGATAACAATAATAAACCATGCATTGTTTCTCTTGTTTAACCAATTAAACCTTAAATCTTCCAACTAGTTACAAATAAACTATTCTGATTGAAAAATAAATAAAAATATAGTAAACAAAATAAATAAATGATGATTCTATTCTAGAGAACAGATCTTCTTATTTATTAAGTTACAAAGTTTTTCAGTTTACTTATTCTTACTCTCTAGGAGTTTATTATCATACATGTTATATTTTATCTGTATTAAACTAGGTTTTACATACTGTATATCTCTCTCTTATATCTCGCCTTGTTACGTCTACATTCTTTCATGGTAACTTTTTGTTTACCTCTTTTTTTCTCTTTGTATTTTGTTTGCATTATCACCTTTCTGTTCATTTATTCTTTGATATTTTTAATCATATAACTCCTTCATTATTTCATTCAACTTTTATATTACTCTAAATTATTATATTCTTGGTACTGTAATGTAATTTTATTGTTATTCTGTTTTCTCTCACAGCCTTGAAAATGACCTACAAAGTAGGTCGAAACGTCGGCACACAATAAATAAGTATTCACTTATTTGGTGTTTCATTTCACTGCACCCCCAACTATCTCTATCTTTACAAATGATTCTATTCGTTTACTGAGCGTTAACAGATTGTTAACGAACTGATACATTGTTAGTAATCGCGCGAAGGGTACCTGTACATTTCGGAATCCCACTGCAACTTCATTCAGTTAGCCACAGTTGTATAGTTTAAAGCTAAGTTAATAAATTAACAATTATCTAACATTAATGAATATTTCAAAAAATTAATTCTTCTCTCTTATTCTTATATGTGTTTAAATTATTTTCTAATTTTTCCCATTTGGGTTATCATTTTAAATCATAGTAATGATTTTTGTTATAGTATAATTGTTTAGTTCGGTATTTATTTACTGTGAGTTCTAATTTCTGTTTAATTCCGGGTGAGCGTGTTTACAGTTAATAGAATTAAAAACCCCTACCCGGAGTCTAGTCTATTGTATACCTCCGCTGAACCGAGTTGCCCCCCGCTTGAAAAACCGCATTTTCCTACATCTAGTCTGTTGTTATACCGCTTCCTGAACCTGTTGGTCACCGCTTATTTCTACACCACTCCTTTGATTTTCCCTCTTATTTTACACCGCCACTTCCTATGTTTGATGACCGAATTGAGAGGACCGGCATTGGACGTACGCCACCGCGGTGAGCTCAAACCTACGAGACGTCAGTGAGGAGAGGAGTGTCCGGCAAGATTCGGTGAGTCAGTTTTTCATTTCCTTGCCTGATTATTTCCTTACCTTATTGCCATACTGTCCGAGGACGACTTACCGGGTAGCGTCGTATTCCAGTTTAAATATTTTTGTTTTTAATTTAATTTAATTTGTTTTGTTTTTAATTTTATCATTTATTTTATTTTTCTCTAACTTTTCAACCGCGTTTCAGTAATTATAGTATACTAAAGAAAAAAATTACATTTAAATTATAATCGTGCATATTATAAAAATGTAGTTTCAACGGTACCTACTACTTAACTAAATTGCTGGGGTTGTATGATATACCTATATTATCCCTAAATCTTGTACAATGTTTATACAATAATAATAATAATTGTTACAATAATAAGGCTTAGCGAACCACGATGCCGATAACAGCAATCTTCGCTTAAAAACTTCTGTCCACGGACCACTACCCAAACCCAAATGCGCCAGATCACTCTTAAAGCAAACCTCCCACCCAAATGGTTTATACAAACAGTAAAGATTTAATAAAAGTATAACATTGTAAAAATGTATAATTGTTGTTAGAGTGGTGTTTACACTGTTAGGCTGGTGCAATAGCTCGAAAGGTGGAATTCTTAATATCTCAATCTCTGGGAGAGGAAAATAAAGTAAATGCAAGGAAATTCACCACTCTATTTTAAATAATTTAACATCTATCCTTTCAATAATAATAATTATTTCATATTTACCAATAAATACTACATGTCCTACATATTTATTGATAATCTTATTTACCAAGAGAGTTCTGTTCAGATATAATGAGTTAAAAAAGAAAACCTCCAAAAATTAAGAAAAATTACCAACAATTAAAAATACTATACATACATTAATTCCTCATAATAGGGGAAAGTGGGGCAAGTGCGTCTTTAGGTTTTTATGAAGCATACGGCTAAGCCGCAATCTCAGTTTTCTTATGCGACTCGGCTACATCAGTGCGTATGTGAAAAACTATAGATGAAATAAATAGCGTTTTTTTTTCGAATAATGTAATACTAGTAAGTCTCTTATAATTTAGCAGTCAAATTGAACTGTAACAAAAATATTAAATAATTTCCTTAACTCGCTTGATGCTAGAGTTGTCGGCACCTACTTTGAGGTCTTTGATGATCTTATGCAGTCTGTTGCCAAGTGACATTTCATAACAATTAATTTTATTTTTTATATTTAATACTATTGGGCAAGTGAGTCACTGAGGAAAAACAAAGAAAAAGCGATAAAACGTGTGTTATAAAGTCTGTATTTTCTGATAATAAAAAGACAATCAAAGGTTAAAAGAAGTGCAAATTTGACAGAAGTATCAACAGTGAAAATTTCAGAGGAAGAGAGGAAAACCCCTTGTATTGTAATGAACTATTCGCGGATTCTCGTCAAGAGGGGTGTATTATGTGTGTTTAGTGTGGAAAGTGGATGCATGAAGATTGCATGGACAATAAAAAATGGCAAAATGACTTTGTTTGCGATATTTGCCGTTAAATTTTTGTCATGACGCTCTTACCATACCCACTTCTATTTGGGGCAAGTGTGTCATTTGACACTTGTTCATAAAAGTCAAAGTTTTTTGTCAATATGTTTTATTTTACTTTTATAATTAGAGACTAAAGATTCTTAAGTATATAAATTTATTTTTTTATACAACTTTTTTTATATATACTTTCTTATCTACGACGCCTGAAAGGTCAAAGCTTAACGCGACGCCCCACTTTCCCCTGACTATGAATCTAGTAATAAGATATTTGAAAACATTTAAATTGAGCTTTGAAAAATATATTAACGTGTTACGTGCTAATTATGAAAGCTTATAGCTTTTCTTTTGAAATGTTATGCGAATCATATTCGATAAGGGATATTTCACCTGAATATTAAACGTTAAATTACAAGTTGTAACCTAAAAAGTAGTGGAAACTTGCTGCTAGTAAGGCCCAGGTTTTTTGACAGAAATTTAAGTTAATTAAATGGACTTTAACCAATCGTGATACGGACGATTCAGGTAAACCTTTAACCTATATTAGAAAGAAATACCATTGTTTTCGGGAGTTTTCAAAACACAAAAACGGACGGAAAACGATGGACTGGCTAGTGATAGTTTCCGTTTACTCAATACACTACTTATAACCAACACCAATCTCTGTCTACCAGATCCACAAACTAACACCAAACCGATTTTCATCTTCATTACTCATATCGAGAACTCTGCAGCTTCAGTCACATTTCAGCAAACAAGTTGTGATCCGAGATTGTTATAACGAAAGACCACCTCTAAGGGAGTGATAGATGCTATTTAAGTTATGAAAGTTGAAACAAATAGAAAATGAGTATGACATATATGAAACGATTTGCTAATTCAGGTATGAATTACAATTACAATACTATTAACCAATTTTTAATTTTTTTTTTACAAAACTGTAATTTCTCTGTTTGTAAATAACCCATTTCTCTGGAAATATTTACAAAACTGGAGAATTATCATAAAATTGATAAAGAAATTTAGTACGCTGGTATAAAGCTATTTTGAGTAATTAATATTTTAGATTTTAATCAAGTGAACTTCATCCTTTATTTGTACTGAAAAAAATCAAAACGATTATTATTTGTTCAAAACAAAGCACAGGTTGTTCATCGGTGTAGTGTTCAAAAACATTTTTGGAAGGAAGAGCAAATCGAATAATCGCTGGATGACTGGCCAGCTGGAAATGGCCGACTTAAGGTACTCTGACCGAAAAAGCTATTCTCCTTTTAACGACTTGACATTTCTGACCGCTGAGTAAATATAATACTGACCACACGTAACTAAAACTGTTATGACGCGAACGGGACAGGAAAGGCTTTATATAAAGGTCGCTGGGCCAAATGTATCGCAAGCAATTTTGGAATGGGTATTGGGTAAGCTTGTTTATTTGTTTATTTAACATTTGAGTTTGATTTTAGTAATGCTTTTCGAACTATACTCTAGTGGGAGTCCTAAAGTTTCCCTATCCAGGTATAATTAGAGTAGGGATCTTTGACGAGTACCTGACACCTTACTGGCTCGGGATAATCATTTTATGTCCCTTCAAAGGTCGTCCTAACCAAGTATTTTTTCCATTTAAACACCTACGGGACTGCGAATCCGTGGACTTGGGCATAGCTGGTTGCTATGTAAACCACTACACGATAGGTCAACAAAGAAGAATTAGAAGCACGTAATTTTCAAACTTATTTGATTTTTTTAACTCTCAAATGATAAGGCTCGGGTCAGATTGACCCAGGCAACGTTCATTGAAGCCTCGTCATTCATCCTCTAGGACTACCCCCACCAGACTTCAGAGACCCTTATCTCCATTGCTGGTCTAGCTGTCAACAAAGCGGAAATACTCCGGTAAGAGGAATTTTTAGCTCAATCGTAATAATTTATGACGCATTCTGAACTCTGGGTCACTTTAACCCACCCTTACCGTTAAGTGAAAAAAGTTTTGCTGTTTCAAGGTTTTAATATTTATTTGTTTTGGGATTTTTTAAGACCCATCATGGACCGAATACGCATTTTTACCAATCCCGAAGAGGTTTTCCAAGAACCACTGGTTCTGTTCTTACGAATTGGCCAAAGAGTTGAGGAAGAAAATTTAACACGGGCCGGAGCTCTCAGGAAAAACAAACCACAAATTCCTCCACCAATGTTCTCCTAAATTCCAATTATGACAACCAAATTTTTATGTCAGTATGACAACTTAATACTGTCACATAGCCCAAAAAAAAACATGAACGTCCTACTCTTGTCGTCGATGCATTTTACTGGTGCAATCAACAAGCGAACTAAAAAAGCCAGAAGTTTTATAACATGCCGAAAGGTGGTGTGGACGTTATGGACAAGCCATGACGTTACAACAAAAAGAAAGTCACAGGTGGTCCATCCGATATTTTTTTGCTGTTCTCGACATTACCGCTGTAAACAGTTTTGTATTGTTCAATTGGAATAAAAATGAGGCTACTTATTCCAATTGAGCCAGATCTAACTTTCTGAAGGAGCTAGCATTTTCGGTAACGAAACCATTCATGGCTAGGAGGCTCCAATGCAAATTCCTCCCAAGATAGCTTCGAACCACTATCATGAAAGTTATAACTACAGAAGAAGAATTTCCTAAAGAAATTCCACAAGGATCAAAACGAAGGAGGTGTGACCTGTGTGATAAAAGTAAAGATAGAAAAGGGGGCCAGTTCTGTAAAAAGTGCCATAAATGCATTTGTGGAGAGCATCAAACTGCTTTATGCACACAATGCTACGACGAAGACTAAATAGTGACTTGACAATTATTTATTTTATTGTTTTGCACGTCTTTGTATGTATTCAATATTATATTTGCTTGTATCTTGCATTTTATTTATATTTTTATGAATTGTGATAAAAAATGAAAGTTCCTAAAACACTTGCATTATATATTTTTATTTATATGTCTTTGAACGAAATATATTTTCGTATAGCTACAGTTTTGTTTATAATATATCTTTATCTTTATAATAAATCTTGTACTTTATAATATATATTTTTATAAATTGTGATTTCGAAAAAATATTAAATTTCTTTTAACACTTGTCATAATTATACATAAGTTTATTCCATTATAATATGTATTTTTACTACTTTGTAAACAATATCCAATAGAATATATTCTAGAATATATTTTAGGAGTTTTTTTTTTATCCCAAAAGTCTATTAAATAGCTCAAAAAAGATAATTTACTACTATTGGGTCAGAATGACCCAGCCTTACCATTTTCGTTTCACTCTCAAGACTTACCATTAGAGGGTTAATATTTGTTTATTGAAATACAAAATATTTATTTTTTTAAAGCTACCGATGTTGTACACTCTAGACTATTTACGCAAGGACATTAACAATGAAAGTGGTTTTATGATTAGATACTTTGAAGATAATTCATGTGCTGGATCTGTTTGATATATATATCGTACATTATATCTTATGCGTTATACAATCTGTAACGCAAGACAATCTCATCATCATTGTTATGTCGGTTTTAGAAATAAAACCTAAAATTAGGGAGGAAATGATTGTGACAGAGTAAATAAAAAAAGTTGATATAGATATCTCCAGTCAAAATTTTGTCTAATTAATATCTATTTGAGACGGACTTTAATAGATATGTTAGATCCGACCTAGGGCTACCAGGAGGAGATAAGAACAGGCGAGCACAAGTTGGGATGACCACACCTCGCTATCGCAGATCGCGGCCCAGTGCACGCCCCATTAGTCAGATAGGGATAATTGAATCGTCATCCTGAACCAGCAGATCTCTCCCCAACACCTTATCCTCCTTTTCTCTATTGTAACCGGAAAATTAATTAAAAAAAATATTAATAAGTTATTATGAAGTAGTTGCGAACAGAAATCCTTGTTTTCGGTATTCATTCACTGCGCTACCAGCTTGGTGCTCGGGTAATTAGTACTTATTAATTAGGTAAAGTCCTGTCAAGTGACTTCAAGCTACGTCATTTCTATGTTAGGTCTCATCTGTATCGGTAGATTTCTCCACCATTTCTTCTGTATAAATAATTAAATAATTAATTTTTAACAATAAGTTAAAACACACAAAAAAAAACCTATACCACTCCAACCAGTAAAGGGTCTGAGGTCTAATACATGATAGAGATTGTACTGTTTCTCGGACATCGGTTGTGCAGGAAGGTGATTTTTCTTTGATCACGCTCAACTACTAACAGTCCAAAAAACGTAATCGACCTTTTTTAAAGAAGATTTAATTTTCTACTATTTGAGCCCAACCGCAGGTCTAAATTGGTCTAATAGAACCTGAGTTTAGTCCTTTCATTTATCAAAGGACCGGAATCTTATATATATATATATATATATATATATATATATATATATATATATATATATATATATATATATATATATATATATATAAAATCTCCTGTCACGATGTTTTTTCGGCTGATCTCCGAAACTACTGGACCGATTTTGATGAAATTCGGCACAGATGCGTAACATTGTCCAACTTAAAATATAGGCTATATTTTATTTCTATTAACGACCAAAAACCATGAAATTTTCTTTGTTATTATTATCGATTAAGCGTCGATCGTAGCAGAGACGCTTGATGATGCTGCATTTTTGATATGTTGTAAGGGCACATCTGAACAGTGTACATCCAAGTTTGCAATATTCGGTTGAATAATGGTTTACCTATTATTCTTCTGCGTAATTTGAATCTACCTAAATTATGCAATGGTACACGTTTGGTCATACAAAATATTACTGGAATTGTTATTGAAGTAGCCATGTTGACTGGAATCTTTAAAGAAGAAATCGTCGTGTTAGAACGTATTTAAATAATACCATCAGAACCCATTATACCGTTCAAAAGACTTCATTTTGATATATGTTTGGGTTTTGCTATACCCATCAACAGGTCTCAAGGCCAGACAATGTCCATTTGCGGTTTGAATTTAAAATACCCTTGTTTCTCCCATGGCAATTATATGTTGCATGCTCACGTATTAGTAAATCATCTAATATATTTGTATTAGCAACGGACAGATTAACAAAAAATATTGTGCATCGATTAGCCATCAATTAAATTGAAATAAATATTTATAATATATTACTATCCATAATTAAAAATCAAACATTATATGCCCCATTCATTAAACTCATATTTATATTTTATCAGTTATGAGTGTTGTATATTATATAATATAATTAGATATAAGATGAACAAAATGTAAAAACAAAATCTATTTAATTCGTGTTTTCATTAATTCATTATTTCTTTTAAATCAAATTTTAACTAATATTTATTAATACTATTATAACAGCCACAGCAACGCGTGGCCGGGTCAGCTAGTTTTTTATAATTATTGGTCAACTGTTTTGATTATTAATTATTTTAATTTTAAAGAGAAAATATATGCCCCCGTCCGGGATTCGAAGCCCGATCCTCTGTCTCAGATAAGACAAAAGATTTGTCCCCTGCCGGCTGGCGAACACTTGGTTGCTCAAGTAGTTAGAGCTCTGCCACGGAGAGACAGAGGATCCAGGTTCGAATCACGGCCGGAGCATATCTTTTCTCTTTAAAATAAAAAATGAAATAATATTTTTGATGGAATATAATCTCAATATTATATTACGAAAAACCTCACACTACTAAAAATTAAATGTGAAGTTACGAAAAAACTGGTATAATAAGAAGCGTATTTTATTCGCTTTTCATAAGCACACAATTCGTGATTTGTTATATAAATCATGGTATGCAATTTAATTAATGTTTATTTAATATTTTTTTTAATTAATAAAAAAATGTTAAGAAATTAGCGAGAAGTATTTGCGAACAAATAGCCTTCAATTAAACGGATTTTGATTTAATTCATAATTTTCAATTCGCTCAACGATCCATCAATTATTTATTGCAAGAAAAAAACGATTGTTTTAATCTTTGCCTTGAATAATAAGCCTCCTTGACCCATATGATCAGAAAATAACAAAGAGAAATGAGTGGAATATAACGAGCAACTTTTTAAATGATTTGTTACTGAAATACATTGAATGAATAATAACAAAATACCTTGTTAATACGAAAAAAATAAAAATTATGTAAAAAAGAAAAACATGAATAAGAATCAAGTAATATTTTCGCTTTTCTTAATCACACTTTCAAAAAAGGCAACTCGGCTTAAGTAATGGTCATTTAATGTTTAATATAGGTACATAATTAATAATAAATAGGGCAGGCATTTACATCACGTAAAAAGTAAGTTGGCACCTGCAGGTTCGATATTTATGAAGAAAGCTCCTTGTCAAGAATAATTTGAGGGACAAGGTGATTTTAATTAAAAGTTGCGTAATAATTTAAGAAAACTTAATAAGCCTTACCACTAAAACATTTTCCAAGCGATGATTAACCACAGAGCTACATCATTAGGTTATGTAAGCCAGCTTTTGGCCCGTTATTAATTTTTAATAAAATTATAAAACTCCCATCACGAGTTGAAACGGTTAACATTCCAAAATTAATTAACGCGTTAACATTCCAACTTCTTGAGAGGAATATATTTTCATTAGAGCCCTTCAACTTATTTTATTTTACTTATAACTGTGATCGTTTCTTTTGGTGTTCGAAAAAAATGACATTTCCTCAAGTGACTAGTATCATGCTACGTAAATATTTATGTTGCCATGCTTTTACGATAGTTGACGACTGTGGTGAAAAATCACTTAGTTCCAAGGTGCAAAATAAATCTTGTATATGTATATATAAAAAACTATATACATATAGAGGGCATGAATCACACCGATATTAAAAAAGTGAAATGTTTACATCGGAAAAAACAAAACAAAAAATCAATGGTGATTTCAATTTTTTTTAAAATCCCACTTCGACTAATGAAGATTCTTGGGTTCAGCACATGTAGGGACTGTTGCGTTTCTAAGACTACGGTTATGGTGGGAGGTGCTTCATCTGAGATCATGCTAAACCGCCAGGATTTTACCCTTATTAAATCCTATATCCTATGAGCAGAGTAATATATCCACACTGATGTATGAGATGCTTCGAAAAAATTTAAATTATGTGAAAAAAACCCATATCATGATTTAGCCTAATTTCGTAAGATAAAAAGTAAATATCTGTTCTCCTAGAAGGAAAATAAGTGGAAGGACTTGATAACTTTTAAAAAGGAATAAATTAAATCGGGTTCCTTAAATAGGAAGCTGTCGATGTAGTTGACGAGGGTGCTGATTGCTTCAAGGGAGCCCACTGAGAGAACTAGAGGAAAAAAGTATTGGCCTCTTAGGAAGGTTTGAATTTAATTTCAAGAAATAGAATATAGTTGGGCGAAAATAGTCCATGGTCAAGAGAAGTAGAAAGGAGAAGAAAGGGGGGTGGTTTTGGAGAGAACACTTGGTCACACTTGACGATTAGAAAAACAACGGTAGGCTCTGAGTTGGACACCTCTGTAGAAGATGGCGAGTTCTTAGATTTTTCCCTTTATAGACCTAGAACTAGGTAAACCATTCTATATTAGTTTCATTAACAAATGAGTCTGAATTTAATTGAGACAAAATATTTCATCAATTGAATTAGAAATAAGTTTATTCTTCCTTAAAATAGAATTGAGAACTTTACTAATAATTATTTATTTATTGCGAATTAACTCCATAGCATCACTCAAAGCAGTCTGACGTCATTTCCGTACCTCCTTTATCTTTTCTCCTTGCATTCATTTCCTATCCTCCATCCACTGAACAAGCATTTTTACTTTGCAAATCCATGGTTCGGTTAACTTGAATATTGGATACAAGAAGCCATTCTATAGGTGAATTTAGTTTGGAGTGATATGTCCATAAAATTTTAATTGTTTTTTTATGTCTGCTGCCAGGTTTGAGATATTTTCTGTGTTTTTTCTTGACTGTAACCGGTATCCTTCTTCAGTTAATTCGTGACCTAAAATATTTCTCATAATTTTACTTTCGTCGGTTTATAGTTTTCCATGCCACATTTTTTGTAGATTTTGAATATTTCACAAGCGTATTGTGTTGGTGGATTAATTACATTGAAGTAATTATTATCCTGTATTATTATCCTGATCTTTTTCTTTACTAACAAATTTTAATTGTTATGCTTTTTTTTAATTGTTATGATTTTGTTATTTACTCAAGAGTTACTTTAGGCTAATGATTAAAATAATGATAGTTCAATTAAAGAATTCATTTCGAATAATTAATTATTCGTAAAACGCCGACACATCGAAAAATTCTACCTTAATTATTATCAATAATTATTTGATAATTATCTTCAACTATTACTCTATGAGATCCCGGCATGAATAAGATGTTATAGCCTCTAGGAGTAAAATATAATATGTCAAGTAATAATAGCATGCAGTCTATATAATATTAGTATGTAGTAATAGTAATTAATATGGAAGTGAAATAAGGTATATTACAGTAAAGTGTGGTCTTTAAAAGGCATGAAACATAGTAGATCACAGTGTAATATGGTCAATTATCTTTAAGAATGCCAGAAAAGGTTCACTGAAGAAAAGTAGAAATTTATTTTTCATTCAAATACGGAAAATTAAATTTCTTCAGGTGCAACGACGTCGAATCTCATTAATTCTGATGGTTTGGCAATCAACTGGGAGCCTAAGGGGTAGGGGTCTCCTGCCTATATTGAAGGGATATTTTGCATAAGGATCGTAAGTCCGTCCTTTGGAAACTAAATTAATAAAAGGAATAAATGATGGATGACTCCTTTCCACAATGCCAGTTTCCCCAATAACTTTATTTCAAGTTAAAAATCGAGTTTTACTTTTGAAATGAACACCTTTCCTACAATTTTAAATCTACTTTGTCAGTTTAGTATCTAGGAATTCGTAGCATTAAGATAATTTTCGTTCTTTAGTACAGATGTAATATTCAATATTTTAATTTCCATCACTGTTGATCCATATTATCACAAAATTAATCTGCGAAATCAATAATCCAAGAATTAGAAAATGTGATGACGACATTTATAAATTTATAGGCAAGCAGCTCTGTTTACATACCAATTATATGACGTATTTTTTCTCCCCATGGTAACCCCATGGAGGAACAGTTTATTAATAAATGTACGAAGCTAAAATAAGTCATTATATATGATTTTTTAATTAGCGATTCAATTTATAGAATAATATTAAAATACATTTAGATATATTTTATGATACATTGTTATTATAACTATATAAGAAATTAAAAATGTACAGGTGGACTAAATTAGTAGTAATGTTAGAAATTAAGTTTAAATTTTTAATCATAAATTATATAATATATATATATATATATATATATATATATATATATATATATATATATATATATATATAAGTAGATATATTATATTCCTTCTGGCGCAGTCTAATTTTAAGGTCAAAACTATCCATAACTCAACGATGTATTTTATGGTACACATCAACCACCATAAAAATTGTTTCACTTATCTTATCTAGGGTTCAATTCAGCCATAATCCTATTTATTTTTTTAAGGTCCTATTGAACCTTAAAAAATTGTTTCACTTATGTTATTTTCTAGGGTTCAATTCAGCCATAATCCTATTTATTTTTTGAAGGTCCTATTTAACCTTAAAAAATTGTTTCACTTATGTTATTTTCTAGGGTTCAATTCAACCATAATTCTATTTATTTTTGTAAGGTTACTTTTAACCATAATTCTATTTATTTTTTAAGGTCCTATTAAACCTTAAAAACTATTTCACTTATTTGTAGGATATGATCCTTTAACATTACCCTCGTTGTTCTGGTTGAAATTATCCTTATGTGAAATTGTGAAAAATGAGTAAAAATAAAAATTGCTTCTGGAAGCAAAAATACCCGTTTTTTCTCCTCCACTCTCCATTTGTCTCAACCTTACTTTGCAGTTGTGTTATCTTTTACTCCAGTAGATTCGAGATCTTTCTAAGAGTGTTCAACTTTAACATTTAAAGTTGCTTATTGCCTGACACTGACAAACCAGGCGTTTATAGCCGTCGGTCAACAATTCCGGCATTATTTATTTGATAACTTTGTGGGTCCAAAGTAAAGTGAGTTTTAGGTATTTTTGAGAATATTTGGACGTCTCTCAGTTTTCGATTATTAAAACATGGATAAGAATGCAAGTAAGGGCCCATCCTTACATTCCGCACCACGTCATAACCGAGAACTGGATTCTCATTCAGCACTCACCCTTTCCTTGTATATATACTGCACAATGTGCAGTATTAGATATTCCGAGAGTCTAACATCTCTCTTTTCCTATTGTCGAGAGTATTTATTTTACAATGCTCTAAAGAGATATTAGATTCTCAAAACTAAAGCTCAATTCTTTAGAGGCATAAGACAGCTTAAAATGTGTTTTCTAATCTGGAATATTTATTTAATGTAAATTAAATTAAAATACGATTTCATTACTGAACCCAGCGCTCTCTAGGAAATTAGTATCTAACTACTCAAGGTCAGAGAATGCTGATACTCTAGCGTACATACGATAACTGTTATCAGCTATGACTCGTTGGTCTCGTCTGTTTTCCGTTAGTTGCCCTACGGGCAAGGTTACAAATTTTAATAGATTGATATCCATTAAAACTAAACTTTAAAATATATCTTTCTTGTAGCTTCCTCTTAGATAGTCGTAACGGTTTCGTTGAAAATATATATCCAAATATTTCTTCATATGGCTAGGTATAGGTTTGTTTAGTTCATAAATCCAATACCAGTCAACCTTCTCTTCGTATTTTTTCATAATGTACTCGGTTAAATTTTGATAGTAGCTTATAGTTTCCCAATCTATCTTTTCCGAAAACTCATCAATAAATTTTTCATTTAGATTTAGTTTACTAATTTCGATCCATTCCCTCTCATCATAACTCAGTAATATCCCTTTGAGTTCGTCCAGGGTAACTTGGAAAGACAAGTACCAGTTAGCTAATGTAGGCCCAATGTCCAGCGCAAGTACCTGAGTCAAACAGAAAACACCGATTGCAAAGTTAATGTACTTCATAGTTCCTTTATTTTATAGGAAATATTTTAATTTTTAATTTTCGATACTTCTTGCGCAAGTTGTTTTTTAGTAATAACATCACTTTCATCCCTTCCTTCAGAAACAGAGACTAATCTCCTCTTATTAAAGCTTATGTAGTTTTTGGTTATTTTGATTGCTGACTTGAATTCGTTTAGGCCTTCCTTTAATTCCTTAATGGTATTAGAAATTGAATTTATTGATAGTGAGAACGAATTTTTCATCTCGGTTGTCAAATCAGTGGTGATCTCACGCTTAACTTGACCAACTAATTGATTTTTAACGCTGTTCTGAACATCCTCAAGTATTTTATCATTGATCAATTCTGAAATTATTTCCTGCAACTTTGATCTATCCAGTGCAGGTGTTACACCAGGTATGGAAGGTGACTTTACATCCGATAAGGGATTTGTCAAATAGCCTCCTGCTAAATCAAATAAAATAGCTCTTCCAATAATATCTGTCATTCTTTATTTTATGAATAATTGTATTGTACTCTGAACCATCAGACAACTCTTTTAAGACTACAAGACAAAGGTGACCGCATATCGGAGGATCATATGCTTGTTGTACACCATCATAATTATAATACATGTTATCCTTGCCTAAGTATCTTACAAGTTCCTTTGGTGGTGGAAGATTTCCATAAGAGTCAAAGTAGTACTTGATGTTACCATTCTTGAAATAAGCAGTCCAATGGGTACCTAGGCCATGACCGTTGTCTAAATTGATGATACCGCATTCTACATCCTTAAGCTTCAAAGGAAGCTCATCTCTCATGAAAACACCCTTGAAATATTTAATCTTTAATTGCTTGGCAAAATATAAGATATCAAAGTTTGTTAATGGTTCTAATTTCTTTGAAATTAAATTTACTTTTTTTTCGTATTTTTTTTGTTTTGGTGTGTGAGAAGCCTTTTTTTTTTAGATTTCTGTAAGCCAGAGCCCAGCTTGGTTTTAGCGATCTTCTCTTCCTCCAGGTTATGCCTCTTTGTCTCATCTAGTCGTGCAGCCTTATCTTTTGCATCAATCACTGAAGAAGCAACAGCTGCTCCACCACCTAGCAATGCACCTAGCGCCCCGAACCCCGCAAAAACTAATGGCAAAAACCCTCCAGATTTGAAATTTTCGTTCAGCTGGTTGTATGTCATTCTGATTCTTACACTTTTACCATCCGTTCCACTTGTTTCGATCTTGTTTATCTGCGTCTGTGTCAGTTTAACAGGCTCACTACCTTTCTCGGTTTGAATGGTTACTTCTGATTTCTTTTTGAAAGCAGTTTTTATTTTTTCCGCTTGTGAAGGACTAATTTTAATTTTATATGTTTGATACTCTGTCATTTATTTAATATGGAAAAATAATAAATAAAATATTTTAGTTAATAAAGCGATGGAATGCAAAAGTAATGAACATCTTGATAAACTGTTTGAGCAATTGAGCTCTGAGACTATTGATGAAATTTTAAAAAGTATTAGGGTAGCTCCCAATGACAAGTATTGCTTCCTGTTACCTACACCCCAAAACAGACAAGAATCCGGAGCTATGGAGGCATTTCTAGGAATTTAGGAGACATGGGTGAAGATTTCGGTGATCCCCTCACCTTTCCAAAATTATTTCCTTTCCTTTCCTTTGACTGAGGTAATCAGTCTTCCTATAAATTTGTAATGGTTCAAATAACCATTAAAAATACTGATAGCGTCTAATGTAGGAATCACTTGTAACCTTTTATACTACGAAGGAGAGCCTCTTCGAGTTCTCTCTTAGCTTTAGCTCTACCTTCTTCGATTAATGACATTCTGACATTATTGTGAAGATCTGCGGCGTCTTTTTTTACCTTAAATTCGCTCAAGATCTTTTCCTTTAGCGAATCGTAGTTAGTTCTTTCTTGTTCGATGCTGTTAAACTCTTCTTCGTTTATAGAACCATCAGCGATAGCCTTGCTATACTTTTCTTCAATCGAGTCAAGTTTGGCCTTAGCCAATAGCTCGATCGCAGCAGGTTTGTTTATCTTGCTTACAATATGGTTACCCGAGCCTCTTAATATGGCCGCACCGGTTGTCATCCCTAAGGAAAAAGGTACGCCTATCGGGAGTAGCGCAGGGAAGGCTATAGATGCTGCTCCTGATCCTATTTCACAGATTGTCAGGAAGCATTCAAATCCGAATATCGCATGTTTAAGCTTGAGGTACTTCTTCTTCAAACCACTTCTGTTCTCCCTTTCATCGTCCCGGTATTTGTAACTCATCATAATCTTGTTAATCCTGTAATTATTGGCATTAAAATCTGGAACATTCAATTTAGGGTATAAACAGTCTTGAAAAGTTTTATAAAAGACTGAGTCTTCTACAGGTGCTGTAGGTTTTGGATTCTCTTCGTTCCCAATTTTTTGTTCATTCATTCTTGATCACTTTATTATTACACTTATTTTTAAATTTTTCATATAATAAAGGATTTAATAACTAAACATAAAATGGATTACACCAAGTACTACGGAGATATCGAAAAGGAGCAGTATAAGCACTTTTTCCCATCAAACAGCACGGAACTGAACCTTAACCGAGAGAACCAAAAGATAGAGTTCTTAATCGATATTGGGGATAATTTTGTGGCTTCAAAATTCCAGTTCTACATTGCAGGTACATTGGAGTCAACTAATAGAACACAACCTTACACAGCAACCACTGAAGTTAAATTGGTTGAAAACTTCATTCCACACCTCTTTCAAAAAATAGAGATCAAGAAGCATAATAAGATGATTGATTATATCGATAATCCAGGGATATTGAGTACTGTAAAGGGGACTCTAACCTACTCAAAAGATGAGGCATTGTCCAAGGGAAATTCTGGGTTTGAGTCTTTTGACACTCGCGGTAAGTTCTTCGCAGTAGGGAACCTCGCCGACTTAGGTTTAGGGTTCTTTGAAGACGTGAGAATACCGATTTACAAAGGAGAATTCTTACTTTCTTTCCTTCGAGGCTCTGATAACGATGTCATATTCAGAAGCAGGGGTGAAATTCCAGAAGGGAAAATAACCATTAACGAGTTCATAATAAGAGTGCCAATCATCGAGTTTAGAGTTAGTGCTACTACGAAAATAGAGTTAGTCAACGAGCTCACAAAACTAGGGTCACAACCCTTCAATTTCAGGAAGTGGGAATGCATAGAGAAGAGAGGTATTACGGGGAGTACATTCTCCTTTGATATAACCAACATCTACAGGAACGTCGACAAGCCAAAATTCGTGGTTGCATTATTCCAGACAGGTAGACAGAACGATCAGCTAAAAGATAATTCAAAATTCGACTCTTGTAATGTCAGAAACATCCGAGTTAAGATTAACGATACCTTCTACCCGGACGAGTTACTTAACCTGGATTTCTCTGTTGGTAACTACGCCTTAATGTATGAAATGTACCAAGACTTCAAGAGAACATATAACTCCAAGTCTGAAAATGTTTACTACAGTCCCTCAGATTTTATCAAGAACAGACCCATGTACGTGTTCAACGTGAGCAAAGGACCTAAAAATATATCCCAAAGCCGAAACAATGTTATAGTTAACTTTGACTTTAATTCACCTCCTCCAGCCAATATGACACTATACATTGTGATAGTTTCCATGCAGTCTTTGGTGTACGACGTCGTCAGAAACAATGTGGAAGAAGCTTAAAAAAATATTGTTAATACAATCAAAAATACTTTTTAATGCTTAAGTCAAGCATTAAAAGGTTAAAATTAAAAGAACATTGAATCATTTTCTAATTCCGAACCCATTCCTAGGTGCCTTTTCGCCTTCATAATATTTGTCGTAACGTATGCAGCAACCTTTTCATCCAAACCAGCATCCTTTGATTTGACTCTTTCCCAAGCTGCATGCTCCAGGACTTTGTCAGCGGTGTGGCGGTCTTTTACATTTTTATGATCCCTGTAGAACATGTCATGCTCTTGGGCAGCCGCATCTAGTTTATTAACAGGTTTATCCCCGCGTTCAAGCCTCTTTTCGAGCTTTGTGAAGGGTCCTAGGTAGTTATATCCCGGCCAGTGCATTTCTGGTAGAGGTATTCTGTTTAAGTATTCCGTACCCTTCGTATCGTCTAGTCTTTCTTCCAGGATGTTTGATATAAACTTCAACACCCCTAATTTTTCATTGTGAAAGTTGTTATTCCCCGCATCCTCAGCAGCCTTGATTAAGCTTAACCTACTTATAAGTTCATTCAAGTTGTTAATGTACATCACCGACTTGTTGTTATATTCAATCAACCCGGATCCTGCGACTGTACCACTTTTATTATCCTCATAAATTTTCTTCACCAAACGTTTATATTTTCTGGATTGTGGTGCTTTTGGTTTGTTTGTGGTTGAATCGTTTCTTTGATAGAATGCAGAACTTTTAATTAACATTTCCTTATAGCTCATAAAGTCGTTATCCGAAAATCTTTTATTTATGCCTCCTTCAAACAAGCCTTGCACGTCTTGAGTCAACAGCCTCCAAAGGCCTTCTGTACCTTTATACTTCTTCCCGTCCATTACCAAGTCGTCATGCTCAATATCAACTTTCTTGTTTCCTAGTTTGAATTGACTTTCCTCATCACTCCACTTCAATCCATAATGCTTATCAGATATTTTAGGTAAATATGCAGCTCCTATTGGGCCTATTACTTTACTCTTAATGTACTCTATACCAGCATCTTCATAGATTGATGAAGCAGTGGTATCCAAATCATCACCATCTCCTGAATAAACTTCATCCTTATCCATAAATTTGACATTCTTTTTTGAGGGAAAAGGAGTACTTTTGCCAGCAGGGGTTTCAAAGAATCTCTTCTCGAAAGATGTTTCTTCTTCGGAGGGAGGTATCTCCATATCAGCAATATTTCTAGTGAAAGGGACTAGATCTGTAATCAGAGTCTTGTTTTGCTCTAAAACATTTTTAATGTTGGTATCTACTTGACCTAGCTTATCACTTAAGGTTTCGTCTACCTTTTCCAATGCCTCGGTGATCGGCCTATACTCTTTGGCCTTATCCGCCTCCTCTTCTTTCTTTTCTTTCGAAATTTTCTTATACTTTGCCATCAATTCACGCTCAATCCTCTTAAGCTCTTTAGCCTTTTGGGTTGATATTTGTTCAGTCATTTATTATCTAAAAAATAATTGTTTAGTTTGAGTTCAGTTCGAGTTCACTTCTGTTCAGTTTGAGTTCAGTTCAGTTTGAGTTCACATCAGTTCGGTTTCAAACTTGTTTCCAACTTATTTTTGAACTTACCATTGTTAGATTTCTTAGTCAAATCTATCGTTAAGAATCCATACTCCTCGTCAAACACTTCGTGGCAACACTCTCGAAATTCTTTGAAATTTTTAAAGTCACTTCCTACGTAATCGTCATATATCATGTTTAAGTAATGGTTGTTCTGCTTAAAGATACAAAGAAGGTTCACATTGTTCCTAATAAACTGTCTGTCAGCTTTGCTGTAACACTGCGTCAGATATATACATGAAATATTCTTATGTCGGCCCATCATAAAGTACCTATGTATCTCCTTTTGGTTCTCCTTCAAACAATCGTCAAATATTATTAATGAGTTCGGTTCACAGTCATCAACTGTTATCATATCTTCAAAATCGTTGTTGAAATATGCAACATTATCCCCAATCTTATCTTCGACTCCTTCAAAAATGCATTTCATATCCGAATAAATATCTTGGTCAATTGTTTTACTGAACACATAAAGTTTTCTATAAGGTAACCAGTCCCTATAAATGAAATTACAGAGTAAGGTGGTTTTGCCACACCCAGACGGGCCAACAATCAGTGCTCTCAAAGGACTAGGTATGGTGTCATCACTATTCTTGGAAAAATCTGATGGATTGTAGTAGATAACAATAACAAACTTTTCCCTAACTTTTCTTTTTGAATTGCTTTTTTCCTTTAATAAAGAGGTCATTTATTATTATATATTTATTATGAAAATTATAAAAATCAGAGGAAATTCAAGCGAGCTTTCATTACACCTCTCCCACCCAATAATGTTGGATGAAAATGAAAGGTATAAAATAGGGCTTGTTGGTTTTTACTCTTACAATAACACCTACAATGTGTGCAAGAAGTGTAAATTATTTTTCCACTTTTGTGATAGGGAAAATAGAAGTATAATGCACGCCGTTGGTATTTCGAAAGGCTATTGGACCCTCAAAGATATGGGAAAATACGTTCAAGACGAACTGAGTATAATTTCCAAAACAAAATCTGCTGAACCATTTGCACCTTCTAAATTCACAATATCATTAGTAAACAATCATGTCAAGATTACATCACCTCTGTTGGTTGAATTAGACAAGAAATTGGAGGCCATGTTGGGATTCGATGACAAACCTTTTTTATCAGCAACTGGGCGACATATTCCAAGAGTGAGACCCTTTGACGTAATCGAGGTCCATTGTAATCTTACAGAGTCCAGCATATCTAACCATAAAGATAATCCTCATGATCATGAAGAAAGTCAAATCCTCTATTCCTTTTTTCCAAATGTCCCTTTCGGGTACAAAATCAGCGAAAGACCTGACAATGTTTTGTACGTACCATTAACAGATCATATACGGAAGATAGACAGCATCAAGCTTACCCTAAGAAATGAACAAGGTGACATTTTAGATAATGGTGAAGTCGGCACAACTACCTATTTGAGTCTGATTAGAGACTAGTAATATTATATTTTTAATGGACTACTCGACCATTAAAAATTTATTTTTTTTATCCTAAACCCTCCCTCCCTCTTTTTTTTTTTTACTTCAGTCATTCTGAAGTGTTCAATTGTGTTCTTAGGAGTTCTTGCCTGTAAAATGATCCGAATATCTCTTCTCCTGACAAATCCTTAATTTTGTAAGTGATGGGGTTCGTTGGTAGCACTTCTGAAACTATGAATATTTCCTTACTCCAGTTATTTACTAGAGAATTGGGTTTTAACACTACTAATCCTCACTCTTTCTCCAACCTTAAAATGTGGACTCAGATCATTTTCCTGGTGCCTATTGTCTAATTTACGCAGTATTATCATCTCATTATCTTTGTTGACATCGGCTGGAGCCATTCCTATAGTCCTATGACCATCTTTGTAATTATAGTCATCAACTAACTTTTGGAGTGTGTCCACCCACCTAAAGCTTTGCCTAAACTCAAACTCCACTCTCATTTTGTTGTTAAGAGTACGGTTAAATCACTCTACAATGGCCGACTTTTCAGCATTTTCAGTGTGATAAAGCTTTATGCTATGCTTATCCAGTAGTGCTTTAAATTCCTTATTTTTGAATTCTAAGCCTTTATCAGTGTGTAACAGTCGTGGAGGTACATGGTTCACCAATGCTGCTTTCTTAATTATTTTGTCAAATGCCGTAGAGACTGCCTTCGCATCTTTCTTCTTTAAAGGTTCGGCCCAAGCAAATTTGGAAAATGTATCTATTACGTTCAGGATGTACTTGTAACCGTTATTATCACTCTCAAACCCGGACATGACAACAAGATCGGCTGCCCACAAATCATCTATTCCAAGGGTTACAATACTCCTCTTCGGAAAGTTCTTTCTGGCAGGCTTATGCAATTCTTTGCTTTCAATCCACCTTTCTTCCTCATTCAGGTTGGAGATTTCTGCTTTATTTTCTAAAACCGAGCTTTTAGGAGCTTTAATAAATTTACTTTTATTTGTCTTGCACACCTTGCACTTGGTTGAAACCCTCCACAACCCATTACTTGTTTGAACTAATTCAGGGTCTAGATTCTTTGTTTTCTGTTTGCACCTGTGACAGTGTATAGGTTCTTCAAGATTCAAGCCTGTAGTTTCCATATTTATTATTTTAAGAATTTATTACATATATAATAAACGTGTTTGTCCTCTGAAGCAATTAGACTTTGTGAGGAATTTGGGGGCTTCTGGAAGCTTGTGGAGAGCCCGGAATTTATGTTTTTTTGAAGCTAACGCAGAAGCTTTAGAGAATATACTACACGAGTATAAAGAATATAACTTTTGTCGAGGCATTCAGAAGGAAAGGTTGTTTGTAGTTAATGGTAAACCACCGTTATGGGCAACAGACAAGGTCAAAGAGTACCTTAATAAAAACAAAATTAGATTCAATATGAAGGATAATGAAGCAAAGTTGAGAATACTAGCTTATAAGGAAGCAAAAAGAGAACTGAGACAAAAATTTGATGAGATGCTCAATTTGTGATACAAGAACACATAGCAAATAAAATGGATAGGAATACGGAAAGAAAAGTAGAATGTGAGTGTGGTCGATTTCTTAGTTCTGGAAGCATTTCTTCTCACCTTAATAGAACTTGTCATCAAAAAGCTATGGAAGAGAAAGGCACGGTTAAAGAAATCAAGGAGAAGATAAAAACCTACCTGAAGGAGGGTAAAGGCTCTGAATCAACAGAATGGTCAATGAATGGGAAAGATCTAACAAACGTGATTAAGATAAAGATAAATAAAGTTTTAATGGAAGTGTCCCATTAAAACCACTCGTGACTTAGCATAAAAAAAATTGATTTTTTTTTCAAAATAATGAATATAATAAATGAATAGCACTACGATGCGAAACGAAACTATACATCGCGAAAAATGCAATACTAATATTACTAAGCCTAACTGGGCTCGGCACCTAAAGTCTATTAAGCACCTGTCAGATCAAGTAGAAGGCCCAAAAGATAAGTATGTAAAGTGTGACAAATGTGATTCAAAGGTAAGCAGAGGTAACTGGGCGCGGCATACAAAGTCCAAGAAGCATTTAGGGAGTAAAGATATTAAACTGGGTAAAGTATTCAATTTCAGCAAAAGCCTCTTTAATGAAAATATACCCAAAAAGAAAAATAAGGATCAAAACAACACCATAAGAGAAACTAAACATAGGAAACTTCACCGTGTGTTTAACTTTAGCAAGCAGCTTTTTAACGGTTCTAAGCAACGTATGCACTTTGAAAAGAAAGAAACTGCGTTCAAATCCCGACTAGAAACATTTGAAATTGAAAACATAAAGAATATAAAACATATTGATGTTTTTCTTGACGATGTTAAGAATGGTGTCATAGGAAAAATAAAGCATACAAGGAAACGAATGGATTTAAAAGTTAATATGGTACTGTACGCAGAATATAGGAAAGGAACTGATGAAGAAAATATGGAATACAAAGAGGTTAACTTTAAAACTGAAAATGAGGTGGTACTTCAATCAACTTAATGATTTGTATGAAAAGGCAAGACAAGCAATAAATAATGAGATGAGCGAATTCCAGTTGAAGGGTTCTCAGTGGATGCTTAGTAGAATTCTCAGGCTCGAATTGAGAATAAACAAGTACATGCCTTGGAAAGGGTCTTCCTACATCGAACTACCGAAAAAAATCGCCTCCAAAAAAGCCATAATAAATATAAAAAATGAGGATAATAAATGCTTTTTATGGTCCATCCTAGCTGCCCTTCATCCCGTTGAAAAGGATGCTCAAAGAGTATCAAAATATAAAAAGTTTGAACATGAGTTTGATGAAGCATTCAAAGACATAGAATTTCCCGTCAAAGTTACTGACATTGACAAATTCGAAAAAAGGACAGATTTATCCATTAACGTTTACCATTATAATGATAAGAGTTTGATCTATCCATTAAAAATAACAGAAGACGAAAAAGAGAAGCACATAGATTTGTTGTACATGAAAAGTGAAACTACTGACCATTACTGTTGGATTAAAGATTTATGGAAACTAATAGCCAGAGATCAAATTACAAAAGACCACCGACGAAGATATCTCTGCAAAAGATGTTTAAATCATTTTCGTTCTGAAGACGTACTATGTGAGCACAAAAAATATTGCGGCATGCACAAAGAAAGTAGGGCACATTTACCAAAGACCTACGATAATATGATCAATTTCCAAAACTACAAGCATGCGTTAAAAGTCCCCTTTTCAATATACGCAGACTTTGAATCATTATTGCGTCCTATAGCTGGTAACCATCCCGAGCCCAGTAAAGCATACACAGTAACACTTCAATTCCATGAAGCAAAAAGCAGTGTTTATTATATAAAATATGACAATGCAGACGTCCACAAGCCTCCTGTTACTTTTTGGGGAAACGATTGTGGTAAAGACTTTTACGAGAGTTTAAAGGAAGAAGCCATTAAGATTGCAAAATTATATGACTCCCCTGTACCTATGACACCGCTGAATGCTCAAGAGATGGATAACTACACAAACTCTCAAGTTTGTCACATTTGCGAGAGAAGGTTAGATAAACTTCCGCCACTTCTCGAAAAGAAGGAACAGGTTCTGAAGAAAACTATAGAATGTTTCAAATACGTTGGTGACCCTGAAAAAGTTCAAAAATATGAAAATGACTTGGAAATATTTAAAGATAATTTATCAGACAATATGAAGAAAGTAATGGATCATGATCACCTCACTGGAAAATTTAGAGGATCTGCACATTCAATATGTAACCTAAATTTTAGGAACCCTGACTTTATTCCGATATTCTTTCACAACTTGGCAGGGTACGATGCACATCTTTTTATTAAAGAGTTTGGAAATGATGAGAATAGAATTGATCTTATTCCCAACACAGAAGAGAAATATATTTCATTCACCAAATATGTTAAGTATAAGTGTAGAGAAGGCGAAGAAAGAAGTATAAAGCTTCGTTTTGTGGACTCATACAAATTTTTACAGAGTAGCTTAGAAAAACTAGCTGGCAATCTGAAACCGGAGAATTTTAATGAACTCGCTAAGTTTTTTCCTGAAGATACACTGGGCCTTGTAACTAGAAAATTAGCTTACCCTTACGAATATATGGACGATGAAGGTAAATACGAAGAGACGACCTTGCCACCAAAAGACAAGTTCTACAGCTGCCTTAATCAAGAAGGAGTATCTGACGATGAGTACAATAATGCCTCAGAAATATGGAAGAGATTCAACATTAAAAACCTAAGAGAATTTACGGAATTGTACAATAAGATTGATGTCCTTCTGTTGGCAGATATTATGGAAAATTTTAGAGCAGTGTCGTTAAATAACTATAAACTCGACCCAGCATGGTATTTCACTTTACCAGGATTTGCTTGGGATGCAATGTTAAAGAAGACAAGGGTTAAGTTAGAACTCCTGACAGATGTTAATATGTGTTTGTTCATAGAGAACGGTATACGAGGAGGAATTACGCAGTGTTGCAACAGATACGCTAAAGCTAATAATAAGTACATGAAAGAGAAGTATAATCCTAAGGAACAATCTGTGTTTTTAGGTTATTTTGATGCTAACAATGAATACGGCTATGCTATGGAAAAATACTTACCTTACGGGGGCTTCAGATGGATAAATACTGACATTGATGTGACAAAAATATGTGACAAGTCACTTAAAGGATACTTCTTGGAGGTTGTTTTAGATTATCCAAAACACCTGCATCAGGAACATTCCGACTTTCCAATGGCACCTGAGAGCATCATTAACGGAGAAAAATTACCCAAGCTCATGACGACCCTTTATGATAAAAGAAATTACATCTGTCATTACTAAGCATTGAAGTACTACTTAAAACACGGACTTATATTAAAAAAGATTCACCGTGTTCTTGAGTTCAAGCAGTCACCGTGGCTCAAGTCATACATAGAATTTAACACACAATTAAGAACTATAGCCAAAAATGATTTTGAAAAAGACTTCTTTAAATTGATGAACAATGCGGTGTATGGAAAGACTATGGAAAACATTAGAAACAGAGTGGATATAAGGCTTTGCAGTAATAGAAAACAAATTGAAAAATACATAAGTAAGCCAAATTTTAAAGCAAGAACAATATTTACTGAGAATTTGGCAGCGGTTCATATGGAGAAGACAAGTGTTACTTTGGATAAACCTATTTATGTTGGAATGACTATTTTGGAAACATCCAAGTTGTGCCTTTACCGATTCTGGTACGACGTATTAAAACAAAAATATGGTAAAAACATTATGCTTCTATACGAGGACACTGACTCACTTATCTTCGCTGTTACAACTGAGGACTTTTACTATGATTTGAATGATATTATTGATGAACTGGATACTTCCGATTACCCGAAGGATAATATTCATGGACTACCTCAAGTTAACAAAAAAGTGTTAGGAAAATTTAAGGACGAGCTCAATGGTAAAATATTAGAAGAAGTAGTTGGCCTAAGATCTAAATGTTATGCGCTTAAAATATTCAACGATGATAAGTTAAGCACTAAGTTCAAGAAAGCCAAAGGTATTAAAAAGGCAGTTGTAAAGAATGAAATAAGTTTTGTAGACTACAAGACATGTTTAGATACAAAGCAAAGTGTTTATAGGAAGCAAAATCTCTTCAGGAGTAAAGGACACAGCATATGCACTATCGAAATGAATAAGAAAGCTCTGAGCAGTTTTGATGACAAAAGATTCATTCTAGAGGACGGAGTTCATACCCTGGCTTGGGGGCACCACGAAATAGGTGTAGACAGAAACGATTTTAAAAAACATTTGAAGGAACTAAACCACCAGGAAAATTTAAAGGAAACATCGTAAATAAAAAATAAGATAAGGTTAAATTATACCACAGGTGATACACAAAGTAAGGATAGGACTAAGGTCAATTGTAAGCATAAGTTAAATAATTTATAAGAATCTAATTCTAAGGTTAGTTTTAAGCATAACACTAGAATAGGTCTGTAAGTATGTTTTTGACCATAAATAAATGGAATAAATATTTAAATAAAATTATGCTTTAAGGTAGACATAGAGCATAAGAAAATAACATAAGTTAAGGTGAACAGAAACCATAACTAATAAGATAAGTGAAATAATTATTTAAGGTTGAATAGGATCATATCCTACAAATAAGTAAAATAATTTTTTTAAGGTTAAATAGAGCCTAGAAAATAAGATAAGTGAAACAATTTTTATGGTGGTTGATTTTTTTTATTTTATGGTTGATGTGTACCATAAAATACATCGTTGAGTTATGGATAGTTTTGACCTTAAAATTAGACTGCGCCAGAAGGAATATACCATATCTAAGGTTTAATAGGACCTTAAGAAATAAATAGAATTATGGTTAAAAGTAACCTTAAAAAAATAAATAGAATTATGGTTGAATAGAACCCTAGAAAATAACATAAGTGAAACAATTTTTTAAGGTTAAATAGGACCTTCAAAAAATAAATAGGATTATGGCTGAATTGAACCCTAGATAAGATAAGTGAAACAATTTTTATGGTGGTTGATGTGTACCATAAAATACATCGTTGAGTTATGGATAGTTTTGACCTTAAAATTAGACTGCGCCAGAAGGAATATAATATATCTAAGGTTTAATAGGACCTTAAAAAATAAATAGAATTATGGTTAAAAGTAACCTTACAAAAATAAATAGAATTATGGCTGAATTGAACCCTAGAAAATAACATAAGTGAAACAATTTTTTAAGGTTAAATAGGACCTTAAAAAAATAAATAGGATTATGGCTGAATTGAACCCTAGATAAGATAAGTGAAACAATTTTTATGGTGGTTGATGTGTACCATAAAATACATCGTTGAGTTATGGATAGTTTTGACCTTAAAATTAGACTGCGCCAGAAGGAATATAATATATCTAAGGTTTAATAGGACCTTAAAAAATAAATAGAATTATGGTTAAAAGTAACCTTACAAAAATAAATAGAATTATGGTTGAATTGAATCCTAGAAAATAACATAAGTGAAACAATTTTTTAAGGTTAAATAGGACCTTCAAAAAATAAATAGGATTATGGCTGAATTGAACCCTAGATAAGATAAGTGAAACAATTTTTATGGTGGTTGATGTGTACCATAAAATACATCGTTGAGTTATGGATAGTTTTGACCTTAAAATTAGACTGCGCCAGAAGGAATATAATATATCTAAGGTTTAATAGGACCTTAAAAAATAAATAGAATTATGGTTAAAAGTAACCTTACAAAAATAAATAGAATTATGGTTGAATTGAACCCTAGAAAATAACATAAGTGAAACAATTTTTTAAGGTTAAATAGGACCTTAAAAAAATAAATAGAATTATGGCTGAATTGAACCCTAGATAAGATAAGTGAAACAATTTTTATGGTGGTTGATGTGTACCATAAAATACATCGTTGAGTTATGGATAGTTTTGACCTTAAAATTAGACTGCGCCAGAAGGAATATAATATATCTACTTATATATATATATATATATATATATATATATATATATATATATATAATTTAAAAATTAATAAAAATATGAAATAAAATTAATATTTTAAGCTCATCATGTTACAACAATTTTTTATTAATTGATATTTACATCTCTATTGCAATAATACAACAAGTAAATAGGCTAATTGATACATAATGACATGAGATAATGACAAATAGAGAAACTACCCACTGGTAGTACTCAAATAACAAGTTCAATTAAGAAGGTCACTTGGCAATCTTCTTTTCAGACGACTTGGAGGATTATCGGAAATTGAAGAGGAAGCTAGATATGAAACTAGAGTGTTTAGTGGGAATGAAGTTTGTTATGAAAGGACAGTTAGCGGGTTCGGGCCATAACAGCAACAAATGGGACATTAAGATCATTATGGATGACTTTATTCTTAACAAAATAAGGAGCATTAAAGATTTTACGAAGGCTTTTTTTGGATTGTAGAGATTGGATACGAGAGGAATTCGATGGCTTAGAGGATCCCCAAAGCTCTACTCTATACGTAGGTCGTAAGATGGTCATGCAGATGAGTCTTTGGTAATTCATTCTTCAAGATCAGTGATATGACATTGGAGACTTTGGGATAAAATAACTATATTTGTGTTGACTGATAATACACATGTATCATTATACATATACAGCATACGTGGTAAGGATAGTATTAGGATAAGTCGGGATATCAGCTGTATAAAGGATTGGGCCAAGGATACTACCTTGAGGAACACCAGCAGATTGGGAAAAAAAGGATGAATAGACGTTATTATGGTTTACTTAGAGAGTTCTATTTGTGAGATAGGATTGAAGGGTGAGAAAGTATGTAGGGGGTAGGAATTTACTAAGTTTGTAGAGCAATCTCGGGTGCCAGATTCGGTCAAAAGCCTGTTTCACGTCAAGAAAGACGCCCGAACAATATGATCTACCTTCTACTGCAGAAGAGACTACATCCACCACACAATGGCATTGCTGAATAGTGGAGTGGGATGCTCGGAATCCAAACTCGTGATCTAGTATTAAATGATTTGCATCAAGGTTAGGGTACAATCGTTTGAGGATTAGTTTTTCTAGGATTTTACCCATGCAAGGTAAAAGAGAGATAGGACAGTAGGAGGATGGGTTTTCTGAGTTTTTTTTTAGGTTTGGGTATCATTTTTACAATGGATAATTTCCAGAGGTTAGGAAAATATCTAGAGCGGAGTACAGCTATATATATATATATATATATACACACATATATATAGTTAAATGAGTTAAAAAGTGGAAATCAAAAGTGTATTCATAAACAATTCTAGGAACTGTTGTGCAGGTGCGAGTTGCAGCTGCAACTAGTAAACAATACTAGGAATGAGAATCAGCAATGTAAAAACCTATATAGGTCCTCTGATCAAGAGGAGCCCGCTCTTATTTTTATCATGTCATTAGCTCGTTTAGTCAGTTAGTCTTTAGTCTCTCCATTGAATGTACATGTTTAACTTGAATAAAGTGCTTTTTAAAAAGTCATTAGCATATTGAAGATATTTAACTGGCACCCTAATAGGGACTTGAGGGCTTATTATAGGAAGACAGAGAAGACTTCACATAGAAGAACTGACATTCATCCAAGGATCTCAAGAATCTTCTGAAGGTACAAAAGAACATGTGAGAAAGCACTTGCCACCGAAGTTAGTTTCTGACATTACAACTGATTTTCAGTCAAAATGGTCACAATCTCAACTCAGAGATGATTACAAAGAACTGCTATTTTGGTACTGATATTTTTAGGAGCATAAGGAGGGGGATGGACAAGTTGTTGGATTCAGATCTCCAGGGCTTATTGACCATGCTAGATGGATGGCGAAGGCTACCTATTGTTTAAAAATATACACGTTTCGTGGGCAGTTCATCTTGAGTGACAAAGAACGAATTGGTATTGAAGCCATCTGTATTTTCTTTGTGAGAATTTATTGTAAATGCTGGTTCAACGCACCCAATGCTCATATGACTCCCAACCAAGATCTTGAACTGTTACAAAGTTTGATCTAGTACAAGTGAATCGATGATGAAATCTCAAACAAAGGACTGACCAAATTACAAAATCACTTATGGTATTTAAGTCCAGAGTTAGTGGCTCTAGCGTTCTTTGATGAAACACCATCAGACGACGTAAAATCAGGAATGGCAAGAAAACTTCTAGCAGAGAGCGAGGACGAGGTGGAGAATTCGCCAAGAGTTATCAACCCGAAATTCAAAAAAGAGCACCTAGAACAAGTCTTGAATGAATGATTGCGAGGCCTAGTCACACAAAACACTGTGTACTTTTCAAACCCTTCGGAATCAAGACTGAGTTCCTCAAAGAAGATCCCGGAGTGTGGCCTAACAACACACAGTACACAGAGGGGCTAAAAATCGTCCATAAACAAAAGGTATTGAATGATGTAGCGGAGAGAGGAGTAAAACAATTACCGACTTCAACAAAAGATGAAGAGCATAAGCAATTTGTTCTCCAGGTGGTAAGCAAATGTAGAAAATTTTATCCTGATGTTACAAAGGCTACTATGAGCAGACCCTTAGACAGTTAGACCATCCATAACTACTTATTTGATTGTAGGTATTATTATTTACTTGTAGATGTATTTAATGTATTTCATAACTATGTAATAAAGTTAGAATATAGGAATATGATGTAATAATTACTTATGAAAATGTACACATAATTTATAAAATAAAAATAAAATATTTAAAAAATTATATCATATAAGAATAAAATAAATTATAATAATATTAATGACTTAAATTCAAAAAGATCCAAAAATAAAGTAATGTTCAACTAACATTCTCTCCTTGTATACATCGTAAATTGCGAGAACACGGAGATATAGGACCAGTGGAAAGTAGGTGTATGACTGTCCGAGAAACGAACCAGGATGGCCGAGATGGTTAAGGCAAACCACGGATAGGTGTGAGACCGGGGTTCGGGTCTCGGTCCTGGTCATATCTTTTCTTTTCAAATAAAATATTTAAAAAAATATATCATATAACAATATAGTAAATTATAAAAATAAAATAGTATGATAATTGGTATTTTTTAAGTGCTAAGTGCCGGCCATTTCTCCTGGAAGCGTTTGAAGACGTCCGGTTCGGGACCAGTTGTTGCACGTAATTTAACATCGATAGCGCCCCACATTTTCAACTTCGTAAATGTGGTGCCGACAGGCCAAATGGAGTAATTTTTTACCCAATAAGTACTCTAGAATGGTACAGGCTCCTTTGAATCCCCATGTGTTGGATGCAGTTGTGTCATAGCACATTGCCTTTACACTATTAGAAATACTCCGTTCCTCAAGACAATCATACACAGTCGGTGCATGTTCTTCACCACTGCTGCTGTATGTTACTGGCACTCCTAAAAGTTGTTCCTTGTCTCCTCTGGTGGTTGTTTTAAAACCCCTGGCAAAAGTGACCCGTCCCAGTGAACGACTATGGGGTCCTTTTCAGTTACGTCCACTTGCCCGTGGATATTTTCTGTAAATTGTTCTTCCAAAACTTTTCGTTTCATTTGGATGGCAGCTCTTGACACTTTGAAGTCTTCGGAAGTCTGTCCGGATTATCCGAGTAGCATTCCTGTCTGATATTTTGCACAAATCTAACAGCGCAGACAGCTTCTCGGTTAGAATTTCTTTCACGCCACACTTCTTTTTGCATTCAGATGGTCCAGCAAGTTCGAAGTCTTCTTCAGAAGTAGTACAGATATCTATTCTTCTATCTTCAACACCGCCAACAAATGCATCTTCTTTGTCACTCGAGTCAATGTCAGGGCTGTCTTCTTCTTCTTCAGTCTCTAATAACAGACAATAACTAAAGAAAATTTTTCTTAGTTTAATTTAATTAGGTATTTAGATTTACTAACTACACATAATTTTAAATAACTACCACGTCTTACTAGCTACCGGTCATTTCGTTGGACTTCAAACCAAGAGAGAGGAAGTTCGAGTTCAATAGTATTATTCAATAGTACGGATTAGTAGAAAATAGTATAGGTTTGTGAAATGCTAAAAAGAACTTACCCATGTCAAAAATATCTGCCTGAGCTCAATGGAATAAGAATAATTTGCAGATAAATGAGCTTTCAATCATTAAAATCAGACCAGTAGTTTGTCCACTACAACAAATTGATTGAATAATTTCGAAAGTGTGTTCTAAAAGGCACTAGGTCACGTTTTATACTATAAAAGCTCAAATATCTCAGTTGGACTTAAAGTAACGGTAATACTGACTATACATAAAATTAAAGAGAGGAACATTACCATTAATTTGATGCATAGATCGTATGATACGTACTGGTCGTACAGGTGTTACGGCCAAAAGACGCCGCCAAACAGTTTTTGGTTTTTTGGAGTTTCACATTTAAGCACCCCGCGGAACGATGAGGAGCAAGAAATTCGTTCTATACGGGCACGATAGAGACGTGGACGTGGGCTGTCTAATTTTCTGCATAGATTGGACAATTTGGAGGGTTCAGAACGACAAAAGTCCGACATTTTTTTTTTCATTTATATGGTTAGTGGCCACCCTAAAATGTATATAAACAGGTAAGGAATAGAATGGCTTTTTTAGGAAAGTGTTTTAAGATATGAATTGTGATGAGATCGTACCCAGGAGCTTTGGGGGTAATCTGCGATTAATATTGGATATTTCTGTAGGATAGAATGCTTTATACAACAATAGATTTCAATATTTAAAAACATTGATGAATAAGTCATAGGCTATTCAGTTTTAAGACAGTAATTAACACAATACTATACACAAATAAAAGTTACAATAAATAATGTTATAGGCTACTAGGTGTGAAAATGAACTAAACTACTCCTCAATTCGAGATGCTAATATTTATTAACAAATTGAAAAAGAGAATACAATGACGTTATTAAAATAATTAAATTATTAAACTAATCTCAATTTGACATGACCATATTCTAGAGATTATAACCTAGGCCTAAATCCCTATCTAATTACAGAAATATTATAAGATATTGCTAATACTAAATACTTTAACTATTTACATAAATTTGTACAAACACACTAAAATTACACTAGAGTTTACAACTACAAATTAAACACTTACATTCCTCTAATCCCACCGATCGTTAGATCCTCCAAATATGAAAAAACTGACACACAGAGGAACAGTTCATTATTCCCACAAGTTGATTGAGGACTGTCACTGTTCACTTGTTTGACAAGGTTACTACTCACTCAAAAGGCGGCTGCCGGCGGAATTTATAAGCCCGTCGAACGTTCCGGACGAAGGGGAGCGCTGGACCTTTTTCGGGCCTTCTAGATGCTGACCAGTCTCTCCCCCCCCCCCCCCCCTCTGACCGTAACAATAACAATAAATCTATGTTACTAGTCAATTACCACTCTTTGGTTTTTCGGTTAATCAAAGTTAATACTTTTTTATCTTGTAAGTCTTTTTATAAATGCTGGTGTTTGTTTCAAATTTAGAGAAAATTGAGTGTTCTGTCTCGGGCCAAGTCCCTCGTTTGAGTATTATGTTTTTATCAATTCAATTCGTTGTCTGTCGTGTCGTGAACAGTCATACAGTATATGTCTGAAAGTGTGTATCTCATTTTAGGCAAGTTACAGTTAGCTCATTTTTTCAAGTGGATTTCAGTTTCATTCTTCATTCATTTTTAGGCAAATCTTACTCACCAAATAAAATTATTTTAATCAACAGGTTTTTTTTGTATAGTTCCAATTACCAAATAAAATTACATTTGAGAGAAAATACTTCTCTTGCTTATACTCTCTCTCTCTCTCTCTCTCTCTCTATATATATATATATATATATATATATATATATATATCTTACTAATTTTATAAATGTGAAAGTTTGTATGTTTGTCTCTCTTTCACGCAAAAACTACAGAACGGATTTGGATGAAACATTACAGTAATATGGGTTATACTTCAGAATAACACATAGGCTATAGCAAGCGCGGATTTAGGGGAGGGCGCACGGGGGGCACGTTATTTAATTGTTGAATCATATTAGAATATAGTTATTTTTATATATTATGAATTAATTAAATTTGCATAACACGAGCTAAGATCTTGAACATCCGATTTTTTGTTTACAGCTCGATTTTTATACTTCTCTATAGTTATCATTTCTTTTATATTCCGTTTGAAACTATTTTTCTCTTGGTGTATTATTTTAGGTTTATCAAATTTAAGGTATGTTTTGTATTTCTAAAAAATGGACTACTTACTCATTGATCATAGCAATTGCAATACAAACATTTTATGCTGTTTTGCGAGGCAACTGATTAATGAAAAACTTATTCATTCTTTGGAACTTGTAAGTACACCCTATCTATTACAACTTACACAGGTCATTTTACATCTATTTTAGTGTGCTATTTAATGTTTTTACTAAAAGCTCATTTGTTCACTGTCAGGGCATGAGTATGAGACTAACCTAGTCTCGAAACGTCACCTAAGAAGTTAAAAAAAGACTGAAACTCAAGATCTAAAACACAATATAATTTCCATAACAGTCAAGATAAGTAGAAACCAATTTATATATATATATATATATATATATATATATATATATATATATATATATATATATATATAAATTGATAAATAATTGATATATTATTGATAAATAATTGATATATAATTGACAAATAATTGATTTCTATTTAAAATCAACGTGGACGAAGTCGCGGGCAAAAGCTATTTTATATATACATATAAATAGCATTTGCCCGCGACTTCGTCCACGTTGATTTTAAATAGAAATCTATGTTGAGTTTAAACTGAGGGTGAATTTTGAATTACATAAATGAACTCCATATTATAAACAATGACTTAGAGCATTTGTGAATTCAGCGAGCCTATCAATGCTTGTCCCTATGTTAATAGATTTTAATAAACTGTCCTATCAAATATTTAATGGCATGATTATTATCGATAAGTTTTCTATAGAAATCCACCATATAATATCAAAAACTGTAATATCACTTTGTTGATAGATTTTATTAAACTTTCCTATTAAATATTAAATGGCATTATTACAGAACATTACAGGCATTACAGAACTATCGATAAGTATTGTATTCAGATCCACCGTTTAGTTTATTAATTTGGATATAATATCGAAAACTGTAATATTTAGCGGTTGATTTTGGAAAATTATGAATACAATTATTATTATGTTAAAATTTAAAGCCTTGTTACTTATTAGTATATTACGATTTCTCGTATTTTACTCTTTTAGGGGTCGAATTTGCAAAAATAAAAAACACATAATTCTTTATTTAGGGTTAAGGAATGTTAAGATCATCAGATCTGAATAATTTTTTAATAATAATAATAAAGGATGCCACCCTGAGATTGTTACAATTGAGGCACAGTAATACTGTATTGTTAATGAATATTAAACATATCCGTCTCTTTTCCCAAGGTGGACGTGTTTCATTTCCTGGGTGTAGTTTAGTAAATAAAGATCTTTTGACATGAGATAAAATGACATTACTTTAATTTTCAAAAAGGGGCATTTTCATTAAACGTGAGTGCTTACTTCTGACAATTGCTTCATGTGGTTCCTGGCATCTTCACTTTCAACAGTCCCGTTTGCTTTTTTCAGGTAAAAGATAAAAGATCCCTTGAGACTACTGAGTATATATATAAATGGCCTAACTGAAAATTTGAACTATGGACCTCAAAAAAATGAAAAAAAAATCCTATGAAGGTATGTTCGCAAACGCTTTGTTTAGGAAATATTCACATCTAAAGATTTCATTGTTACGAACTATTTAGGCATAGTAAATAAATAAAACTTATTTTATTTGTTCCAACTTCTTTATTTATTAAATGTAAACCATTAACATTCATATTAAATGTTCAAAGTGATTTCCTTGAGCATTCAGACAGGCTCGGCATCTTTCTGATTTCAATGAAATTTTTAGATATGAATACCTATACAAAGCGTTTGCGGACATACCTTCATAGGAAATATTTTTCTTGTTTTGAGGTCATTAGTTCAAATTTTCAGTTTGACCATTTAATCCTCAAACACCCTGTATATATATTGTTACGGCCTACTGGGTATTAAAAATGACTTAAAAGCTCCTTAATCAAGGATACTAAACAAAGAAATTACTTACAAATAGATTATTAACTGAAATAAATTTACAATAACAATATTTTATATATTTATAATCTAGGCCTAACTTCTATTTAATTATTACAATAATATAAGATATTATTATTACTAAATAGCTTAACTATTTACATGAGCTTGTACAAATCACATAAAATTGCAACCACTACTTAACTAATTAACACTTACAGTTCACTAATTAAAGTCCAACGACCGTAAGAATCTCAGAATATAACAAACTGACTCACAATTACACTCACAAACTGTCACTGACTTATTACACTGGCTTATCACTGTTTCTGATGTTAACCGTACCGTGTGCTTTAACACTCTGCCTGTACTCGCGCCGAGATGCTGTTTAAATAGACAGAATGACAGATCTAGAACATATGGGACGGATCGCGAAGTTTCACGAAAAGGCCTCTTTCATCTCTGCCGACAAGGGGGCTTTGTTCTCTTCCAGGAATCGCCAATTCCCGCGCCCGTAACAATATATATATATATATATATATATATATATATATATATATATATATATATATATATATATTTATATATATATATATATATATATATATATATGTATGCATTATAGCAAAAACATCATTGAACAGCATTGAATGGGCGATAACATCAATAATAATATAATTGTACCGAACTCGTGACCCATTAATAGCTAAATAAGCAAGTGGATTATGGATCATGATCAATGCTCAAAAAAAAAAAAAAAACACACACAAACAACTAAATACTTATATAACAAGTATGATACCTCAAAATAAATTAGAACATTGTTCAGTCATCAATTTCAATTTTATTTTACTCTAAAAGTTTGATACGAATTGTGTTCTAAAGGTGTTACAATGAAATTTATTTTTCCTGTAATAAAATATTGAATTTATAATACAATGTACATGATTAATACTACACATCCTACTAACATCTAAAATTTTACAGAAACAAATTAAGATATAGAAATATTTCTATATCTTAATTTGTTTCTCATAGATATTTATCTAGAACTATTGAAATGTATTTTTCAATAGTTTTATTAATAAAAAAACTGTAACACTAAAACCGTGTCTTGAGTTCACTACGTTGTAGAGACTGCACTGTTTCTAAGACAACAGTTGGCCGATATCACCATCTACCATCTTTCCCAATTAATTGTGCCCTCTTAATAGAGGCTGGATGAGCCCTAAAAGGGTCTACTATGATGTCCTCACTTGCGCAAACAATTATTTCAGGAAAACTTAGTCAATTAATCTGATTCATTTTTAATAATAATGTGGGATGTAGTTGTTTAGGGTCTTGGTCAATTACGAACAATATATCAATGACACCTACCATAAAATTTATAAATCATATCAGGAGATTTTATCTAATTTTGTACCCTTTTTATAATCCTAATTAGTTCGTAATTTATCTTTCTTTAATGCCTTAGTTGTGTGTATCTGTCACACAGAAACGCATAAGAGTATATGCTGCCATAGTCTGTTGGTGATTTTCAATTAATGCAATAAGCATTCATAATCTCTACTGACTGTTTTCGCTATCACTATCAATATAGTACTTTAAGGGTTAAAGATACCTAGCATTCAAGGAACAGTGTCAGATATAATAGGTCTGCAGATCCCAAAGGGTCCATCATTGCCTGTAAAAAGATTGGAAAATGTATCTGTCAGAGCCGGATTTGAACCTGGGTCCGTCAGCATATCATACCCGCGCTTTACACACTGAGCTATCCCGCTCCCTATAAAAAAGTATAAATTAAAATTAAAATACTGGGCGTGAAACACAACGATAATAAAGTAAGTGAAGTGTTTGTATTGAAAATTAAAAAAAAAATAGTTTGATCGATAAGAAAATAATTGTTAAAATTTCAATATAACACTCTATATTTAATGTTAGGCAGTTATAAAAAAAATTAAATAATATATAACACACTTGGCAATTCAACAAAAAAAGATTATTTCATATAGAATACGAAAAAATAGCAAACCCGAATATCAAGATTGCAAATAAGATAATGACATCACATCTATATGCCGATAGGGGACGATTTTAGTTCTTTTTTTTTGCCGTAGTGAGCGCGACCACCCCGTCCCATCTATATGCTAACCAAAAGCTCTTTATTAGCGAACTGGTATTCGTACCTAGATTGATTGGCTGACATTGTCACCGATCCATCCTTGTTCACTATAACTAGTATCATCAATTTATTATCTACATCTTGTATTGCTTAATTACTACTGAATAAACACGGGATTTGCTTTAGTCTGACTGGCTCATGTATTCATTAAATGATTATAGTAATTAATTATTTAAGACCTTAAATTCTCAATAAGTTAAAAATTGATCGATGGTTGACTGTTTTGGTAAGCTAATTTCATGCAATTTTGGTACCGGTAAATTCTCTGAATGAAAAAAATAATACATCATCTCTTTCGTAGTTTTTAAATTTATTTTTTAAAGTTTACATCTGTTTACAAATAATACATGAATTAAGTAGCATATTATGTAATGGCATGAGATAAAAGCAAATTCAGAGACTACCGATTGGTAGTACTCGAATAACCAATTAAACTTAGATCAGGAGGCCATATTTTTTTCAGACGCATCATAGCATTATCAGGAACTGAAGAAGTTGCAATATTTGAAACTGGTGGGTTTGAGTGGGAATTAAGTTTGACATGAAAGGATTAATATCGGGTTCAGAACAAATTAGCAACAAATGAGAGTAGTACAAATAGGCGGGTTGAGCCGGAGCCGTGACCTTGAGGTCATTGTCTGCTGTAGCAGGGTCGTGGGCGTGACCTTGAGATGACCTTGAGGGTGGGAGGGGTGTAAGGCAGGACGAGGGGGTGTTGACCTTGAGGTAGATCCAGGTGTGCAAATTAAGATTTGGCAACGTCGCAGATGAGATGTGGCAACAGCGCAGTAGAAACTAGGTCATGGTTTGTTCTGAATGGATGTTGGTCATTTTATGAATGGAATAGTTGAATGGGCGTGTGACGTCATCTTATGAATGGAAGAACCGAATGGTAGTGTGACGTAATTTGTCTTTGTGAATGGGATAAGAGTTATGAATGAACCACAGTAGTACAAATAGGCGGGTTGAGCCGGAGCCGTGACCTTGAGGTCATTGTCTGCTGTAAGTAGGGTCGTGGGCGTGACCTTGAGATGACCTTGAGGGTGTGAGGGGTGTAAGGCAGGACGAGGGGGTGTTGACCTTGAGGTAGGTCCAGGTGTGCAAATTAAGATTTGGCAACGTCGCAGATGAGATGTGGCAACAGCGCAGTAGAAACTAGGTCATGGTTTGTTCTGAATGGATGTTGGTCATGTGACGTCATGAATGGAAGTGTTGAATGGGCGTGTGACGTCATCTTATGAATGGATGAACTGAATGGGAGCGTGACGTAATTTGTCTTTGTGAATGGGATAAGAGTTATGAATGAAGCACAGGTTCAGGCGTGCAAAGTAAGATTTGGCAACGTCGCAGATGAGTTGTGGCAACACCGCAGTAGAAACTAGGTCACAGCATAATGAAAGAGAGTATATTGTTTTCCGAATGGGAGAGTGTCATCATTTTGTCTTATGAATGAAGCACGTTGTTGCTTCCTCAATCAGTTAGTTTAGTATGGGTCGGCTAAGGAGCAAGAACCTGAGGTACGAAGACGGAAGGTTGTCGACATTCGTCGGCTGGTCGTCACCGGTGAGTCCATTGAAACTAGCGGCTGCTTGGTTGTATTACTTGAAAGTGTCTGATAGGACAAGATGTCCATTTTGCGGAGTAATCTTGCATGAATGGAAGGAGTATGACGACCCTTTTGCCGATCATAAAAAATGGTCTAAAAACTGTTCGTTTATCGAGTATTGTGAACAATTGAATGAGCTGCAAATCATAGTGTCTGACGAGAATGATAGCGAAGAGACGGTATGTTGTTAAAAGGCTTCACAATTTTCTACATCGACTCAAAGATTTGCAATTATGCATTTCCTTGTATGAACTAAAAAGAAGGGAAATAAATGATGTAATAAAAAAACTAGAACAGCTGCAGCTTTCTCCCCTCCTCTCCGTTATACCACACAGTCTTGTCGTTGATGATACGCGAGATGGATCGTCGAATGGACCTTGTGACCGAGTACCCATTCACCAACAGTAAATGTTTTCGAATCGGTTTGTGTAACTTTGTGCCGACTATCGCCATTAGCGAAAAGAAGAAAACTGTCGTTTACATGAATGTTGAGGAATGGACATATATTACCACCCGAGCTCCGAAAATTTTGTTATTGCTGCAGAAACGAAAAAAATCCTATGAAAAAGACCGATCAAGATGTCAAAACGTGATTTGTGAACTTACTACAAGAGGACGCACTAGGGTGATGCGGATAGAGCAGGTAACGCAATGGTTTGCAATGTTTAATCATGAGACCCTTCCACCATCGTCTGCATCTGCATGTTTCAACAGGAACGAGACGGTCAAACTTTGCGCAAATATAGAAAAAATCAACGATTCACTAGCATTGATAACAAAGATGGTTGAACTTTATAATAAGAATGAAGCAAGTGTAGTTAGCGAACCAATTGATTTTAGCATAAATACAAATACACTGTTTTACAACTTAAATGAATTGAATTGTGATGATAATCAATAAAATAAGTTTCCTTTAATATGTTGTATTTTTTATTTGTCCCTTGAAAAATAAAATAGGAAGAAGGAAAAAAAAAAACAAATACAAATTTACTGAAATCAAATATTTTTATTTTATGTAAATATAAAATTTAATTAAAAAAAAATTAAATAAATCTGAATCAAATACTGATAAGGTAAATATAAAAATTTTAACAATTAACAATCTTGTAATGTTTCTGATAAACAGCTGATCTGTGGGTTGATTCCAGGATAGGACTCAGTATCTTGGAAATATGTTGAATCCTGTTTTCGAATCTTACTCTGTCCCTCGCATGTGTTTCCCATGGACTGATACGTGCTGCACGATGAGCATAATTCCATGTTACAAGAGTACGAGTTTCAACAAGGTCCTCATCAGGCTTGAAAGATACCTAAATAAAAGATATTATTACTTGATATTTTGTATTTTCCGAATCGAGTTCTAATTCGTTTATATTTTTTTTTGGTTATACGTTCATTTTACATCTATTTGTAAAATAAAAAGAAATTAGTATACTCCTCTTCTAACAACCACAAAAAAACAAACAGAGAGTCAGTACAATTTACGGACCAAACCCGTTCCCATTTCATATTCTATTATTTTATCATGTAAAATGAGACAGTAAGCTTTAGTATTGGCTGGAAAGTTTTCTTTCGCCTCTAATAGTACTCTGATATCGATAGTCGCACTTTTGATTGCTTCAGATTGCTTAGAACAATCTATAATCACTAGAGGCGCTAGTTTCTCGAAATCGGATCTTGAAAGCAGGGGCTGAGAATGTCTAACGCCATAATAACTCGTTTGAAATTCGTTATACATTTCATACAACAATGCTACTTTTCCTTGCTCAAAATCTAAATTTAAGTCATCGTACGGATATTGTTCACTATTCAAATAAAGTTTCAAATTTTTTAATTTGCAACTATCGAACAGACTGCTATCTTTGTTAGAGGTTCTATTTCGATCACTTTGAAATGCAAAAATGAGATAGCGCGGTTTTTCTAAATTTGTTGAAGTTTTCCTGCTGCGTCGCAGGTACATTGGGATATTCGTAAAGATCCCATGATCTGAATGGAATAGAAACGACCTTGTTCTTGTCTACTAGTTTTAATAACCTCAGACGTTCATAATCTGAAACACGAACATGAGGCATTCTCCACACCAATTTGTCAAGTTTTATTTGTACATCATCGTCACCTAGCACGCTGTTTAGGTCAGTACTTGATCTGATCAAAACGAGCTCTTGCTTCAGATTGATTAAAATTTTACGATAGTCCTCGCAAATCCCAAAAAGAATATCAAGTGGTAGGCATACGCTAAAAACGCCGTTTTTATCCAAAGAAAGAGTTTTACCGGGCATTGTCCACCCCGCATTTTCTAATCCCATTACTCGATTAGGCGAAAATGATGCATGCCCTTTAAGAGTAGTAGTTATCCCCGGATTTCGTACTCGATCGACTTCTATACCGTTTAGTTCATATCTAATTTCGTCAAACAAAAACGCGAATGCGTTATTAGTCAACTTTGGAGTGGCACCAATAGTGCCATCACTTTTTAAGATCCTCCCTTCGAGATAAATAAAACTTTGAGAAGGAAAGGTATAAATATCTTGTTGATGAATAGGAATTCTAATCTCGTCGGATTTGTTAAAGGTATTTCCCGTATAAGGCTGGTGCGAGTGATATTCAAATTGTGTAAGAGAATCGACGAATTTTATATCCGTCGTAACGTCTAGTATGTCATTCATAATGTTTGTTTAACCGAAAACCACACTGTTTTAAAAATATAGCGTTCGCAGTTGTTAGCGCCCTTGTTGATTTAGGTTTACTGGTTTTAACCGTTGTTTGACATCTCCTTTTATAATAATCGATGCAACTATCTCTAGAACAAAAATCAATCCCCATTCTTTTTTAAATGTAATCTCAATGTAACCGTTTCTCCTCTAAAGTCGATAAGCTCTCCGTTCTGATCTACTAATCGAACGATGATATTGTCTACAGTCCTCACGTTGGTTGGAAAGTAAATGACCGGATTCGTGATTTCTATTATTTTATATCCTGGGTCTACACGCGGAAAGAATTGATGAATATTATGATCCGGTTCTCCGTTCACATAAGACCCCGATGCGATGTTACATTGAATTGAAATAATGTTTACGCTGAGAATTTTAACAATGTCATTTGATTCAGTATAGGAGCGATTCGGAGGAATGACATGATCGGATCGTGTAAAACCCAAAAGAGGACCAATAGAGTGAGGCTTCTCGGAATAGTTAAAGTATACTGCATGAGTTGTTTTAATTTCCGTTTTTAGCGTGTTGGAATTTCCTCTTATTATCACTACAGCGGTAGGGTCAAGATGAGAAATTTTTTCACGTAAAAAGGAGGCTATAGCATCGATATCGTACGATCCTTCAGGTATTTGGATCGAAAAATCACCAAAATAAAACATATCATTAGCGCCCTTTTTTATATTCGGAATAGTATTATATGTCTCAAATGATAACAACCCAACAGTATATATTGACCCCAATTCTAACGGTGGTAAAAAGTTTGCGGAAAGTACGCTAGAGTTGCCCGTAAGCGTTACTGTATAGCTCATGATTAACAATGATCAAACGCTTTGAGAAGCATCGACTAAATACTGTAAGCAGAGATGTCCACAAACTGACGTATTCCACTCCTGATAACGCTCTCTATTATAAGTTATTTTTAGCCCCTTAAAGTACTCGAGCAACTGTGGTGGTGGTTTTAAGTTTCCAAAGGAATCAAAGTATTTCACAAAATTATTTTGTTTTACATAACAGACCCAATGTGAACCAAGTTCTGAGCTCGGCTCTAAATTTACAATAGCAGACTCGTGTTTGTTTGGATATCTAGGAAGTTTATCAATCATAAACACTCATCGAAAATGTTGGATATTTAAAACTTTGGCCAAATAATTTAATTCTAAATCCGTCAATGGCTTATTCGGTAGTCAGATCTGTCCAGATTTGTTTTTTTGTCGAGTTATAAACAGGCCGTAGCCTTTCCGATATGGTTTCAAATAAAGTCCATTTCCGATTTTCTGACTTTCCATCCCTAAATTATGCCTCTTTTGCTCATCTAATTTATGTTTAGCTTCTTTCGCCTCGTAGATAGCTTTAGCCACACTCGACGCTCCTCCCGCTAAAGATCTCACTGCAGAAAGCCCCGCCATTAACGGCACAAGAAATGGAAGAAATCCTCCCTCTTTTGGCAAAGGAAGAACTCTGGGAGGCAAAGGTTTTGTCTTACCACGTAAATGCATTTTAGCCTTTTTGTATGCCATTTTTGAAGCTTCGAGGATCGATGATACGTCAGCAACCTTTAGCGATTTAACTAATTTTTTGAAACTAATCTTTTTATTTTTTTTCTTCTTCTTAATACCGGCACCAATTTTACCTTTCGCTTTCATAGTATTTGTAACTAACCAAGCCGCAGCTTTTTCTCCCAATGATGAATCCGAAGCTTTAACTCGTTTCCAAGCGTTTTCAACCAAAATCTTGTCCGCTTTTCTACGACTTTGCATATCCTTATCTTTGCTATAAGCAATATCGTGTTCTTTACAAGCTTTATCAAGCTGGTTTATTCCACTATCTCCTCTATTTAGTCGTTTTTCAAGGTTTGTACCGGAGCCACAATACTGGTATCCTGGCAGGTGTAATTCAAACGGTAACTTATTTATGAGACTGTTTATCAAGCCTCTTCCTTTGTGAGTCTTACGAATCATACTGTAGTGAAAAATGACAATCGGCGATATTTATATATATATATATATACAGGAAATGAATGATTTTGTCTACATTCAAAATGAAATTAGTCCAACAAGAACAACGTTTTTCTACTTTGAAGTGTTTGCCTGACGAATCTACTGAGGTGAAACATAGCACATTATTACCAAACACCATACGAGCGTCGATATGCGGATCAAGCGGATGTGGAAAGACGAATATTATGATTGGACTTTTATTAAATCCAAATGGTTTAAAATTTAAAAATGTATATCTATTCGGAAAAACTTTACACCAGCTCAAATACCAGTATTTAAAAAATGTTTTAAATATGGTTCCTGAAATAGGATTTTACGATTTTGAAGATGCAAAAGATATGCCTCACCAAGTTGAATCTAATTCAGTCTGTATATTCGATGATGTTACGATGGAGGATCAAGATATAATTAAACGATATTTCAGTTATGGAAGACATATGAATCTAGATTGTTTTTACTTAACACAAAGTTATGTTTGCATTCCTAGACATCTGATCAGGTGTAATTTTAACTTTTTAATAATATTTCCTCAGGACGAATTGAGTTTAAAACATATTTACGATGAACATGTGAGCACTCCTCATATCGGTTTCCAACTTTTTAAAGACATGTGTTCATTATGTTGGAAAGAGCCTTTCGGTTATCTCGTTATTGACAAAAGTAGGGATTTAAACAATGGTCGTTTTAGAAAAGGAATCGATACATTTATTGTAGATATATAAAGGGTTTCCAGTCGTTGACGGAGCTCAGTCATGGACCCTAAAGTCACCCGTGAGATTATAAAAACTAGCGAAATTTTAAAAAATAAATTTCGGACATTGAAACGCGGTCTTCAGGATGTTGATGAGGTTCGTCAAGCATTCTTTACACCTGTATCACAACCTTTAGAAGATATTAAAGAGTCGTTAAAGTTGCAAAAAGAAACCAAATCGGAGCCGTCAAGTAAAAAGATTAGAAACAAAAATGATGAGATTGAGTTTACAAAAGATATTTACAAAAGAGCAACATTGACACCAGAGTTAGCCCATTCGACTCATCCGACAACTCCAATACTTTCATCATCTAGTTCGGCGTTTCCTGAAATTAAAGTAGAAAATGAACATCATGAAACTGAAGATTCATTAGTAGAAACAGTTAAACAGATTGGAAACCAACAAAGAAAATATTTGGAGAAATTGTTGAGAGGCGATAATAAAACCTTCGATTCACGTTATGGCATTAGAGTCATGCCCGATGGAGGATTCGCAATAGGTGACTCAACTGATATTCAACTACATATAAATAGCGATGACATAACAATTAACGGGGTAACTTATGAAGGCACAGAGGGATTGTTGCAGTTACTTTACTTGAAAAATCCCGAAAAGTATGAAAAAAAAGACTTGGAAATGTATAAAAACATTTTAATCTCGACCAATGCTCACAAAAAAGGCTATAGTGAAGAACGAGGGAGACAAGGAATCAGATCAGAAAAATATAGAAAAGTAATAGCGATGCTTTTCACACCTCGTCATACCACACCCCCTCCTAGCAAAATAGCCACTCTTCGTTCGCACAAAGGCATTGGTCTCATGAGAGCCGATAAACCCATTTATGAGTATTGGGATGATCCTAATGAGCTAGTTGATCGGCTGAGGTTGCTAATATCTTCGGCGAATGCAGGTCACGAAGGACATGAAAACGAAATAGAATCGATAATTGAAGAGCTACGAGAAATAAATATATTATATTAAGTGAATATCTTTTCACTGTGTGTGTGTATCTCGGTGATGCTAATAACGCTCGGTTATCTTAAAAGATGAATGCATCGTTGTTAAAAAGTGCTGTCGTAAATGAATTGCACAAACCAGCTCGAAGAAAATATTCACGTCGGAAAACTGTTTTGAAAGGAATTAACGATTTATGGCAAATAGACCTTGTGGAAATGATACCTTATTCTAGAGAAAATAAAGGAAATAAATATTTGTTAACGGTCATAGACTGCTTTTCGAAATTTGCTTGGGCTGTGCCATTAAAACAGAAAACAGCGGACAACGTGAGCAAAGCAATGGAGAGTGTGTTTTTATCGAGTAAATCAACTCCAAAACATATTCAAAGTGATCAAGGAAAAGAATTTTACAATTCAAAGTTTAATTCTCTAATGAAACAATACAATGTTAATCATTATTCAACTTTTTCTAATATAAAAGCTTCCATTGTAGAGAGGTTCAATAAAACATTAAAAGAAAAAATTTGGAGAGCATTCAGCCTGCGAGGAAATTATAAATTTTTAGATATATTACCCCAAATTCTACAAGAGTATAATTCATCATTTCATAGGACTATAGGTATGAAACCAATCGATGCTCGGCATAAAAAGACGGAGAGATACTTGCTAAAAAATGTGTATTCTACAGTGACTAAATCGAAAGTACGAAATCAGAAATTTATAGAAGACGATTTTGTAAGAATATCTAAACAAAAAACCAGTTTTTCAAAAGGCTATAAGCCTAATTGGTCAAGTGAAATTTTTAAGGTAGTCAAGATTCAGAAGACATATCCGTACACATATTTGCTAGAAGATCTAAAAGGGAAACCGATCAGTGGTGCATTTTATGAAGAAGAGCTCCAACAGGCTAAATATCCAAATATATACCTGGTAGAAAAGGTTTTAAAAAGGAAAGGCAATCAATTATATGTCAAGTGGTTCGGTGTTAATGAACGCAGCTGGGTTAATAAAAAGGATATCGTATAATGTTGAAGAAGAAGAAAAAAAAAACATATGTTCTTGCACTAGACATTTATTTTTATACATATATCATATACTTAAAAATTTTTGTTAATTATTGTTACTTTTCTTGAAAAAATAAAATCTAATAATCTGTTCACTGGTCTAATTTTCTAACCTATTTATTAATTTAAGTAAGTGCGACGTATTTTATTTGTCCTTGAAAAAAAGAGGAATAAGAAAAAAACAAATTAACTGAAAACATTTATTTTTTTATAAATGAAAAATTTAATTAAAAATCATCTACATCAATATGTAGCAATTATAAGAAAAACATATTACAAAATAAATCTAAATGAAATACTGATTTAGTAAATACAATATTTAACATATTTTAATTAAAAAGACTCCTCCTCAAACCATAAACAATGCGGGCTACACGCCCTATGGTAATTGAGAGGGTTTATTAACGAATCGGTGTCATACAACAGTCCACAGTATACACATTTAACACGATTTTCGACTCCACGTATAAATCCAGCAAATGACAGCATATGATGAGGAGAAGAAGAATTGTCTCTATACGTTCGTTTACGAACGTCTCTTTTAGTGAAATCTACAGCTTCACTATTTTTATTTACCCATGCAGCCAGACGATGAGCTTGATTTAAAGAGCAAACGAATGAAGTGTCTAAATGATAATGACATGCTATCTTATCATATTCCAACTGTTTCAGATTGGGGCATCCAAAGTCGTGCAAATCATAAACAGGTTTATCAATAAGGTCTTCTATAAACTTACACTTTTCTATTCCTTTTCCCCATAATACGTCATAGTTTTCTGCAACGGATAGTAAAACTTTTTTCAAAGATTCATAATTTACATCACCATAGTCCCATTCCAGACCATGAAGATGTTTTTTTACCCAGAGATTTGTCTTTAGCCGATCAGCATTTTCGGCTTCTTGAGGCGGTTTAAAAATCCAATGACTAGAGTGCTCGTAATTTAAGCTAACTACTGACAGTTCTTTCACTATCAGCTTGTTCGTCTCCAAACGATAACCCTGTAAATCAAGAACTGCTGACGACATGTCTGGAATAAGTCTACTGACTCACTCAGCGAGCCCAAATAACGACTGACCTGATCAGCATCTGACGCGGCACCTTATCCAACTTATAAGCCAAGGCGTGGGGCTATCTCCTCACAGTCCATCAGTCAGCCACTATGCTAGTATAAGTTCATAGTCTCAACGTCTACAGTTTTCATTACAACTGCAGTAAAGTAAGTTTTTTTTTTTTTAATTTTACTCGAATATCTGTTTACTAACTAAGTATATGATTTTAATTTTTTTTTTTTTAGATGTCACTCCTGAAAAAATTAAATGAAATTAAACCCGCATATAAAAATATTGGAGAATTAATTATAGGACGGACGTATCAAATTCTACAACTTTCGAAGAAGGAGACGGAGTATGGCCCATCAATTGAAGCAATATTATTAGATGAAGGAGAAAAAGAAAAAATAAGAATCTTTCTACCTAAAAGATATGTCTACGCATTTACAGAAGAAGAAATATTCAACTATGAAGGTACATTCTTACATTTTAAACATATAAAGAAAAAAAGTTATATATTTTTTTTTTTTTTACTTAGCCAAGTGATTATTTTCTGTTTTAGGACAGCTAAAAATTCAATATATGGGAAAGAAGAAAAATGCTTATGACATAAAGTTTATGTAAACAAAAAAAAAAAAGGTTGAATCAGGTTAGGCTACAATTGTTTGTTTTTTTTTAATATTACTTTTAGGGGGTAGTGTATATATATTTTTGTATTTGTTTGACCAAGTATGTTTTTAGATTAAAAATGAATAATAAAAGTAACGGAAATAATTATTTATGTGCTCATTGTGGATTATTGCTTACAAACTGGCGACATAGATGTCAATCGTTGTTTTACTATTGTCGAGGCTGTAGGAAAGAATTTAGCAAAAAGTTTAACTTTGAACGCCATAAATTAACTTGTCAATTTGGGGTTAGTAGTAATAATACACCCGACGTGAACACAATGGAGATACCAATGAAAAAAAGGAAATATAACATTTTTAGTAGACAGATGCGAGGGAAGACGGTCGCTCAAGAAAATGGGATTATTAAAGCTTCCTTAGGAAATGCGGTTGAAGATGTTTACATTCCTAACGATAATAAAAAATTATTAGCTTCAGAATTTTTTAATAAGAAAAAAGAGGTTTTAGTAAAGTTACTAAATAGTTATGTAGATGAATGGAAAAATCTAAAATTAAACATAATGTTAGAATGTACATATATTAAGAAAAACGAAAATACTATTAGTGAAAGAACAGATTTTAATTTTAAATCGAAAGTTAGTACGATAGATGTTTCTATAAACCTCGAAAATTACATTGAAAAAATTTTTGATAAAATTTTAGAGGAACAGGATGAGTTTGAAAAAAAAGGTTCCGGTTGGATGTATACCTCTGCAAACTATATCTGCCTACATTTAACCAAATTTAAGCCTTTCGGAGGGTCTCAATATATTGAATTACCTAAAAAAATACCAGACAAACGTTGTGTTATAAATGTAAAAAATAATACTAACGATTGCTTTCGTTTAGCTTTACTTAGTGATAATATTAGATCAAATGACTTTAACGCGTACAAACATATTCATACTCCATATTCTTTTGATTCTATATCGTTCCCGACTCCAATTAGCGATATCAATCGATTCGAAAATTTAAATAACCTGTCTATTAATGTTTATGGCTTAGATGATAAAAATAATGTTTATCCAATTAGAATCAGTAAAAAGGATAATTATGATAAAACGTTTGATCTGTTGTATTTACAAAATGGAGAAAATTTTCACTATTGTTTGATCACAAATCTTTCACGATTAGTAAGTTCTCAAATATCTTTGTCAAAACGCGCTTATTCAATCTGTCGTAGATGTCTGACCGTATTTCCAAGGACGTACGTAAACAAGTATGGGAAAAAAGGCGATGAGCGAAAAGACGAACACGAATTATTTTGCCGTGATCACAAACCAATTCGATCTGACTTTCCGAAAGAAGAAAAAATTGAATTTAAACATGTGGAATATACACAATCCATTCCAATCGTAGTTTATGCAGATATTGAATCTCTTTTGATACCAATTTCGGGGCCTATTCCTAATCCGTCAACATCTTGGAACAAAGCTGTTCATGAGCATCGTGCTTTTTCAGTTTCACTTCTGGTCAAGTCAAAAATGTTTGAATGTAAACCGTTTGTTTATACGGGAGAAAACTGTATGCTAGCGTTTTTAGAAAAACTCGAATCTATAGTTGTTGAAGCGGATAAAATATACGGTAATACTATGCGAATGGAAGAAATGAGCAAAGGGGAAAATCAAATATTTTATTCTGCTAAAGATTGCATCTTATGTCAATACCCTTTAGACGAACACGATCGAGTACGACATCACTGTCACTTATCAGGAAAATTTGTTGGACCAGCACATAATGCTTGTAATTTAAGAGCAAAAAAGCCCGATTTTATACCTGTTTTTATGTACAACTTACAGGGTTACGATTCTCATTTTATAATCCCTTTCTTGGGCCGTTGTGAAAATATCAGCGTAATTCCTAGTAATTCTGAAAAATATATAAGTTTCAGCATAAAATTTAAAGGATGTAGTACAAAAATACGATTTGTTGACTCGTTTAAATTTCTATCATCAAGTTTGGAAACATTAGTGAACAATTTGCAAAATAAATCTAAATCAATTACTGATATATTTCCACATATGGCAAATATTATTAATGATGAAAACAAAATTAAATTATTGACAAGGAAAGGCATATTTCCGTATAATTATTTTAATTCTTTTGATCGTCTAAACGAAACTCGACTACCTTCCAAAAATTCATTTTTTAATGATTTAACAAAAACATCAATTAGCGACGTGGACTATGAGCACGCGAAAAGTGTCTGGAAAGTCTTCAACATCCAAACACTAAAAGATTATGCGGAATTGTATATACAAACAGATGTAATTTTGTTGTGCGAAGTTTTTGAAGCCTTTCGACTTCTCTGTCAACAAATTTATCGACTAGATCCTGCATGGTTTTTTACTTTGCCACAGTTATCTTGGAATGCAATGTTGAAATACACGAAAATAAAATTAGATGTAATAAAAGATATTGATATGGTTCAGTTTTTTGAAAAGGGAATAAGGGGAGGCATTTGCCAAGTTGGTTCTCGGTATGCGAAAGCTAACAATAAATATCTAAATGAATATGACTCGACTAAACCCAGTAATTATTTACTTTACGTAGATGTCAACAATCTTTACGGTTATGCCATGAACCTGCCCTTGCCGTATACAGATTTTGAGTGGGTTGATGAAAAATTAAATGTATTAGATCTTGAAAATGAATCAGAAACCGGTTATGTGCTAGACGTTGATGTTGAATACCCCAAAGAAATTCATGATAATCTTTCTCAATTACCTTTTTTACCCGAAAAAAATAATCCACCTAATACTAAAACAGCTAAACTATTGACGACTTTGATGCCCAAAACACGTTACATAGTACATTATGTGAATTTAAAACAAGCTCTACAACTCGGGGTAAAGATTTCAAAAATTCATAGAGTGTTGAAGTTTAAACAAAAAAAATGGTTGGCTCCATACATAGAAATTAATTCAATGATGAGAGCATCAGCAAAAAATACATTCGAGTCAGATTTTTACAAATTGATGAATAACAGCTGCTTCGGCAAATTTATGGAAAACGTGCGGAACAGAATCGATTTAAAAATAGTAACAAATGAAAAATCATTATTTCGTCAACTCAATAAACCAAATTTTAAAGGCAGGATTATATTTGCAGATAATGTTACAGCGGTTCAGCTGGAAAAAGAAAGCATTATTTTTGATAAACCCTTGTACGTGGGATTTGCAGTGCTAGACTTGAGCAAAGTTTTGATATATCATTACCACTACAATGTGTTTTTGAAAAAATATGGTATAGAAAATGTTACTTTATGTTATACCGACACCGATTCATTTTTATAAAATATTAGGACTGAAGATATTTATTCCGATATTTCTGGAGAGTTAAATAAATATTTTGATACAAGCAATTTTCCCACTTCTCATTTCTGTTATTCTGAAAAAAATAAAAAAGTCGTAGGTTTGTTGAAAGATGAAACTTTTGGAGATCCTATAGTAGAGTTTGTCGGATTGAGGCCCAAAATGTATTCGTACATAACAAAGAATGATATAACGGTTAAAAAGTCAAAGGGAATAAAAAAATCGGCAGCTAACGATTTTACTTTTAGCGATTACCTAAACACATTTAAAGACAGCAAAAGTCTATATTCTTCATTTTATACAATTCAATCTAAAAAGCATAACGTTCAAACCACACTGATAAATAAAAAGTCATTTTGCTCATTTGATAATAAAAGATATACATTACACGATGAAACCACTCTCCCTTATGGCCACCATAGCCTCAATGAAACAACGAATCTAACATTATTCTAAATGTATAAGAACCAATTAATGATTGTATACTAGTATTATTATTGCTTACTTAAATTTATATTTAGTTAGAAAAGACCTGTAATTAGAGTACTAGATTTATTTCAAGAATGTCTACTTGTAGTATTATTATTGTTTACTTAAATGAGAAAATTAGAGTACATGAAAAGTAACAAAAAATATGTTTAAGAATATGATGTATAAAATAAATGTTTTGTACAACTGTATTTTTTTTCTTTCACATATCCTTTTCCAGCTCCTTCAAAAAAAAATTTCCTATATATTACTAAAGTTCAGGAGGAACACATACGTCATCCAAGCTCATAAAAGCTAAATAATCTAAATCAATGAAACGTCATCCAATAGCCTATCTCTAAAGCAAGCCTAATCCCATTCATAAAAGCAACTCCCGTCTCAGTCATAATCTCAAAAGCATCCCATTCATAACTCATTCATAAAGACAAATTACGTCACACTACCATTCATAAGATGACGTCATACGCCCATTCAACTATTCCATTCATAAAATGACCAACATCCATTCAGAACAAACCGTGACCTAGTTTCTACTGCGCTGTTGCCACATCTCATCTGCGACGTTGCCAAATCTTAATTTGCACACCTGGAACTACCTCAAGGTCAACACCCCCTCGTCCTTCCTTGCACCCCTCCCACCCTCAAGTTCATCTCAAGGTCACGCCCACGACCCTACTACAGCAGACAATGACCTCAAGGTCACGGCTCCGGCTCAACCCGCCTATTTGTACTACTGTGGTTCATTCATAACTCTTATCCCATTCACAAAGACAAATTACGTCACACTACCATTCGGTTCTTCCATTCATAAGATGACGTCACACGCCCATTCAACTATTCCATTCATAAAATGACCAACATCCATTCAGAACAAACCATGACCTAGTTTCTACTGCGCTGTTGCCACATCTCATCTGCGACGTTGCCAAATCTTAATTTGCACACCTGGACCTACCTCAAGGTCAACACCCCCTCGTCCTGCCTTACACCCCTCCCACCCTCAAGGTCATCTCAAGGTCACGCCCACGACCCTGCTACAGCAGACAATGACCTCAAGGTCACGGCTCCGGCTCAACCCGCCTATTTGTACTACTAATGAGACGTTGAGTTCGTATCAGAGTAAAAAACATTAAGGATTTTGTCCATATGTTCTTTTTCCGGGATGGACCGTGTGATGTTGGTTTTGTTTGCCAAGCTTTCGCTCATCGTGTTGTGAGCTTCCTCAGGGCTAGTCAGTAAATGAAGAGCGGATGGTAGAGTCAGGGTGTATATACCTTAGGGGTGGGGGGTGGTCTCGGTCGAAGTCTGCCTTCCCATTGGCTCGATTGTGTCGAGTCCGTGGGCTATGTTGTGTTCGGGTGGGTTCGTGTGTGTTCGGTATTGTCGTATGTGTTTGGATGATAGGTTGATGTGTTGGTCTTTTGTTTTATGGCAGGATACCAGTTTTTGCTAAGTTTGTAACCGTCTTCCTTATTGAAATTATTGGGTTCTTTAATAATTTCAATGGCCCCTCTTATGGTGCGGAGGTGATAATTATTTTCTTTAACTAGTGTGGTTGTGTTTTCGAAAGGTATGTGGTGGTTGGTGTTGTAGAAGTGTTCTGCTACAGCCGATTTTTCCGTCTTGAAGTTTTTGACACTAGATATGTGTTCTTTTAACCGTCTTTCGATGGTCCTACCGGTTTGGCCAATGTAGACCTTGCCACAGGAACAGGGTATGCTATAGATGCCTGGGGTACGTAGTCCTAATTTGTCTTTGGGTTTCGGTAGGATGTGAGCTATTGTTTTGTCTGTGGAGAATGGTGACGTTTCTTTATTGTCTTGTTTTTTGAGTTTTCTCTTGCGTTCTACCCGTTTAATAGTTTCTTTGTCGTATCCGTTTTTCAGGAAGGCTGTTCTCAAGTGCCTCTTCTCTTTAGGGAGCTGTGACGGTTCAGCTATCATTTCAGCTCTGTTGAGTAGAGTGTTGATGATTCCTTCCTTCTGAGATGGATGGTGGTGTGATGTGGCATGAAGGTATCTGTCTGTATGTGTAGGTTTACGGTAGACGGTGTGTCCAAGATGGCTTCCTTTCTTCTCGACCAGGACATCCAGGAAGGGAAGTTTCCCATCCTTCTCCAGCTCCATGGTGAATTGTATGTTAGGATGAATGCTGTTTAGGTGGAGTAAGAATCTGTCCAGAGCATCTTTTCCGTGCTTCCAGATGGCGAAGGTGTCGTCCACGTATCTGAACCAATATTCAGGTTTTTGGGTTGCGGTGGAGAGTGCCTTCTGTTCGAAGTGTTCCATGTAGAGGTCCGCTGCCGGTGAGCTTAATGAAGATCCCATGGCTGTGCCTTCCATTTGTTTATAGTACTGTCCATTGAACAGGAAATATGTTTCCTTCATGCATATCTCCGTCAGTCGGTACTCTTCTTCGCTCAGAAGATTTTTCATAAGGTTCAGGGCTTCATCGGCAGGGACCTTGGTGAAGAGCGACTTGACGTCGAAGCTTACTAGGATGTCTTCTTCGTTAATATGAGGATGTTGAGACAAGCTCGTAAGTTCGAGTTAAATTTCTTAAAAGGAAGTGCAGGTTTAGTTGAATCAATCTCGCTCTGGGTGTGGACTGTATGTTGTAATTTGAAAAGCGTTCGCAACAATAGAGAAATAATACGAAGAAATCTAAAACATAGAAATAAAAGTTACTTACCCAAGACGCAGGCCGGGCAGCTTGTTGATAATAACCTTGGCTCCTTGAGCGCGCTCAAAGACCAAAAGAAGCTGGTAACGTCCTTCCAGGTGGATTCCCATGATTTAGAAATCCCCCAGGGGAATTCACACTTATTTGCAGGTGAAACGGGCAATAATTATAAAAAACATAAATAGAACGGAATCACGGAAAGTAGGAAACTGGTCAAGAACTTGATTCGCTAAAATTGAGCTGGATAGCTGGGGTAAACAAAAGAACATGTGACTAACAGAGTAACTGAGAGGCTCCACGCAAAAGACCAAAGACGAGATTAAAAAAAAATGCAACATGTGACGAGAGTACCCGTATCGCGAACTGGCTATGATTATATATACTAATTAAAGAGTTAATTAATACCACTAACCGCTAGATGGGGTGTAGTGTCTATTTAGAGATTTATTTGTCACTTTACTATTTCTCATGTGTTGATTTAATTTATTTACAAAAGAACGCCAAATGGCGTGAACAGAGGATTTTACCAAGGGTTCTGGATTGTAAGGATTAGCTATGGGATTCGATGGATTTGATGGCTTGGAAATGGTAACATATTCGAAGGCCACATTCAAGTTTGTAGTTATTTGATTGAATTGATCCCCTGAAGATGACCCAAAGTCTAAAGGCCGCTACACACGGTCAGTTCAATGTGTCACTTTTGAGTGTTCACATCGAACTGACACACCGAACTGACCGTTTGTAAGCTAAATTGATGTTAGCGAAAATGTGGACTGATGGACTGATGAAAATTCATCATTTTGGCATGACTAACCGAACTGACGACATTTCGAAGTGAGCATTTGTACCGTCGCGTCAGTTCAGTTGGTCACATTAGTTGTCTGAGCATGCTTAAATGTCGTTTGGATAGACATCACCCTTTCAATAGCTTTTCCAGACCTCGTCTGTATTCCTTCGTTTTGTGTGTTTGTCATTACTGAGTGATAATATGGTTAGTTGGGGCCAAGATTTTCTTTTAGAATTCATAGATCTGTTCAGAGGGGTGGAATGTTTGTGAAAAGTAACTTCAAAGGACTGTCATAACAAACAATAAATAAAACAAAAAAGTGACATAGACATAGACATTTCTATACATTTATACCATTCTCTCATACGAAGACATGATGTAAACACAAAATGTTTAATTTGTTAAATACATAACACAAAACAAAACAAGAGGGACTGGAGCTTCCAAGGGGTAGCGCATTGAACTGAGACACCAACGTGGGCGTGTGGATGCGAATATTGCGTTCAGTTAGAAATGAACACACCAAACTGAAAACCGTCTGTAGCGGCTTTTAGGATGAATCTTAAAATTTTAAAATAAAGTAACGTTAATAATAATTTTGTTGTTGAAGAAATGGAGTTTTTTTCGAGACATTGCCAAGAGGTTGCTATATTATTTCCCTGTTTTATGCTTGGTGAGTAAGCGACGAAAGTTGTTTCAAGTCGAAATCATTAACGACTGTTGCGTGGTTTAGGGGCACAATAGAACTTTTACTTTTGCCCAACGAAAGTATGTTATGTCCGGTTATGGTAGTTCAATAATAAAAAATAAGGTTTTATAGCAAAAATAATAACTATTAAGATGAAAAATGAATTAAAATAAACTATGATAGAATGTGCATATGTATAAAATTGTTTACATAAAAAAATAATTAATTAAAACTAATTACTGATGCGAGTAACTACTGGTCCATAAGAAGAGATGCTTCTAGTTTTTTTTGGTTGATCCCTGAGATGTCAATTGAGTGGGAAGGTCGAAGAACACAGGTCGCGATGTAGGCTTGGCGGGCGCACGCTGCGCGGTCGAGCAGTATTAGTGGTAGGCTGAGGGCTCTGCACTGGTGATAACCCCATAAGCCGAAGTGTGTTTTATATTTGCACTTTTAAAATACTTAGTTACACCTTTTAAAACAAAACAATGGATTAACAGTCCTTCTCGTACACTAAAATATTGTATACTACCACTTACCACGAGGAAAAAAATTGACAATCAATCATATGGTAAACACGTATTTATAAAAAAAAATTGCGCAATGCTTTGCTAAATGTTAAATTATTAACTGAAAATATTAAAATTAAATTAACAATAATTTTCTTTATGTGTGGTCTCAACAATGGCCTTTTTCCTATTTAATGGATTGACAAATTGAATAATCACCATTAGGGTTTTCATTAAATTAAATTTTGACATCACTGACCTCAACTATATTATACTCATAAAGGCTCTCCCTGTCGTATTACTATTGCCTTAATCAAACAAACAAAAAAAATACTATTTTCTTTTTTTTTACAAAAAAATTATAAGCTTTTGATTACAACGATTTAGAATTATTAGAATGTAATATTATTAGTTTAAGTTGGGTAAACTTAGTTACGAAGAAAATGCTTAAACATTTCATAAACGATTGTTTGTACGTAGTGCCAATATGACCGAAGTCGACAGTTAAAACAAAAAAATATTTTTTTTTATATACGAGTACAATCTTTGTTTATATACAGTTAGTTATTTTAATTGCTGGTGCTTGCAATCTATAATATTGAAAACTTCTCAAACAATTGTATTCTATACAATTACATTCTCACACACACACACTTCCATTCATACATCCATTTCCATTCATACATATCTACCTGAATACATTCTTTATTGATTTTAGAACTACCACTTCATAAATGCACATAGGGAAAAAATGTGCAAAATAATCTCGGATTATTTAAAAATAATCAATAAAGAGAAAAATGAGAAAAAAGTTGCATCAAAACAACACAACTAAACCAAGCTATTTTAATTCCACAAGGCAAGAATAAATATTTAGATTTAACAATGAAATCAAAATATTTTTAATTTTTTTAACACAAAATGAATATCTTTTTAATGTTTACGATATGGCGAACTTATCTCCATGAAATAAACATTAAATAGATATCGTTTTGTTATCTTTCTTCTGGAAATATCTCCCTTAGCAATATAAAAAATGAGCATATCCAAGTGTTATAACTATCATCTAATTGTAAAGTACAGTTCATATATGAAGAAACACAAAAAATGTAATAAAAGACCGTGAGAAAATTAGATACATAAAATCAAATAAAGAAGAAATTAGTAGCTATCCGAACTAAAAGGTAAAAAATGAGTATACATCGTTTATTTTTTCCTCTTTATATTTGCATCCACACCTGTCAAATAAAACAATGACAATCAGCAGATTGGCTGACAGTAAGGTAAAGTACAATGTCATGAGAGGCATGAAGAAGAACAGTACCCAGCGGTACCTCTCTCTTGGCTTGATTCAATTTCTTATGATAACAAATCCCTCATCCACGTTCTTTTTAATTTCCTCCTAGTATTCTTTGGCGTGAGAGTAGTGGCCATTTGTTCTATTAATGGGTTTGGATGTCCGTGTAGTTTTCCTTGAAAGCGTTTGTAGTATGTTCGTATGTGTTCGTCAACAGTTGGTATTTTTAAGTCAGTATGTAGAGTTTTGTTATTGACATACCAGGGTGCTTTTGTGACAAGTCTGAGTACTTTTGGTTGGAAAGTTTGTAGTCGTTTTCTGTAAATCTGTTTAGCGATGCCATAAATTTGTAATGCATATGTCCAAACTGGTTTTAGTAAGTAAGTGTACGTGTTTAATTTTTGTCTTGGTTCTAATTTGGAGTTTTAATTGGAGTCCTGAATAGAGAATACATTAAGTTCAGCTTGAGATTTAGTGATTGGCGTTTTTTTTAATGTGAGGTCCCCATGTCATTCTCCTTATATGTCGTTTAAATTAAAAATAAGAACAGGCTGCAGCCGAACAAAGTGGTTGAAAATAAGTAATTGTTTTAAAAACACCCCTTAAAATATGTTTAAAATAAGAATAGAATGAAGTACAAATATGTTCATTCTCACTTAAAAAAAACAAAAACGCGTGTTGAGCTCGATGATAGTTGTAATAATTTCATTGATTGATGTTGGTAGAGTAAAAGTAGAGTCATTATGAAAATATCTAAAAAAGAACCCCACGCTTTTTTCCTGTAAAACGTGTTTTTTTGTTCAACACTATATTTTAATTTAAGCTCGTCGAAAATTATTTTTAGTTATTTTTAATTACTTTTTACTTTTGTTCTCCAATAAGGCTTGTTTTTTCTTGGCTTTTTATCTAATATTTATTATCTACTTTTCTGTTCGGCTGACTATAAACGCGCGTTCTTTATTTTTTTTTAAATAACTATTCATTTTCAAATTCTTAGTTCATCAGGCTATAAAATCGTAATATTAAATATTACTAAACTGTTATTATTTATATCGATCAATAGCCAAAGCAAGTCTTCGATTTTTTTCATATAATAACGTATATGAAACTTCCCAGTTGATCAAGCCAGCAGTCTTATATGCCTTCAGAAATTGTTGAATTGTTGAATTCTGGATAGGATAATGAGACGAACTTATTGAATTATTGCATTTTCATTGAGAAGTGTGCAGTTTAAATTTAAATAGATGTTCTGAAGTGGCCAATAATTGAGTTCAAAGATTCTGTTACATATACATCGATCCTTCAAGGTAAAATGTAACTTGATTTAAAAAAAAATAAATAAATAAGCAGTCACACTGCTGAGAGAAGTGAAAACACAAAACTGTTGAATAACTGTTCTTTTTTATTTTTTTATTTCTAAACCATTTCTAATCCGATTTTTTCAATTTAAAATATTGACACTAGTCTTGTTTTCACATATACTGACTCCGAACAGTAATTATATATCTTTTCAAGAAATTTATTTATCAATCAAAATATCAATAATTTAAATAAAAAATGTATACCTTGTATTAACACAGATTTTATTTTCATTTTTAGCATCATTATCATCGTTAAATTCAACAATACTTGGATCATTTGTACTTTCAATCATTTAATCATGACAAATAAAATCTTTTACGGGAAACAAAAGTTCAACTTGTTATTGATGTTTTAGCTTGTTAGGAGTCTCAAATCCACAACTATTAAATGACTTTTTAGATAAATATTATTATTATTGTATCGATAGAATTATAACTTTTAAACTAATGTTGTTTGGAAAAAATTGTATAACTCATACAAAGGCCGCTAGACGTCGCAAATGCCGAGCATGTTGCGGCCATAAACCCCTACCAAAAGTCACTAAACTCGGCTAAAGAAGTCTTCACTTAAAAAAAAAAAACATTTTGGAAATAGAATATCAGATGTGTCGTTCCTGAATTAAAAGCTTCAACCAATATAATTCTTCTGGAGCCTTAACTCAAAAATGCCTATTACGCTCATTTTTGTTTTCCATTAAAGCGTGTTTATTAGATTTTTAAACTACTATTTATCATAGACTTTAATACGTATAAATTATCGTTCTTATGCGATAACTTATTAAAAATAACACAAAAAGTTACCAGACCGAGAGTTGCGCATAAAAACAAGGGTAGCCGACAAGGCCCTTATTGCAAGAAGGGAGAGAAGATGCGAGTTTTTAGCCGGACGGAGACGCCCCAACGGCCCTATTCATCAGGAGTGCCTAAAGAGACTCCCTCATGGATAATCTCTCCTATCTCCCTTCTCGCTTCTCCCTCTTATCACTCCTCCCTAGGATTAGTTAGTCCCTCGGGAGCGGGCTACTTCTCATAACAAAGGATTCTACAGATAGCATGTGGTCAATTGATACGGACTCCAACCGTTCCGGTAGAATGGAGTTGAGGTCGTATATAATCAATCACCTTGTAAGTACTTCTCTAAGTGATACATGGCTGGAATATTATTTAAAACACGAATAATGTAACACATACAAATGTATTAGATATCAGTTTAAATTGCCTACATAGATTCACAACCCCCCCAATCAATGCAGTGGTATAAGAGTTGTCCCAAGATGACTTTATTTCCCAATAAAGGCTCGTCGGCGTATGGCAGAAATACCCAGCATGTGACATTGGTTAAAAAAAAACATTGCACTGATTTTGTTTTTTTTCTGTTTTTTAACACTTTAGTATTGACATATTGTTTGTTTCCTTACTGATACCTGCTCCCACGGACTGACATCTGGTTTAACAATTAATTAATAAATATAAAATGAAATATTTAAACGTTTTATTGCTTGGTGTTAGTTATATGAATCTTCTTTCGTTTCCCCCAATCAACGAATATGTGATATGTTCTTTAAATTTCAGTAAAAAAATAGCAAATAAGATCAATGAAGCTAATTGTGAAAATCAAAAACTAGATACTTCAAAACTTGCGTATTTATAACAATTTAATTTTGGTTTCAAACAATTAAAAACGTTATTAATGAAAATAAAAATACTTTTCAAAATTAAAATATAATATTGACACACAGTTTCTTGGAGTACTCCAAGCATATTGGTTTTTTTCATATATCACAAAGAAAAGATATTTTCCTCATTTTTTATTGTTGGGCATGTATAACAATGCTTTCGAAGGTAGTGGGTCATACGGGGATTTCCCATGATCGGAAGGGTGGAAAATTCCAGAAAATAGGTACCAAAAGGTCCCATGGTCCATTACTTCCCTTTATTTATTTTTAAATTTCCTTATCCCCATGTATGAGGTAGTATCATGGTCATTAATATTTATTAATATGAATTTTGAAGTCAAACAAAATATTTTGTCCATGTTTCTTTCAATAACTTAGCTAAAAAAACAAATAGTCATAAAAAATTAATGTTAATATTTATTTATTGGTGCAATTAGCTCAACAATGATTCTAGTGATTTCGATGAAAGTTTTCCGTTAAATCCTTTTAGCTATGCACTATAATCGTAAATGCTTGGAATTATTGCCTTATTTAAAAAATCTTACCTTAATTTCGGCTTAATCTTTCTTAATTCCTACCGTCAACTAGAATCGTGATTCCCAAATTCTTTTCTCCACTACTAAAAACTGAGTAGTATTTTATTAATCGGTCTATTCCATGAAGTTTAATCGTTTTTTTATTAGAGCATTTTGGAGTGGAAATTTGGAGATTGGTAGGAGTGAAAATTTCAGGAAAAGTACTTAAAGGTTATGAAAGTTGTACTTGCATTCCTGAATTTATGGAGACAAGTCAGAAGAACAATGTGGGAGTACTCCGTAACCCAGCTTGTTAGTATTTTCTTCACTGTGGGCCCTGAAACATAAGTGCGGTCGTTCTCGTGTAAGAGTGATTATCCTTTCTATTCTTTACTGCAAGTTGTTCATAGATAAGCCTTTGTTGCATTACGTCAATATTTCTGCAGAACGGTGTAGGTGTTATGGTTTCACCTCTGGTTAGAAAGAAAAAACGAAAAATTCATTTCTGAGTTAATCCGTGTCACCGGCTCAAAATTTCTCAAACTATGTTCGTCACAACATCCTTCCAAGAACGCGGCGGTAATGATTCTTGTGGCTTGGGCTGAAGAGTGACCATAACCCCCCCCCCCTCAAAAATCGCATGTTTCCATGGTCATATTTGATAGCATACATAATAATGATCGTTCAATTGTAGTGATAAAAAATATAGAGAAAGAAAGTGTTAACAACCGCTCATTGATATCTGTAAAAATAAACATAGTGAACTACAGAAGTACAATGATGCCACTTAGATTTTTAAAATAATAAAAACGGACATTAGGTATTATAGGGAGGAATATTTATCGTTGATGGAATATTTTTCTAATATTGGGTTTTTCGTTATTTAATTTATCATTCATGGCCGCAACTGATGTTAACTCATTAAATCGCTCTATGCTTGTTACATTATTACAACAGTAGTTCTTAAAATTAACTCTTCAACTGTGTCAGAAGAAACCAAAAGTACTTTAAGGCATTTATTCAAGATCAGTGAGGTGAGTAAATTTATTAAACAGTAAAATTCAGTAAATAAATTGGTGACCGGCTGCTGAAGGTAGCAACGTGGCCAACAATCTCTCCACGGACGGGTCTTAAAATATTTAGCTCCTCAAGTTCACGGTCAAACCATCTTCTCGATCGAATCCCGCATTCGTCAACTTTTGTTTTTCTTTTCAATTTCTATTCTTTTTATACACACACATACACACACACACACACACACACACACACACACACACACACACACATATATATATATATATATATATATATATATATCCCGCTGCAGGTAGTTACTTTTATTTAGTCTGTTTGCGGCGGGAGATGAATCATATGGGATCTAGGACCCTCCTGGGGCTCACTCATCTAAAAAATATTATAAAAATAGGGTACCCATAATATGGGGGAAAACCTGGCGGTTGAGACTGGCCTATGAGAAGTCACCTCCTTGCAGAACCGTTGTCCATGAAACAGTACAGTCTCAATCATGTACTGAACCCCAGACTGGTTCTTGAGTCGTAGTAGTTACTGGCTATAGACATGTATATATATATATATATATATATATATATATATATATATGTATATATATATTATTATTATTATTATTATTTAAATATAAAAAGCTTTTTAAAATGTATTTCTCTTATTTTAATGCCTTTGTTAGATTTAATTATTTAATTCTAATTTAATTAATTATGTTCAACATCCAAGTAGACAATTCGGTAAGTGAAGTGTCGGAGGCAGAGACTCCATTTTCAGAAATAAGCGAGACCGATTCGCAATATTTAAAACCACGGACTCTCCAAAAACGTCAGATAAAGGCTGCCCCTGGCTCAGCGGGCAACTCACCCAACTCAAAAAAAAATAAATCGGCTGGGTCAAAAAAGTCAGTGACCAAAAACAACACACCACCGGAGCCTCCCATAACCCGCAGCAAAACTACTGCAGTCAATTCAAACAAATCTCCAATCTCCTCATCTTCTAGCAACCCTGGAACTACAGAAAGCAATCGTGACGAAAACCAAGAACACCGAGGGTTCATTGACCATAACCCTCCTCCTATTTTTGTCACGAAGATCACAAATTTTTATGAATTTGCTCAAGAAATATCTGAACTCATAGGACAAACTAATTTTAAATGCTTTTCTAGAGTAAAAAACATTAAAATAAATACATCGAACAAGGAATCCTATAAAAAATTAATTAACCATCTTACAGTGAACAACTATGATTTTCACTGTTACCGATTACAACAGGATAAATCGTATCGAGTCGTTTTAAGAGGACTGCACTCTTCAACGCCCACAACAGCAATCAAAAGTGACCTCGAAGAAATAGGTCACAAAGTAAGAAATATTTCGCCAGTGTTGCATCCCACCGAAACGTACCCCGTTCCATTGTTTTTCGTTGAACTTGAACCAGCCCGAAATAACCCAGAAATATTTCAAGTTTTAAGACTTGTTTACTCAATAGTAATATTTGAAGAATCTAGGCATAAAAATGCTGTAGTTCAGTGTACTAACTGTCAAGCCTTAGGCCACACCAAGACGTATTGCCATCATCAAGCTATGTGCGTCAAATGCGCTGGACAACACTCATATGACACTTGTCAGAAATCAAGAAACGAGCCTGCTAAATGTGCTCTTTGAGGATCACCCAGCGAACTATAGAGGCTGTTCAGTTCATATGAACTTTCAACGCCTTAGAACCAAGAATTATCAACTAAAAAGTCAAGAGAAGAGCACAATCCAGGCTCCTGAAGTTGACAATACTGCCACCTTTCCTGAATTGCCTAGACCTGCCGTATTACAACTGTATATAACCGTAAACCCCACAGATAGACTTCCGGACAACAGAACTTTAGCTATCGTTCTGTGGAACGCTAATGGACTGCTTAATCACCGTGATGAACTTGACATACTTCTACACGACAACCAAATAGATATTGCATTACTTACTGAAACACATTTCACTCATCGCGCACATTTCTACATGTGGAATTACATCACTTATAGATCAGACCACCCAGATAGAACTTCACATGCCGGATCTTGTATTCTCATTCACAAAAACTTATCTCATTCCCTTATTCCTTCCATTCCAACTGATGCTGTCCATCAACCTCAGTAACCATATCAACTCGTCCTTTTCATATCACATTTTCAGCTGTATACTGTCCTCCTGGAATTTCTGTTTCCTATAATCTTCTTGAATCCTTATTCCAATCTCTTGGTTCACGCTTCATTGCTGGAGGAGACTACAACGCTAAACACCAACGATGGGGTTGTCGAACATCCAACTCCCGAGGAAATATCATGTCTGCTGTAACATCCAAAAAGAGTTATTCCATTCTGGCGCCAAACAACCACACCTATTGGCCTACATCTACCAAAAATCGTCCCGATATCCTTGACATATTTATCACATCTCAAATTTCCCCCGCACAAGTCAATATTGAATCCTCGGACGACCTTTCATCAGATCATAGTCCAGTCCTCCTTTTCTTGCACTCAAGTTTCGCTCCCAAGCCTTCCCCTCCCACATTGATTACAGGACGTGTTAACTGGAACGATTTTTGTTATGACTTGGAGGACAAACTGGACTTAAAAATGTCACTAAAGACAAAACAAGACATTGATACAGCCATAGAAAAACTTACAACATCAATCAGAAACAGTATACATGACAATATCACAAATAATAACTATCAACAAACTGATTTGACACAGCATATTCGTATCTTATTAAGAGAAAAACGCAGAGCAAGATCGAAGTGGCATAGAACTCGATATCCAGCAGATAAAACTATCTATACAAAATTTACTAACAAACTAAAAGCAGAAATCTAGAAGTTCAAAATTCAAAATTTAATTACCTGGACAGGAAATCTTACAACCACCGACAAAACATTATGGATGACTACCATAAAACTCCTAAAGTTCAAAGAATTCAATCATCCACTCCTTACTGAATCAAATAACTGGACAAGATCTGACGGAGAAAAATCACAGTTATTTGGCCAATACCTTTCCAAAATCTTTCATCCACATCCTGATATCATTAACCCAACTCAAATTGAATATATAAAAGAAGCGTTAGATGTTCCCCTCCAAATGTCCCTTCCACCCAAAGCATTCCATCCTTCAGAAATATCCAACATTATTCACAGATTACCTTCCCGCAAAGCTCCTGGGCACGACCTCATCACAATTCATATCTTCAAACACCTACCTAGAAAAGCCATTCTATTCCTTACCTATATATATAATGCTGTACTCCGCTCCACATATTTTCCTGACCTCTGGAAATTTTCCATTGTAAAAATGATACCCAAACCTAAAAAAAAAACCAGAATACCTATCCTCGTACCGTCCTATCATTCTTTTACCTTGCATGGGTAAAATCCTAGAAAAACTCATCCTTAAACGATTGTACCCTATCCTTGATACAAATCACATAATACCAGATCACCAGTTTGGATTGCGAGCATCACACTCCACCATTCAGCAATGTCATCGTGTGGTGGATGTGGTCTCCTCTGCAGTAGAAGGTAGATCATATTGTTCGGGCGTCTTTCTTGACGTGGAACAGGCTTTTGACCGAGGCATACGGGCTTGCTCTACAAACTCCGTAAATTCCTACCCCCTACATACTTTCTCATCCTTCAATCTTATCTCACAAATAGAACTTTCCAAGTAAACCATAATAATTTCTATTCACCCCATTTTTCCCAATCTGCTGGTGTTCCTCAAGGTAGTATCCTTGGCCCAATCCTTTATACAGTTTATACAGCTGGCATCCCAACTCATCCTAATACTATCCTTACCACGTATGCTGATGATACATGTGTATTATCAGTCAACACCAATCCAGTTATTGCATCCCAAAGCCTCCAATCCCATATCACTGATCTTGAAGAATGGTGTCAAAACTAGAGAATTAAAATAAATTCTCAAAAATCGCATCAAATCACTTTTACCTTCCGTCGTAAACCAATGACTTCCTGCCCTACAGTATCCTTTAATAATATCCCACTGGTGCCTGTAGAACAGATCCGATACTTAGGGTTGCACCTCGACAAACGATTAACCTGGAATCCTCATACAAGACTGAAAAGACAAGAAACCGCTCGACGTTTCAGGCTACTTCAATACTTACTAGACAAACGCTCTAAGCTCCCAATTAACTACAAAAGACTCATCTGCATGACCATCATACGACCTATTTGGACTTACGGAGTAGAGCTATGGGGCTCAACTAAGCCATCGAATTCCTCTCGTATCCAATCCCTACAATCCAAAATCCTTCGTAAAATCCTCAATGCTCCTTATTTTGTTAAGAATAAAGTCATCCATAACGGCCTTAATGTCCCTTTTGTTGCTGATTTGGCCCGAACCCGGTATCTATCCTTTCATAGCAAAGTTCATTCCCACTCAAACCCTGTAGTTTCAAACCTAGCTTCCTCTTCAATTCCCGATAATCCTCCGAGGCGTCTGAAAAGAAGATGGCCACGTGACCTTCTTATTTGAACTTTGATTTGAGTACTACCAGTGGGTAGTTTCTCTACTTGTCATTCCCATGTCATAATATAACACGCATTCTATTTACTTGTTGTATAATTGTAATACAGTTGTAAATATCAATAAACAAATTTAAAAAAAAAATCTAATTATCTTAGTCATATAATTACTCAATGTTCAACATGCAACACTTGTAATGTGGACAATTGGGGTAGTGAAGTGTCGGAGGCAGAGACTCCATTTTCGGAAATAAGCGAGACCGATTCGCAATACTTAAAATGACGGACACTCCAAAAAGGTCAGAGAAAGGCTGCCCCTGGCTCAGCGGGTAACTCGCCCAACACAAAACAAAATAAGTCGGCTGTGTCAAAAAAGCCAGTGACAAAAAACAACAAAACACTGGAGCCTCTCATAACCCGCCGCAAAACTACTGCAGTCAATTCAAACAAATCTCCAATCGCCTCTATCAGCAGCAACCCTGGACCTACAGAAAGCAATCGTGACGAGAACCAGGAACACTGAGGGTTCATTGACCCTAACCCTCCTCCTATTTATGTCACGAATATTACAAAATTTTATAACTTCGCTCAAGAAATATCTGAACTTATAGCACAAACTAATTTTAAATGTTTTTTAAGAGTAAAAAACATTAAAATAAATACATCGAACAAGGAATCCTATAAAAAATTAATTAACCATCTTACAGTGAAGAACTATGATTTTCACTGTTATCAACTAAAACAGGATAAATCGTACCGAGTGGTTTTAAGAGTACTACCACTGGGTAGTTTCTCTACTTGCCTTTGTCGCGGGGCATGATTTATCTGTCATTATATATACTTGATGTATTCTGTATACCAGCATAGGGAAGTAGCGGCCCTATCGCCTAGTCGTCAGACTGCAATCAGATGCTGGCCTCCAGGTTGGGGAAACAAAAACTCTGACACGCATACGTTATACAATATACAGCACAATACACACACCCCACATCACAGACAAAGGTCAATTTTAGTATACGCCCTAGGGTCACCTCCTCTAGGTAGCCGCCCCGAACGGGAAACTTGTCAGAGAGCTGTGAGGAGGCAATTCCTACACCTGACTCGAGAATAGTGGGCTGATACCCCACTCTCCTTAAATTAATATAAATTACGGACAATGGAAGAAATAGAGCTGGACTGAATTTAAGGAATTCGACACGGCGTGGAAAACGGTTTATTTGACTTGCAACCTGAAGCCCGAACGGGAAAGAGTGTGAACTAGTGGAAGAAATGAAGAAGGCAAAGGTCGATATCTTGCGATTACGGGAACAAAAAAAAAGACAAGGGTGAAGTCAAAATACAAGATTACACCCTTCTGTTTTCGGGGGGTCAGCGGAAACGAGAGGGCGGCCAGTGGAGTAGGATTTCTATACCACAACGACTTATGCCTGTCTGTCAGAGGGATGAGGTAGGTGAATGACAGAGTAATGGTTCTGGATATCATGGAAAAGGCATAAGGAAGGTATAAAGAAAATAATAAAGTCGTACAGACTAAAAGAAGAAGAAATGTCCCGATACTTTCAAGAAGATATAAATAGGATGGCACGAGATTCTGATCACCCATGGGATAGTGATGACATTGAGCCGAGCTGGTCATCATTCAAGAAAATCATCCTTGATACTTCTAGAATGGTATGTGGAGAGAAAATAACTGGATCCGACTTTAAAAGAAGTTCGTGGTGGACCGATGGTAGGAAAAATAAGGTTCAAGAAAAGAAGAAAGCATGGAGGGACTTCAGCCAGAGAACACCTACAGCTTATGAAATGTACAAGGAGAGAAGGAAGGATTCCAAGATGGCACTTCTTCAAGCCAAGTAAAAATCATGGGAAGATTTTAGTTACGAAATGGAGGAGAATGCAAAAGAGGACCAAAAGATCTTTTACGAAGTCTTTATAGGAATGAGGAAGGAAAGATCGGATTCACTCACAGGAATCAAGGACAAGGAATGAAAGATTGCAGGAAATATATATAATGAAGAGATGGAGAGAGTATTTCAAGGAGCTGCTGGAGGGGAGAGACGTTGGTCCAGATGAGACCCATAATGTTGGGGTGGAGTATGCAGAAGAAGGCGATTTCATCAGCTAGGAAGAACTGAAGGAAGCTATCTCGAAGATGAGGCTGAGCAAGTCTGCAGGGCTGGACGAAATAACTCCTGAAATGATGAGGTGTATGGGCAGCAAAGGTGAAGAAGTATTTCTCCATCTCTTAAATTTGATATGGAAAAAGAAAAGGATACCGAAGGACTGGGAGATCGCGGTGGTGGTACAATAGAAGAAGGGAGACAATGTGGTCTATGCAAGAGACAATAGAATATGCAATAACCATCGAGGCATATCTCTGCTCAGTGTGCCAAGCAAGCATTATTCCAGGATCCTAGAAGCAAGGGTATGAAGAGTTGCCGACTACCAGATCGGAGAGGAGCAGTATGGATTCAGAAATTCGAAGAGTACGAAGGATCTGATTTTAACTATGATACAGGTTATGGAGAAGTCCATCGAGAAAGGTAAAGAACTTTCTGTCTGTTTCGTGGATTTAGAAAAGGCAATTGACTGAGTCAAAACTGAGGATATAGAGTGAGCTCTGTCGGAAAAAGCAAGTGGTTATTGGCACGATCCTGGCAGTCAGGAGTCTCTACCTAAAAACAAGAAACTTTATTCGGACTGGCAACCACACCTCCAAGGAGTTTGAGACGATAAAGGGAATACGCCAGGGGTGCAGCCTAAGTCCCCTACTGTTCATATTGGTGCTAGATGGGGTGTTGAAGAGAGCCAAACCCAGATTGCGTCGTTTTCAAGCAGGGCATAGGAACCTACAGTCCACTTTATATACCGTTCTCGCTTTTGCTGAGGACTTCGTCGTGTTCGCTGCGGATGACCTGGACCTAAAATACAACGTAAATGTCATGCAAGAAGAGTTGTCGAGAATTAACATAGATATTAATCTAGATAAGACGAAATGCATGAGAATAGGAAGACGTCCTCACCGTGTTATGATAATATTGAGACTGAAGGGATCAGTCCTAGAACAGGTGCAGGATTTCAAATATCTAGGTGCCGATGGAGAGGTGATGCAAAGGCTGGGAGCAGCTGGTAGATTGTTCAACGCAGTCCGGAAGGGTTTCCTCAACAAAGGAGAGGTGATGAAGAAGACGAAGATATCTGTCTACAAGTTTACGTTCCTGCCCATCCTATCTTACTCTTGCAAAACACAAACACAAAGGGGAGATACAGGTAATGGAGATGAGATACCTAAGAAAGGTTGAAGGAAGGACCAGGAGAGATTGGATTCGCAACACTATAATAAGGTCGAGCCTCGAAATACAGCCGGTAGAAACCACTCTTGAAGAAAATTGACTAAGATGGTTTGGGCATCTCCTGAGGATGAGCACTGAGAGAACGGTAAGGATAACATATGAGACGAGAGTAGACGGAAGAAGACCAAGAGAAAGACCACGGATCACCTCGGAAGAAGGTGTGAGGAAGCGAGGGGTGGACTGGAGAAGGAGAAGAGAAATGGTTTAGGACAGGGACACACAGCTGTGTCAATCTCTACAGAGGGTATCCCCACACTGCGAGGCGGTAGAGAGGGAAAGATTATGATGATGATATTCTGTATACAGTTGTGAATTTAAATAAATAGGTGTATTTAAAAAAATATATCATTAGAACCTCTTTAATATTTTGCTTCGTACGATGAATAATTGAATCAAGATAGTAATGTTCATTCCAGCCTTTTAAACTCATGCAACATTGAAAGTAGTTTTTTCACGTTGACGAAAATGCAACGAATAATGCAAGTGACAAGCCCCATGTTGATCTTAGTTTTTTAATTTTGTTTTATTTCGATTTTTTTATTTGATTTTTTCAACTTCATGAAGTATAATGGTACGAAGAATGACACATATCCCATACGGCGATCGGGCCTTCAGGACGTAATCCCTAGGAGTGGGGTGTGATCCTACATAATGCAGGAGGTGGCAGGGAGGATCCTCCCGGGGGAATCTATAGTACCAAAGCTTTTGTAATTAAGTTATAACTCTCCTATATTCCCGAGGTGTAAGTTCTACAGGCCGGAATAATTAACGAATAATTGGGCCGATTTATCTTATTATGCTTGCACCACACTCTCGCCAGGTTTAGGGGAGTCTTGGCGCCGTTTCCAATCCTATAATAATTCCTCTGCCAAGAATAGCTAATATTTAGTAAGCGTAAACTTCCGTCAGGAAAATGTGCCTTACCTAACAGTTTAAATGCGGTACGGAAGCAACTGCTGTTAAAGCGGATCATTATTTTTACAGAATTAGGAATGATGATGAGGGTATGTAAATACGTACGTAGTTATTTAAATGCGTACTTAATTATGATATGTTTAATATTACATATCTGTAATTTTTTTTATTAATGGACAGGAAAATAAAAAAATAAAATTCATACATTAGATGTCACTTGTGGTCTAGTCGTTAACAGAATAGAAAAGTATACCGAAGACCGAGAGTTCACAGCCTCGCAGTTTTTTAAAGGAAGTAAAAAATTCTTAGTCATGCCGTCCTTCGGAAGGGATATAAATGGGAGGTCTATCCCAATTTTACCTGGATTGGCAAAATTTAGGACTCTCATTGTAGCATCCTCCGACTAGCCATAACAACAAAAACATTAAACGAATAAAGACAAACAAATTCACTTTTCTGTCTTTCCACTTTTTTTATGAGATTCATATTTTAACTTTATGGTGCTTTAATACTTAATCTATACTGGACATGCCTTAAGGAGTATATTGGGACGATTACAAAGGCAATTTATTGAAGGAGTATCCATTGTAATATTTAGTTTCATTCCGGAAATAACATTATACTGATAGAATGTTATAATAATTATTATAGTACAAAGCTTTATTTATAATATTTGGAAAAAGCACACATTTATCTGAGGTTCACTTATTACGATGGTCAGTTAGATTCCGTGAATATAGACATGGAACATAATTGAATAAAAAAAAAGATTTTATTTCATGAATATGTAGTGGTTTTCCGAAATTCTGACAAACATTTAGCAATTATTTATTGGTGTTTTTTTTTCAATTACAAAGGCTATTGCAACTAAATATTCATTAGATCTAAAGTCAAACATTTCCGTATCAACATTTTTATTTCAATCTGTGACTTTGGAGCTGTGCAGCTACGTATTTCCTTTTTGAAAGATGTTGAAATGTAAATCGAAAAGTATTTTGATCTACAAATTCTAAAAACCGTTTTTTTTTTAAAAACAGAAACACTGATGCTGTAGCAGATCAGGCTCCCAACTTGGATGTTGATTTCTGTAGAACTCGTTATAGTTATAGTACTATGACCAATGCAGGCCCAATATTGGATAAAGGAGGAGGATTGTCGTGAGTTTGATAAGCTCGCGTAGAGTAAACCAGTAAAAGGGTAGTCAAAGAAATGTTTTGACTTGGGAACGGTAAATAGAATCAAGTAGTGGGTTTCGAAATTGGAATTGGAATTTTCTCAATTAAAAAAATTTTGCCGAAAAGCAATAAGAGTGCTCTATAAATAATTAATCATTATCTACATTAATAATGAGAACTTATATAATCATTTTTTTCTCTTGGCTTAATTTTAGACAGAACTTTGACTTGGAAACTGCACTTCTTTCCATGGAAAAAAAAAAATGACTAATATGGTGATTCGTTCATCTCTTGGCTTTGTTTGCATTTTTAAACCCCACTGTATGGCGGTGCCTTCTCTATCTTTCGAAAATGATTCAGAGCTTTTAATATCTCCAACTGGATTGACAAGTGGAGCACTTAGATTTATCCTTAAAGCAAGTCTGCTGTGTGACGTGATGTGTAGTGGTCATTACTAAGTGGTTAGTTTTTTTTCAAGCTTTCATTGTATTGAAGATCACTCCCTACAATATATCTGGACACTCTGAATTACTCTTTACACTTCACTTTTAAAGTTAGTATTGTTTATAATATCTACAGTCCCTCCTCCCTTGGTATTTACTAAATGAAAATTTAATTTCACTGTGTAAATGAAATTTCACTGTCGTTAATTTCTAGATAAATCAGGCTCATATATCATTAAATTATTACAATTATCAAAATACAGAATTAGTATTCCCTGGCGAATGAAATACTGAAAATGTGTCCATTTTACTACCCAGATGTTTTTGCTAAGCAAACTTGAACCGTCTTTCCAACAGACCAATTTTCTGTCTCTTCGCCAGATTGCAAATCCTTTGATAAAACTAAAACTAAATTGAACGAAAATTAGTTCCGGCTAGATCAGACTAACAAACTAAAAGTAATTAGGAAGAAGGCAAGCTCGTGGAGCGTCATCCCTAGATCAAGGAAAGTAGAAGTTGGTTTAACAAGATTCGCAATCAAGTACTCAAGGCTCACGCAAGGCTACTCAATGGAATGAAAACGACCTCCACAATGTTACGACTGCCTGCAACAAGTAACTATTAGCAAGATGTTAGTACCAAGCAATCAACACTCCTTGCTTGGCAGCAACAGAAAATTGTATCAGTAAAAAAAAATAGGTTGGAAACAATGTCATAACCAAACCATTAACTATTTTAAAATCTTTAAAACTTATATGTGAAAGAGTTGTATGAGAAAGAAAATTGTCCGGTTCTCTTATGTAGGGAGAATTTTCTTGACCTCTACCCTGACCATTTTCTTCCTCATATATAGATAAGGTCAACTAATATTTTTCAACAAATAAAACAAGTATAGTGTATAATGATGAAATAAAAATGTATACTCAACATTCTTCTAAAAATGCCTTTCTTCTTTGAATGTTGGCGATTATATGTACTGTTGCGAAACAAGTCAATCGCTTTTAATTGCCTGAATTTTTACAACCAGGAGTAATGCCTATACCTGACCTGTGCTCGGACCTCTCGTTCTTTCAATCTTGCGATTGAATTGAATTGAGGTAACCTATGATTAACTATTTGAAAACTATGATTGAACTGTTAGTCAATATGATTATAGTACCCATAAATCTTTAGATAACCAAAACAAATCTAACATAGTAGCAGGCCTAACAGCTGTTAGGCTTTGTACTGTGAAGTTGCTAAGTTATCTTTAAATTTTTGAGTTAATTGAGCTCATGTATTTTTGATGTGTGTTACAGTGAAGTATGGTTTCTTAAAGTGATTTATAGTATAACTTAGTAAAAAAGAACACTTTTCTGATGAAAGGCATTAAAACAGCAGGCACGAGTAGGCAATATGTTATTTCTACTCTTTTGAAAAGAAAGGTAAGGAGTAACTCCAATATTTCTTTAAATGACGGTCAAATTGACCGAAAAAAAATATGAATTCCAAAGATTCAAAAGTGAAAAGATTAATTAAAAAATCTAACCTACCAAAACCACGTGGTGCCTTAAATAATAATATAAATTCTGAAAATGTTGAAATAACAGCTGACGATCGATTGTCTCAATCAATGCCGAAACCAGTTACTCAATCTGCTACTCATAATTCTACGAATATTTCTACTCAAAATAATGTCCCTAACGTTCCTGTTAGTAACATGTTTGGAACACTCAAAACGGAAGAAGAACTCGTCACACCACCAGTTGTCCATTTACAAACGCCAATAAAAATAAAGGGAATTAAAAACTTTCAAAACCCATGCATAGACTTATTACCTCTTTTAGGATAGAATCATTTTTAATGTTTTTAAAATAAAGAAGTGATGAAATTAAAAAATAAAACCAGTGATGGATATAGAACCTCCATAAAATATTTAAAATCGAAAAACCTTTATTTTCATACCTATCAACATAGGAAAGAAAAACCTATTTATTCGTTATCAGAAACCTACATTAATCCACACTTCTTGATATGATTAAATATGATCTTGAGAGAAAACGGTTCACTGTTCGCTTTATCAATAATGTACTACACCCAAGGTCGAAAGAACCCCTCCCACTCTTCTTTGTGTATATTGAGCCAGCTCCCAACTATGTACATGTCTTGAATATAACCCATTTAGGTTACACTAAAATTAAAATTGAGGAACATCATAAAATAAGGGACATTGTTCAATGCATAATGCACCAGGAATATGGACATACCAGAGCATTCTGCCGACACCAACCAAGATGCATGAAGTGTTGCAAGACCAATCTAGTGCTAGATGTCAGAAACCACGTGAAGAGCCGCCTAAATGTGTGCTATGCGAGAATTAACACAATTCACTGCCACAAGAGACAGACCGTGACAGGCTTACGAATCCCACTCCCATCTTGCAACAATAGACAAGATTTACTAACACAATATATATCTACTACCACAATAAACAACGTTTCAATGCACAACACCTCAACACACAACGCCCAATACACATCTCAATATACAATGCCCCAATATAGAACTCATCAAAATACAAAACCTCAAGTTAGGAGATAACACCTCATCCTTCAATACCTCGTTATCCTTAGTATCATTACATTCCACATTCATCCACAATCTAGTACTCCAGACATCTCATTATGCCTGAATTCATTTTATTTTGTTTTTTTATTAATTGTTGTAATTTTAATATTTTATTTTGAAGAAAAAATATTTATACCTAAATTCATTCTTAAATGATTTTAAAACGATGATAAACTCCCTCATCACATTACATAGCCCGCTGGTAACTAAATTCATTCCTAATGTCAGTCCGTAATTCCACTTCAAACCAATCTCTAAAACTCCTTCTTTGGAATTCAAATGGAGCCCTACATCGAAGAAACGACATTTTGACATAGCAGTACTTACCGAAACCCATTTTTCTCAGAACATAATATTTTACTTATAGAGATATGTCATATACCGTACTCGAATCGGTGCTGCCCGTGGTGGCTCTGCAGTAATTGTGAAACGTTCATTATATCACTATCCTTTACAAATGACGGTCTTACCCGAAATATGATTAGCAGCGATTTCAGTTGAAATTAATCGCTGCAGTATTTCTACAGCTAGCTCATATTTTCTCCATAGACAACGAGTTTCCAAGGAGATGTTGACCAACATATTCTCCACTTTAGGACCCATATTTGTATGCGGGGGAGGTTTCAAAGCCAAACATCTCCGCTTTGACAGCAGAACGCAAAATTCTAGAGGAAATGCTCTTTTTGCAATGTGTTACACCTTCATTATGACTGCCTTCTACCATATGAGCCAACATACTAGCCAACAGACACAAACCGACAATCAACGAGAATTACTTGAATGAGATGAAAGTGAGAATGAGAATTACTTGACGTTTTTATCACTACTAATCTAAGCAGTCTACATCACCACCTTTCTGTTGATAACGCTCTTTCATCTGACCATTCTCCACTTGTTCTGACCATCCACTATCTCTCTCAGGAAAATTACTCACTACAAATCATATACCGACGTTAACTCCTGGTCCTATAATGATTAGTGAATTTCATCGTATAATAAATGACAAAATTAACTTTAATACAGCCTTGACGACTGCAGATGACATTAATAACGCTGTAGAGACGCTTGCAAAGAATGCACAAACTGCCACTTGGTAATCATCTCACAGTCATGAGACATTCAGACATAAACAATACTTACGGCCCGACATTCGGTCCCTTATTATTGAAAAGCGACGTGCACTAAACCAATCGAAAAGATCTCCTTACCTAGTGACAAACAACAACTAAGCCAACTGTCTAACAGATTAAGAAAGCGAGTACAGCAATACAAAAATGGCATCAACAACACGCATCTGACTGACTTAGAGACAAGTCACCGGAAGAAGGAATCCTGGGACGAGTTTATTGTCAAGGAGACAGAGAAGAATCCCTGGGGTATCCCGTACAGGGTGGCACTGGGCAAGGTGAAGCCGATTGCCATGATGGCGGCTCTTAGAGTGGGAGATGCCCAGGCAACCGCCCTGGAGGAGACGGCTAAGATGTACGTGTGTTATATGTACCCCAGGGACGACCCGTCCCAGGATACTGACGAAGATAGGATGGTGAGACGGTGTGCCCTCCGAGTACCGATTATTGTCCGCCATGGGACTTATGGGACCTTCGCCTTGACGAGGAGAGGCAGAGGATCGGCAGAGCCCCAGGACTTGACGGAATAGATGCCACGATCCTGTTGGTGGAAGTTGGTGATCGATCAGTTGCTGGAGGAGCTAGAAGGTGAAGGGTTCCTTGCCACGGCCTACGTCGACGACCTGGCAGTCGTCGTGGCTGAGAACAGCAGCGCTAGACTGAAGACGGAAGCGGAGATGTGCGCCAGCCTAGTAGCAGAATGGTGCGTGTGGAGGAAACTGAGCATGGCCGCTGCCAAGACCCAGGCCATGCTCCTCAGGGGCTCCACTGACAGGGCTCACCCTATCATAATGGACATAGAAGGCGAGAGGGTTAGACTGGGTGAGGATGAGAAGTACCTCGGCGTGAAGTTCAGAAGGAACTTCGAGGCCACTGCTCATCTGGTATACCTGAAAGATAGGGTGACCCTGTCACTCAATGGATTAACAAGAATAGGGGGTTCATTCTGGGGCCTCAGGTACCCGGCAACGATGACCATTTACAAAGGTGTGGTCTGGAGTATTCTGAGGTATGCATCCCGGGCGTGGAGCCGAAACCTCAAGCAGCTGCATAAGAGGAGACTGTCGACTTCCAGAGACTGGCCCTGCTTCGAGTCACGAAGACTGTACGAACGGTGTCACACGAGGCGGTGCAGGTTGCTATTACAACCATGTGCTCGGTTTCATCGATGTTTATTTGTGACGTTATGACATTTATATTTATTTATGTATCGAATGCCTTTTGCTATTTATGTATTGAATACCTTAATTGCTTTTGTGACATTCATTTCTTAGTGTTATTCATAATACCGCTAGCCAGAAGATCTAATCTTTCGCATCGAACCCGTCATGCAAGTACAATTCGGAATATGGCCAATCAATTGAATAAGGATGAACAAGAAATCGCACGAGAACAGCGCCGTGTTAGTATGGCCCGACTTCGTGCATCACAAACACAAGAAGATAGACAGATGGCAAATGAAACGGCTCAGTTAACAATGAGAAATCTTCGAGAAAATCAAACAACTCAACAACATGAAAATCGAAATAAACGCGTAAGAAGTTCTTTAAGTGTTGATTTGAATCGAGTAGCATTTCATTACGATTGCACAATTGACTACAGCTCGCATCCTTCCGTTCAAATTGGCCCAATGGAGGTTGTGTGTAACCATTGTGGGGCATTGAAGTTCGCTGGAGAAATGCCTGGATTGTGCTGTCTCAGTGGCAAGGTTAAATTACCACCATTGCCCTAACCACCAGAGCCGTTGCATTCTTTAGTTTTTGGTGAAACACCAGAATCACGTCATTTTTCGAACTCTCATTTTTCAACAATAAACATCGATGAAACCATGTGCTCAAATTTCATAAGCTAACAAAATAAACATATTCGCTGGCTACTTACCGTTTGAAAATAGAATTCCACATCAAAATGATAAATCAGAAGGAAATTAACAGCGAATTTGAATTGATTTTCAAAGTAACCCAGTAAAAATTACTGGGTTCACAATCCGATTTCATAAAAAATAATTTCACAATCCGAAATTAACGTTTGGATTGATTGTCGATATGAACTACTCTTCTAAAAGCGAGTTCAATATGTTCTGTATAACGTATAGGCTAATTTGAATTATTAAATATATACATAATAAGGATCCAAAATTTCAACTTAATGAAATTGAAGATGGAGATGGTAAATCAATTAAAGATCTATTAATAATTTTAAATAAAGGATGTTTTTTTTTTGTATATTATTACCTTTATTATTGCTGTTAACTGGGCAGTTATATTGGAAATTTTAATTAATCTTATGCAATAACGAAGAACATAACCATTCAAAAAGTGTATTTCATCAAACTGATAAAGTTTCAAAACAATGTATTACATGCCATATTTGAAACTACAATTATTGTAAATAATAAATAAATAATTATTACTACTGTTAACTGGGCAGTTATATTGAAAATTTTAATTAATCTTATGCATTAACAAAGAACATAACCATTCAGAATGTGCACTTCATCAAACTGATAAATCGTTTCAAAACAATGTATTAAATGCAATATTTGAAACTACAATGCAATACAAAAGAACATAACCATTCACAATGTGCACTTCATCAAACTGATAAATCGTTTCAAAACAATTGTATTAAATTGCAATATTTGAAAGTAATATTATTGTAAATAATAAATAAATAATTGCAATACACAATTATCAAAAATAATAGTGAAGAAAAGATGAAAAGACTGAAAATGAATCAGCTGTCAAAAGTTAATGCCTTAGTTCACAAATGTGTTAAGTGCAAATTTTTCAAAAATTGGTTTTGGTATATAAATAATATTGTAAACTTGTGATCAGGAAGTCATAGATCATATGTTGATTTAAAATTAATAGAGAAGCTGTGAAGGTTACGAAAATATATTATGTATATATAAATATAACTCAAAAACGCCTCGACCGATTTCGATTTTTCTTGGTTATTCTTCTTTTTTGGCCGAAGACCAGTCCTAAATGGTTCGAATCATCGAAATCGGTCCAGGCGTTCTTGAGTTATTAGGTCAGTAACTAACGCCACTCTCTTTTATATATATATGGATTATTATCTTTAGATAACCAATATGATAGATCTTCGATTCTACTGCGATAAATAATATATTATAAAATTCCACCTAACACATTTTTGTATGATTGAGAGATAAGCATATTTATTTTGGACTTTATTTAGCATCGAAGTGTGTCATATGCTTATGTCCTACCCTATTTAAAAGAGCATTCTTAATATTAAAACAATTCTACTAATGTGGTAGATGTTATCCCCAGAAAAATCATGCAACAAACATTATCCTGCAATGTAATCACAAATATATACAACATAAATTTAAGGAAGAAATAGTTGGGGGTGCAGTCAAAGAAAACACCAAAATAAGCATAACTTATTTATTATGTGCCGACGTTTCGGCCTACAATGTAGGCCATCTTCAGGGCTAAGAGAGAGAAACAAACAAAAATATATAAAAACGTAGCAGTAAAAAGAATATATAAAGTGGTACAGGAGTGAAAATAAAAATAGTGACTAGATATGATGAAATAGTGAATAGATAAAATAGTGAATAGATAAAAATAGTGACTAGATATGATGAAATAGTGAATATATATATATGATAAATAAGAAAGAATATAAGACTAGTTACAGAATATAATAAACTTAAAAAAGTTTGATTCTGAGCTCGCCTAGCTGCCTCGTGTTTTATTCGGTTAGTACATATCTTAGTATTTATCTTATCTCCATCCTTTTCACATTCACCTTTCTTCGCACCTGTTCTCACACCTTCTTTTGGCATCCATCATATGTTAATAGTATAGAGTTCATTATTATATAGCCTCATATTTTTCATCCACTGTATTTCTTTACCTATTTTCTACATGTTTATGTTATATTCACATCTTATTTTGCATTAATGCCACTTCTTTCTACTGTATACAGTTACATATTAACTTCCCTTACTTATATTTTCTTTTTCTTTTCATTCTTCATAGTTCATAGTTATAAATACCACTATTTTCAATGTTTTATTTTTGAAATTTATCAAGCTTTTATTTCTATATATGCTTATATTATTACACTTTACCTATGTAACCCCTCATGTCTGGGATCTTATCCATTTCTATTATTAATCTGTTTTTTCTAAATCCTTCATACTCAACCCCTTTTTCTATATTTTAATCTTCTCTTATTGTATCTTTCCGTTTACCTCCTCATTTTTCTTTCCCTTTATATTATTGTTTACATTTTATCGTTTCTTGACATGTATTTTTTCTATTTATATTCGTATTCTTGTATTATTATATCTGTCACCATTAGAATTTCTTTTTATCATCTACAATTTTATTTTTATCTATCACTTTTTTAAGTTTATTATATTCTGTAACTAGTCTTATATTCTTTCTTATTTATCATATATATATTCACTATTTCATCATATCTAGTCACTATTTTTATCTATTCACTATTTTATCTAGTCACTATTTTTATTTTCACTCCTGTACCACTTTATATATTCTTGTTACTGCTACGTTTTTATATATTTTTGTTTGTTTCTCTCTCTTAGCCCTGAAGCTGGCCTACATTGTAGGCCGAAACGTCGGCACATAATAAATAAGTTATGCTTATTTTGGTGTTTTCTTTGACTGCACCCCCAACTATTTCTTCCTTAAATTAGAAGATACAGTCGACCAATTCTTCTCTAACATAAAGAGTATTTTAACAGGTAAATAACATCAGTGATACTTTTTATAGGAAGTTAAACAATTTTAATACCTACCTTATACTTTTAATACCTTTTAATAATATTCCCAGTTTTAACGATATTTAATATTTGTCAGGAAACACAAAGAACCCCATCTCAGCGATAAGTAGTAAGAGGAACTTTGTTGACATATTTTTACCGTTTGTATTTGATTAGAGTTTCTACCTGCAAAATGTTTGTTTCAGTTTACTGATTAATCTTTATACCCAAAGGGCAGACATCCTGGTGCTCACCCAATCTCTATAAAGAGGGTACCCTTAATTGGGGGAAACCTGGTGGTTGCGCGTGGTCTCGGACAAATGCACAACCGTTGTCCCAGAAATAGTATAGTACTGTAAATACTGAGCGAAAAACTCTTCATGAATTATAGTTGTAATTTTTTTTTTACGATAATGAATTGTTGTACAACTTGTACAACTTGTCTTGTTGAATTGTCGCAAATAGATTTGTGGCAATACCTCTAACATCGACTGAATACATGGAAGATATTGAGAAATTGAAAATTAATATTGCCAAGTTGAGCTATGATTGTTACCAAAAATAATTACATACAAATCTTGTAAAACCTAAAGGGTATTATAGAGTATTAATATTAGATATAAAAGGGTTAAGAAATTGAGCTTTCAACCACATGAAGTCGTTTTTTCGCTTTAGGTTTTCTTTTTACATCAGATTAAAAAAGGTAGTAAAAATTATGCCACGTTGCAATATACGATATAGTTATTAGAAAGTTAAATAAACACAGTTGTATAAACATAAAGGTACTTTTCTGTACTTAGAGTATCGTGATCGAGAGGTTATGGATCGTATAGATCCTGCTTTGATCAGCTTTGGTAAAGCTACATTATATTCGGAAAATGTGTGACTATTAAAGGCTAGAATTTTAGCTCTTCTCTAGCAGTAGCACCAAGGAGTAGGGAACTAGAAATGTTGACGTTATCACATCCATATTTAGTTGTTGGGTAACAGAATATTTTAACAAGTATTTCCACTAATAGAGTGAGTTTGAGTTATAGTGAGTTCTTGCCGAACAACTCGTTAAATTTTATTTCAAGGGTAATCCTTCGATAACACTATACTGTTGTGATACATTTACACAGAAAGATTATATAAAGAGTTTTTATAGTTTCCTTAAGTAGTTATTTAAATCGTTTACTGAACATAGAATAAGAAGATATTTTTCTTTTTTAATTTAGAAATTGGGTAAGTTAAAATGGGGAGACTAGTTGATCAGTATGTAGAGCAATGAGTTGCTATCCTGAAGGCCCTAGGTTCAAATCAGGTGATGGTAGACAAAATTATTTGTCAATAACCACGGATGGATCCTGCGGGGTCTAGACAGGAGCTCACCAACTATAAAATGGTTACTCATATAGCGGCAATCATTTTAATTAATTAATTTCATTTTTTTAAAACGTGACGGTTTATCGTGATCTGCAAAAGGACACTTCCTTGCATGACCGTTATCCTAGAATCTGTAAAATCTCTACCATGTACTAAACCCAAAATCTTTCATGGGTGGTAGTTGTACATGCTAGAAAAATAATAAAATTTCGGATGTGAGAATCTCGTTATTTACTAGTTTGGGGTGAGAAATATATGTTCTAATAAGTCAGGCAATTCATCACGTAACTTGTTTAGAGCACAACAGTTGTACCCTAAGTATCAAGTTTGGTTGGTTGGTTGTTTTAAGTTTGAGGAGTAAAACCGATTGTATAATCTAAATATAATATAATATAATATAATATATATATATATATATATATATATATATATATATATATATATATATATATAATTTAGATTATTTCTTTTAATAACAATTATAAAGCCGGAAAAAATGAAAAAAAATAATAAAATTAAATAAAAAATAATGAATAATTAATTTTTTTAAATGTATATATATAAAGAGTAAATAAGAAAAAATAAAAATAGAAAATAACTGTATTAGATATTTTTGATTAATCCTTCTTTTAATAGAAAGGCTATGAACTTATTAACATATTTTTCCTCATTTACCCAAATCATGGATACATTGGCAGGTAGTCCTATTTTATGCATTGCTCTTTTGTAAACGGTACAGCCTTCGAAGATATGGACTATTGTTAAGCTCTCGTTGCACTTTTCAAATGCTGGCGGATATTCCTAAGTTATTAAGCGAGTTCTGGTAAGTCGTGTATGGACCACCTCCTCTCTTCGAATGCTACGACAGGAACTGCCCCATGGTCTTACATCAGTGTTTATAATTTTCAGTGAACTGAACTTACTAACTGAAGTTACTTGTTTATAAACTGAAACTTATAAACAAGTAACTTATTTAGAGTATAACAATAAAGATAATACTTCAACTGGCCCAGAGTAAATTTCATGAAATTTGGTATCCTTTCATCTTCTGTTTTGTTCCCTACGTTGTTGGAAAGGGAACTATTAAAACTAAATAGTACTATAACATTTTTCGTGGGATCAGATTTTATTATATGAATCTCTAATATACTCACGGCCATCAAAGGCATATGGATACATATATAATAAAGGAATATTATACACATGATGATTGGATGATTGATTCTAACCAAAAGGATGAATAATATACCTCTAGAGATATTCAGTTCATGAATAATAGAAGATGAGACAGAGTTGATTGTCCTTTGTCATATTCACGCCTCGGAGGAATCGAGCTCTCGTGGTTTCTAAAGAAAATGGATGCCCAGGGCTCAGAAAGGGGTTTCCGGTTCCCTAATAAGAGAATGGACTTGTTTGCTTCATGTCAACCATATTTACCTTCATCCCCAACAGGAAATTATTATTTTCATTATCTTAGAGCCTTTGGAGGATGGGCTCTTGTTTCTCGGTTTATTTCCCTACTCCACTCACACTTCTCAACAGTTCAAGTCTCCGGATATTCAATATTCTGTAGTTGGCTTCAACAAATTAAACCATCTAAGCAAAAGAATTTCAGGTAAATCAGTGCATTGATATTTTCCGAGGTTAACTATCGCGGATCCAGCTTTTCTGTTTTTCAAATATTCCTATCGTACATGAAACACCATAATAAGAATAATAAATATAAAATAAATTATAATATAAAATTGGCGTAAGTCAACGAGATCTTAATTAAAGTAATGTTCAATGAACTTGCTTCCCCTTGTATACTTCGCAAAAATTGCTAGAACACGGGGATATAGGATCGGTGAAGAACTTGGATTCGTCTGTCCGTGTTATGAGCCAGGTTAACTCAGTTGGTTAGAGCACGACGCTAGAGACGTAGGCGACCCGGGTTCGAATCCCTGCCTGGTCAAATCTTTTTACTTCAAAATATTTAAAAATTGTCACCATCATAAGAATAATATATATATATTGGTTTCTACTTATCTTGACTATTATGGAAATTATATTGTGTTTTAGTTCTTGAGTTTCAGTCTTTCTTGAACATCTTAGGCTAGAAGTTCAAGAAAGACTGAAACTCAAGAACTAAAACACAATATATATATATATATATATATATATATATATATATATATATATATATATATATATAATTAATTAATTCACTTTCGTTTCAAAAACAAAAACATTTTATCTAGCTAAAAAGAAAACGTCTGAACTGATGCGTCTAACTGAAAGCGCTTCAGAGACAATATCCGTATCGAGTGTTAATTAAAAAAGTTAAGTTAAGCTTTCTAATGTGTTAAAACATTTTAAATTTTCCTTTTAAAATGGAAAAGTTTAAGCCACTAATTTTAAAATTGATGATTGAATGACAACTGAAGATCTTCCTATGAATTGTTTTTTATTCTTATTGTGTTCAATTTAAATTATATTATGGTTTTTAAGATACTGATATTAGAACAAACGATAGAAATTAAATAAATTCTTAATAACAATTTAATACATTTTTAATAAATAAATAACATTTTTAAGAAAATTGGATATTTCCCAAATATATTGAGAAAAAAAATCTTCATTGTGAAATTTTTGTTTATTGAGGAAGTAGACATTAAATTCAATTCTTTAAATAGTCGATAAGTATTATCTCTGAACCATTGTGAAACGCAAACAAGAGATCAACATTATTCAAACTAATGCAAATACTTATTAAAGCCCCGACACTACTCGTACCATCGACAAGAGACACGAATCACTGTTGACTCTGGGAGAGGCCCAATACTCAGATAATTAGTACAGAGCCGTTGGTATTTACCTGCTCTCAATGGCTACGGATAGTGCAACAAGCCTAGTGCAATACCCCCAGGCCTGCAATAGTAATGGTGCCTAATATTGGCTCAGCTGGGCGAAGTTGGCCACTACAAAAGGGAGACTAGCCCGCCCGGGGCTAGCCGATCGACTGTGAAGTGGAATCTCCGCCCGCATACCCTCCTCTGTCGTGGATTAATAATAATCTGGAACCGACCTCCTTTGCCGAAATGGAGGACTCCTAGGAATCTCTGCCTCGCACGAGCTGAGGCTTCCCTCTGGTCTTCCAAGGGCTGCCTTCAAGGATAAGAGATTAGTCTTGTTTTAATAAACAAGCAGTGTGTGAAAGAAATATTTTAATTAATAATGCATATATTATTATTATTATATATAACACATTTTTGGGAGATAATGTATGGAATTTTTATAACCTACACTTATTTGTGTGGTTAAGAAAAATAACAACGTTATGAACACGTGCCAGAAAAGATTATATTTATAAATATAATCACTAGTATAAACATAGGCCATATATATAAATATATATATATATATATATATATATATATATATATATATATATATATATATATATATAGGTTTCTACTTATCTTGACTGGTAAAGAAAATATAATACCGTTCCGAGAATAAGTTAATAAGAATAAGTCTTATACTAGTTAGTCTTATAGTAGTTAGTCTCGGTTAGTCTCAAAACGTCGCCAAAAGAAATTTAAGAACTGACTGGAACTCAAGAACATATACTTAACAAAAAAGAGAAGATTGGTAGAAACCAATATATATATATATATATATATATATTATAAAAAAATAATAAATATAATAATAATAATTACTAATAATAATAATTATAAATAATAATAATGATAAATAATAATTTATATATATATATATAAATAATAATTTATTTTATTGTTATATGATTATAGTTTTTTTAAATATTTTATTTGAAAAGAAAAGATATGGTCAGGACCGGGACTCGAACCCGGGACTTTCACCTCTCCGTGGTGACGCCTCAACCATCTCGGCCATCCGGGCTCACTTCACGGCGAGCCATATCCCCTCGTTTCACGTGATCCTACATCTCTGTGTTCTTGCAATTTGCGATGTATACAAGGGGAGAATGTTAATTGAACATTACTTTATTTTGGATCTAGTTTACTTTAAGTCATTAATATTATTATATTTAATTTTATTGTTATACGATTATAATTTTTTTAAATATTTTATTTGAAAAGAAAAGATAAGAGGGTTTCAAAAACCTATTATTAGTAGGTCTGAGATTGGGCAAGAGGACAATTAAAGACACAGGAAGGCTCATGTTTACCTAAATAGTTTTATAGTAGGAATAAAATGGAAAAACCAAGTTTATAAGAGGATGAAACTGTTCATTGGAAAGACAACGTTTCGACAAACATTCCAGGTTTTCTTTAGGCCTAGTAGGATCAGGGGTTGACACTAGACTGATCAACCCACTAGACAGTTCTCCTTATTTAAGGGCATACTTTTTTACCTCCATTTTCTTTCTCATATATATGTATATATATATATAGAAATAGAATTAGAAATAGAAAAATAATTTTATTCTGGGACCAGGTCACTTTAGAATAACAGAGATGAACATAATTAAGAAAATATTTATCTGGCCAAAGACCTACTTCTGAGTAAACAATATTTACAAAATATCTTGAAAGTAAAAAACTAAACAGGTATGTTTTGGTAGATAATCAGAAAATGTGAGGCAAAGTTAAAATAAAAAACAGACAAATTTACAATAAAAAGAACTATGGAAAAAAAACCCAGTAAATACATGATAGCTTCTAGTAACAAAAAAAATTATTTCATTATGAGTGAGGTATATTTACAGTAGTTCATCAATCAATAAAGTTGAAAATATCTATAAATTATTTATTGATTATAAAGCATCTGATTGGGAATTTAGAAGATGTTGGAAAAGTTTAGATTTAAATGCATTAAACGCATGACTGATATCGGGTGGGAGTTCCAAAGAGAGATAGAACGGGCGAGAAAGGAACGCTCAAAAGTTTTGGTTCCATGGGAACGGATATAAAAATCGGAAGGGCGAGATCTTGTGCCTTGGGATTGGATAGTGGATTTGAATTGTAGGAGACTATAGATGTAAGATGGATGTTGTGAGTTGATAGTTTGATATAAGTAAGAACCAAGGAAATAGAGCCTACGGATGGAAAAAAAAAGACACTTTAACTCAACGTAATGGCTGGACACATGTGACCTCGGGGCATCGAAGACAAATCGAAGCGAACAGTTCATAATCCGCCTCAACCTCTCCACGAGTCTGTTCGAGAGTCCACCATATGCCACACAACCATAGTAAAAGTGTGGAAACATAAAAGATGTGATGAGGAGCTATATATATATATATATATATATATATATATATATATATATATATATATATATATATATATATATATATACAGGGTGTCCCGAATTTAAATGGCAAAACTTCAGGAACTTATAGGAGACCGAAAAACTAAAACAAAAAGTCGCTAGAGATTTGCTCGTTTTTGCTTAGTTTTAGAGAAAATCGCAAAAAAAGTAACAAAACAAAAATGTTACAGTTAGCGATTATCACCTTTCAAAGTTCGTCAGGCTAAGCAGGGAGATATGTAAATACTTAATGTTATCCTTTACATTCTTTTATATGTTTACATTTTGGCTTCCTTCTAGGATTATAATTCCTAAATCAGTCTTCAGTCAGTTACTCAGATATTATTGTGTGAATAGCATCAGCCACAATGCCGCATACATATACTAATGTTGAATAAGCTGATATGATTTTTGTGTATGGTTTCTGTAACGGTAATGCTGTCATCCGCAAATTTCAGTTGGTTAATTCTTATTCCGTCGAAAGAAATCCCTTTGTCACGCCAGTCTAGAGCTTGGAAAATTCTTTCTAACTCTGCGATGAAGATTGTTGGTGATAGGGAATCGCCTTGTCTGACTCCTTAATGCATATTAACAAGTCTTAAATAATTAAATTATTTTTTAACAAACATTCATTCCAATAAAAAAGCACAAGAAAAGGCATTTAAAGCCCTTAATTCATGTTTCTTTATCTCATTTAGGAGTTTATTTAAGTTCACTGAACACACAAAATTAATTTCATAGATTAAAACTGTACACTGTAAATGTGTACATAGTAAATGTCTTTCATTATGACGGCATTGATATCAAGTAGGCCTTGTCGATATCGCAGCAAATACAAAGTTAAGAATAGCGTTCGTATATTAACGACCTAGTTTTCTAAATATATTGTTACGGTCACATACAGGAAGACGGATGCAAGGGATTAGCGGCTTAAATCCGTCGGCGGGAGAAGTTAAAATAGGATTAGGACCTTCTCGATCGTCTCCTTTTGTCGGAGGTGATTAAGAATGTTCTAGACATTCCCGGAACAGCTTCTCCTACGTCCGTGTTCTAGAATGTTCGGCCTTGCCTATTTAAATATCTCCCTCGCCTCGACCGAGTCAGTCTTAGAGTAGACCACGCACGGTGATGATCTGTAATAAGGGAGTGTCAGTGTGATAAACTAGTCATTGTTGAATCGGCCCGTGTGATAAGTGCATCAGTGAGCTGTGACAGTCTCGCGAGTGTAATAAACTGTTTCTGTTCGTTATTGTGTGTCAGTTTGTCATACTTAGAGAATCTTACGGTCAGTGGACTAGTGAACTGTAAGTGTTAATTAGTAGTAATAAATTGTAATGTAATTTTATAATATTAAAAAAAATGTATGTAAATAGTTAAGTTATTTAATATTAGTAATATCTTATATTATTGTAATAATTAAATAGGAATTAGGCCTAGATAATAAATATTTAGAATATTGTCATTGTAAATTTATATTAGTCTAATATATTAATTGTTAATAACTTAATTGTATCACTTTTGTCACTTTGTGAATAAATATTAGTATCTTTAATTTAGCAGTAGTTTAATTCATTTTAACACCCAGTAGCCCCTTACAAATTGGTGTCAGAAGTGGGATATTTTGTAATTGCTATTATTTTGCATTTTGTAGTTATTGGGCTACTGTATGGAAAATGGCTACAAAAAGTGTTAAATTAATTGATTTAAAAGTAGCGGATTTGAAACGGGAGTTAAAGGAACGTGATCTGGATTCATCCGGAACTAAAAGTGTGCTGCAACAGCGCTTGCGTCAATTTTTTGTAGATTTAGGGGAAATCCAGATGATGTTCTGTTTGAAACTGATTTAAGCAAGTTGTCTGCAGCTTTAAGCAATGTAGATAATAAGCTAGGTAATTTACAAAATGAATTAGGCAATGTAGAAAATAAGCTAGGTAATGAATTAAGCAATGTTAAAAATGATGATGATAATGAATTAGGTACTGTAAGAAGTGGATACATTAGAGTCTAAGTTAGGCACATTATAGACTAAGTTAATGGAAAATGTTCAGAATAAGTTAGCTAATGTAGATAATAAGTTAGCCGATGTAAATAATAAAGTAGCTAATGTAGAATCTAGGTTAGGAGAAAAATTGAATTCTATTGAAAACGAACTTAGACTAAGAGTAGAAGCTCTCGAGGGACGTAAGAGCAACCCACCGACGAACGACACCGACTGTTCCTCCGAGGTCAGCCTTCATAGCACCATTATGCTCGCCAATGCTGGGACCCCACCAACTCACAACACCATTCCAGTATTCGACGGAATGACGCCGTGGGAGGACTACATGACTCTCGTCGAGACAGCGGCTTCGATCCACGGGTGGTCAAAAGAGACCCAAGCTTCAGCGTTGTGGCTGGCCTTGCGTGGAGACGCCTTGGGAGTACTGCAGGGGATGCCCATGTCTGAGCGGTCTAACTACGGAGAGCTGATAAGAAGACTGGAGATGCGTTTCGTCCCCCGACACTTTGACCAGCTTTATCGCTCACAGCTGAGAAGCAGGATCCAGAAGACTAATGAGACGCTGCAGGAATTTGAAGCGGATATTGCTCGGCTGGTGAGGATAGCCTACCCATCGGTCACCGATGATGTCTACAAGAGCCTGGCTTTCGACAAATTCCTGGATGGACTTCGGGACCCCGAGACGCAACAAGAAGTGAAGCTCACCCGGCCAAAAACATTGGGAGACTCATTATGGATGGCCATGGAGTTCGAGGCTGTCAGGCAGTCAGTACGGGGCCATGCGCGAGTTCGAGCAGCAGAAGCGGAGCCTAATGTGATCCCTAGCGTCGAAGACATAATGGCAAAGATTTTGGAGGCTCTCAGGACCCGTAAGAAGGAGATACGCTGTTCGAGCTGCGGCCAACCTGGACACCCTAGAAGCAAGTGTCCATCCAAGAAACAAGAAAAACCACAGGAACGAAGTAGGGTTGATGGGAAGGAATAACTATCAGCCCGTAACGTCAGAGGCCCCTAAGGGAAAACCCAAGGTAGTTCATTTACCCCGTACAACGGAGACCATGGCCCGACAGAAGACCAGCAGGTCAGGTACTTAAACAACGTGGAGACAAATAATGACCCAGTTGCAAATACTAAGGTACCAGGGTTCCGCGGAGTAACTCATGGCCCATTGCTTTTCCGAGGATCTGATGACTTCTCGAGGTATCGCAACGGTCTTCAGGAAGAAGTTTGGCGGAACTGAGAAGCTAGAACACCAAGGACCAAGTGTCGGGAAGGCACTCCACCACACGCACGAAGGTCGGCACCTGTTTTACTTGGTTACCAAGCGTCCCACTGATCAGAAGCCAACATATGACGCACTGCGGCGAAGTCTCGACGACCTACGGAGTAAGCTTCCGAGACTGCGTGTCATGAAGCTCGCCATTCCAAAGTTGGACTGTGGACACGACGGCCTGGAGTGGAAGGTTGTCAGGGACATGATCGTACGGACATTCGCCAACTCTGGAGTTGCCGTATTGGTGTGCACGTTGAACCCCTGGAAAGAAAGTGCGTCTCGATCAGTAGAAGCTCATAAATGCCCGATTTCTCCAGACTATGCTCTGAAGCAGAGCACTTTTAAGGAGGGGGCAGTGCTACGGTCACAGACAGGAAAGCGGAAGCAAGGGATTAGCGGCTTAAATCCGTCGGCGGGAGAAGTTAAACAGGATTAGGACCTCCTCGATCGTCTCCTTTTGTCGGAGGTGATTAAGAATGTTCTAGACATTCCCGGAACAGCTTCCCCTACGTCCGTATTGTAGAATGTTCCGCCTTGCCTATTTAAATATCTCCCTCGCCTCGAGCGAGTCACTCTTAGAGTAGACCACGCACGGTGATGATCTGTAATAAGTGAGTGACAGTGTGGTAAACTAGTTAAACCGGCCCGTGTAATAAGTGTATCAGTGAACTGTGACAGTCTCGCGAGTGTAATAAACTTTTTCTGTTCGTTATTGTGTGTCAGTTTGTCATATTTGGAGAATCTTACGGTCGGTGGACTAGCGAACTGTAAGTATTAATTAGTAGTAATAAATTGTAATGTAACAATACAATATATAATATATAAAAATATATATATATATATATATATATATATAACAACTCTTAGCAATATACATTTATAAATTATTCGAACATTGTTATGAATATAAGAAAATATACTACAGCCCCTAAATTATTCATCATATTTTGAACTGATTCGGAATAAATAATTAACAGAAATTAATTTAAATGCAGCCGTTGAAGTGGAAGGGTTAAGATAATGGAAATACTGACTTTTTATTTTTAAGACAATTAGACATTTCAAATTTAACATTTGATTATTCACTTTATAGTCATCGCATTGATTATTAACAGCTTTTGTTTTTGCGCACAAAATAATACGCTATTATACTCTTTATACTCTCCACATACACATTGCACAAGTTACCAATCTCTTTAATATTATCCCTAATATCTTCCCGCGACCTGGTTACATGCAGTTTTTCTCAGATATTTTACTAAATATTTTTAATAATTTTTTATTTTAATAATAGAACTAATGAAAACGAGCTGTTAATTATTTTCTTGCTGATTAAATTAAATCAGCGGGTTTTTTTTTTCTAAAAAGTGTCATGCATCAAACTAGAATTGTTTAATCAACGTACCTAGTGCAAAGCTCTAAAGGAATAAGAAAGATTTTCCGCTCTGGTTGGCCTTCTGTTTATGAGATTTTCATACTTAGTAGGGGGAATGCTTAATTAAAAGTTGTGCGAAATGGCTTTCTTTATTTTACACTTTTAATATCATATTTTATTTTAGGATAGCGCATAAAGAAATAATAATATTTAGAAGTAGTTATTACAGAAAAGTCTTGAAATTTTCCCGAACTGCGGGTTTCGAAAACCTATTATTAGTAGGTCTGAGATTGGGCAAGAGGACAATTATAGACACAGGAAGGCTCATGTTTACCTAAATAGTTTTATAGTAGGAATAAAATGAAAAAAATAAATTTATAAGAGGGTCAAACTGTTCATTAGTAAGACAACGTTTCGACACACATTCCAGGTTTTCTTCAGGCCTAGTAGGATCATGGGTTGACACTCCCACCCACCTCCATTTTCTTCCTCATATATATATATATATATATATATATATATATATATATATATATATATATATATATATATAACTTAAGAGCTGCGGCACTCAAAAAGTAAAAAAAAAAAAGAATGATATGGGTAAAGAACGACACTCATGAAGGCTGTTCAAACACTAGTTTATTGAGATACAAATCCTCTATTTATACTCTTTACAATGTTTACAGTCCCTGTTTGGGATTATAAGGTATATTATTATCTATGTCTTCTTAACTCTCCCGTGCTAGTTTATGAACAAAAAAAAAATAAATACAAGAAAGTAAAATAAGAATACAAATTCTTTGTTTCTGAATTTGTATGCCTACAAAAATGGTATCTATGTTTTACACATCAGCATACTTATATACAAACTCAAAACTATGGTACTTTACAAAACTATACATTACACCACAGAATAAAAACCAAAAATAAAACTACACTGTTTTCTTCACCAAAAAATACAAATAAACTACTGACAAGAAAAAAAAAATAATACATGCTTATGGGCTGGCTTCCCCAGCTGGCACTTTGAGCTGTTCTATATGGACCGTTCTACGTTTTCTGGGCTCGGCCAGATGTTGGATGGTAACCAGATTATGCTCCCGAATGGAAACCACTTTGAATGGGCCCTCGTACGTCGAGACCTCCTTTGCGCGATTCGACGTAATTCGTCTATAGACGATAGTACCGATTCTTAACATTCCGGTGATGTCTTTCACGCCCTCTGTTGTCTCTCGCTATTCTCTTATTCTTTTCTGCTACCATCCGCCCATGCGCTTTCCCCCATGTTCTCTCGAGTCCGACTCTATTGGCTACTAGTCGATCCGCCAAGTCTTCGTCCACTACCGTACTCCTCCCATCTCTCCTTCGTGCCCGGAGACCGAAAAGAGCCTCAAAAGGGGAAAACCCAGTGGCCATGTGGATCGAATCGTTGTACGCCGCTATGGCGTGGGGCATTGCCTCATCTGCCTCCAGGCTCTTGTCCGCATGGAATACCCTCAGATGTTTTCCCAGGGTACTATGTAATCGTTGGATCCCCCACCCCTTCTCCTCGGATGACCAGGGGTGTTTCAGTGCCATTCGACCCCGAGTTCCTGCATCTCCTCGCAATTAGGCATTATCAAACTCTCTGCCCCCATCCGAGGAAATTCTATCCGGTACCCTCTTAGAATTGGAACCAGATTCGAAGGGCATCACTGACTGCCGCTACTGACTTCTCCTTCACCGGGTGGGCCATAGCTATTTTACTGAAGGTGACCACTATCGTCACCCATGTGAAACCTCTCCACGTGAAGGTGTCTATCTGGAGGTCTCTCACCGGTGCTATGGGGGTAGTCGTCTCTGTTTGTAATCCCATCGGAGGGTGACGGTCGTACTTCGCGGTATGACAGATGACGCATTCTCTCACGATATCTTCTACCATTCTCCTCATCCCTACCCAATAATACCTCCAGTTTTAGGGTTGCAGTAGTTCGCTTCCTCCATCGATTTATACCCCTTTTTCGCGAGGTATAGTACTCAGGCATTATCAAGACACAAAAACAAAAAAAGGTTATGTGAATCACATCTCAAAGAAAAGGTGCAATATATCCCAAAGATCAACAGCCCAAACAGGCTCCAAACATGAGACAGCACCCCACCACCAAGACGCTCAATATACAACTCTATATATTGAGTTGGGGTTATATATTCACATAACCTTTTTTTGGTTTTTGTGTCTTGATAATGCCTGAATGGGCGAAACGTCGACCGGTAAGTGGGTGTATTACTGGAGCAATTTTGAAACATAAGACTTTGCATTGTGGTTTTTCCCTATTGCATTATAATAAATAATAGCGTTACTTTTTGAGTTTTTCGCTCTATTTTATTGATTTAAAATTATTTGATATTTGTCCCTTTTTATGTAAACTACAAATTAATAGCTGATATAAGTAAATCATTTATTTGCAATTCTTTGTCGTCATATTTATGAGCTATGCACGTCCACTCTTACTCAAGGAAAGAATTAAATATAATATTGGGTGCCAAAACAAAATTTTTAATTAATTATCAAAGGTTTCTAAAATAGAATTAAATAGTTTATAAATTGACTTTTCATTTATAAAATTACATTTTTATCCTTTTTTTTTTTTAATTTTTGGGGTTACTCTAATGAATATATATATATTACATTTTTAAGTGACCATGGAAATGCGTGTTTAGTTAGTGACATACTAAATGAAATGAAGAAATGTTTTATTTCATAAAACATAATATTTAGCCTAGTAATTCTAAGAATTGAATTTAGTCATATAGAATATATTTCTTCTCCCTCAAGAAGCGTAATATACAAATGTATTTATATGATTTATCTTTCTATGGTGCCTGCCAGGAACGTAATCTTTACTAGTGCTATTCCAGGGACTGGACTTTTCTCTAGCCTATTTATTCAAAACATAATACACTACAGCTATACACTCAGTCGCATATATACCTTTATTATAATTGGAATGAAAATTACAAACACCGATAATACCTCGTACGCTTAATTGCAGGAACATTAAAAAAAATGCAAGTGCAGACTGTTTATCAATTAAACAGATTAAATTCCACGTTATAAAACAATAAACACATTAATTTACCAAACTGATGATATAACTCGTCTATGATTATTAAGGTTAAAATAATAATAACATCTTTTATGAAATTAACTAAATGGAAATGCCACTTTCATTAACTGCTGACGATTCTTTTAACAATATCCTCCACTTTCCTAATCCTTCTACTCAAAACTCTTTTCATTAGTATTACATTATTATATCTTTCTTAAAATGGAGTGACACAGCTTAACAGCCATTTTTAAGTTCCTCTGAGATTTTTATACGCTACGACCATTTAATGAAACTATTATACAACTATTCCCTGGCTAAACTACAGTTCCGACCCCGACATACATAAGAACTGAACACGGCCATGGCTTCAAGGTCCGGTGACCATGGAGCTAAATAAGATATTTACGGTTGCAGACGGTGCGGCAGTAAAAGGCTATAGTACCCCATCGTGGGTCATTACCTGTCTTGTCGATGTTTACAGTCTTTTACTTTTTTATAGCGATGACGTCGAGTGTCGTTATAAAGCCAACCGAATGTTAGTCTACGTCTGGAGGAATAAAATTGCGACTATAACACACATTATGTCGTGTAGGTTTACACTTTATAGTACTATCACCCCAAAAGATGAAGGTTGGGATGCTAATTTAAATTTTATAACAAGAAATAGAACTGGAATTGCTTAGCTAACAGCACTCACACCGTATTCGACTTTTCTAAAATGTAATGAACCACGTAACCCATTTAAGTGATCATCAAAGAAATGATGAATCAAATAATAGTAATTATTTGAATAGCATTCATCGTGTTCTTTTTGGTTTTTCAAGACGCACAGCTGAGAGAATATATGGTATTTAGGTTTTTTAGAAATGGCACATGATTGTTCTGAGGACAGTATTTTCTGGTCTAGGTATTGCACTGCTCGTTATGCCAGATGGATAAGTGAAACATTATAGTATTCACGTTCGTCTTATTGTACTTACCTACAAGAAGGAATATTGAGAACTACAATATATTGTCTTCCATAGCTCACATCCGAGATGCCAACAACATTATTTCAACAGAATTAGACGGGGATACTAGAGGTCATCGCGATCAACAATTGAGGAAAACTATGGTATCCAGCGTCGTAAGTTTGTCCCATATTGCCTTTGGTATTTGGTCTTATTAAGATGGTAGGTGTTCATCTTAAAGGTAAGTAGTATAAAGCAGAAGCTAGTTAAGTTTCTATAATCGGTAATGTTATTGGTAACGTCTTCATCATTTAGGAACAATAAAAAAAAAAAAAAAAAACTCAACGCTGATATCATTGCTAAGGTTATCCTGGTGATGAAATGGATAAGGCCCTTACAAGGTGGCTAGTCTCAATGGAAGTAATGTCGGTTTTATTGTATTCTAAGCTAAATTAAATTCAACAATTTCTGCATGCAAAAAATATAAATAGGTAGAGAAAGTATATAAACTGTAATATTATTTAACAAAACTGATGGGTCTGACTGAGGTAGGAACCAGGATAGCTTAGTTGGTAAAGAATCACAACGGAAATATGGGAGACCCGAGTTCGAATCTCGGCCCTGGGTATATCTTTTCTCTTCAAAAATAAAAATATTTAAAATTATAACAAGTAATAAAAAAATAAAATAAAATAAATTATTTAACAAAACATTGGGAAAGTTTCTTAAAACACTATAGGATACAAAAGACAAATTTGACTTTATTATCATAAAAATATTTAAAATTATAACAATTAATAAAAAAATAAAATAAAATAAATTTATCTCTAGCTGGTACAAAAACATGTGTTTTTGGCTCAATTGATTAGGACTAAAGTACGACTTTTCTCCCTGTGCATTAGAAATTGAGTCAAAAAGTTAACATTATTCTCTAGGGAATAAAGTAAAAATATGACAACCTAATTTGTCTAAATAATGTACTGAAAAAGTGTTGTACTGAAAAAGTTGTGGGTTAGGTTGGTACACCTGTCACACCGGCCATTAAAATCAGCTGTTGTTTCAAAACACCAAAACTGGTAACAGAAGTTCATTTGTGTTCAGGTTGTGTAAGTTATGGATCCACCACATATTGTAAAAGAAGCAAATAATGTTATTTCAAATTTATTGCCAGCTATATCAAGTCAGATTTATAGTAAAAAGTACGATGACTTCAAAAATGGTGTAATAAAGAAAATGTGAAAAGCATAAGTGAAAATGTATTACTTGCATCCTTCAATTAATTATCTAAGGTAAGATTTTATCTCCACTATATTATTAGTGTAATAATTGCACATTTAATTTCAGTTTTTGAATTTATTGTAAAACATAACATAATATAAAATATTATAGTGTATAGTTTGCCTTTTTAGATCCCATCTGGAAAAAATTTTGTATGCTCCTCGGGACTAAACTGATCATTATTCCCAGCAATAATTTACTCCCTCGGCTTGGCTTCGTGAATAAAGATAATTATTCCATCGCATTAGTTTGGGTACAAACTTACAGCTGAGGGAATAATGATCTTCTTTAGTCCCTAGGTGCATAAATAACTATGTTCAATAAAACATTGGTAAAGTTTCTTAAAACACTCTAGGGTACTAAAGACAAATTTGACTTTATTATCGTTGAAGAAAATGGTTCGGTAGTGAGTAATATAGGAAGTGAAAGCTCATTCGGATCCAGTCTCCGAAGACATCGGCTTCTCAATTTTTAAATTATAAAATATTACTGTGACATTAACAAACATATGTAATCAATTTACAGTTTGATTATAATTTGAATTATTATTCATTTGTATACTTCTAAAAGTAGTTTCAACATTTATACTTTGGAGTGTTAACAAACGGCCAATTCATATTCTGCCAATTACAAGAATGAAAGGGAAGTTACCCCCTCGCAGATTGATCTCAGTACCCTTCTCCCAACTAACTGTGGTTAAGCTAAAGCTACTTCAGAGAGACTTTTCAGCTATACTGATTCTACTATAAAACAAAGAATGTGTTTTAAAGAATGTAAAAGGATGTTAGATTAACACAACAATATTTGACTAAGTTTATATTTTTTTATTAAAATTTATTTATTCTCTCCTTTTAAAGCATTCAAGTTTTGAATATTGATTAGCTAGGACTTCCAAGGAAACTTTATGTTTTATTTGGTAATATAAAGCTTTGCTTTTCATGTTTACTAGATCTACCGACTTTACATTGATATTTCTCAGTAATTAGTAGTACCAACACTTTTACCTACATATTTGACTTGGAGAATATTTTTGTGAAATCTTTTTAAAAAATCGGATGATAAACGATTATTTTCCATTTCAGTGACATAGATTCTCTCCTTTTTCGGATTTTTTTAAGGACAGTAATTGCATTTGATTCTTGACCCATTTTCACAACCACGTACGTAACCAGTGTAACTTGGCCCATGAAAATGTTGCTTAGTATTCTTAATGATATGATTACGTTCTTCTAATTATGATCTTCGCTGAATATAAAAGAATGAAATTCGGCAATTTAATCTTTCTGGCTACAGAGTATCATTTCGACCAATTTAGATTTTACAGAACTCTGTGTGAAGCAAATTGAGATTTGTTACACAGTAATCCGCCGCTTCCAAAAACAACCTTGATGATAAATAAATAAAAATAATATTGTTATATTACTCCTAAATAACTATACTGTTCAATTATTTCTATTTCATGAGATGAAAATGGTTGACTGGATGATCTTATGTAAAGGAGATGGTTGGGGGGTGCAGTCAATAAGAACACCGAATAAGTGAAATACTTATATTATGTGCCGACGTTTCGACCTATGTCGATATAGGTCTATTTCGACATAGGTCGAAACGTCGGCACATAATATAAGTATTTCACTTATTCGGTGTTCTTATTGACTGCACCCCCCAACCATCTCCTTTACATATTTCTATTTCAGATTGAAAGAGGTTTACTTTTACTCATAACACTTTTTTGTAATTGCCATTCTTAAATTTGATTTCGTTTAGCGAAATTGATTGACATGATTGATTCAATTTTACATGATACCCATATCAACTTATTAACTTTTTAATTAAGTTAAAAACTAAAATTAATAACAATAATATAAATCAGTTCGGATATTTGGATCGTATCGCCAATATTTACCCAATAACTCCCGTAATTGTTAAAATAATAGATTAAATTTGAAATAATAATTAGAAATATTATTAGTAAAAGTACAACGATAGTCTGTTTGAAATATTCCATAATAGGTTTTCACTTATATATGGACTTTAGAGTATCTATCTTATTTTGGTGAAGGTCACCAATTATATCATCAATTTTATTAATCAGAAGTATACCTTCACTTTCTGTTGTTACTGTTTTCAGAATTCGCCTCAGATCAACAGTTTTAGTGAGACTCAGAGGGCATTCGGTACCTCACTTCGTAAAATGATTTACGAAATAATATATGTACAGTGAAATGATTACAGTATTCGAGGGTATTCCGACTTTTGAAAACGGAACTATATAGCATTATGGTAAAACACTAGTTGAGATCCAGAAAATCTTGGTCTCTCATTTGAAGTATTCTTTATTGCTTTTGCGTACTCACTTTCAATAATACTCTCAAAAGTGAGGTATGAATGCCCGTACTGAAGTACAATACAGTACTGAAATTTTCATTGCAATTATTTTCAAGTTTGGTATTATTTGTAGAATATGAGCAATGGAAGAGCTCATCAATCTAATGCAGTCTTGTGGAACACAGCTATCACTTCCTAATATCAAATATTCTACTAAGGAAAAATCTTTGACTACCCTGTTTAAAATTGTGTATATTGAGCTACCAATGCCATTACCAGCTCATCTGTTACTAATTAGATGGTCCTCTAATATTCTGTTCTTTTCTTCGCTTAAAGTTTTTTCAAGATCTGCATCTGCAAACAGATCACATAAGCCTTTCGACGGTTTATTGAAAGAAAAGTTATACTCATTGCAAAATATTTTCCCATAAGCCACCTCCGATGAACTGATGACTCTCAACTTTGGGCATCAAATTGATATGCTGCCAGATATCGTTTGATATCGTACCAGAACTGCTGCTTTGTCGTTCTACTGTAGTATACTTCTTTTCATGTTTTCCCTGCGTCCTAATTTGGAAATTATTAGTTTCTGTTGCTCGCTTTTAAGTAGGTTTTCAGACGAATTTCTAGTGATCCAGTGTATAGTAATTCGTATCCCTGAACTCGATTATTAACCAAAAGGAAAAAGCATTAAAACTATTTTTATTTTATTTCTATTTGTTTTCCCTTTCCATCTTCTTAGTGGATTACTCATGTCGGTTGTACAGAGGATAAACATTCGGAAATTTAACGAATTACATAGGTGCATGCAATAACATAAACCCATGTGCTTCCGATGTCATACATTTTTGAGAATGACAAGGTTCTATGTGGAACATTGGACTATGTGACTCCGATTTAAAATCTTCACGACATACACTCTGCCGCGATTTTTTGATGTTTTGAAGATCTATGTATAGTTTCCAACATATAGAACCATTTCATATCGAAATCTCCGATTTTTCAATTTTGTAACATGCAACCTTGTAATACTAAGGTAGCGAGTTGTAGAAACAGGACAGTCTCAAATATATACTGAACGCAAGATTCTACATGGGTAGTAGTGGTACAGGTTTTTTTTAATGTATAATTTCATTTCGTGTTTTTTTTTTTTTTACTACTTTTAACCTTAATCCGAATTTATAAAGTATTGGTCTGAATTTTGAATAAAGCTTTGACTCAAATACCGACATATTTCGCTAAAATCATATCGTGCTTTTAGCCCATTGAGGCATTATTACCACATTTAGTGTAATATTACTGTTAACTGAATCTTCCCTCACTCCAGAACAATATTGCTCTTCTGTAATTACAAGACATTCTTACGCTATCAAGTTACTCTGCCAGTTAGAATAGTTGTAACTCTACATTTGATTAATTTAAACCAATTCACTAACACTTTGTATCTGATGGGGTCTTGAATAACAAACTTTACGATAAATGTGATGACAATAATTATGCCTTTCAAGAAATAATTGAAAATATTATTAAAATGAATAAATTGGCCTTGGTCCCAATTAGGACTCTAGTTTATAATTTTCAAATGGAAAATGATTGTAGGTGTTTCTTGAATTTACTTCTACTACTTTTTTCCCCATAAATAACCAATAGTGCAGTTCGCTGGTTCTTCTTCTTATTGTTGCCATGTACTGCAATTTATTGTATTATTAAGGCTTTTCTTGAGCAAAGTTACATCAAATGTTATTATTATTATTTGTGTACTACCATGCACTTCGGCCTGAAGAGGAGTCCTGAAAATCGCTATCCTAGGTTTAGACTACTGAGAAATTTTAGATAGTCTTTAAGTATCAGTTCATGAAGTACCTGGTGTCCTCCAGGGCCAAGGTCAAATGTCCTCTTTCGACATAGTGCTTTACGTTCAAAGAGAACGTACCAAGGGTTCCGTCCTCCTCTGTGTGCCATCTGCACCGAGATCCTTGTTCAATGCCCAAGCGATGCATATGTTTCCTGAGTTTATAGTGCCCAGTGACGGCTTCAACCATACTTTTGAGGTCGATTCTCGATATGTGAGCAGCTTCTTTCTTGATTTTTTCAGAAAGTTTGTCATTGGGATCCTGTATAAAATTTTAGTATGCCTTATCTTGGCTCTATCCCAACGCGACTTTATCTTCCTATTGGCTAGTTTGTTGATTGTATCCCTACCCAGGAGACATCTAATGTTACTTATTTTTTTCTGCAGTTGATGTTTATTACATGCTTTTAAAACGAAATTAATAGGTTTATACCAGGAAAGGGTTTTTTAGCTTGAGAACAATACTTTATTAAAATAAAGAAACCGGAATAGACTTATTAAAATTTTGGGTGGTCATCTTAACTTTTTAACATGATTGTCCTTTGATATTGTATCTAATAAGTGATCAGAGTAATTTTTTTTATCTTTAGTTATGCAATGCATATATTGTTTTGTTTTTTAATTACAATAAATAAGATAAAGTACAGATGTAAACACTATAGTTTTTTAATAAATTACCTTCATTATTTAATTTTTTCCTTTAGTATTTTCTGCCTAATAGGTTTTAGCCTCCTTTCACTCATCCTCAAACGTTTTCACTATGTAATTCCCGAATAGAGGTCATAACTAAAATACAACAATCAATAATATCCCTTAATAACGCTTCCACAGAGTTAGAATAAAATAAATACTGTTTGCTTTGATAATTTCTGATAAGATATAATCTTTTTTTTTTTTTTATCTAAATTTTATTTTTCATGTTTATATTTACTTCGTTATTTTGCGATTTGCTCAATTACCATTGTGGTAAAAAAGGGATTATCATTAACTTTTTTCTCTATGTTACCTTATTTCTTATGTAGATTTCCTAAAATCTTTCTATACTAAATTGACTAACCAACTAAAAGCAGAAGTTAGAAAAGTGAAATTCATTATTTAACAATCCTAACTGAAAATCTAACGACTACTGACAAATCATTATGGATAACCACAAAAAAGATCCTTCACTTTAAAAAATTTAACTATCCATTACTGAATCGAATGACTGGACAAGATCTGATGAAGAAAAAGCACAGTTATTCGGTCAATTCCTTTCTAAAACTTTTCAAACACATCCTGATATTATGAATCCATCTCACCATGAATATATATATATATATATATATATATATATATATATATATATATATATATATATATATATAAAAGAGAATTAAATATTCCCCTAAAAATGAACCTTCCTCCCAAAGCATTCCATCCTTCTGAAATATCTAATATTATTCTCAGATTACCTTCTCGCAAAGCTTTTGGATACGACTTCATCACGATCCACTTATTAAAACATCTTCCTAGAAAAGCCAGTCTATTCCTCACCTACAAATATTACGCACTACATATCCAAAATCCTCAAATCCTCAATGACCATACTTTATTACTAATAGAGTCATCCCATATGACCTTGATACTCCATTTGTTCCTGATTTGACGGCAATCTTGTTTACCTTTTTGTATGTTGACGATTTTAGCGATTCATCTTATTTTACTGACCGCTGCTCGAAACAAGGATATGTCTATCCTTTCCATTGTCCCAGGAGTGATGCCTGCGACCTGGACCTCTCTTTCCTTCAATCTTGTGTTGTACGAATATCTGCAGTAGGCGGTACTTTCCATTTCGCATCACATGACCAAAGCAAACTAATTTATATCTTTTGTTGCGGTCGCAATGCTTCTTTATTCCTTGTAGTAGGCTCTCGTTGGTGCACATGATGCACCCATGAAACTCAGAACATACCCAGATAACACTACATTTCGAATGCTGCTCTTCTGTATATCGTATACTATCTAAGGTCTCTAGCTCTGTAAAAGATCTAAAGCTTTAATAAGATATTTACAAGCCTTATCTAAACTAAATATTCTTCAAGTATTTTCTCCAATTATCGTAAATATTATTTTAAAATGCTTAATTATTAAATATCTTAATTTCAAATCTAACTTACAATCAAATGAATAACCAAAACATTTCGAAAAACATATTAGTTTAACTTAACTTGAACAAGCAAACATATATTAGAAAAAATAAAATACTCGCATAATAACTTTCTCATAAAATTCCTATTTATCAGTCATGAGACGCTCTATGAAGTGAACTTTTCTGTTTTAAAAAACTGAAAAACTAATCTGATTAACTATTTAATTTTTAATTTTTAATTAATTAAAAGTTTAATTAAATAGTTATTTCGTTATGAAAGTATCGAAAAGATAGTGAACACCATTACTTTCATCATGAATAAATGAGTAAAAAATTAATAGCAACTACATAAAATAACTTAGTATTATAACCTTTAATATAAAATATTAAATAAATTATTTTTATGTCGATTTTTGGTTAAACAGTATTTAAAATTTAGGTTTCCTTGTTCCTTGTTAACAAGCGGTCTAATGATTTCCTCGAACAACCAAGATTTCTCTTCTTTCGAAGACTGTCAGTGTTCTACTCCCCCTCGTTTGTTTCCGTTTCTCTTTCATCTTCTTTCCTCAGAAATAGGAACAGTATTTCGAAAATCTTTTATTGAATATAGATTCAATAGTTATAGAACTGTCATGAGGATTTGACCAGGTTATGTAGCAACAAACTCATTATTCATGGTCTAAATCCATTTCGATTTTATATCTCTTTCTACCTGACTAAAAAGCAAACCGTGGGGTCACCTGTAATTTAGTTATTACGATGACAACTTACTGTGTCCAGGATAATGGACTCACAAGAATTTTTCGGATTTTTTGAAGCTGGTACAAAAATCGGTAGTTATGCCATTCTTTGGAAGGAACGTACAAAGGATGGCGGTGTAGGGATTCAAATACTCGTTAAAGATCATTATAGACAAAATTCAGGACTAGTAGCATAAGGTGATGCTAAATGGGTAAACCAACTAAAGCCACCTATTATGAAGATAAAACAATTACGAAATAAACAGGGACGATGGCGGTGATAAAATATAATACGCTAATAGAATCTTTTTACAACCTATCTCCTACTTGAATTAATACTTTTTCAACAATAATAATCCAGACAGAAGCAAATGGTATTACTTTTATTTTATATTTCAAATATAAGCACTGCGGCCTTCAGAACTATTTTGATCCATACATTATATTGTTTTTATTACATCTGACACTGACACTCACTCATTTACACTAATAACAGCACACTCCACTCACCCCAACATTGCAGACCAAGGCCAATGGCAGTACTTACCCTAGGATCACCTTCCCTAGGTAGCCGCCCCGGATGGGTGAGTGTGTCAGGATGCTCTTAGGAGGGAACTAGCTGATAACCAGCTCCTCTTAAACTATTTTATCAGGAAACCTCAACATTTAGAAGCCGGATTGTCTACATGGAAACAACATAGCACCCGTCATCTGGACTTCACCTTTGGATCGTGGAACTTTTTAACTCTATATAGACCCGGAGCAACTAAACTGCTCCTAGACGAAATAAACCGCTACGGAATTCACATTACTGCACTACAAGAAATCCGGTGGACTGGACAGGGATCTATCGAAAAGAAAAGCCACACTTTATATTACAGTTGTGATAATAGATCACACCACTTTGGAACTGGGTTTGTTGTTGGGAAGAAACTCAGGCAACTCGTCATTGATTTCAAACCTGTAAGCCCCCGAATGAGCTCCATAAGGGTAAAAGGGAAATTCTTTAATTGTACATTGTTCAGCTGCCATGCTCCAACTGAAATGTCAGATGAGCAATCCAAGGAAGAATATTATGACCTGCTAGAAAGAACTATTAAGGCGTGTCCTCGTTCAGACGTAATATTAATCGCAGGCGATTTCAATGCGAAGATTGGTAAGGAAGCAATATACTACCCGACTATGGGTAAGTATAGCCTGCATGATGCCTGTAACGACAATGGACATAGACTGATTAATTTTTGTATATCACACAACCTTGTAGTTTACAGCAGTCTATTTCCCCACAAAATAATTCATCTTGGTACCTGGACTTCCCCTGGTGGAAATACAGTCAACCAGATTGACCACTTTCTTATAAGTGCTAGACATAGATCGAATCTTCTGGATGTCAGAACTTTTCGCATAGCTAATGTGGAATCGGACCACTTTCTAACTCTGGCTAAAGTTAGAGCTAGGATCTCAATTGTGAAAACAATGCAAGGGCAAAGATGTAAAAAGTTCAACTTACAAAAACTTCAAGAACCCGAAGTTTCCGAAAAATACGTAAATAAAATTAACGAAAAGTTCTTTAAGGCGCCATCTACAGAAGATGTCGATGAAATGTGGCCAACATTGAAAATATCATCCGTGATGCAGCAGAAGAAGTAATTGGCCCCAACCAAGTACAGAATAGGTCGCCATGGTTTGACGAGGAATGTAGCCAGGCTACTATACAAAAGAACAATGGCTACACACTGATGCTTCTGAAGAAACGTACCCGAGCATCAGCTGATATTTATCGCCAGCGCCGAAGAGAAGAAAAGTATATCCATCGACGAAAAAAAATAAACTGGGAAAACAGAGAGTTAGGAGAAATAGAAAGATTGAGGAGCATCAATGAATGCCGACATTTTTATGAAATAGTGAACAACGGTCAAAAGCCGTTCAAGCCTCGAATCTCAGCTTGTAAAGACACAGATAGATCTCTGTTAAATGATAAAAACCAAGTGCTACGAAGATGGAACAAGTACTTCAGTCTCTTGCTCAATGGAAATAGGGTACAGGAAGATCATCGGGAAGATATGGACCTTAGTCGAACTCCTGAAGATGATATTGAACCCCCAGACGAAGAGGAACTGTGTAAGGCCTTTGATAGGCTTAAGAACAACAAAGCACCAGGCTTTGACAGACTTTCTGCCGAGCTATTCAAGAAAGGGGGAGATCAGCTCTTCACTCATGCAAAATCTTCTTGTTACGATTTGGACAGAAGAAATCACCCCGAAAGCATGGAATAAGACAGTTCTATGCCCTATTCACAAGAGAGGAGATCTTCTTGAATGTAATAACTATCGAGGCATATCTCTACTGCCATGCGCCTACAAGATTTTCTTAAGCATACTTTATCAACGATTACTACCGCATGTTGAGAGAGTTCTGGGGAAATATCAGTGTGACTTTCGTAAATGTAAATCTACAACAGACCATATATTCGCACTACAAACCATACTTGAGCGCGGAAGGGAATACCAGGTACAGACGCACCATCTATTCGTTGATCTTAGATCTGCTTATGACAGCATTCAACGTGAGGCCCTGTATCAGGCAATGAAAGACCTCAATTTGCCTGTAAAGCTCATCCGTCTTGTAAAACTTACAATGAGCAATACCGAATGTATGGTGCAAATTCAGGGAGATCTGTCTGAGGGACTCATCTCTTATAATGGCGTTCGACAGGGAGATTCCCTGGCTTGTCTGCTCTTCAATATTGGTCTGAAAAAAGCTATAAGAGAATCTAAGATTCAGACCAGTGGGACCATCTTTAACCATATGGTACTGATCCTGGGATATGCTGATGATATCGACATTATTGGGAGATCAAGAGCTGTTGTGGAAGAGGCCTTTCTTGCTCTTGATGATGCTGCTAGGAAGCTGGGACTTGCCGTCAATTCTGACAAAACCAAATATATGACTGCTGGTAAACAAAGAGGTATTAACGAAAGATTTCTCCAAATTTGCAATTACTCTCTCGAACAGCTTGATGAGTTTGTATACCTCGGATTTCAGGTCAATTCCATCAATGACGTCTCGGCAAAAATAAAGAGGCGAATAGCATCGGCCAATAGGTGCTATTTTGGACTGCGTCGCCACTTAAGAAGTAGCTTGTTATCAAGATCTACAAAACCAATATTATATAAGACGCTAATTCGACCAGTGATAACCTACGCATCAGAAACTTGGGTACTTACGAAGTCTGATGAAAAGGATCTCCAAACATTTGAGAGAAAGATACTCAGACGCATCCTCAAATAATCAGTAAAGGATGGTTTAGTTTGGAGAAGAAGCACAAATAGAGAAGTATACTCATTGATTGGTGAGCCTGATGTCGGAAAAATTGTGAGGATTGGTGGCCTGCGCTGGGAAGGCCATGTAGCAAGGATGGGAACTGATGAGATCCCAAGTAAACTGCTTAATGAGCGCCAACACGGAACAAGGCCGATAGGCCGCCCTGAGCTGCGATGGTTGGATGGTGTTGAGGAAGATGCAAGGACCCTGCTCGGACTACGGAATTGGAGAGCAGCTGCACTTGGCCGGTTAAGCTGGCGGAAGCTGCTTGAGGAGGCCAGGACCCAGTAATGGGTTGTTGCGCCAATTGAAATTGAAAAAAGAATCACTTGGAATCGCATCAGGAGATAATATGCTGTCTTATGATGACAGAACCAGAACATAAGTGATTCTGCAAGCTAAAGATCAAACGGAGTACCTATCGGAGAGTACTTATTTACATGTAATAAATAATTACTCACATGCTAGTGTGAGTTGACAAACTATATTCGCAAATATACTCAAACCCACCAGTTTCAAACCTAGCAACCTCTTCAATTCCTAATTATCCTCCGATGTTTCTGAAAAGAAGATGGCCTCATGACCTCCTAAGTTGAACTTGATACTTGAGTATCACCACTGGGTAGTTTCTCTACTTGTCCTTAGTCATGCCAATATATACCATTCACTCTATTTACTTGTAAATTGGATTTAATAAATTATAAAAAAAGATTATCACCGGAAATAGACTAACACTACAAAAATTATACGGTCACCTGTTGTCTAGTGGTTAGCGTAACAAACTACTAAACCCAAGATCGCGGGTTCGTAGCCCGGCAGGTGGCCCTAGGATTTTTTAAGGGAGTAAAAAATTCTTAGTTACGTTGTCCTTCGGAAGGGACGTTAAACGGGGGTCCCGAGGCTGTACGATGTCAGGTACTCGTTAAAAATCCCTATCCTAATTAAACCTGGATAGGCAAAATTTAGAGCTCCCACTGTAGCATCGTCCGATTAGCCATAGCAGCATAAAGTGACGTTAAATGAACAAACAAACAAACTACAGAAATTATAATTTTATTAAAAATTATATCGGTGTTCGCCATTGAAAATAATAATAATATTTATTTAAGAAATTATACCAATGTCATTTGGCACATATTGTATTTTCGATCTTATTTTGAAAACCTCCTCAAGGTATTCTCCTGGAAGCGTTTATGGAGAAAGCTCCCATTGAAGTCATTTAGCGTGGTTCATCTCTCTATTGTAGATCCCTGCTCTATAGACCTTTCAGTCTCCTTCTCGGATTCTGTGGTAGTGTGTCTGTCAGTAATGGTGGTATAATAAAGTTTGGATGTCCAGGAAGTGAGTCATGAAATTGTTTGTAGTTTTTCTTGATTGTCTCAGTCACGAGTGATATGTTGAGATCTTTGTGTAATTATTTATTAGTGATGTAAAATGGACAATGTGTAATATAACGAAGGAATTTCGATTGAAATATTTGAATGATCTTTAAGTTGGATTATTTGCAGGAGCCCCACGCTTGCGAGGTATTAAGTAGCATGTTGTATGTTATAATTTTGATGAGTTACAAGTGTAACTAGGACAGTATTATTGTTAATACCATATTTGTAAATATAAGCAATGTAAAACATATAAAAGCAGGATTATGAGACATAATAAATGAGTATCGTTTCAGAAGTCTAATAGTGTGTTTTATTTCGTTCCTTTTAATCTTTTTTTTATTACTATCCGTGTCACGACACTTAAGTGGTGCCGAAACCCGGGAACTTGTGAAAAGAAAACCAGGTTAAGGATTTTTTTTTTCTTTCTGTTCAGCACCTTTACTGTGATCACGAAAAAGGTAATAATGCCTGAAGGAAACAATATTCTGAGACCAGCCGTGCTCACGATGGACGCACAACCTCAACCACAACCCGCAACACAACCTCCGCTAGAAGCACAGGAATCAGTGTTAGGACTAAACACTAATTTCCCGTTGTTGCCGACAACTACGCTGTCATTAGCGCGTGCGGACATAGCTGCAAGAGAAGCGAATGAGTTAGAGCGCATGAAGCTTAGGAAGAACAATGCGCGGGATCTGAGGAGAGAGATAAGCGAGCTCGAGAGGTTTGATGGTGAAGTCGGGGAGCTTAATCATTTCCTGAAAGGAGGAGACCGAATCATGTATTATATTCACATTCAGACCGAGGCTAATCACATAGAGGAATTGGATGCCACTAGACTAAGGGCAGCTCTGATATGTCGTGCCAGGAGGAGCATACTCAACCTAATCCAGGCCGATGAGGAAACGCCGTGGCACTTAGTTAAGGAAAGGTTAAAGAAAGAATTTGGTGGGGGACTATGGGCTCCCGAGGAAGACATGCTCCAGATGTTCAGGGAGTATCGGAAACCTGGACAAACAAAAGGACAATACGCAGCAGTACTGCTAGCGCGGTACAATAAAATAACAGATTTCTTATAATTTTTTTTTTCTTTTTTTAAACTGGATTTATTGTAAATTTTATCTTCGAGAAAAAAAACCTGCTTCCAGTCAATTATTTTATTCTTTATAAACAAAACGTTTCGACACTATGGTGTCATTCTCAATCATTTCCTTTTCTGCATTTTTTAAACTGGAAAGTCAATACTTTTAAATAATTCTTAAAGAGATCTATAGTCCTCCATGGTCAAAAATTATATTGCATTACCTTATATGCAATATAATTTTTGGACCTCCGAAACAGGACAGGATCACATATGTTAAGGAACGGAGATATCCTCAGGCACTTCGGTCCCATATCCGTAAGAACTCAATTCTCTCAAGGAACAGGGGATCATCGTCAACAGTACGTCGCCGTATAATAGTCCTCTATGGGCGGTTAAGAAGAAGAGTTTACTGGGGGATGGGAAAGACCGGTGCAGAGTGGTGGTAGACTATCGGAAGCTTAACGATAACACTGTTGACGAGAGATATCCGATCCCGCGGTTCGAGGACATTCTAGATAGGCTGAGCGGGGCGACCATTTTCAGTACGCTCGACCTTAAAGCGGGATACCATCAGATTAAGATGCACCCGCGCGATCAACATAAAACCGCGTTTAGCTTCGAGAGGGGACATTACGAATTCACGCGCATGCCGTTCGGCCTAAAGAACGCCCCAATCACCTTCCAGCGCTTGATGGATGAATTTCTCATAGGCCTAGGAGAATCCTTCTGCCAAGTCTACATGGACGACCTCCTTATCTTCAGTAAGACGGAGACGGAACACGTGGAACATTTGCGCAGGGTTTTCGCGAAGATCAGAGAGTTTGGTCTCAAGCTGTCCCAGGAGAAATCGATTATGGGGCAAGAACAAATCACGTTCTTAGGCCATAATATTTCCAAGGAAGGGATCAAACCTGACGCAACTAAAGTGGAGGCGATTCGTAAGATGGTGGTGCCGCATGATGTTAGGGGTATCGTCGCCTGTTGGGAACCCTCAACTACTACAGAAGGTTCATACCGGATATGGCAGCATATCTCTTACCTCTGAACAAGCTGCTCAGAAAAAGGTCGAGGATAGTCGTCACGCTTATCATGGAGAACAACATTCGAAAATGCATGGAGACGCTGCAAGAAAAACCTGTGCTAGCGTTTCCGGATTTTCAAAGACCCTTCGCGTTAACGACGGATGCGAGTGAGTATGCATTGGGGGCAGTATTGTCGCAAGGAGAGGCTGAGGGCGAGCGTCCGATAGCTTATGCAAGTAGACGGCTCACAGACGCTGAGACGAGATATAGCGCTTTGGAGAGAGAGTTGCTTGCTATTATATGGGCAGTGGAGCATTTCCGGTCGTACATCTTCGGAAGGAGGTTCCGAGTAAACACCGATCATGGGCCACTCCAATGGATCGGAAGACTTAAAGAGACATCGGCGAGAGTGGCCAGGTGGAAGGAGTTCTTAGATCAATATAACATGGACGTTATCTACAAACCGGGAAAGGAGAACGTTGTAGCGGACTGGCTGTCTCGGGCTATTACAACGAACGCGGTAGAAGAAGTTGGGGAATCATCACGAGACGTACGGCAATTCCTGAGTGAATGGACACCAGAGAGGGAAGGAGGTGAGGCAACGGGAGGTCAAGAGCTACCATCCGAGGATAGTTCCACAGACGACAGACCGGATAGTATGGAAGAAATAGATGATGGTGGATCTATTTAGTAAGGTAGCCATGGCCTATCCAGTACAGGAACGATCGGCGAATGCGGTGTTAGCGGCATTAGGCCGCTGGTTTCAGTTTTACGGGGTTCCAGAACAGATCGCATTAGATAGTGGTCGAGAGTTCGACAACGCAGCAATTCGGGAGGAGATGCGCGTGTTAGACGTCAAATGGCACCTCAACTCGCCGGGACATTCTAAAAGCAGGGGATGTATTGAGCGGCTTCACGGCACCCTCAGTGAGCATCTGCGGGTATACCAAAGTGAGAAAGGGTTGGAACCAGACGTTGCCAAGAGCAAAGCCATTGTTGCGTACAATCATTCTATCCATGCGGTCACGGGGTTCTCGCCGTTTGAGATAATTTTCGGCTTGAGGGAACGTAGGAGGGATTTTAGAGGGGCCACGGAAGACGAGCTACAAATGGTAAATAACCGCCTGGAAATGAGAGCATTATGGAAAAAGACTTATCGTAAGATTCGAGCCGAGAAAGCAAAGAGGGTGGCGCGAGGGAATTTGGCCGTGCGGGACGCGACAGGGAGAGTGGCAATTGGGACGATTGTGTACCGGAAACTAGGGTCCAATAGAGGAAAAGAACCGTCGCGTTACGAGGGACCATTCAGGGTGACCGTGATCCGGGAACACAATGTGGTTACCATCGAGAGCTTGAATGCCCCACATCGGAGACGGACGGTCCATATCGAACAATTGAAGATCCCAGCACGTGAACCGTCGGTTGAGTAGTTACTGGAGTATCCTCCCGTTCATACAGATACAGAGCCATGTATGAGCTGTATCTCAGTTTGTAATTGTGATAATAGTAGAGTTAAGATTTTTTTTCTGGCTATTTTGTATTGCAATGATTGCGTTCTACGCTGTGTACTATAAATTACATGTGTAAAAGACTGTCTTTCTTTATTGTATTTTGTTTTATTATAGGTAGACTGATGAGGTGTACAGTTCTCGTATGTCATTTTATGTTGTTGTGTTAAGTTATAAGATTCTATTTTCTTTTGTCATTTTTTGTTTTTTTTGTTTTTTGTTTGTTGTTTGTAAGAGTTTCCGAGGACTGTTCGGAAACTGGCAGGGGGGAGTTACAAGTGTAACTAGGACAGTATTATTGTTAATACCATATTTGTAAATATAAACAATGTAAAACATATAAAAGCAGGATTATGAGACAGAATAAATGAGTATCGTTTCAGAAGTCTAATTGTGTGTGTTATTTCGTTCCTTTTAATCTTTTTTTTTATTAATATCCGTGTCACGACACTTAAGTGATGGTTAGTGATACTATATTGTGTGGTATAGTAGTCCTCTAAGGAGAGAAAGTCGGTGATTCAATCAATTGCAAAGAATCCATTAATATTTTTATAAATTTGAAAATAATACTTATTTTTTATTACGTCTCCTCCTCTGTTTCATGAATACCCGATAAGAATATTATATTATAGAGACAAGAAGAGAGCCTATTTAATCTCAAAATATCATATTTTTGCAAATCGAGGAGAAATAAATCATTGAGATCAATTTTATTGGATTCGATACTGCGATGGGGCAATTATTATGTAAGAAATACTGGTCTACTGGTACAGTATTTTTATTTTGTGAAATGTAGAAAATTATACAGGACATAAATAATATGAGAATTAAATGATTAAAATAAATATTTTTAAAAACAATATTATAATTCTATAACATAAATGAATATTGTTCTGAAAATATTTCAGCATATTACATAAATCTTTTTATAAATTTAATATAAGTATACTATTTTAAATTAATTTTATGTATATAAGTATAAAATAACAACGTTAATATTTTTTTTGAAATAGCGTTAGAATTAACTACTGGTTCAGATTGTAAATACCTACCTTCAAGAGCCTTACAGATGATTATATGAAAATATTCTCTTTAACACATTGGGTTAATGATACAACCCCCATTTATATAAAAGTTTTTGCATTGGCAGCGGGACGGAGGCAGGGACAATAGCGCTATCATTTTATTACTGAAACAAGGTTCGGGCATTACTGCCATTCACGGTCCAGGGCCTGCATTACTCCAATCAACTAGGGGGTGGCACTTGAGATTAATAGTATGACGTAAATTTTTTAGATAGCATTGTAATATTAATATTATCATTATTTGTTGAGCGTTATATAACAAAAATATAACAAACACTGCTTACTCATACTCATGGAATCAAGTGAGTGAGCAAGCCGAGTGGCGGCGATCATCAACGAGTGAGGTGGCAAACATCAATAGCTTTAATATTTGCCGCCTCATTGGCGGTGCAAAAAATATTATTGTTTCGCAATTGTATTGTCTACACTAGACGATTCTAGATCACTCCTTCATTTTGCCTGTATAAGCGGGTGGATGGGCCGAACTTTAGGTCAGTTCTGTTCGAGGTGATAACTTCGACAAGCGATATTCTAAAGAACTGCTAGTGCTTTGTGTGCATCTTGACTGCTAACTTATTATATTTTTTTATTAAGTTTATCGAACGAAAATGGTGTCTGGCGGAAAGAAACGAATAGTAGATGCAGAGGGTCGCCAGTTTCAAGAACAATGGTCTGAAGAATTCTTTTTTATCTTGCACAATGGTAAGCCTATTTGTTTCCTGTGTAATTAATCCATTTCAGTGATGGCAGAATTCAATATAAAGAGGTATTACTCAACTAAGCATCCTACGCTGCTCTCACTGACAGGACAAATAAGAAAAGACAAAATCCAGAACCTTACCGTAAATTTGGAAAAACAGCAGCAAAGATTTCATAAAAAAATAACACAACTTGATAATGTTGTGAAAGCTAGTTTTATATTTAGTTCAAAATTGGCAGTCATTAAAGCAGTGTTGTGTGTCCTGAAAAGAAATATGAATTTGAAAAAATTAGTTTGTCAAGTCGAACCGTGATCTGACGTATAGAAATAATGGCTAATGATATAAAACCAACATGACTGACCGTATGGCTGGTTTTGAATAATTTTTCATAGCCTTAGATGAGAACATCGATTTGTCTGAGACAGCTCAACTGGCTATATTTTTTCGAGGTGTTGATAAAGAGTTCACTATTACTGAGGAATTGCTTGCTTTACAGCCGCTAAAAGGAACCACTACAGGAGAAATAATTTTTAATGAAGTTCAAAGGTATTCACAAGTTTTGGCTTACTATGGTCAAAATTAGTTGAAATATGCACAAGATCTGATCGGAATTTTGAATGATAAAACAACTGAATTAAATGTGCAAAAAGATGATTTGATAATCCTTCATTGCATTATTCACCAACAGAACTTGTGATCTAAGTAATTTCGACTTCAGAATGTCATGAATGTGGTAGTAAAAATCATCTACTTTATTCGATCACGAGGGTTTTGGAATGAAACATCAGCCGAATATGACGACGTAACATATTATTGTGATGTTAGATAGCTAACAAAGGGAAAACGCTGAAACGGTTTTACAAGCTTAAAATTGAAATAGCAGACTTTATGGAAATAAAAGATAAACCACTATTGAGTGTCCCAAAATGGATATGTGACTTAGGATTTCTGGTTTACCATGTAGCCCATTGGAATGATTTAAATTTGGAACTGGAAAAAGGAGAGTTAGTAAATGATTTGTACAGCCATTTGAAAGCGTTTCAGAACAAAATCCGCTCATGGGAGGCACATATGCTGTCTGGTAACAGTTACCATATTACCACGCTTTCTGCGTATGAAAATATTGTTTATGCTCAATATGCTGAAGAACTCAAGTTACTGTTGGAGCAATATTCAAACAGATTTAGAGATTTCAAAAACATGGAAGACTGTTCAATTTATTTGCTACTCCAACAAATAAACAAAATGCTCCAATACACTTGCAAATGGAGTTATACAATTATAAATGGAGTTACCATAAATACCTCGAGGAAGACCATTTTCCGCAGCTTTGAAAATGGTCTTCTTCGAGTTATTTATCGCAAAAAGATTGATTTGTGCGTTTGGCAGTACTTATAAATGCAGTTCATTTCATTGACGAAAGCTAATAAATCAAAACATCGTGCAAGGCTGACTGACGATAATTTGGAAAATTCTTTACGTCTTGTTATCAGTGGAACTAATCCAAACATCGATGTATCAGTTTCCCAAATTCAAGCTCAAGTGTCTCATTGATTTCGGTGTCGCTATTTAACTTTCGTAGTTTGTAACAATTCCAAATTTAACGATTTAATTATAACCGACTTTGTTGTACCGACTTTTTCATTTCATTTTGTTATTTTAATAAACTGTATTATAATAACATTGTCGTATTATTTCATGTCTGATATCAATCGCTAAAAATTATGAACACTACTTTCAAATGCACTACTTTTGAATGCGGCCCGCGAACGTATTTGCACACTACAGTTTGGCCCACAACAAGGCAAAGGTTGTCAAAACCTGTTATAGAGCATGCAAAAAAAAAAAAAAATACGTTCTCCATAAATTATATAATGTTTATTTCAGAAATATTTCCGTATTACCTACTGATGCTACTAATAGGTATTAGTTTCATGAACAGCTTTATCAATATCTTTTTCAGAATGTGAACGATGTAAGCTTTCCAATTAAGAAGATGAATCACCAACTTCATTATCGCTAATGAGCAATGTAAATAAGGAATCGTTTCTTTTCTTATATGCCAATTATTAAGCTTATATGTTTAGTTATTTTTTTCCACATCCTCTAAGTTTTTATTTACAATAAATACCTGCAAAGCTTCTATATAAACTTAAGCCTTCTGTTACCTTTCGGTATTTTAAGGCGTTACAATGGGCTGAGTCTGCTGAAGGCGGTTTTTACTCGAGCCGGCTTGAGGCCGCTGACGTTATACAACACAAAACAGGGACCGTTTAGCGAGATCAAGAAATAGTTTTAGAAAGAAAGGGAATGAAGGAAGGAGGAAAAAGAAGGAAGGATAAGGACAAGAGAGTACTTACCCCATCCCTAGATCATGTATTAAATGTAAGCACATCGACCAAGTCTGTCCCCTGCCATCTTCCAGGTCTGGGGGGGACGGGGGGGTGGTTATAAGTCCAATATGTTTATTATTAGTAGTAGAGCGTTAATAAAAACTTTGAGCCAATTGACCAATCAATAATTACTGAATGCCTACTGTGAAAAATCTTTCAGTTTGAGTCAAGGCAGTTGGACATGCAAGAGTACAATACTTTCGGTTACTAGAGCGTCTCGTGAATATTCCTGGATGATAATAAAGCCTGAAAGTATCAAGGACAAAACCCTATATTTTAATTATTAACATTACAGAAAGTCAGGAGAGCATATTATTAAAGGATTAATGCATTAATGCATACATTTATAATGCATATTATAAAAGGAGAAATTATTTTATTAAGAGTTCTCAACGATAAATGTAAACTTCTCCTGACTGTTCAAAAACAAAAAAACTTTACCACTATAATCCTTGAAGGGTCTTGGGCTCAGTCCTTGGTTCATGTGCAACGGGTGTGTAGGGAAACGACTTGTCCGAAATCACACTCAACCTAAAGGTTTTTCTCCAATTAAGGTTACTGACCGAGGCTATTAATATATTCTAATACAAAATGGACCAGCAAGTTGCTATGGTATTAAAACTGTAGTTTTAAAAACAAAATTGAAACTAAACGAGTTAAAATCTACCAAGGAATATTGCAGAGGCTTTCTCAAAGTCCTTATTCTCATTAATAATTTAATACAAAGTATTATTTTAAAAATGACGGTAGCTATTGGGTGAATATTGATGAAACAATCCACATATCTCAATACACGTATCCGGGTTAATGTATATTGGTCATTTAAAGTTTCTAGATAACAGCATCTCACAGGATCAGTCCGTGCTTTAAATAATTTACCTGCCACCGCTGGATTTGAAACCGGACTCTTCAGCAAAGCAAATCAGCACTTCTCACACTAAGCTGCTCACCTTCGTTCCAAAGATAAAACATTAAGCGCATCACTTGTTTCTACATTTCACCGAAGAGTATATTGGGCTGAACCTTGCAACGTCCCGTCAATTACTTTCAGCACTGAAACTTGTTCGTTGTGAATATAATTTTCGGGGAGACCATTATGAAGCCCGTTTAGATAAACACAAAAGGCTTAATTAAACAATTAGCTCTCGTGGACAAAAAGCAATTTGCACCTCCAATTAATTATAACGTTCTTTGGCGAACGTGACTCACAAGTCGAAGTAGCCCGGGTCGCTTTTGATGCAGCCGTACTCTCTTGGGTTTTTTGTTGGTCTCCATTTAAATACATCCGGCCATCGTGTATAATTAAACAATTAATGTTATTGAAGTTCTCCTTTGTTAAGTGCATCATTGCTTCATAAAATTAAAGTTTATCCACATAAATTAGGTTATCTATAATTAATTTGGAATAAGTGAATTCCATATAACTACCACGTTTGGTACAATTTTCTTAAAACAACAATTTATAATTGGTTTAAAAATAATAAGGTGACCCTGCCGGCCTAGCTCGTTGTCTTTTTTATAATTATATTCCCTCTTTCCTAATGGGATTTTTTCCTTGGTGACCCTTCCAGGCAGACTATACTAAGCGTTATATCCTATCAGTCAGACTTTGCTTGACCTAAGATCTACAATCCTATGGGTTACAATCCTGGCCTATAACGCCAACATATAAATTTATATATTATATTATTATAATATATTGGGATCGGTGTACTTCAATGACTGAAAAGTCAGTTATTCTGACAACCTTGAATCGATCCCCTGGAATATGTGTGCACTTTTACTGGTAAACCTAGCTTCTATAAATTGGGTTCCCTTATGTGAAAGAAAAACTGGGTATTGGATATTATCATGACCAAATTACTACACTGCACAATCGTTGACTTAAGAATAGTATTTTCAATCTATTGGGCGCATCGTGTGTACATAACGGTAAATTTTTTGTCTAATATTTTAAACAATTTTATAATATAATTTGCGTATAAGGCTCCAAATATTTTTCAGATGTTGTTATGTTATTTTAAGCAAAAAAATATATAATCAATAATATTTAGAACTAGCTGTCCCGGCAGACGTTGCACTATTTCCCTAAAACAAAGAGCTTCCAAATTTTCTCCAACCATTATATTGGGAACTTCATTGGTTTTTGGAGCATTGGAATGTCTCTTATGGTCTCCTTCAGGAGTTTTATCTGTTTAGATTACAATTTTATTATTATCAGATGGCGTAAGGTCCAGTGCACTTTTAAACAATGTAATCAATTGATTGTGTTGATGAAACAAAGTTTGTTCTAACATAGACCTCCTCACTGAACTTTTTTGCCCAACGCCGATCAATTTCTTCTGTTGAATTGCCCATGAAATAAATTTATTTATAGTCGCCATCTGTCACCGGGAACCGCTGTTGATATAGCGAACCTGCTATATGATATATTTGGCCTTGTATCTGCAGATTAAACAGAATTTTTTTATTTCTACACAACAACTTAAAAAAGTTTAAACAACCTAAGTCTTGTTACCGTAAAAGTTGGCATGAAATTTAAATCGCGAAGTATACTTTTTGCCCCCAAAAAAGTCATTTGGAAGAAGCTGTTATATTTTTGTATGTTTGTAAGGAAATGTATGGAATCCGTTCCAGTTTCTGAAACCAATGAGTACAACGACTCTAGTGGCGGAACCAATGGCACACTTTGTCATTTGCTCAACACAATGATTTTCCTTCATTTGTGTATTTCAATGACTTGCAATGTGGGCAATCTGAATTCATAGATCCTATAGTAACGTATTGGTAGGAAATTTAGTCAATCGAAACATCGTACCTGAAAGCCACTCCTGAAACACAGAAAGCAGTTTGAAAACGACGCGTTGCACGTAATTGTAATATCCCTAATCCTTTCAATTACATTTCGCTCTTCACGTTCTTTTGCAGTCCGATCAGATTGAAAATTAGCTTGGTTTGTAGCGTTTCAAGTTCTTCGACCCAATTCGCTGGGCCCACTTCTTATAGGCGGCGTGGGTCTAAATGTAAACGTGAATGTGAATAATGTAGATAATGACACTCTTAACCTAATAAACTTTTACAAACAACTAAAGCGCCTCTGTTTTGCTTTGATTGACGTCAAATCTTTGACAGCTGGGAACGGAGTGGTTGAATTGAAAAGTGGTTGGTATGTGAAAAGAAAAGTGTTGTTTTTATTACTTTCCTCGTGATTTTGACGTTTTTCCTTTCCACAAGAACCTTCTTTGTACCTTAGCAAAAATAGGAAAAAAAATTAGCCGAATTGGTCGAGCCGTTCTCGAGTTTTAGCTACACATTTGCTAGCTTATGCCATAGATATTTGGTATGCCACATGAAGTTTCGTGAAAGATCATTTAAAATAAATAATTTAATTATTTTTTTTTAAATATAAGTTACTCGTACATCCAAAATTTCAGATGTCTAACTTCAAAACTGACGGATTCTATACAACCTTTGAACCCCTATTATATTAAAGGGGAAACCCTTGGGGTGGAACTATCCAAATTTCTTTCTTAAACTATACAAACCTATCTACAAATTTCCAGATGCATTTAATACATCTACAAGTTCCTGATTTGCATTTAATCATGTACTATAACGGGGAGGGCACATGCCCCTTCGCCCCCACATAAATCTGCCCTTGCTGTAGCCTATGATGTATAACCTATTTTACTCAATAAATTTCATCCAAATTCGTCCAGTAGTTTTTGCGTGAAAGAGATATAAACATACAAATATTAATATTTATAATATTAGTAAGATTAGTGGGATATCAAAACAAATAGTTTCACTCAAGTTTTTTCTGTTATTTTAACAACTATTATTATGTGATTTGCCTTTATTTATGTCCTATAATGGATTCTCCACAGTACCTAAAAAACAGTCGGGGAGGGCAGGCGCCCCCGTGCGCCTCTCCCCTAAATCCGCGCTTGCTATAGCCTATGTGATATTCTGATGTATACCCTATATTACTGTATAGTTTCATCCAAATCCGTTCAGTAGTTTTTGCGTGAAAGAGAGACAAACATACAAACTTTCACATTTATATGTGGAAGAAAGTGTTTCGGGTAGAGGTCACAATGAATTTCTCGTAGAATTTGAGAAAAACTTTGATTAGCCAACGTTTCGACCTACCTTGTAGGTCTTCTTCAGGCCTATATGCAAAATACAGACAATATAAAAAATGGTACAAATATATTAAAACATATTAAATATAAATAAAATGTATATTTAATTTTTATTTTTATTAATTTTTGTTTATTTATATTTAATATGGTTTAATATATTTGTACCATTTTCTTATATTGTCTGTATTTTGCATATAGCCCTGAAGAAGACCTACAAAGTAGGTCGAAACGTTGGCTAATCAGCCTATCTAATACAGTTTTTCTCAAATTCTACGAAAAATTCATTGTGACCTCTACCCGGACCACTTTCTGTTTTGCGCTTAGCAACACATTTGACAATTTATTTTTATTTATATAGATAGATATACAGCTGGGAACAGAGTGATTTGTATGGGAAAAGAAATGTGTTCTTTTTATTATTTTACTCGTATTTTTTTTCTCCCCATAAAAACATTCTTTTTGCTTTAACAAAAATATAAAAAAAAATTAGTCAATATGGTTGAGCCGCTCTCGAGTTTTGCGCTTAGCTACAGATTTGACGATTCATTTTTATTCATTTAGATTAGTTTTTAGAATCTATCTAAAAAAAAATATTGAAAATTAAAAATGTTTTAAATAATAGTAATTATTATGAATATTACATAATGGCAAGTAAGTAAAGGCAAGTAGAAAAATTAGCCACTGAGAATAAATTTTTGTTCTCAGTGAGAATAAATTTTATCATGAAAAGTTTGATATCAAGCTCGGGCCAAATAAGCAACAAATATGACATGGATTATTTTATTCGTAACAGAGTAAAGATCATTGGCTATTTTATGAAGGATTTTGGACTCTCAGGCTTGGGTACGAGAGGAATTCGATAGCTTATTGGAGCAGAAAAGATCTACTCCATATTTTTTTTTTAAGAGTAATGTATATAAGTCATTTGTAATTAATTAGGAGCTTAGAGTGCTTTCTTAGTATGTGTTGAAGTACCCTGAAATGGCGAGCAGCTTCTTATCGTTTTAATCTAGTATGAGGATTAATAGCTGATTCAACTGAATGTACGAAACCATCTTCTTTTCAAATGTCTCAGAGGATTATTGGTGATTGGAGAGGGGAAGGAGGTTTGAAACTAGTAGGTTTGATTGGGAATAAGGTTTGTCATGGAAAGATTGAATTCGTTTTCGGGCCAAATCATCAACAAATGGAGTATTGAGGCCATCATAGTTGATTTTATTCGTAACCAAGTGGAGAGCATTGATGAGGTTACGAAGGATTGTGGATTGTAACTATTGGACACAAGAGGAATTTGATGGCTTAGTGGAGACCTAAAACTATACTTTGGATGTCTAAATAATCATGTCTATTAGTCTTTTGTAATTATAGGATTCGCCGGAAAATAATACAGTATTTTATATTTTCTTTAAGTTACCCCTCCAAACAGGAAATTGTTTATGTTTGTTTGACTATTGTCTTTTATAACTGTTATTAATCTTCTTTCAATCAAACATTTTTGTTATTTTGAAGAGAAAAGATTTGCCCCGGCCAGGATTCGAACCTGGGTCGTCTGTCTCTCCGTGACAACACTCTACCAATTGAGATATCGTGTTCGCCTCTCAGTCGGGACAAATCTGTTCTCTTATCTGATCCCATGTCCCCGTGTTATAGCAATACTATAATAAAATATATAATAAAAGTTATAAAAAAAAGTTTGTTATCTTCTGTTGCAACTTGGAAATAATTCAGTCCTCACTAATATGTCAAAGCGTCAACTTACCGATGTTACCAATGGCCTAGAAGTGGTCATCGACGGTTGATTTGCTGACTGTGAGTTTCTCTGTCAGTTCTCGGATGAAGAGAACAACTTCATCAAGGTCAGGACTTCTTCCAAGGCCTTCTTTTCCTTTATGGCTCAAGTCTCCTTCTCAAAATCTCTGGAACTATTGTTGAATAGTGCACTCACTTATACTGCCTTTGGTCCAGACTTTATTTGACATTTCTAAGCTTTTAGGCTCCATTCCGGCCGAGTTTGATATGAAAATCACATTTGTACATCTTAATGAAGACTGAATTATTTTCAAGTAGCAAAATTTTACAGAGGTAATTCAACATTTCTTGAAATAGGATGAATAAGTGTTTACAGTTATTAAACTAAAAAATCCAACAAACATAAACAGTTTATAATTCGGGAAGTATTTTAAAGAAAAGATAAAATCGTGCATTATTTTCCGGATAATCAAATGCATGGGAGCTTAGCGCGTTATTCAAGTAAATGTTGAAATAGCATGAAACGATTTAGGATAGAAATAGTTTTAGTTAGAAAGATTTAATTTTCAGAATTGATGAATACGCATTGCTTCTTCAGACAAGAGAGATGAAAGCGGGATATAATAAGACAGTGTAAAGAAAAGCAACACTAACAAGAGAAAAAATAGAACAAAAGACAAAAGAAGCCGGAAAAATATTTTTATATTTATCCAAACGAAGAGCTTTGTATGTTTCTTTATAATAATGTTGAGAAGCAGATTAGCCCACGGATAATTAGCTTTCGAATCTTCCTTTGAGGACTAGACGGGTCCGGTATTAGAACAAATTGAAACCGGCTTTAAAGGAGGCAAAAGGAGGAGATAAGGAAATTAAATTTCCCCTAATGATAAGGGCAGGGGATGTTGGCAGGCCATTGTTCCCTACCGGCATGTCTTCTTTATTTCAGACCAATACTTCAGCGATGTTTTCGGAAAGGCAAGTTTTTACTATTTTTGTTGTTTTTTCTTCATATTTTTGTTTAAATATTCCCAATTATTATTATTTATACTCAAACATTAGTAAAAAAAACCTGTAACCACTACGAGCCGCGAACGAGTCTGGGACTCAGTACATGGTAGAGACTGTACTGTTTCATAGGCAATGGTTCTCCAAGGAGGTCACTTGTCCTAGGTCACGCTCAACCGCCAGATTTTCCCCAGTTATTTTGTGTCGCCTATTTTTATAATATTTTATAGATGCTAGATGAGCCCCAGGAGGGTCCTAGATCCCATAGGATCCATCTCCCGCTGCAAACAGACTAAATAAAAGTAACTGCCTGCAGTGGGATTTGAACCAGGATTTCCGGCATGGCTACTCAATGCTCTACCACTGAGCCACCCCGCTCTCTTCAAATATTAATAGCATCTATGAATAGTTTCTTACATGACCGAGGTCCAGAATTTAGTGGAAAATTTAGACCAGATAAGTTGTTGAAAGATACACTCAGTGTCAAAATGTTAGACACACCCATAGAAATTTAAAAAAAAAATGTTTCATGTTTTTTTAATTTTTGATTGATATTATTTTTTTAAGCACAGTTTAAAGTATAAATTATAATATTGAAATGGGGACAATCTTCTTAGACCTTGAGGATTATTTAAATCCAATATTGACATTTTATGTGTCAAAATAATTGACCCACTTGTTGTTTTCTATTTTCTTAATCCTTTAGAGTTGCAATCGTTAAAGCACCATTTCTACTTCAGTGCAGTGTTAAATTTGTTTCAAAATATACCTAAAAATAACGTGAGTTATGGGAAAGAATAAGTGTTTCTCAGAAGAAGAGCGCCGTTTGATTTCTTCACTCCACAAGGACGGGATGGGTTGTAGGAAAATGGCCCGCCGAATCCCGCCGAGTTTTTCATAGGTCGCGAAGTGTATTCGGCACGGGGAGACATACGGAACCCACCGTTAAACTGGGAGGGTTTGTCATTACGAGAGAAACGGAGTTTTCTTCTAATCGCATCCAACTCTTGCAAAACAGCAAAAGCAATTGCTGAGGAAGCTGGAGTTCAAACAAAACTAAGGAATTTCCAAAGATTATTAAAAAGTCAAAAACAATGGTTAGGATAAACTTGAAAAGAAATCGAAATTTGCAATTCCGGCTTCATAAGAACAATTGCCTCAAGAAGCAATTAAACAATTGTACGATTCATTACCAACAGAATTTTTGAATTAATTAATGAGGGTGGAAAGGCCACGAAGTATTAAAATAAGTGTTATTTATTTTTATCAGGGAGCGCGTCCAACATATTGACGGGCCTTAACTTTAATTTGAAAAATAAAAAAAAATGTATATATTTTTGGCATGAGAACCAAAATACAAGCAGGATGCTGATTAACTTCAGGTGAGTGAAAGATTATTTTAATGCAGTTTAACGGGGAATTTGAAAAGATGGAAGGGTGGGGATAACAATTTTTGAAGTGTGTCTAACATTTTGACACTGAGTGTAAGTATATTTTCGTTAAGTGAAAAATCAATTAAAATAGCAAGGAATGGAATGCGTAGTGGAGGGATACTGGACATTTTTTAGGATCTGATTGACTTATATATAGTAGTTTTTGTAATAAAAAAAATAATAATACTCAACTGGTTGGTGATCATATTTTACAAAATGATGAAATAGCACTGAAAGGGCTTGAAGAAACTATAGTAGCATATCCAGATCCGAATGGTTTTACAATCATATTCCGAGACTAAAATTTTATTAAAATCAAATATATCTTCACTGAATGTAGAATATTTATAATAAAAAATGATATTTTTTTTGCCAATGGTTTCGAAGTTTATTGCCAACCGTTAGAATGCATATTTAGAATCTATAAAATATCAGATTTTAATAAAAATAAATACATTTTTAGTTCAATAATAACATCATTAAGAAGCGGAGTGGCTCAGTGGTAGAACGTTCAGTTGCCATGCAGGAAATCCGGGTTCCAATTGCTACTGGGATGACTTTTATTTAGTCTGTTAGTGGCCGGAGATGGATCATACGGGATCTAGGACCCTCCAGGGGATCACCAAGCCTCTTTAAAGTGGGTAGCCAAAATAAGGGTGGAAATCTCTCGGTTGAGCGTGATCTAGGACAAATCACCTCCCTGTAGAACCGTTTTCCATAAAACAGTACAGTCTCTACCATTTACTGAACCCCAGACTCATTCACGGGTTGTATTGGTACAGGTTTTTTTAAAATATCATTATTAGTTTAATAAGAATATATTCCTCAATATTGCTGCTAGTTATGAATTTGTATTGTCTAAAATATTATGTTTACAGGACTATGGTATTATGATTTAGATAGAAATATATATGTATGTATATCTTTTATATGTATATTATCCAACTTATGTATGATTGCTGCAGCTTGGACACCTTGAAGGGGGTCAGCTACTCAGCAATTCACGTTGCTGAGAACTATGGTCCCATGGTGCATCGGCAGGCACCCTGTGGCCCCATGACCAGTCTCTTTGTGGCCAATTCACTATTGCCATTCCCACCGACGTACACTGTATTTTGTTTCCCGAAGGAGACTAAACCTTGGTCGAACCTCCGGACGGCTATTTAACATCATTGAAAACCACAACGCTATTATCGATATAAGTAGTGGAGGGATCATTACTCCTATAATCGGCCTTTGTGAGTTACCTCTAGTAGGCTAACGGGGTGGGGGGACGTCCGAGTAATCCAACTAGGCACCAGGCTTATACACCGATAATATGTAATAAAAACAGCTGATTAGCGGAAAAAAATATATATAGTAATAATAAAATATAATAAAAGATATAGTAAACCCAACTAGCTATAATTATTTTTAAAACCAGTATAGCCAATTATGTTTATTAATTAGTAACTATTGGAATTCTAACTACAGTAAAATTCATAATCATGAGAATCACAGTATGAAGCACACGCATACGTTCACACACTTTTGAGCTTTTATGTAAACAAAGCTTTTATGAGGATGATGCCGAATTAGATAATTCCAATGGCGATAGAGAATGAATTAAAAACATAAAAATAAAAAATGATAAGAAAAAAAGAGCAATTATAATTTTTTTTCCTTTATTTCTTTTTTTATGATGTGATTCGGTAACAACAAAAGCCGTCAAATAAGATCTTAACCCTATTTTTTGTTACAGTGCTGGATATCGGACTCTATCAGATAGCCCCAGGCGCCCAAGTTCCATCTCGATATTATGTAAATGCTAAGGTACCACGCTCCCATATCGACACTGGTATCTTATGTCCCAATTTAGATAAGAGGCACCTTAGATGCTAATAACGGATACCTTTTATAGATAATTAAACCGGTATTTATAACACTGGTTACTTTAAACCTAAAATAAATGTGTGTATGCTTCAAATGGATCGCCCGTCAGTAGAAGAAATACTCCAAATTATGCTTAGGATGCGATCGGTACAATATTCTAACAGAAAGACTACGGGAATTCAATGATATTCATTATCTAGGAACAGTAGTCTGCTGATGAAACAAAATAGACTGAGGATGTATGAGAAATTCCAAATTAATTTTTTATGTTTACTCTTTTTTTTAACGTTTCGGAGAAAAATAGGGATAAGTAGAAATTTGTAATTAGCGCTCAGAAACAAATAAAACGCATACATCCAGAATCTTAAAAAAAAATGTCATCACCAAAACTTTTCATTACTGTTTTTAATAGCAAAGATCAACATTGTTGCTTTCTAAATCTGTGATGCTTTTTGAGCCCAAAGCATTGTTCTCTGAGATGGGTCCGTCCCCTTTTAATAATTGGCAGAGGAGACTGATGGGTAGGAGCGGGCAAAATGAATATTTTATGATTATACGTTTCTAAGATGAAGAATGAGGAACAGGAGTTTGTATTTTATTTAATGATTGTTTGTATTATACATAAAACTTATTTTCATGGATACAGACCCGAAACAAACAAAATGCAAAGGCAATGCTAAGTTCGGTAGGTATGTATTCTGACGTCCCGATTCAATCGGCTTCGTCCTCCTTGCGGACATTCCAAGTTTGGACTGGCCTTGTTCTTCCTCCTTTATTCAGCTTGATCTGGGGGGGGCTCCTACTTCTTATCTATCGAAAATCCTCCATCAATTTCTTGCCCGTCATTTTTCCATCAATCCAAATTTCAATATACCCATGCCGATCCATGCCATCTTGACTCTATAAATCTCCATTTATCCTCATGACCTAAGCTATAAGCTCCATATTCTTCCTTATTTAACAGATGCCTTGATCTTAAATACATCTTAAAACCATCTTTTCGATTGCCCTTATGGCTAACTGGTCTAAGACTTTTAGCGTACAGATTTATACATCATAGCACACCATTGGTGTTATTAGAGACTTATGCCTTCTAAGATTTTTTTGTTTTGCTAGAAGGCTCGATTTCATTCCTTACTTAAGGCAATAATAGGCACTATTTGAGGTCATGATCGACATTTGATTTCACTACTTTCCTTTTTTCGGAACTTATTTTTAATCCTAGGTAAGTGAATCGATAAATAGCTTCGAAGTGACAATTAAACAATGAGTCTTCTTCTGGTTGTGGATGCAGCTATAAACACATATTCGCACGTTAATTTTGGGACCAACTTTGCTGCTTTCATTATTCATTTTATTAGTGATTCATTTAATTACGATTCTAGAAAATAAAACAATTCCATGCACATAAGCTGTAATTTGCGTAGTATGTATTTGAGGGTTACAACTAGGAACATTTCTTCCAACAGCTTTATGAAGAAATAGGCTGAAAAGTATGGCTGACAGGGAACATCCTTTCCATTCCGCAGTGTTGACAAAAATGCCAAAATTCAGCTTGGAAAAGCCATATATTTATTTTAAAGCGTTTAGTTATATGGTCCGAAAGGAATATCTTAAAGAAACACGAAATATGAAATAAAATATAACTATAATCTCGTGTTTATTCCAGCTGAACAAAGTCAATAACTCCAGTTATTACTGTGGATTTCTACCGTATAATATAATAATTCATGATTCCTTAGACGTTTTCAATTGAATAACTGCCCTCAGAAGGTCTACGGCAGGGCTGCTGGCGGATTACACACTGGAAGAGGCAGCCTCTACACTACATTAAAGACCAATGAAGTTTGATATAAGGCCTGAATTATTCAATCGCTAGTTCTAGGGGGGGAAAAGGTGATTGTATGGCCTGGTCTCAATCAGAGAACTTTGCAGACTGCTTGGAAGGGAAGAGGGGGGTTCGGCTTCCAAGCCTCTAAATATTTCATGAGTCAAACAGAGCAAGTTAGAACTGTCGTCTTTGGATACAACATTGTAATGCACCAGCTCCTATTACGTTACTTATATAACCTTGCTCAGTGTACTTTTGATGCCGGTATTTTGCGAAATAAAGCCAATAAAATGATTTATTTACTTTTTTTTACATTAAGAAAATTTTCTTAATATATCTACTAACGAAAACTTCTTTAGCCGCGTTTACCAAACATATAGATTCACTTCAGCAACATGCGACGCCTAGCGGCCTGTGCATGAGTTATTCAATCTGAATTATTAATTTAATTAGAAGGTTAGAATTCCATCAATATAAGAATAATTGTATCTATCAATTGTTGTGCAATTCATAATAATAATAACTTAAAACATCATTAACTGGTTGAACTTCCCTTAAAAGGTTTTATTTCTAATAGTTACTTAAATTTCTTGTGTTTTGAAATTATTGAAAGTACAAATGATCTAAGTATTGTTAAACTTCACAATAATAACGCTAAAAGTGAAAATAAATTTGATGTAAATGAAAATACAAGGTATAGTATTGTAACTGTATACAAATTATTATTTCAATTAAAGTATTTATATATTGTATTGAGCTTGTGGAGTCCATCATGGTTTGATTTATAAATACACTACTTGAAAACGTATTATGGTTTGGAGTGTATATATTTAAAAACCAGACTATTGTTAATAATTTAAATATTTTTGATTTGAAGAAAAAAGATTTGCCCAGGCCGAGATTCGAATCTGGGTCGTCAGGGTCTCCCTCGCAGTGCTCAAAACCACTGAGCTACCAGGGGTCGTATCCAAGTCAGGCAAATCCGTTCTCTTCACCGATCCAATATCCCCGTGTTGTCGAAGGGGATAACAAGGGGAAGAATGTTCATCGAACAATACTTTAATTACGATCTTGTTGAGTAACGTCGATATATTATTTATAATTTGTTTTTATTAATTATTATTTTGATATTGATTATTTTTAAATATTTTTGTTTTGAAGAGAAAATATTAGCCCTGGCCGGGATTCGAACCCGGGTTGTCTGGTGTGTCCAAATCAGGAGTGCCAATGGCTCGATTTTGAGGCGCTTATTCTGATTTGCCTTTAAATTTGAAACTTATAATTGATTTAAAAATTAAAAATACAAAACAACAACAGTCTTGGATTTTTACTTGTGTCGGCAGTCCTCATGACTGCCTATATATTTTTTTATGTTACGCTTATTCATTTTATCTCTCTCCATCTGGAATATCCAGTAACTAGATTAATTTATTGTAGCTTTAATGCGGATTCCAAAGATGATTTTTAATTAATCTTAACACCTTTGATTTTGGGTACTTTGAAATCTCATAAAATAAAGCAGGCTTTTCGGTTTATGTTTTATAATATTTGAAGCATCAATTGCTTTTCCTTTTACAGAATTAAAGGTAAATAATCTATGAGTTGAATATTTTTTTATACTAATTTCGCTGTACAGTGTTTCAAAGTAGGTAAATTTCACTATGTGGAAGAAAGTCGCCCCGGTGGAGATCAATAAATTTCTCTTAGATATGGAGAAATGTTTATTAAATAGACAACATTTCGATCTACATTGCAGTTCTTCTTCAGTGCTAAATATGCAAAATACAGACAACTGAAAATTACAAAATTGTTAAAAATTATTATTATTATTATTATTATTATAAAAACGTAAAATAATAAATAATAGAAACATAAAATAAATAATAGGATGAAAATTAAGTGTTAAAAATGAAAGAAAAGGTAATAATGATAGAAATTAGAATTACAATTGGTAAATATTAAAATAAAATATATTAGTATAAAGGTAGATACCTACTCACCTACAGATGAGAGGTGGAACATAAATATGGGGAGGAACATATCATTGTAGAGTATTAATAACGTGACAAGGGAGGTAATAATAAAACATAATAAACAATATACTAAGTAATAAATCAAGTAATAAAAATTGAGACATACGGTAAAAAAAATGAAAATAATAATAAGAAATAATGATGTTAATAAATAAGTAATAAAAACGAGAAATACAATTTATTAATAATGGGGCCGATAAAGCATACAAATTGTTAATGAAATATTACAAAGGCGTTATGGAAATCTTAAAATCTCTAAAATATTATATTTTATTACCAAACTGATTTATTGAGGAAAAGTTATAAATGGTCCACTACTTTCATATTCATTTGGTCCATTTTATGTTTTATTTAAAAGGCCCGTCATTTCCGTTTTACATATATTTCTCCAACAAGCTTATGCAAAGGGTAAAATCTATAGAAATGCCTTTATGTACTTAGAACTTTATGAAAATATTTACATAAACATCAACAAATATATTAAGCATAACATTAATGATTGGAATTCTCAAATAAATAAGTAAAAATTAAAAAGGAAATGAATCATCTAATTCGTAGAATTAATAACAAAGATATAGAGTATTTTAAATTGTATCCAAATGTTTCTATCCCAATATATCAATTGTAAACCAGCCCACATTTCGTTGTCCAGATTTCAATCGATCTGCGTTTCAGAGATAACTCGATCAGAAAAAATCTTCAGCCATTGGTCTGTTTGCATGAAAAAAATCGTATTAATTTGTATTTTTAACTTAATTATATTGCTTAAGGAAAAGAAAAAGGAAAAATATAAGACATTAAAAATACAAAATATAAGACATTTTAAATAATCAGTTTTCAATAAATTATAATATTTGGAAACCGTTTCGCTATCATATAGTTCTTTTGGAAGTTAATGTACTATAAATACATTTCCCCGAAAAATTTATAGCCAGTTCACATTGAACTAATTTCCAAGTGCAAACTAACTAATTTTAAGCTGAAAACAATTTTTTAAAATTATTTATATAAACATATATCCGATCTGGTAATGATATAAATATATTTATCTTTCAAATAAAATCCGGATATTAAGAAATTGAAAAATTTAATTTTAAATTCATGCCGCATCAGCTCGCTCTTAAAATGCCATTAAGCATAGGCTAAGCAACACATGCTTGTATTATAGGTAATTTAACTGTCAATAAAAAAGCAGCCTTACTACTTATTTGGACTTGGGTTCAATACATGGTAGAGGACTGTTATGTTTATAAGATGTGAATTTTCCTTCAGACCTCCCGGACGATGTAGAAGAAAGTTGTTCACAAATCACTTCGACGATGGGACATGCTGCTGAACGCTACATCCCCAAAACATCATACAGATCTAAACGCCAACCAGTCCCTTGGTTCAATACCAACTTTAGAGAAGCTGTCAAAAATAAGAGAAAAGCGTATAGAGTTATCAAAATAAATATGACCCTCCTAAACCTAATTGAACATAAAAAAGCAAAAGAACAATTTGCATCCATAAAAATACATCCTAGCAAAAATATATCTCTTCTATCAATTCGACCACACCATCTTCGATAGTAGGTATGGAATAAGGTTAGATCCATCCACGAAGAAAAAAAGACTCTGCAGCCCATTCACTTAAAAATTGGAGGTAACATTATTTGTGATGAGCAAATTGTCACAAATGAATTGGCGGTTTTTTTCTCTAAACAAGGTGTCGAGCTTGAAAAACCTTTCCAATCCACCTTAACCAAAGACGACCAATTTAACTTTTCATCTAATAATAATGAACTATGCAACATACCCTTGACTATGAGGGAACTCAAAACCACCCTCAATGAACTAAAAGGAAAATCACCAGGTCCTGATGATCTAACGCATGAAATGATAAAGCATTTGTCTAACGAATCACTAGACAAGATACTTAACTTATACAACTAAATATGGAACAGTAGCGTTTTTCCCATTCAGTGGAAAGATTCCATAGTCATTCCAATATTGGAAGTTGGCGAGACCAAAAAAAGGATATGGGTAGTTACCGCCCGCCCTATTTCATTAACAAATTGCGTTTGCAAAATCTTAGAAAAAATGGTCAATAAACGAATGATTTGGTTACTACAGGATTTAATGTACAGGACAATTTGCAGTGTGGTTTTCGTAAAAATCGATCGACAATTAACAATGTTGTTAGAATTACAACGGATATTCAGGATTCCTTTATTGATAAAGAAAAGTGGGTATATTCTTTGAAATCCAAAACGCTTTTGACCCAGTAGTGCAAAACAGCTGCACTAATGGGGAATAAAAGGAAATCTTGCAAATTTCATCAAAGGATTTCTTGGAACAAGGTCCTACAGAGTGATGGTTGGTGGAACTACGTCCAATAAAACATATATTAGCAACGGTTTACCTCAAGGATCTTTATTGAGCACGACATTATTTTCGATTGAATAACGAACAATCACTGACTGTTTAAAGAAAAACGTCAGCGGTTATTTATTTGCTGATGTTTTTGCCATTTAGTGTAAATGAACCGATCTCTCGTTCAGTAAGATATGCCTGCAAAACACTGTGAATAAATTAGCACTATGGTATCAGAGAACTGGCTTCAAGTTCTCAACAAGTAAGGCACGGTATATATATTTTAGCCGACGCAGAAACATAATACATCACACAAATTGTAAGTCCCATTTCATTATCATAAGGCCTCAAATCGTCAACTAATTCTTCTCCTGATGATCAACGTATTACATGGTACCAACCGGACAGTTAAAGTTAATTAATGATATCATACTCATTGCTCCTTCATGCCGTGATCACTGGAGAAGATAATAATAATTCGCACATCTTCGTGCCTTATTGAAATCTTCATTATAACGTTCAAGTCCATTTTGTTGTTATTATATCTTTGGCCATTATGCTAGCATCGAGTATTTCTGTTATTGTTCATTATCGCTCCCTTTCATGTTAATAATTTTTTTCTTCTTTTTTTGTCTTAAATTACTTTTGTTCATTGGATCGCTAAGTTGCATGTTTAGTCTTAAGTCACTCTTGTAGAAGCTATTATTAATTTTTATCCTTTCTTACATGTATATTTAATAGTATTTAAGAAAAGATATCTCGCATGTTATTCAAATTAATAAATCAAACGCTTTGTTAATATCTGAGATTTCATTCAAATTCCCGTGGTACTTCCATTTGCTTCCTATTAAATTTTATTCAGTCTAATCACGCCTTAACATTTTGGTGCCGTAAAACCCGGGAATAATAACGATCTCAGATATTAGCATAGCTCAAAAAGACATTGCGCAACAATAGGTAGGTTTGTTTGTTTGTAGTGAGGATATCCGGATCCGCTATAACTTATGTGAATCACACAGGAAATATAGCGTCTTTTCAGCCTTGTCAAAAGCAAATATTAATGTATGCATGCAGACTCTAATCATTAATTTGCAATATTATATTCCAACGTATAATTATTAGTGATAATTAAGCATTGAAATCATATCATCTCTTGTAAATTCATTTATTTTGCAAAATCTAATTGTTAATTTGCAATATCATATATTCTAACGCATGACTATTATAGATAATTAAGTATTCAAATAATATTATCTCTTATAAATTATTAATTCTCTTTCAGCTTTCTAGTAAATTGTGTAAAATCAAAATGGCTAATCGTCGCCAAGCTAGAGTTAAAAATGTTTCCCAAACAATATTATTAGGATTGTTTACCCAATTTCGAATTTTCACCGATGAATGTAAAGAGGCAATGATCGGGAATGAAGAGGCAGTAGTTAAAACGCGAATTGACAAATTAAAGCAATTAATAAACGAAATGAGAAAAACCCATAATGCTGCAATCACCGAATCCATTAATGATGAGATACCTGTTCCTTCCGATCTTATGGATCAATTCATTCGAGCGCAGACCGAGGCTATGGACTTAGAGGTCCAATCATTGGACCGCTCAGTTACCACACGTGGCGCTCCCCGGGTACCGGATGTTCGGCTGCCCCCCCTTTATTTACCGAAATTTAACGGAGATATCACGCGATTCCAGAATTTTAAAACCACTTATATTCCGCTTATACACAGCAATAAGAACATCGATGACGGACTTAAGCTAACTTATCTTAAGAGTTGCCTTTCAGGCGAAGCCTTAGCCGTCATAAGCCAATTGGATACTATGGGATCTAACTATTCTATCGCCTGGGCCGCCCTAATTGCTCGGTATAACAATCAAGCGGCGCTCGCGTCTCGGATACTCCATGAAATGTTAAATTTCCAACCCATCTGAGATTTCATTCAAATTCCCGTGGTACTTCCATTTGCTTCCTATTAAATTTTGTTCAGTCTAATCACGCCTTAACAGGTACATTAAAGTCATTATATATTACTTTCTTCGTAACAAAGTAAGGAGCATTGAGGATTTCATAAAGTATTTTGGATTGTCGATGGCTTAGTAGAGCCTTAAAGCTATACGCGTAAGTCTAGATGGGTCTTATGATAGGCGTGCATGTGAGTCTATTGTAATTAATTGAGAGCTTAGAGCGTTTGTGTAAAAATGTTGCAACGGCGCGAATGAACCTTGAAACAGTTTTTAATATATTCTAAAAGTGATTTTTCACACTTCTGATAATTTGCATTTGATATAGAAAAACATATTTATACTGAACCTAACGATATTTACACAATTGGCTTTGGAATAACATGGAGTAAAAACATAGAATATTTTTTTTCGGTTCCATTCATTATAGAATGAAGAAATAATGAATGCCTGAAATCGATGGGTCATTGGCTGTGAAATCGATGAGTCATTGGCTGTGAAATCGATGAACACCCTCCCTTTAGAAATTTGTATTTTCTTTTTGTTTTTGTTGAACAACACAACCAACCATTCCACGCACCTGCCTTCACAATCGAAAGGGGACCTCGGTAAATTTTCAGAGAAGTTGAAATTTTTGTTCTTTATTATTGAATCTGTAGGTGAGGGGGGCGTGGAATTACCAGAGCTACCCTAAAGCAGGCAACCCCTGGGACTTCCTCGGCCCTTCTGCTAATAATCAAATATGGATCCTTTTTTTGCCAGCCCTTTCAGTGACTACCGGTTGAATAATTTATCCGCTAAATGACTAAGATTTGCCCCTCCTTCTCCTCCGACGTAGACCGTGGCCATTACCGATTCATGTTGCCCCGGCCCTCCACATAGCTGTTATCTTACTCGGGCTCTCCGCTGGTTTGATGGTCTCAACCGGGGCAGAAATGGTTACTGAAAAAAAGGAGGTTTCTGCTAGAAAGCTCTGATATAGTTATAACTCATAAATAAAATATCTTTTTTTTATTAGATGATTCGCATCATTGACAATACTAAATAAGGAAATTAATGTTAAACAGAAACATAAGTTGCAAATTCTATTCCCATCTGCCCTAAATCTTATAATGATTAATACAGTATACAATTTGTTTAAACCCATTTTTGAAACAGTGCATAACACTTGAGCTAATAAGGTTCAAACGGAGCGGAGTGGCTCAGCGGTAGAGCCTGCAGAAGATCCTTGGTTCAAATCCCGCTCAGTGGTAGGTATTTATTTAATTTAGTAGCGGCCGGAGATGGATCCTTTGGGATCTAGGACCTTTCTAGGGCACACCCAGCCTCCATAAAGTGGGGAAATTCGTCTGCACAACCATAATCACAATCATCTATGCATCATCCAATCCAAAGATGATGTAAGACACATAGACTCAATGAACTTTAAATCCGGAGGACAAGATTATGAACATAGTAAGTAATCATTATTTTTAAGCGAGTAAAAATGTTACATAATTTTATATAATAAGCAGCCTCAACTAACTTATTCTCAAATTTAAAAAAATCTAAAATACATTATTGTTAATGGTCCCCGAGAAAGAAATATATACTTTTCTATACAGGAACACCATCAGGGATCTTCAGAAGTAATTACCGACCTTATTAAAAATATTCTATACAACTTTTTAATAATCATTGTACAGTCAATCGTCTGTACAGGCAATATGAACGATATTATAACTACAACATAATTTAGCTAGTTTATGTGGTTAATAAAATATTTAAAAAAACAGGCAACTAAAAAAAACGAATTATGAATATCGAAAATAAGGTAAGAACTCTTTAAAATTCGAGCAACTGCTGATACGAAATAATTTTTGGAGCCACCTAAAAATTGAAATACCTATTAATAACTTGAAGTTTTTGGTAAAGACCATGGTAACCACCAATGGTTAAATGACAAGTGTTCCCAAAATAACTGTAATAATCCGGATTAAATTCTACGTTGTTCATCAAATTAAAATAATTTTTGAAAATTCCCATAAACAGGAGTATGCTATATTTATGAATTCAGCCCTAATTATGATATTCATTAATGAACTCAAGAAAAATGTAATCGAATATAGGCTTTAACTAAAAAATTAAAATAAAATATGAGAGTATCACGTTCCAATTGCAAGAAATTGTTGATAATAAAAGATATGAATATTGTTACGGTCGCCGGCAGGAGGACGGAAGCAAGGGGATTAGCGGCTTAAATCCGTCGGCGGGAGAAGTTAAAATAGGATTAGAACCGTTCTAGATCGTCTCCTTTTGTCGGAAAAGGATTAAGAAGATTCCAGAATTCTCTGGCCCCTCCGTGTTCTAGAATGTTCGGCCTTGCCTATTTAAATACTTCCCTCTCCTTGAGCCAGTCAGTCTTAGTCTGAGAGTAGACCAGAGAAGACCTGTGATAAGTGAGTGTCAGTGTGATAAACTAGTCAGTGTTGAACCGGCCAGTGTAATAAGTGTATCGTGAACTGTGACAGCCTCGCGAGTGTAATGAACTGTTTCTCTTTGTTATTGTGTGTCAGTTTGTCATACTTGGAGAATCTTACGGTCGGTGGACTAGTGAACTGTAAGTGTTAATTATTAGTGTAATATTAATTAATTGTAGTGTAATTTTATAATATTCATAGAAACTATTGTAACTAGTTAAGCTATCTAGAATTAGTAATATCTTATATTATTGTAATAATTAAATAGGAGTTAGGCCTAGATTATAATATTTAGAATATTGTCATTATAAATTTATGTTAGTTTAATAATCTAATTGTTAATAGTTTAATTGTATCTTTTTTACCATTTTGTTAATAAATATTAGTAACTTTAATTAAGGAATTGTTTAATTCATTTTAATACCCAGTAGTCCGTAACAATATGATTAGATTATCGATAAAGACTATTCAAATTTATACGTTTTGAAAATGAAAATATTTCCTTATATATGTGTATATATATATAATTAATAATTAATTAATTAATATTAAATTTAATATATAAATAGTCTCTTATATATATAATTTCCATAACGACTTACTAACATTAAAATTTTAAAAATAATGTTATCGCCAACAATCCAGAGACAATAAAAAATAATAAGCCAATATGCTTTTAAAGAACAAAATTATTAATATTCAAAAATTAACATTACGTATTTAGAGAAAATATTAAGGAATAAGTCCATCCAACTTTAGGAAATAAAATAATTCTACGAAGCATCTCTTCATACAATATTCCAGTCCCTACGAAACTGTATGATTCTAGTAAGAAAGTTGGTCATCGACTTCATTCGAAACTGTCCTGATATATATTAATCATGGAATATAAACATGAACATCGAAGGTTTATTGGGAAAATTGAGAGATTTATTGTTTTCTAAATAGTGGGGAAAACACACAGCTAAAACAGACCTTTAAACAGATGAAAAGTTATTAAGAACACTCCTTTCGGTCTTTTCAACGAACCCAAAACATCCCAACGGGCAACAGACAAAACATTTCCTGGCACACTAAATATTTTTTACTGTAAATTAGTCATATTTTTTTTTTTTTTTTTTTTTAGTAAGCCCATTATTTCAAGAACATATGAAAATCCAGTATATGTTCTATGGAAATTAGATGAGGCCATAATAGATAAGACAGAATTTTTGAACGTTAATATTTTTTTACTATAAAGCATTAAATCATCCCAGCTAGAATAATGAACTTTAAAAAAATTCAATTTAACATTATGCAAAATTTCTCTCTACACAAAAAACCTTAATAATAGGAATAATGATAATTCCTGGATCCTTAAAAGGGATCGTTTATGAAACTAAAACTATGTTTAATGTTTTATGATTTATGGTCAACTGTTTTGATTTTTAAATATTTTTATTTTTCACCAGTTTAGATTCCGAGCATCCCACTCCACCATTCCGCGATGTCATCGTGTGGTGGATGTGGTCTCCTCTGCATTAGAAGTTGGATCATATTGTTCGGGCGTCTTTCTTGACGTGGAACAGGCTTTTGACCGAGTCCGGGCTTGCTCTACAAACTCCTTAAAATCCTACCCCCGACATACATTCACATCCTTCAATCCTATCTCAAAATAGAGCATTCCAAGTAAACCATAATAATGTCTATTCATCCTCTTTTCCCAAACTGCTGGTGTTCCTCAAGGTAGTATCCTTGGCCCAATCCTTTATACAGATTATACAGCTGACATCCCAACTCATCATAATACTATCCTTACCATGTATGCTGATGATACATGAGTATCATCAGTCAACACCAATCCAGTTATTGCATTCCAAAGCCTCCAATCCCATATCACTGATCTTGAAGAATGGTGTCAAAACTGGAGAATTAAAATAAAATCTCAAAAATCATCAGCATCAAATCACTTTTACCTTACGTCGTAAACCAATGACTTCCTGCCCTTCAGTATCCATTAATAATATCCCACTGGTGCTGATATAAGAACAGATCCTCGACAAACGATTAACCTGGAATCCTCATACAAGACTGAAAAGACAAGAAACCGTTCGATGTTTCAGGCTATCCTATCCCGGTATTTATCCTTTCATAACAAACTTCATTCCCACTCAAACCCTCTAGTTTCAAACCTAGCTTCCTCTTCAGTTCCCGATAATCCTCCTAAGGTCTCCGATAATAAAAAATAAGATGGCCACGTGACCTTCTTAGTTGAACTTTGATTTGAGCACTACCAGTGGGTAGTTTCTCTACTTGGCATTATGTATCACGTATCCTATTTACTTGTTGTATTATTGTAATACAGTTGTAAACATCAATAAATAAATTTTTTTTTAAATTATTTTAAACTGAAAAGATATGCCCCCGACCGGGATTCGAACCTGGATCCTTTGTCTCTCCGTCACAGCGTCTAACCATTTGAGCTACCGGAGTCGCCTGCCGGCAGGGAACAAATCTATGTCCCCATGTTTTCTCAATTTTTTGCGATGTATACACGAGAACGAATGTTGTTTGAACATTAGTTTTAATTTTAGGATCTTGTTGACTTACGTCATATTACTATTGAATAAAAATATTTAAAAACAGTTGACAATAAATTATAAAAAAGTATAAATAGTAATATGACGTAAGTCAATGAGATCCTAAAATTAAAAGTAATGTTCAAAGAGCACTCGTCCTCCTGTATACATCGCAAAAAATTGCGAGAACACAGGGATATGGCATCGGATAAGATAATAGATTTGTCCCCTGCTGGCAGGTGACTTCGGAGGCTCGAATGGTTAGAGCGCTATCACGGAGAGACAGAGGATCCGGGTTCGAATCCCGGTTGGGGGCATATCTCTTCTTTTTAAAATAAAAATATTAGTCAATCATTCACGTGAGTAAATTAAAAACCTTTTCCAGTCATTATTATTTTTCTTTATTCTAAAAAACGTTTCGACAATTTCATGTCATTTTCAATTTACACCACTTCCTTTAAATCCTTCAACACTATTTAATTTCAAAAATATTCTCTAAAAAAATTTTTTTTAATTTAATTTTGTACATTTTCAACCTAAAAATTAAAAGACAAATCAAATAAATACATTATTTTATATACAAAAAACATGTCCCAATTTACTCACGTGAATGATTGACTAATAAAGATGCACTCCAGTTACAAAAACAAGATATTTAAAATAAAAATATTTAAAACTACGTTTGCTTAGTTTTACTATTAATTAATAAGAATCAGTGGATGGGTAAAATTTTCTGTATTAAAATATGTACAATTGTAATGTTCATGTCATTGCATATATTGTCATTAGAAGCAAACTATGATGTATATTTGTAGCAAGAATGTTTTAATGTGTTGTTCGTACCCTGTTTTCGGGTTTTCCGTACATTAATTTTTTTTTAATTTTATTTTTCGTCACATTGACTGCAGAGGCAATAGTGATGAATTAAAATTTAATAAATTAATAACTTATAATTAAAGTTATAAAACCTTAATTATCTACGGAATAGTCAGGAATAAATGTGAGGTAGCCATACGCTAGGCCAAGAAAAAGTCATGGGAGGATTTTGGCAAAAACCTGAGTGAGGACCATCGCTAATCTATAAGAACATATGGTCGACAAATTAAAACGTTAGGAGGAAAACAATGCTAGCCCATTAGTAAAGTAAAAGGGAGCGATGGAACCGTACTTACTGACAAGGGCGGATCCAGGATTTTTTTCTGGGGGGGCACAAAAGACCGTACAGAAAAAACAGTACACAAAAAACCGTCTGGGGGGCACGTGCCCCCGTGCTCTCCCCCCCCCCCCTGGATCCGCCTATGCTTACCGACAAGGAAAAGATACTTGGTAGATGGAAGCACATGCAAAAGATATTTCCAGAAACAATTCTCCTGAAACCCAGAATCAGACTATTGCTAAGAACGAGATCCGATATTCAAGAAAGCCTGGAGGTTATAGAGGAAGAATAAATAGAAAATGCAATCCACAGCCTAAAAAGAGATAAAGCATCAGGAAGGTATGGAATTGCACCAGAATATTTTAAATATGGTGGTCGAGAACTTCTTAAAGCACTTCAATCGCTGTTCCAAGATGTATATAACAGAAGGAAAATTCTAAAGGACTGGGCATATTGTATAATCCTCCTGATTTATAAAAAAGGATGCACGACGGACTGAAAAAATTACAGACCCATTAGTTTACTATCAGTAGTCTATAAACTTTACACTTCTATTTTAGAAAGGAGACTTCGGCAAGTTGTGGAAGGGCAGTTAGAAACGGAACAGGCTTGTTTTCGACCAGGCCAACAAACGCAGGAGCTTTCTTCTAGGAGCTTGGCCAACAACATCTTTGTTCTCAGAAATATTGTTGAAAAATCTTAGGATAGAGATAAAAATCTATATTCATTCCTTGATCTGAAGGTAGTGTTTGATGTTATCCCTAGAAAAGAAATTTTGAATACACTAATACTACAACTCTCCAAGGGGGTACCATGAGAGTTGCAAACGGCCATGCAGTAAGCCTACCAAGGAGCAATGGCAATGGTAAGGATAAATGGCATGGAATCAGAACCTTTTCCAATTGCGAGAACGAGCTAGACAGGGAGATAACTTAAGCCCGCTTCTATTTATAAATGTAGTGGACGAAATCCTCAAAATAAGCAAACGTAGAACTGCATGGACAACAATTGGGAAATGAAACATAAGAACTGTCCTCATACAAAGCCGGATATGCGGATGATAGTCCTAATAGCCGATACCTCATTACCTAAGACCAAGCTACAACAAGTTCTGGTAGAAGGAGAAGAAGAGTTGCTCAGAAAAGGGATCAAAATTAACACCTCCAAGAGTAAAGTGCTGGTTAAGGCGAGGGAAGATCAAGATGATGCCCAGCTGATATGCAACGAAAAGACACTTGAGGTAGTGAAGGAATATACCTACTTAGGAGCCGTAATTAGTAGCTCGTATAGGATAGATGCAGAAACATCAAACAGAATATGTAAAGCAAATCAAGTGTATTACATTTAAATAAATTAAAAACAAAAATATTTAAACTGGAATACGATGTTACCCTGTAAGACGTCCTCGGACAGTATGGCGATAAGGTAAGGAAATAATCAGGCGAGAAAAATAAAATAAAAACTGACTCACCGAGTCTTGCCGGACACTCCTCTTCTTACTGATGTCTCGTCGGCTTGAGCTCATCGCGGTGGCGTACGTCCAATGCCAGTCCTCTCAGTCGGTCATATAACTTAGGAAAATGCGGTGTAGAATGAGCGGTGACCAACAGGTTCAGGAAGCGGTAAAACAATAGACTAGACTCCGAGTAGGGGCTTTTAATTCTGTTAACTGTAAACACGCTCACACCGGAATTATATAGAAATTAGAACTCAATAAGTAAATAAATATAGAACTTAACACATAGATTAGTCGTTTGTTTCGTAAGTCAAGTGAACAATCCTGTAGATAGTTGTTTGTAGTGTCTTCACGGTTCTTGTCTTTTTAAAGTTGTATGTATGTTCCATTCAATTTTTAATTTCAGGTCTGAATGTAATTTTGGGACATATAATCGTATATGTTGTAGGCGACGTTATGCTGCATTACCACAGTGGCTGTCGAAATCATTTGGGCCGGCCATCCCTCCATTAGATATCAGGATAGGGAAGGATTCGAATCCTTAATCCGGAAAAGACAATTAAAAAATCTGTCCTGATGGGAGGAAGGGGCCGGCGCAAACTGAAAAGACACGGAGGGCACAGATGTGCCGGATCCGATTGTCCCAGATTGATTTATCTGCGCAGTCTAACGAGCCTGTCATTAGTCCCTAGCTCTTCCCAAAATATTCGCTAGCATCGCGTTCCCATCGATTTTACAATTTACCTTCTCCTTCTATCCAAAACAATCTTCCTCATTGCACAAAGACGTCTAAGCTCTTCCATTTATTAATTGCATTGTATGATATATTACGACGCGCGTATAATTAAGTGATATGCCGAGGGTATTTGTCCCCCCGAAAGGATTTCATTACCCTTTCTATACTATAAATAATGAATTTATGGCTTACAAAATAACATCACGAGCCCAAACAAGGACTTTTATAACATCGTAATCACTTATGATATTGTGGAAGAAGAGGCTCGTAACAATAATCCGCTAAACTTCGGTCTCGAGCGACTTTGCCGGCTGTGGATTCAATAAAAGCCAGACAGTTTTAATTATATGACAATTTCCTAAAATTTAATCATACATACCGCTATTAAAAGAAAGAAAAAAAATCAAATCTAAATACAAGTAAAATATTCGTAAATGCATAAATAATTAATAATGCAAAAATAAACTTATAAAAATTATCAATGTGAATAACCAAACCTAGCATGATACAATAAAGTTATTTTAATGTTAAAGCAAAAAGATTATGAAAAAAATTAACTAAGCTCATGTAAAAATTAATTATAAACACAAAAAAAATGAAATTAATTTATTTATTAGAAAGGACGAATCATAAAATAAAAATATTATTATATGAGATGAAATGAAAATAGTTGACTGGATGATCTAATGTAAAGGTGATAGTTGGGGGGTGCAGTCAGAAAGAACACTGAATAAGTAATAAACTTATAATTATGTGCCGACGTTTCGACCTACAGTGTAGGTCATCTTCAGGGCTATGAGAAAGAAACAAACAGAACAAAAATTATAAAAATGTACAGTAACAATAATATGGTGACAAGTAATGTAGAAATTTAAAATAGTGGCAGATATGAAGATGGAAGATAACGAATATTAAAAAATGACACAAGTGATAAAATTAAGATATAGATAGATTTAAAAAATAATGATAATGAGGAGAAATACACAAAACACACAAACAGAACACACACAAATATTATTAGTCTATAAACAGCCCAGTTGCACGAAAAACTGATGTCTACGCACGGCGATTACAGGAAATTCGGGAAGCTCTTGAAAACCAGCTCGAAGAAGAGAAGTTCTACACTACTCCACGACGGGGGCAAACTGTTGACAGTAGAAGAACAAGTCACCACGTTTTCGGATCGCTATGGTGGAATCATCACTAGAAGAATAGACCCTACACAAACTGACTTACCCGCCGAAGAAACAGGAAACAACTATTTGTTTGTATCTCCGAAGCAATTGAAGGCGATTCTCCGTCGTACGAAGGGGAATAAAGCACCAGGCCACGATGGGATACAAACTATATTGCTGAAGCAACTCCCAAGAAGAGGAATAGCTCATTTGACCAATTTATACAATACTTGCCTCAGGGTATGATATTTTCCTGACATTTGGAAGAGACCCATGAAGTCGGGATTGCAGCCAGCAGACTACAGGCCCATCAGCTTGCTTCCGCATCTGGGTAAAGTCTTTGAGAAAATTGTCCTCAATTATCTCAAGACATATTGCTCAGAGATAGCTCTCATCCCACCGGAGCAAACCGCCTATCAGGCCGGCCTCTGTCCGTATCATCACCTGGCGAAGATACAAGCGGATGTGAGCCAGTGCACCGCCAAGAACGAAGCGACAGTTATAATCGCCATAGAATGCACGGAAGCAATTGACTCAGTGTCCCATAGCCTATTATGCAAGATACTGCAGGAAAACGAATTTCCGGAACAGCTCTACTCGATGCTTCTTTAGTTTTTTCAACAGCGGATGATAACAGTCCGTATTACCGAAACATCATCGGAAGCCATCGCATCCACCTGCGGAGTACCTTAGGGGTCTGTGCTATTTCCAGTACTTTTCTCAATATACACAGCTGAAACTGTTGGAGTCAACTACAAAAAAGCTACTGTAACAGCCTATGCCAACGACATTGCAATCTACATCAGTTAGATCAGCGCAGAGAGAGCTCTAGGGCAGGCGGAGGAAGTCTGTGAGAAAATCACACAGGAGCTAGAAGGACTCAACATCTCAGTAAATCCTAAAAAGACTGACTGCATAATTTTCTCCATTCAGAGGAAAAAGCTCCTCTCTCTCCCTAAGGTCTACAGGGTAGCGGGACGAGAAAACAAACCAGCGGGCAGTATAGTCTACATAGGTGTAACACTTGACCGACACCTGAAACTAGCCTACCACTACAGGAAGAAACTTAGGTCGGTTAGGACCAAGTCTTACAGACTTAACCACCTGATTACATCTCCTAACTTATCCCTCCGCCTCATGCTGACAATCTATAAGAGCATCCTAAGACCGGCGCTCCTCTACGCAGCACTATTGTGCAACATCACGCCTGCAACGGCGAAAAAGCTCCAACAGTTCCAGAATGGTGTACTGCAACGCATAGTAAAACACACGACATTACATAAAACCAGAACGGATCTCCTACACACTACTCTCGACATACTGGCAGTAACAGACTTCATTAAACGTAGACATATTAAATTTGTCGACAGCCTGAAATTCTGTACAAACCCAAATTTCACGACTCTCACCCCGGCAGGACGGCCACAAACGTGGCAAGATCATGTAGTAATCTTAGCCTAGACTGTTAAATAAATAAATAAACAAATAAAAATAGAAGGACACGGTGAGCCCCACTACCGGAAAAACATAAAGTTAGTGAATATAAATAAATAAATTAGAACTTTCTCATTTTTCTCACCCCCCTCTTAAAATGTACATCGTACAGTACAAGAGATCCTTTCCAGCCAATCCTAAAAATCCTACTTAACAATCTTCAAACCTAAAGGGGCTAAGAGAAAAAAAAAAAAAAAAGGTTACAGGATACCTAAAGGTAACCTATGAAAAGCATGTATTTATTATAATTTGTATTATATTGTAAATAAAATTTAGGAGGATATGAAAAAAATAGTTTACAGCAGTTTTTACGTTATATTGTAAATAATTGTATTATATTGTAAATAAAAGGTTGGAGGATGTGTAAAAAATAAGTTAACAGGAGTTGTGTATATGTATATTCTTTTGTATATCCCTGACAGTAACATCCTTAATTTAAACCGCTATGGGACATGCTAGGCTTTTCAAGCCCATTGAGATTAAGATTCCAAAAATAATTTACTTTCTACACTTCAAACACTTTTCACATTGATCAAGGTTATTATTACCTTGTTATTACTATTATTATTACTACTAGACAAGGAAAATAATAAAATAGTTTTAGAAATTAACATTTTATTTGATAAAAAATTCAGTCTTTTCATATATAAAAACTAGTCGAAAAATAAAATTTATTTACATTTATTTTAATTTTATGTAAAATTAGGACACAATTTTTGTGATGATCTCCACAAATAGATTGCCCGCAACCCTCACACACCATTTTGAATTTTCTTTCAAGTTTATGACTACAGAATGATCAGTATGATCTTTTTCTCTCATTCTTTTTCAAGCTGTGGCTTATTTTTTTTTTTATCGTTCCAATGTACGTGATATTGTACTCTCCTAAAAGTTCTTCGGCGAGAGGAATACTTGTGAACCCGTTGTCTCTAGTTAAGTTTCGATGACTAGCTTTAACTAGTTCTATTATTTTTTTATAAAATAAGCAGCCACGGGAGGTTTTGTTGGAGTTGATCTCAATTTGAGAACAAACATTATTTTATTATGAAATGGACAGTCATTATGCTTAAAACAGAAAAATGTATTATATATTAAAATGATTTGGTTATAATGGCCTGGTAGGCCTATACCCAATTTACTTAGCGTGTACATCATAGGTAGTTTATACCTGGTATTTCCCAAAAAAAGAGGGGAAACTTACCTTTCAATGACGAGTCTTGCATTGTTGAAGGGCCAGTGAACTATTAACATATCTCCTCGAGGAATAGGCGGGCAAAGCCGGCTCCGGAACTCAAAGGGGCGGGAGGAGGATATACTTTTGTACACAGGCCTCTCGGAACTATCATGTTACTGTGAGGGATATATATTGTAAATAAAATCTTAGATGGTGTAAAAAAAAAGTTTACAGGAGAACAGAAAGAACTAGTGAGCCCCATCACTGTACCACCTGTACTTACCATCCAATTGTAATCCATAATATCCTATACATATTCCTCTCCTAAAATGAGCCTGGTGCAGTAAAAGAGATGCCATGTGTCATATTAATATATTATTTTCAAAAATTAAAGAATGCCAAGGGACTAAGAAAGAAAGAAAAAAGTTTACAGGAGTATATTGCAGTAGGTAAGTAGGACCGTCAAAACTAAAAACACATCGATAAATTATCTACATATGTACATTATTCTAATCCTTTCAGTTTTAATTTCTCTCTGCTGCCGTACGACAAGTGAAACCGTTATACTAAGTAATCCTTTTCAATAACATTACAGTAAACTTCTGTTCGTCCCGTTTGTTAATCAGTGTCAATGTATGTAATGTCAATGTCAATGTATTTATGTATAATGTTTCACGGCTGAGATACTTTTTATTAACACACCCCACAGGCTAAGTTTATATAAAGCTGTTACCTTATTGATTAGCACACCCAGCGGTCAACGCACAGCAGAAACCACTGACCTTGGCATCTAGAAATTTGTAGATAGGTTCTTTGTATAGCTTAAATGAGCACTAAGAAAGGAATTTGGACAATTCCAGACCCCCCCCCCCCCGGTATCCCCTTAATATAATAGGGGTTCAAAGATTGTATGGAATCCGTCAGTTTTGAAATTTAAACATCTGAAATTTCGGATGTATGAGTCACGAAACTTTATGTGGTAGACCAAAAATGTGTGTATATATATAAGTTAGGTCCTGGAGACCAACAATATTCACTCTAATCCTATAGTACTCCAATGTAAACAAAGAGAAGATATAAATGTAGGATTACTAGAACAATAAAGTCAATTATCATTCAGAGTTCGTGGTGTTCATTTCAAACCTTTTCCTTTTTTTTAAAGTTTGTCTTTCGATACTCGTTAAGTGGTGCCGAAACCCGGGAGTGTGTGAGAAGAAAATAAATTTTTTTTTGGTGAAGTCATTTTTTTTGTGTTTTGTTTGACTTTTGTGCACCGGTAAAGAAAAAATGCCTGAACCCGGACTTAGTGATATTTTAAGACCGGCGGTACTCACATTAGAACCGCAACCACAGCAAGCACCACAACCACCGCTAGAATCCCAAGAGTCAATTACTGATATAAACCCGGATTTCCCGATGCTACCAACTACTACGCTAGCGATGGCTCGTGCAGATATAGCGGCAAGAGAAGCAAACTTGATAGAGCGCATGAAGTTGATGAAGAATAACGCACGCGATCTTAGGAGGGAGATCAGCGAATTAGAAAGGTTCGACGGAGAAATCGGAGAGCTGAACAACTTCCTGAAGGGTGGAGATAGAATTATGTACTACATCCAGGTACAGACAGAAGCGAAAGATATTAATGATCTAGACGCCACCAGACTCAAAGCAGCCCTAGTATGTCGAGTAAAGAGGAACATTCTCAACTTAATTCAGGCAGACGAAGAGACTCCGTGGCATACGGTCAAGGAGAGACTAAAGAAGGCATTTGGGGGAGGACGATGGGCCCCAGAGGAGGACATACTCCAAACGTTCCGAGAGTTCCGGAAACCGGGGCAATCTCATGGACAGTATGCATCATCACCGTCTGGCCCCAACCTGGAGTCAGTGACGAAAACATTTGTCGGGTACTCAATGAAGCTTCCAAGCCGGGAAGAACAGCCTACCTGTACATTGGGAACGCCACTGTGTGGGATAAAGTACAGCGATTATGGAGATTGGAACGATTGGGAGTTGACCGCAATTTTGTTCGTTGCACCAGGATGGTAGAAACGATCCGGGAGACCGATCGCCAGAAAGAGATCACGGTAGCCTACCATCAGGGAAAAACAAATCACAGGGGAGTCACAGAAACAATTCAAGCGCTTAGGCGACGGTATTTCTGGTTGAATATGAAGGAAGCGGTCAAACAAGTTGTGGGAGCATGCGATGTGTGTTTATCTACTAAATACGATAGACATCCGCCAAAAGGGTTACAAGAGGAGACTGCAGAGTCACCCCTGTCGGATCTGCAGATCGACACATTTTCCTGGAGAGGCTATAAGTGGGTAACGCTGATCGACTGTTTTAGCAAACTGGCTGCAGCCCATCTTATTCACGAGAAATCAGCGGATGCAATTCTCGCGGCCCTTAGGACGTGGTTTAAGGTTTCCGGGATACCTGACAGGATCGCCTCCGATGGCGGGCTGGAGTTTGATAACGCCAAGATCAGGGACGAAGCGAAGGGACTCGGCATAGTTTGGCGAATTAACACCCCAGGACATCCCAAGAGTAGAGGAGTCATCGAACGCTTACACAGTACCCTCAGTGACCATCTGCGCATTTACCAGGTGGATAAAGGGTTAGAACCGGCCGAAGCGATGGACAAAGCAATCGCGGCGTATAACTCCGTTATCGGCTTTTCCCCCTTTGAGGTTATTTTTGGGTTGCGACAAAGACGTAGGGACACCAGGGCTACAACCGTGAGGGCGAGGTAACGAATCAAGTGGTGGCTAATTGGATCTCGATCGTAAAACTGTGGGAGAATGCTAAGGACAGGATAGAACGGGAAAAGCGGAGTCGGGTAGCGAGAGAAAACCTCAGGGTCAATGATGTCATGGGGGGGATCAAAATTGGTATGATTGTTTACAGGCAGAAAAGTTCCAATCGGGGAAAGGAAGTGATACGCTACGAGGGGCCATTCCGAGTGGTAGCGATCAGGGAACATAATATTGTCACTGTAGAACTCATTAAAGATCCCAAACGACGTAAGAATGTTCATATTGAACAACTTTAACTCCCACAGGGAGAACATGTGTAACGGCCTGGAGTGTCCTGGCCGTCATATAGCAGTGTACATTGTCATGTCTCACTCTTTTTTTAGCTCTTTAGTGTTAGTGTATATATAGTGTGAACCGTGTTTGAGGTTATTCTGTGTAGCTGTTCTAAATTTTGTAGATATAGTTTTATTTTTTCTATCAGTTGAGTATCATTCATTTTAAAAGACATAAGTGGTGCGGTGAATCATAAGTCAGTGAAAGAGAGAATTTCATTTGTATGTTACTAAGTTCATTTTTTTTTGTTTTGTTTGTTGTTATTGTGTAAATCATTATGTATATGTATATTGGATGTTGTTGGCCTTTCGGCCCCTGGCAGACTTCTCCTTCAAGTTTCCGGAATTTTCCGAAAACTGGTGGGGGGGGAGTTAGGTCCTGGAGACCAACAATATTCACTCTAATCCTACAGTACTCCCATGTAAACAAAGAGAAGATATAAATGTAGGATTACTAGAACAATAAAGTCAGTTATCATTCAGAGTTCGTGGTGTTCATTTCAAACCTTTTCCTTTTTTTTAAAGTTTGTCTTTCGATACTCGTTAAGTTATATATATATATATATATATATATATATATATATATATATATATATATATATATATATATATATATTTATATATTTATATATATTTATATACATATATGTTTAATGCGTATATCGCACTATCAATTTTTTATGGTGAGCCATAAATGAAAGTTCATTATTAATAAACATTAGCTATTTCAGAGTGAAGTGATCATAAACTAATATTTGTGTCGTTTTTAATAAGCCACTCAAGTCTGATCTAAAATACTTTATGGCGTTAGCTATAATTCATAGATGGGTGAAGTCATAAAGTATATCTTGGCCATATAATATATTATTTATTTAGTTCCATATTTATAGTCTAATAGCTTAGTTATTTTTACATGTAAAAAAATAAAAACTTTTCTGAGGAGGACCTTAGAAAACTCGGTCGCGTGCACGAGGCACGTTTTCTGTTATATCCAAAGCCCTGATAAAAGTAGAAAAATGATTTTAGTGAATGTTCCTTTTACAACAAGGGTTATAAAAAAAAATCTAGCATATCATTCAATTAAGAAGCATTGCTAGAATAGTAAAAGAATCGCAAAATTGTGTATGAAAATGGGGATTGTTATAAAATCATACTCAATATTTAAAACGTCATAATCTTTTTGTACTAAAAATAATAATACATAGCATTTTAAAAGAAATATAATGAAAATATTTAAAAAAGTAAATGCATTAGATGAGCGAAGAAAGGAGTTGAAATGTATTATTAATATATTTATTTTTTTTTCCATTTATTTTTCGAAAAGAAAATATATGTATAAAATTTGAAATTAGAAATGTAGAAAATTCAATAAATTATAAAACCGTTTATTCAATAAAGCTTAGTCTAAACTTCCTAAATGTATAAACTACTGAAAATTGGAAACGGGGTTCAGAAATTTAACATTTATGTTAAATGTTATTGAAATGATGTTCATTAAAAAAAAAAAATAAACAGATAAAAAATCTTAACATTGTCACTATTTATGCTGAAATTGAAAAAATAATTATTAAAATTATAAAATAATTTAATATTGATGAATGGTAAATTATTGTTTAATGGCTTACGTTTGGAAATTTATCTTTTAACCCTCAGTGTGTACTCATAATCCTTGTTATTTGAGTGTATTCCATATATAAATTCCACAAAATAGAAAGGAACAGTGTTAATATTGTGGTATTTTTATAAAATATCATTTATATTATTTTTATTTTTAAAAATCATTAATAATTGTTAGGAATTATTGTTTTTTACTGCAAGAAAATTGAATTAAAAATTTTTAGTTTGTTATTTTACAAAAACCTTTAATTAAATTTGCTTGCTAATTAAAAGTAGAGAAAACTTGTCAAGGGAGACCTTATAGCGCCGTGTGATAATGATGATGATGATGCAGTAAAGAAAACATAATAATTTCTAATGAATATTAATGCAGTGTATAATAATAACAATATGAAAATAACAAAGTACAAAATATCACAAAATATAATAACATTACTATTCATTTTTGTGGTATTTAGTACTTTATTATTTTCATATTATTATTCCTTTATTATTTATATATATATATATATATATATATATATATATATATATATATATAAAATAATTATATTGCTTATTATTGAGAGAGAGAGAGAGTGATAGGGTGAGAGAGAGGGGGTGAGAGAGAGAGAGAGAGAGAGAGAGAGAGAGAGAGAGAGAGAGAGAGAGAGAGAGAGAGAGAGAGAGAGAGAGAGAGAGAGAGAGAGAGAGAGAGAGAGAGAGAGAGAGAGAGAGAGAGAGAGAGAGAGAGAGAGAGAGAGAGAGAGAGAGAGAGAGAGAGAGAGAGAGAGAGAGAGAGAGAGAGAGAGAGAGAGAGAGAGAGAGAGAGACTATAAATAGTTTTCAATAAAATTCAGATAAAAAATCCTGAATTGGATCGTTAATTTGCCTTCTCAGTTTCTACACTCTCTGCTTGACAGCAAAGTTCTCAAACTTTCATTTTAATAATTTTCACAGATAGGAAAAAGTTTGATCCCCTTGTAATATAAGACACCCTGGAGTCAGATTGTGAGAGGAAAGCACCTGATACTCTTTTGTTTCTTATGGCGGTAATACATTCCTACCAAAGTCAAGGAGCGATAAAGAATATTTAGCGATTGTAAGATTGTATGGCGCGGAAGTAACTTCAACTGAAAATTATAACCTATAAATATTATTCTTACTCATTTTCTTAGTCTAGAAACCAATGGAACAAACTACGTTATGAGTTCAATATATAAGGATAATATTCATCATTAACGTGGTATTCTTTCATTTTATAACTTAAATTCTATAAAATATAAAATTTATTATTTAAATAATATCATTTAAACCCTAGAGGTTGTTTTGATATTAGTAAATTAAAAGCAGATAAGTTTAACTCTATTTCTTTATTATTGATTTTAATGGTAGAAAATATTTTTCAAAATGATTCCACCACTTGTATATAACACTTCACAGTGGAAACTTTAAACGTAGACAATTTTATCGTAATTTATTTTCCTGTAGTTAGTTACTACATTTTGTCACAATTCTATTGTATCGCTTTAGTGGATGAAAATTTAGAAATTTGTATACTTTAATCTTGTAACTGATTTTAATAATAATAAAATAAATCTATTTAGTTCTTCTTTCTTGCTTTACCATTGACTTTGGTAATTATTCCGATGTTTGTCGCTTCGAGTTGAACTACAACAAATTTTAACTTTGAATTCGTTTTCCTGTAGTCAAAACATCTAATATTTCAACGTGGTAAAACATACCGTATTTTTTTCCTTAGCCAATTACACAATTTTATCATATTCTTTTTTATCTAGAATAGCGAACCAGATTATTGGAATGATCTGGAAGGCACCCGTTTCCGGTTTGCCGCAACCAACACCTGAATCCCATCAGTCTAACGAAACGACAACCCCACAAAGTGATGCCGAGATCGAGTTATAGTTCTAACTGGATTAAATGGAGGAACCGAGACCAGAATATTACCTGAGAAACAAGAGCACTCTTTGGAGATAACTTGTTTCATATCCTTTTTTTTTTCACGACCTCTGGATCTAAATTTGGTTCCTCCTGTTCGCGTTGCATCGAAAAGTATGAAATACTCACATAATCACTTGTGAATGACATACTCTCAATGTAAACAAGAGATGTATTTTCAATAAAATAAATAAAGAGATTATTATTTATATCTAATAATAATTCCAAAGTGTATCACTAAAAACGGAAATCATCTCATTACGAATACATGTTTACAGATATTATTTTCTACTTGGATCCAGAGAGAGAAGAATTCTCGCCAACTAGAGAGACAGCACTTGTGATGGATTTCTCCAAGGCACAACTTGAAGCTACTTTCTACAGTAATAATAAAATATATTTTAAGTAATTTAAGAGTTTTGTGTTTCGAAATGTGAACCTTTCGAAGCACAAATTATAATTTTACGTAAAAATTATAATAATGGGGGTTGATTGAAAATCAGACGAAGTAAGAGATAATGAAAAAAAAATGTACCATTAAAATCCCATGAAGGATCTGGTCATTATTAGTTTACCTTTTGCAGGTAAAGATCTCTTTTCCGTTTCATAACAACTTTATTGTATAAATGAATAGGTGAATGATTGAATAATTCGTTTTGAAAATTGTATATCGCTCTAGCACTCAGCAACCATGAAACGAACTATTTTTATGTGAATGCTTCGCCCAAAAGTAAATGCGCCAACGAGTGCATCTTCGGAAGAAGTGGAAAAATACCTTTCAAAAAAAAAACTTTCAATAATTGTTTTAAATGATGATATTAGTGAATTTAATCTACAGATTGAAGTTAGTCTGATTATAATACTGATAGGCCATAATTAAACTAATACATTACTAGCTAAAAGATTTCTTCATAGATCATGGAACGTTCAAAAATATTCTGAAAACTGATCCATTTTATCCATACTAGCCGGAGTTAGGAAGAGAATAACCCCAACCATCTGCTACTGCATTCAATAGCACCCGTATCAGATGTAGAAACAGTTTTCCTTCCTAATTACCCCATACTCAAACGCGCAACCCAACACTATTGGAATCGTGCTACTAAACAGGCCGAAAAAAAAAATAGTGCGAACCATAATCCGACCACTAATTGGTGAGGTTCTCTGTGGGAGTCCCGGCGAGAGACTACCGTGCCAGCGGGGCGTCGCACCTGGGGCCAATACAATGGCGTTTAGTGAAGGGTGAAGGTGGAAACCATAACTGCTGATTTGGTTCGCACTGTGATCATTGTCAGCTTTGTATAGCTTCTTTTTTCACCATGTTCTGGATACTACCTAATCCGCCAGCTTGGAATACATAAAAAAAACTTTGAAATGAATGCCTGCAGTGTTCGTTTATAATAATATTCTTGTTGGAGTGTCCCAAGTAATTGGGTGATGGGTAATTAGAGGCGTCGGCCATCTATATACAGAATTTGATACAAATAATTTCTTAAGATAAAAATAACTTATTAATTATGTTGATCAATACTATTAAGGTTTTATATTGGGTCGTAAGGATCTTAACACTTGCGTGTTCTTTGAAAATAAAACACTATATTTTTAAATAGAAATAAACAAAATCATTAGGAATTGATAAAATTAATATTATACAAAAAAAATAAAATAAAATAAATGTATTTTTTGGTAATCTCTAGCGTCAATATTGAAGATGCGGCCCGCGCAATGGCGGATCTAGGATTTTTTTCTGGGGGGGGGGCACAATGGACAGACGGGCAAAAAAATCAAGCATAACTTGTAGTATTTATAGAAAGTTTTATTAAAATATAGAAACAATAGTTTCACTCATGTTATTTCTATTATTTTATTCAGATATTTTTACAACTATCATCACGTGATTTGACTATATGTACAGTAATGGGTCTCCAAAATACACAAAAAACTGCCTGGGGGGGGGGGCACGTGCCCCCGTGCTCCTGGATGGGCCCGCGCATAGTGACAATAGCCAGTGAAGCTCTCTTACCTCTTTGGAGCTGATTTGCCATAGTTGCTTTAGTGAGGAAACCCTAAAGTTTAACATACGACTTAGTTCATTTGACTCATCCTGTAATGTCCGTTCAAGAGGGCGCTCACTCTGTTAAAGAATGTCACAGGCACGGCCACTATTCACTATCGGCACGGTGAATATTTGTTCACGTTATTATGATGAATCTATCAACGAAAAATATAACACCGGTTAAACGATTCATCGAGAGATATATGATAAAATATCGATACAACAAGCCGATAGATGTTCTATATTAGTTCGAAATAATAATATTTGCCATTTTATAAATGCTATGTTCTTTCCTTTAAGAGGCATTTTACCTTTATTTATTTATTTTGGGGCGTTCTGAATTAAATGATTAAATATTGAAGATAATTGCTCAAACTTACTTTTTATTTTAATGCCCATAAATGCTTTAGATTGGATTATGTGTTTTCTAAATTACTAATCAGTCAAATTAAATACCTTATTTGAACTATCAATAATCTAATAAAGGTTGCATGGTGGATAAGAATTAGGTACATAGTTAAATAATTTAAACAAATATACTTATAGAAACTACTATATGTATATATATATATATATATATATATATATATATATATATATATATATATATATATATATATATATAAGCTACTATTGATGATTTAGGTTAGTATAGTAATGCTAAAAAACAAGTACTTAAATTAAAACTTGGGGTACTTATAGGGTGCGTCATATAGGTCTTTTGGAAGAAAAAATTTCGTTTCTCCATACAAACTAAGATCAGCTGACCGCTCATTTGAATGGAGGACTGAATTTTTTTTTTCATTTCGACGTTGGCCAGTACAAAAGTTGCTATTTATAGGATTACTAACAGCTACCTAAGAGTTTTTCAGTGGATATAAAATAACCATGTATAAGATTTCATCTATGTATTGAAAATTAATAAGGTAAAAGATCCGCCAAAAAAAATTAAAGATCTTTTTGTTTAAATGGAGTTTGACGAAAGTGTTCATAATATGTTGGAAATAGAAATATTGTCCATTAATCATTTAAATCTCCAATATTAATTCAATTAATCGTGAAGAGATATTACAAATTTTGTTGTTCATCTATTTTTTTTTTTATACATTTTTACATAATTTCACAAAAATTTTTTTAAGTTATGATTTTTTTAAATTACAAATGAACTATATTATAATTTGAACTATTAATATTTATTATTATTATGAATGACTTTTGCACCACCATGCATTTAGGCCTAAAGAAACCCCTCTTGCTCGAGTCTTAAAATCCCTATCATGGTCTAGGCTTCTGTAAGGGCGTCTCTTACTCTGGCAATTTATATTCTTACTTATCTAATACGCAAAATGGCTTGCATGATACACAGCGAAGTTGTGTGATTGATTGAATAATTGAAATAATTCTGAACTTTACTTCTGAAAGTAAAACCAATGACTAATACTAGCCGATAAAATCATTAAGTGTGAAATCTTACGAACCAGTGATTAATCTGTTGGAGTAAATTGTAGTTTGGTAATAAAATATCTTAAAGAAAAGAACTTTATGACACATCTTAATGATGTTGCATTAAGCTAAAGTCTGAAACCTTGAATACGCTTCTCTCAGCAACTGCATCCACATTTAACACTTCAGGTTTGTGCAATAAGCTATAACATTGCTATGATTTTATTATAAACTGCATACTGGCTATAAAAATTTATTTTGAATTATGCATAGATAAAAATGTATTTATTTTCATTGTATTTCACCAGCATACATACAAGAAACATTAAAGTGCTTTAAGGAGACAGAAATCGGAAAGTTTCTCGAAATCTTTTAAACCGTTTTCGTGACAATTATAAAATCGACTGAAATAGAGTGAAACTTCCGGTTTAAGCTATTTAATACCCTACATTAATATTTGTACCTTAAGGTAATTTCAACTTTTTGCTTAATTTTTTAACAACAAAGGTGTTAAAACAAATTGTGTGTAAATTGAAATAAAAATTGTTAATTTCTCAAACGGTCGTCATTTTACTTACTATGGGTGAATACTTGCTGATCCTAAAGAGGAAGTTAGGGTCTGAAAAATATTCGGCTAAGCTTCTCCTATAAGAACCATTGAGTGCTCACAAGCCATAAAAAAAGCTGGAGAACTTCAGGCATCTTGTGCTAACTCTTTCCCACATCCTCGTTCTTACACTCAAAGCCATGGGAGGGAAAACCCTTAGAACTAGTCGGGGTAACAGTGTTCCAAGAGTTCCCGCCATGGAGTTAACTAATCCATTTATCAACTTGAAATAAAATTATTGTATACCGCTGTTCTTTAGTTCTCTTCTCAGTTTCGCCCTTACAGTTGTGCAATAGGATTCGTGGACAGCATTCTAACTAAACCACAGCTTTTATAAATGTAACCTCAACTATTGAAAATGTCTGATATGTGCATTTTATCACTTCTAGTACCTTAATAGAATAAATAGCATTTTGATTTTTCGTATATATAACCAAATGGTAAAATTATTTCTCTTCCTTCTTAAAAAATGTGTTTAAGCTTTTGAAAAATTTGTTCTAAGAATCTTAAATGATCGTACTTAAGCTTAAAGCTACAACGATATTGGCTGAATTTAGGAAAAATATCCATTGCTCTCTCATTTGTAATACATACAATACGTACTTATTTCAGTATTTTTCAAGTTTTCACCAGGCTTAATACAGCGCCAGGATCGCCTCCAAAGGAGATCATTAGTAAACCGCATATTTAAATGAACTGCTATAATAATAGTTTCATGTTCCACATTTACAATACAATCATAAAGCGTTTAGTTTTTTATTTGTGCACTATAGATGCGTGGTTTGGAATTTGTCATCACTAGTAAAACAATCCATTTTAAAGCGAAACTAGAAAAAACAAAACAAGAAAAACATTCTGTATTGTTATTGTTTTTTAGTTTTGCTTTAAAATGGATTATTTTTTAGTGACAATATTTTAAAAGTGTGGATGTGCACTGTGAAAAACTAAACACATTATCACCATTAACTATATTCCTTTTCTAGATCGGTGCTTTGTAATAGACTAAGGACCAGTGATGTGAAGGATCGTTAACAAAGTATATCCGCGGATATGAGTCAACTGTTAAATGCCAATAGTTTTTCACTGCTACCTAATAACCTTTATTCAGGGTTATTTTAAATTCACTGAAAGAATCTTAGGTACGTGTTAGTAACACTATAAGGAACAACTGGACAAAAATCGAAAATGAAAGAAAAAATTTCGTTTCTCCATACAAACTAAGATCAGCTGACCGCTCATTTGAATGGAGGACTGAATTTTTTTTTTCATTTCGACGTTGGCCAGTACAAAAGTTGCTATTTATAGGATTACTAACAGCTACCTAAGAGTTTTTCAGTGGATATAAAATAACCATGTATAAGATTTCATCTATGTATTGAAAATTAATAAGGTAAAAGATCCGCCAAAAAAAATTAAAGATCTTTTTGTTTAAATGGAGTTTGACGAAAGTGTTCATAATATGTTGGAAATAGAAATATTGTCCATTAATCATTTAAATCTCCAATATTAATTCAATTAATCGTGAAGAGATATTACAAATTTTGTTGTTCATCTATTTTTTTTTTTTATACATTTTTACATAATTTCACAAAAATTTTTTTAAGTTATGATTTTTTTAAATTACAAATGAACTATATTATAATTTGAACTATTAATATTTATTATTATTATGAATGACTTTTGCACCACCATGCATTTAGGCCTAAAGAAACCCCTCTTGCTCGAGTCTTAAAATCCCTATCATGGTCTAGGCTTCTGAGATATTTTAGATAATCTCTAACTAATACAACCATGTTTAAGCATCATTAGGGAAGTAAAATGGAACAAAAGTTGTCCAAAATACTGTTAGCGCCTTTTGTCACAAAAGTCTTAGCGCCTGGAGGAAGGCTAAAATTATAATATAATTAAAATTATAATAGTTATAGTAATAACTCTTATTTATCTTAGGATATAAGTTACTAACTTTCTTAACGATAGGGAACGTTAGTAATTGTAATATACAGCGACAGGCCTAAGTAACAGAGACATCGCACTTGAAGCGTGTCACCACAAAACTGCTCGTGACCAGGTCCTGGTTAGTTGTATAATTTATTAGCCTTAACCCTGATATAGTGCCTCCAGTCGTGGAGCTGAGATATTAATCACTTTTTTACTAGGCGATTCGTTAGGGTCGGACCATTAATTCTGTATGATTCACCCAAATATCACTAATGCTTATTTATTTGCTATTAATAAATCATTACATTAGTTTTATTCTTTATTAACACTTTAAATTATTGAATGCCTACCTGAAAAAATAACTGCTATTTTAAATAATATATCAAAAAAAGTTGTATAAAAATATAGTGAAAGTACATACAATTTTATTTTATTACAAAATATAATGAGTGCCATATTTAATGGCGAAGTGCGAAAAGATTTTAAAGAAATAAAAGAAAATGATTTATATAATTAATGAATTTGACACTGAATCAAGAAGAAAATATAAACTCGTCAATGTGATGTAGTATACGAAATAAGTTGCTGAACAAAAAGTGTAGATTGGTTAAACATAACAAACAGTGCTCAATAATACATAAACAGTGAATCATTATAAAATGTCAAGGGAAAGTTAATATTTCAAACATTTTAAAACACGATTCGTTTACATTACATTCGGTAGTGTACAGAAGGATACTTTAAGACATCCATTTATAAGACAATTTTAAGTTACTTTAAATAAGCAATTGTTTTCTCAATTCTTTCAGACCATCTACGAATTACACTTGTATGTTTTGGAGTGTTTCGTTCCCCATAATTATCCCATTCTTACTCTTTTTTGCTCTTCCCTTTATCTTATCTGTTTTACATTGTTGTCTCTATCTATTCTATCTATTGTTTTTTGTTTTTTTATGAAAACTATCATTCGTAAATTAATTTTTTTACTTGTCTTTGACTTTTGAAGCATCTATCTTTTGCGATTCCCAATCTTAGTAGCCCTCTATAGACTTTTGTGAACCAATTAATCAATTAAAACCTATTCTATAATTATGATATAAAAATCATAACCTTCACTTTTTTATTGCATCTTATATTTTTCCCTAAATGCTCATACATTATTAATAATTAAAATTAATCATTATGTTATATCATGATGATTCATAAAACTATAAAATATAATTATGTGATGTGCAAAAAAGAATAACATTACTACTCAACTAAAAATATAACGGAATTGGACAGTTCTTAAATAAAGAAAAAGAATCACCATTTCCAATATAAATTATCGTAATTATATAATTCAATATATTTTTTTTCCTTTTTCAAATGATTTTTCAGTAGTGTATATTTTTAATTTGAGTTTAATTATTTCTCAATAAAATGATAAAGAAGTTCAATAATTTCATAATTAAAATTAATACAAGAATTAACATACGCGACAAAAAAAAAGAAGGAAATATAAAGTATAGCTTTTGCCCGCGGCTTCGCTCGCATGGAATTTGGTCTGCCACATAAGGTTTCGCGACAGATCAATTTAATCATTCATTCATCATTGAGTTCAGTCATTGAGAACTTGAAGGTCTCCCAATTTTTTTTTTAATAAATTAATTTATAAAGTTAAATTTAAGATTTTATTTTTATTTTTATTCATTTATTTTTGGGGTCATGTCGTTGGTCACTATAAAAGCCATTAGTAATAACATAAATTACAAAATGCCACGTAGTACTCTAATTGTAAGTTAAAACCAATGAAATTAGGAACACACTCTAAATATATGACATGGGAGGTGGGGTCATTAGCGAAATGGAAGCATAAGTTAATTGTTCGCGAGATTGTCACAGAAGAGGTTAAGTGACAGTGGACTGCATCTAATTTTGATATTTAGCATAATAACGTATTAATGCTATTTTTATTATAACATATTAATGTCATTATTACTATTATTATTATTAAATAATAATAATAATTATTATTATTAATACTCCATGATATTACTGATGAGTATGACTACGAGACGATTTGGAAGGAGAAAGAAGTGCATGGTAGATTCTACCATCAACTAAATCAGCCTGAGATTGATAATGAACTCCCAGTTGAATGGTTATGAATAGCTCACCTGTTTGGAGAGACTGAAGGGTTTACAGTAGCCATACAGCACCAGGTAATTGCTACTAGAGCCTACAGAAAGCACATTCTTAAGGAAAACCTTATGTCGGATAAATGTCGCCTCTGCACAAAAACTCATGACCAGCATGTGGCAAATGGTTGCGAAGCACTGGCTGGGACGGACTACATGATCAGGTATAGCAATGTGGCGAAAAGTTTATGCAGTCTATTAGGACTGTTGGGCGGGGAGGAGGTGCCTTACAATCGCTATAAGCCTGAAAAACTATTAGAAAATAATAAAATAAAAATTTACTGGGATGAGCAAATGATCACGGACCACAGGGTAATACATAACCGTCTGGATATTATGGTGATCCATAAAATGGAAAAAAGTGGCAGAATTATAGAAATAGCTGTCCCCTGTGCACCAAACGCAATGAACACCAGAACCGAAAAAATTAGGAAATGTCAGGAATTTGCTATTGAGTTAAAATCACTTTATCATTTGGAGAAAGTGCTCATAACTCTAATAGTCATTTCCTCGAATTGTCTGATATAAGGGAGGGTACAGAAGACGTTTTGGACAAATTAAAATTGGCGCAAAGGGAAGTTCTGTTGGATACTTGCAGAATTGTAAGAAAATTCTTAAATAACTTCCCTCCCATTAATTTATACCTCCCTTGAATTTTGAAGTAACCAGGATGTGAATTTGGGTCCGTAGAAATCTGTGACAAAAATATATATATAATAATGAAAATGGTAATTGCAGAACTACCCGTAACTACTTATAACTATTGACTCATCAGCAAAAACCGTCTAGCAATCTTAAATTTAATTATATGAAATAAACACAAATACATTTAATATAATCACTAATGGAATCGTTTGCAATAAGTTGTGCCATTCTATCAGTATTGGTAAAGTATGTTATGTACTTAAGATATCTTAATTGACTTTATTATTTTTATGATTTATTCGTCTTCTTGGTTTGTTAGAATAATTTATTATTATTTTAATTCTTTATTCTTGAATTATATTAGACAATAAAATCCTGTACTGGCATCTAATGATTATCACTTATATCATTTCACCTTCTTTGAAATAAGGTTTCCAATCAGTTTCGATAAAATAGAACGAAAAATAAAATGGAATTTTTAGGCTCTATGCAGTGTATAAGTAGTATCTACAAATATAACTTTTAATTATTAATTTTTTCACATTTCATTACCTTCTACAATTTTATATGTTGTGTATTTATTATTTATAGTGTTTAGTTTAACAACAAATGTTTACATCAATATTATCCTAATTTTTAAAAATTGATTGTTATCTTCGGTATCTTTTTTTTCTTTCGTCGATCAACGGTTCGTTTCATGGTGTATGTTCTATTTTTCATACCCATTTTTAAATCCTAAAAAAAATCAAGGAATTTTAATGTTTCGGGTTAACGCAATTAAAGAATTAAGTTAGTTAAATCCTTAAAGTAACCAGTATTTGAAATTAAATAACTAAGGTTTTTCAAAACATTTCAAAGGGAAACTCATCTGTTTGATGTTAATAAAAACACTTCATCGTACTCTGTCATAACGGTGATTAAAATCGTTGTATGATTAAAATAAAGAGTACTTCCGCTACTTGAATTTGACGAAAAAGATTCCAACGTCATCTGTTGGGCTGGAAAAGGAACTCCGCGCATGCGCGCCATGCTTCCATGCGCATTAGCATTGGCGCGCCTCTTTGTATAGTAGTTTGAACTCAGTCGAGTTTGGTCGTATAAGTGATATTTCGCAAATTGTGGTGTATAAATGGTCGTGCAGGATTTGATTAATTATCTGAAATAGAGAAAAGCAGCCAACGATCTTCTATTGCGGTCGGATATCCTGAATGACGCTGGTACTTATCAACGTAGAAGTAAGAGGGGATTGATTACAAGAATTTTCCTTCTAGCTATTTTTCTACCCTATCCCGAATACCAATCCCCTTTTTTTGCAGAGAGACAGCACCACGCCACGCACGAGGGTGGGAATAAAGTTGGAAAATTATTGTTGAATTATTTATTTATTGATAATTCATATATTTTTCGATACGTTTTTCTCGATTTCACTGTTCGTTGTAGTAAAATTAATACACTCCACTATTTTATTCGCTATCAGAGAAATCGTCGGAAATCCATGTGATGTGGATTCGTTGTTCCGGTATTTTTACTTTATTTTGTAGCCGATTGAATCGCGCTAGCATTGGTCCATCGAAGGCACGTATAATTTTTAGTTTTAATGGTTTTAGAAGATCAATTACCTGTAAAATTCATTATTCGTAGGGGTGTCGTTGGAAAGTTTTGACCGGCTTAGGACGGGATTAAACAAGCTAGCCTTTGTTGTTGAGAATACGGTATAGTGTTCTTATACTTAGAAATAATCCTTAGAAAGAATTGTAATCGTTAAACAGCGAAGTTTTTTGTGAACGAATTATAACGGTTAATTATTTGTTATAACGGTAGCTCCGAAGCTTCGGAAGAAATCTGAGTTCCGGACCGGTTATGACGGATTAATTTATTTATTCTGTAAAAAGGCGTGAGTCGCTCCGTGGTTTCCTGAGACATTTTGTGATGATAAGTGGATTATTCTTGCAGTTGAGCCAGATCTTGCATAAGATCACCTCTTTAAACAGCTGTTGGGCTGGATCACTGTTACTGCCATGCATTTATCCCTAGGAATACCCATCAGAGGATGTATTGGCACAGCGGTAAAACACCCGATAACTGCAATTCTACAACTTATGAGCTTTTAATTTTGCCTTTTTCCCAAATTAGTTGAGTAAATAACCAATAGATATTTTGCCAAAATCATATCCCGATTATGTTCAGGTAAAATTTCCTCAAAAGTAGCTGATTGTGTTGCAAAGACAACAAACATTGACCACAGAGATTGAAGAGATAAGTTCTGGTTGAATCACTTTTGCTGGCGCACTTCCAACATTCTCTAAAGTTTATGCTTCGTTATCACTTATTCGTTATATATTATTTATTTTTTTCTTAACAGCTTATTGTAATTTTTAATCATATAGAATTAATCATCCCTTTGATGAAATTTTTTGTATTCAATTAATTTAATTCTGTCCAGTCCTCGATGGGAACAAGAGTAGCCCAGCAAAAAAAAAAAAAAAATAAATAACTTTTTTTACATCTGTCGGCGTTAATTTAAAATAAACTGCCTCCTACCTTTGACTGCCTTAATCAGTTATCACCCTCGAAAATCCAAGGACCTTCTGTAAATCCTGCAGCTAATAAAGGCACGGTGTGACTGATTTGACAAAAGAAAGAGAGAGAATGATGCTACTATGTATTAATTATCGACTGAGGGAGAAGAGGAGGTGTTTAGCAGGGACAAATACTGTGCCCCAATTAGCCCATTCACGGGAAGGATCAACCTCCCAGTCGCACAAAAAAAAAACTAAACCATTGGCTTCCTATAGTCACTCAACTCTGTCCTTTCCAGATTTAGTCATCGATTGTTCTAATTTGAGCAAACTCTATAATTTCCACCTTTCCATTGAATAGTAGTGTTAGTAAATTTATGTATATATATATATATATATATATATATATATATATATATATATTGAAGTCACATATAATATATTTAATGAAGTTTGTGTAATAAGTTAATAGCGCTTGCTACAGAAGATTGGACTGAAATTATTCTTGTTAATTAATATCTAACTATATCTTTTTTTAAACTATATTTATTAAATTTTTTGATAAATTCATAATACTGCTGTTTATGTCTAATATGTTATAAATTTAAATAATTAATTAGACTTGTTTAAGCAAGGCGAAATCAATAGTGATTGTATTTTTAGTGTATTGTATTTTTCAAGTATCTAAAAGTATGATTTTAGATAATTGAACAGCTGAACTATTTACACATATTACATCAACATCCTCCTTCTTTCAGAAAGATGAGTTAGGGTCTGTGAATGAGTGGATCGAATCTCGGAGGAGTGTTTGCTTCTTTCTTCTTAAGTTCTCTTCTGCTCTTCCTTTGTGTAAAGGATTGATGTAAACTCTGTTCCGTCGATACCTCTTTCCTCCAACATCAACTGTATATGATCTTGGAGAGTGAACCTCAACAACTTAGCCTGAGACCCATGGCTCATTTCTCTTATCAGGTCTCAACTGCACCAATACTGCCTGACCTTGCCGAAGGGGAGGGAGGTGCTGGGCTGATCTGTCGTAGTACCTCTTCCGTATTATTTTCTTTCTATCTATTTGTTCAGTTACTCCGATGGGTATGTAAGGTTCTAATTTCTTGGCCACTACTGGTAGTGTTGATCTCAATCGGCGTGACATTAACCTTTGTGCCGGACTACTATCCATAAGTTGGGTTGGAGTATTTCTCCAATTAAGTAGTGCTAAATGGAAATCCGTCTAGTCTTCTTTGCAAGTTTTCATCAATCTTTTAGCTATCTTGACACTGCTCTCTGCTTTCCCATTACTCTAATGGTGGTAAGGCGAAGAGCTTGCCATTTCAAATCCCCAATCTTTTGAATAATTCTTCAGCTCAGCACTGACCAACTGGGTACCACTGTTCATCGCCACAACCTCAGGAACGCCATACCTGCTGAATTGCCTTTTCAAGGGCGTTGATGACACTAGAGCTTGATATTTTAGAAAGGTGGTTCACTCAAAAAAAGAAGACAAATAATCTGTCGTTTTGCTTATTGAAATCAAATACGTCAATAGCAACTCTCTGCCATGGTCTTTTTGTTGTTGCATGGGAATTAAAAGGTTCCTTGGGTTGTGAAGGTCCCAGTTTCTGGCAAACATTACATTTTTGAACTTTCTCACGAATCCCATTCTTCATTGCCGGCCAATATACTATTGCCTTTCTTGTCTGATGCATGATTCTGCCCCAATATGGCCTGAGTGAATTCTCTCAAATAAAGCAGGCCGGATAGCTTTTGGAATCACTACTTTAACATAACCCCTATATCCTTTAACATAACCCATCCTTGAATTGTAAGTTCTTCCTTAAAACTCCCATAAGCTTGCAATGCTTTTTTCTTCAGTGCAGATCGCTTCTCTGGGCAACCCTTTTGAATGAAGCCAACCAATCCCTGCAAGTCAGAATCTCGAAATATTGCTTCTTTAAATTTATTCTATTCTTTTTATAGTAAGGTTAACATAGTTGCACGTTTATTGACTCTAGTTCTTTGTAAAATTGTTCGCTGTCATGACTTAAAACATTTTCTGTTGTCCACTTATTCTTATCCTGTGCAGAGGACTCTGGTTCAATTGCTCGAGACAAATAGTCTGCAATAAACATAAGCCTACCAGGCTTATAGGTGACAGTCAATTTGAACTTCTGTAATCTAAGAAGCATGCGCTGAAGTCTCTTAGGAGCTGCTGTTAGATTTTTCTTGAAAATAATTTCTAAAGGCTTGTGATCGGACTCCACTTGAATGATATCTCGGCCAAATAGGTAAGTTTGAAATTTTTCACAACCAACAACGATGGCTAAGCACTCTTTCTCTATTTGAGCATAGTTCTCTTCAGCACTTGTTAATGCCCTGGAGGCGAAGGCCACAGATTGCCCGCCTTGAAGGAGAGTCGCTCCTAATCCCACTTGGCTGGCGACACACTGAAGAGTTACAGGAGCCGCTGCATCGTAATATTTCAAAACTGAAGAAAATGTGATGAGTCTCTTCAAGTGAGTGAAGGCTTCCTCCTGGGGTTGCTGCCAAGCACATTCATTTTCGTTGATCAGAAGTCGTCTTAATGGTTCAGTGTACTCTGAAATTTTCGGCATGAACTTCGAAAGATAGTTGACCACCTCGAGAAATCTCTGAACATCTTCTTTCTTCTGAGGCGTGGGCACCAATTTTATGGCTTCCACTTTGATCTGATTTTAACCCATCCTTACTAAAATTTAAATTTATTCCGACCGAGTGGAGTCCAAACCTAGTAAATTTAGATGCTTCTTCTGAAAGCTGGACTTGCCAGAAATCATTTTTTGCATCAAGAACAGAGAAAACACGCGCATTCTTAAGGTCTGGCTGTATAGAGGTAGCTCCTCTATAGTGGGTGCCCGATAATAAGCTCTTTTAAGTGCTCGATTTATTAATTTGGGGTTGAGGCATAAGCGTAAAGTCTTATTTGGTTTCTAAACGACCACCATAGAATTAACCCAGTCAGTAGGTTCTTTAACCAGTGTGATGGTTCCTTGTTTCTCTAAAAGCTTAACTTCGTCTTTAATTTGTTCTACTAATGAGACGAGATACCTTCGGGTGGAACTACAGTTGGTTTTATGTATTTATCCACCCAAAAATCAAGTTTACCTGAGAGGCAGCCTAGGCCAGAAAATGCACCCTTAAACTCTTTTAAAATTATTTCATTACTATCAAAGCCTGAAACGGACTTCACTGATTTAACCTTAACATGGACTAGGCCTAGACGTACACAATCGTCTGCTGCAACAAGTGGCATTTCATCACTTTTAATTACTTCAAACTGAAGGGTGGTTTTTCCTGAGTCTGTTTGGCACATTGATCTATTGATACACGCACATGTTTTTAATACCACTTTTAATTTATGAAGTAAAAAGCCATTTTCCAGTCAGTTTTTCTTTTTCCTTTTCTACAAATACGTTTCGACTTTCTTAGCCATTTTCAATTTCTTAATTCCTTACTGGGATTTTCATAATTGGTCTGTAATTTAACAATATAAAAATAATCAACAACAATAACAATAAAACCATAATTACACCAATTGTCCTAAAAACCTGAAATATTTAAGTATAGATACCTCTTATGAATGTCTATAATTTAAAATTACTTGGAGATACATTTTTCTCCATGGTCATTTCTACTCTGCATTATACTTTGGACTGTACTTATTTTTATATACCTTGATACTATTTGAAAATTGAAATGTAAATTTATAAGAGTTTAACACTATGAATGTTTTAATTTTATTTATTTAAATTATTTTATTTATAATATATATTAATTGGTTTTGATATTTTATATCTGAATCTTATTATATAGAAATAATGTATATAAGGTTATGTGTGACAGGTTATACTAGAGTTACCTATAAGTGTAGGCCATTCTTTATTTATTTCTTTTATTTCTTAATTTCAATAAAATCACTTTTATTGAGTACTATAAATACAAGTTAATATAATATACAAATATAACCAAAACTAGCTCGTGGCAACAACGTGGTAAGAATTACATTAACTGTGTGGTTACCCACGGCTATCTCAATACTATAAATCACCACAGTATCCCCCACCAATAAAAATTACAATGAATTTGAAAATTGAATACAATTGAACGAATATACATTCAATAAAAATTGAAAAGAAAATAATATTTAAATTTTGAAAATTAAATTTGAGCAATTAGATTTTAATTTAAAACAAAGTCCTTCAAATATGCGGGTAAGCGTCTCTCACGTCTGGAATGATTTATTGGCTCTTGAACATCCCTAGGTTGTGGTGGAGTCTCTTCGGTAGGTTGCGGTGGTTCAGGTTGAACATTTGGAATCTCTGGCCGGATTTTCGAAGTGATTTTAGGTATTCCAAATGACTGGGTTGGTCCGAAACTTACAGAATTTTTTTACTTCTGTACCAGAGTTGAACGAAGTTGGTTTATGTGCCGCTTTAATACTCTACCAGAAGAATCTAACTTGACCTGCTAATGACGTCTGCCAAGTATCTCCTCGATTTCACCAAACTGCCATACTTGTTTATTATTTATGAAAAAGCGTACCTGGACTCTCTCCCCCACTTTAAGAGATCGTGCTGACATAGCTTTAGTTCTGGACGCCAATGGGCGATAAGGGAATATTGCATCCAAACGAATTCGCAGTTTGCGTTGTAAATATAATTCTGCAGGAGATTTGCCATAAGCCAGCGGATTTGCTCGATAACGGAAGAGAATTTCCTGTATCTTATCTTCAATTGGAGCTGGATCTGTAGATGTTCCTATTAAACGGTTTTTTAAGGTTTGAATGTTTCGTTCGGCAAAACCGTTTGTGGCAGGATGTCCTGGTGCTATGAATTTCTGGAAAATTCCTTTTGTTTCACAGTAAGACTTAAACTCTTCGCTTTGGAAGATTGAAGCGTTGTCAGATACTAATACATTAGGGTATCCATGTGTTGAAAATATTTCTTCCAAAAGAGAAATGGTTGAAGAACTGGAAGGAGCGTCTTTGATGACCTTTACCTCTGCCCATTTTGATTTTGCGTCTACACAAATGAATAGAAAACTGTTCTTGATTCGTCCAGCGTAATCTATGTGCACTCTTTCCCAATTTTCTTGAGGAATATCCCAAGGATGAACTGGAGCTTTGGGAGGATTTGGACGGACTAGAGCGCAATTTTCACATCCTCGAACTAATCGATACCGGGCCAGTAAATATATCGGTGGGCTAGCTGTTTCATTTTTGTTATTCCTTGATGAGTTTCATGCAGTTCATCCAGGAGTCTGGTGCATGTAGGAATCACTACTCGATTTCCTCTAAAAGGATGCCGTCATACAGTGTATACTCCGAATCAATGCCCGTAGTCTGGAGGTCGTTAACAATTTTTCCAAGTTCTGGATCATCTACTGTTTTTTCTCTGATTGATTTAGCTGTAATCTGTTCACTAGATATCTGGAAAGTTGTATGAGTTCAAACTTGATTCACTTCTTCACCAATATAAGCATCGGATGACAAGTGTTGGTTGACTTCTGGAGCTCTCGATAAACAATCAGCATTTTCTGTTGTAAAGGAGATAGTTGGGGGGTGCGGTCAAAAGAATACTGAATAAGTAATAAACTTATAATTATGTGCCGACGTTTCGGCCTACAGTGTAGGTCATATTCAGGGCTATGAGAGAGAAACAAACAGAACAAAAAAATATAAAAATGTACAGTAACAATAATGTGGTGACAAGTAATGTAGAAAATTAGAATAGTGGCAGATATGAAGAAGAAAGATAACGAATATTAATAAAATTAATACAAAAAAATATAAATGTCAATAGTGTGATAACAAAAGAAACATCAGTGACGAAGTAACAGAATTTAAGGTTTTTTGAGTAAAAAAAACCTGTCCGCTACCCCTCTTCCTTCTCCAAAATTTTTAATTTACTTATTCAGTGTTCTTTTTGACTGCACCCCCCAACTATCTCCTTTACATTAGATCATCCAGTCAACTATTTTCATCTCATAAATCAGCATTTTCATTTTTCTATCCGGATTTGAATTTTATTGAGTAATTAAAACCAGAGAGAAATGACGCATATCGCAGCAAACGCGCAGAGGTCATCTGGGGTAGATTCTTATTTTGATGGAATATTGACAACGGCGCATTATCCGTCACTAGTGTGAAGTACGTACCATAGAGATAGTAATAGAAGTATGTCACGCCAAATACAATTGCAAGTGCTTCACGATCCAGTTGACTATAATTCTTTTCAGATGCATTCAGAGATCTTGATGCGTAAGCTATTGGCCTTTCTACATTGTCGATGGTATGGCTGAGTACAGCCGCAATTCCAACCGGACTTGCATCAGTAGATAGAACAAGTGGTAATTTTGGGTCTAATGGAATGAGAACGCGATCACCACAGAGTTCTTTATTTGTCAAAATGCAAATTCACAAGCTGATGTCTAATGTCATTTGACATCTTTGCAAAGTAGTGTTCGATGAGGGCATGTAAGTGTTGCAGCGTCTGGAAAAAATCGCGAATAATATGAAACGAGCCCAAGAAAACGTCGAAGTTCGTCTTGATTCTGTGTTTTGGGCATCCTCTCAATAGCTGATGTCTTGGCTGGAGATTTACTTATCTTGTTGTATTCCATAATGTTCCCGAGATATTCAATTTTTGTTTGAAGTAATATACATTTTTCTTTGTTGATATGCAAATCATGATCCATCAGTCTCTGAAGAAGGTTCCTTAGGTTTCCGAGTCACTCTTCCACTGTTTCACCATGTAAAATGATATCATCAAAATAATGTTCAGTCTTATGTAGACCTGTGAGTATTCTTCGGATTTTTTCATTAAATTCAGCTGGTGCTGTTTTGATTCCAAAAGCTAAACGTAATAAGCGATATGTTCCTCTGTGGGTAGTAATAGCCTGGATGATGCTACAATTTTCGCATACCTAGAAATGTAAATATGCTTTATATAGATCTACCTTACAAAAATAACGTGAACCACGAAGACTGTCTAGCACATCTGCTCTTGTGCGTATTGGGTAGTTGACTTGAATCAGGCGTTCTTTAACGCCACATATATAATCACAGCAGAGTCGAACACCTCCATCCGGTTTGACAATTACCACTAATGGTGAACCCCAATCGCTACTCGTTGGATGATTCCGCTGGATTCAAGCATATCTAGTTCTTGATTGACTTTATCTCGGAGAGCATGAGGCACATTACGTTCTTTTGTATAGCAGGGTTTTGCTCCTGCTTTGAGCTGAAGAGAAATTTCACAACCCGGAACACAACCAATTTTTGGTTCAAATATAGAAGCAAATTTTGACGATATCTCTGAGTTGAGTTGGGAAGTTTGAGGACAATTCATATCTGCATCTACCTGCTGCAGGTAGTCCTCTGATCCATTGACGTCCAACAAGAGGATCATGCCCAGCGGGAACTATATATATATCACCCATCATTTGTTTTCCATTATATGTAACGTTGACAGTAACTTTCCCTTTTGATTGAATAATGTTGCCTGAGTAAGAGCGAAATGCTAGAGTTGTTGGTTGAACTGGCCAAGGCTATTAAAGTTATCTTCAGCCAATAAAGAGAATTTAGCACCACTGTCAATCTCAAAACGTTGTTTTTTCACATTTAGCAAAAGAGAAATAATATGTTTGTCTGGCTGGTGTTGTTCCACTTCGAATAAATCAACAATACCATGAGGCTGATCAACGATTTCAATTTTATTAAGACGTTGGAGCTTCTCTTGGAGAAGATGTTGGAGCTTCTCTGTTAATTTCGTTCTGTGTAGCAATCTGGAGGTTATTTGTTGAGCATCTTGAACTCTTTTTTGATATTAATGATGTGATACAAACTCGTGAGACGTGTCCTTGTTTGGAGCAATTGTTACATTTTAATTTACTCTTTTCAACTTTGCATTGAGAAACTCGATGATTCGCTCTACCGCATCTAATGCAAAGATTTCTATGCCTAGAGTTTTTAAATTAACTTTATTTGATTTAATTTGATAATGACGGCTAGAACTATGTGAACGTTCTCTGGATTGTTGTCTGGAACTCGAGATTTTATTTATATTTGAGGAACAAAATGATTGGCTGGAACTGGAATGTTGAGTTAACTCTTTGCTTTCTATCTTTGATACGTCTAAAGTGGTAGCTACAACAAGAATTTCCTCAAAACTTTTTTTGTCAGATTGTAAAATTTTTTCTCGCTACCAATCATCCCGCAAGCCGCGAATAAACTGTGCTCTAAGAAATATAGGCGCACTTGAAACGGTTTTCTCACAATCACATTTAATTGTGAATTCACATTCAGCCAGATCACGCTGAAGTGCAGCTACGTATGTATTCTGAAATAGACTGGTTCTCCACGATGTTTTTCTTCGGAATTAACAACGTTTTGAATGCTTGAATTAATTCGTGATAATCTAGATTTTTAGAGGTTTTTCTGGACCCAAAAATGCCGCCGTTATTGTAATGTGTAGACCCAATTGAACAGTAGCTGGGCTATTTTATCTTTTTTTGTAGCTCCCTTCATCGTACAGTAACTATCGAATTTTTCTAAATAACAGTTGAATTTTTCTCTTCGAGAATCAAAATTTTCGAATGGAGCGATATTTGGGATATCTTGAATTTCTGAACGTAAATGTGTAGTTAATTTATTAAAAAAATCTTCCTGCTGCTTGCAAAGTGCTTGCATGAATTTGGAAAATTGTGTTTCAATCATGTTTAAATATGTAAATTAAAATACTTGTATTGAAAATGTTGAAGTTTGAGATCGGCACTATTTTCACGTTTAATCCTCGTCGCCAATATTATTGTGTCTTTGAGGTGATCTACTGATACACGCACATTTTTTTAATATCACTTTTATTGAATACTATAAATACAAGTTAATATAATATATAAATATAACCAAAACTAGCTCGTGGCAACAACGTGGTAAGAATTACATTAACTGTGTGGTTACCCACGGCTATCTCAATACTATAAATCACCACACACATAAACTCAATTTTACCTAAGGATTGAATTGACTCCCCATTGTAAAACTTTAGCTTAGCATTAGAGGTTTGGTGCCGGTGATTGCTAGACTTAGTTATCTTGCAAACATGTGAGAGCCCGATAACATTGCAAGTGGAACCAGTGTCTAATTGCACCTGACAATCATGAAAATCGTTCTTAGAAGAACATTTTAGGTACAAGTTAGATATAAACTGCCAATTAACTTTTTTGACAAGAGCATTCACCCAGTAGAGTGTTTCAGATTCACCTGAAGATGTGGTTTCCTCTTTGTCAGCTACTTGCCTAACTGATTTTACCTTACACATTTTGGCAAAGTGGTTCTTCTTTTTACATTTGCTACACATTTTGCCAAAAGCTGGAAAAGCCGCCCTATCCCACTTATTTTTCACTCCACAAAATTTGCATTGAACATCAGTTGGTGTATCGTCCTGGGTGATGCAATCTCATTTAGATTTATTTTTAACTTTATGGACACTCTCCTCTTTCTTACACCCTAGATTTATACTAGAAGCCTGGTGAGTTGCCTCCTCACTCACCCTACACATATTTAAGGCTTTTGCTGTTGAAAGGTTTTGCTTAGTTAATAAAATCTTTTGAATCTGCATTGCAAAGATTGCAATTGAACAGCTGAACTATTTACATATATTACATCAACAACTACAAAACCTACTAGACAAACTCTCTAAGCTTCCAATTAATTACAAAATACTCATTCATATACATGACTATTAGAAGACCTGGTTGGACTTACTGAGTAGAGCAATCGAATTTCTCTCGTATCCAACCCTTGCAATCCAAATTACTTCGTAAAACCCTTAATGCTCCTTACTTAGTTACGAACAAAGTATGCCATAATGATCTTAATGTTCCATTTGTTGCTGATTTAGCCGAAACTAGATACCAGTATTTTCATGACAAACTTTATTCCAACTCGAAACCACTATTAGTTTCTAAAAAGCTACCTTTTCAATTCCCGATAATCTTCCGAGGGGTCTGAAAAGAAGATGCCTCATGACTAGGTTGAATTTTTTTTTTTCAGCCTTACCACTAGGTATTTTTTCTAATTTGCTTTATCCATGCATTTACGTATCACTCATGCCATTATATTTACTTTTTGTTTTCTCATAATACAGTTGTAAATTTCAATAAATAAATTTTAAAAACTTTCAATTTGTATCACCATATTTGTTTATCCATATGACTTAATCGGACGATGCTGCAGTGGTAGTCCTAAATATTGCATACCCAGATATAATTAGGACAGGTTCATTAACGAGTTATGAACCTGTCCTGGCATTGCAAAGGCTTGGGACCATAATTTTACGTCCCTTCCGAAGAAAGGCATAACCAATGATTTTTACTATCTTATTTTATAATCTTTCATGCTTGGTCCATACTCAATGGCTAAATGGAAGCAATGAAACAGCAGCTGAACTTTTATGTATCTTTATTTTCTTAGTCCATTTCTATTTATTTTATCTAATTCATAAGAAAAATCTTGGTATATTAGAGCTTTGCTCGTGCATTGTTTATACCTGGTGGCTTAACTCCATTGAGGATTTTTAGGTAATTTATCGCGTTAACCATATTCTATTTCATCATAAATATATTATAACTAAAAAACCTATATCACTACAACCCGTGAACGGGTCTGGTGATACGATAGAGACTGTACTGTTTCATGGACCACGGTTCTGCAAGGAGGTGACTTGTTCTCGATCCACTCCAGGCTGGGTGTGTCCCAAATGGGTCCTAGATCCCATATGATCCATCTCCGGCCGCAAACAGACTAAATAAAAGTCATGCCGGCGGCGGGATTTGAACCAGGATTTCCGGCATGGCAACTCAGTGCTCCACCGCTCCTCATATTATAACTACAAATGTAGAAATTGAATGTATAATAATAAAACTATGGACTTGAATATATTTTAATCGATTACTTGATACGACCATTTATGTCTCTCTATTATATAAACAAAAAGAAGTTTCTGTAGGTTGTAATAAATGTTTTCAAGTCGAGATGATTTAAACTCACCGTGTAGGCTTTAATGTAGAATAACTTGGGAAACGTACTTAGGCTTAGTTGTTTTTAGGAACATGTCACTTCGCTCTCTCTATCCACTCCTTCAATCCCTTTGCCTTAATGCTGTTAATATTTTTAGGGAGTAACAAATTATTGTAATTTTTCATTCCATTCTCGATATATTCACGTATAAATTAACTATTAAATAAAATACATTAAATACTAAAAATACATTAAATATTTACGCAAAGTCGAAATATTTAATTATTTAAAAAATACCACATTAAAGTTAATTTTTTTTTTTTCACATCCTCCAAACTTCTGTTACCTTTCGGTATTTTAAGGCGTTACAATGTGAGTCCGCTGAAGGCGGTTTTTACTCGAACCGGCTCAGAGCCGCTGACTTTATACAATGCTAATACAAAACAGGGAGGGACCTTTTAGCGGGATCAGGAATAGTGGTAGAAAGAAGAAAGTAAAGTTAAGTTAAAGATACTTAGTATAAATATATACCTTATATTTTCGTTCAATGTATTCATGTATATTGTACTTTAGTTTTTTTATTTCTTTTCAATATTATGATTTTATTTTTTTTATTTTTATATCTTCTACCTACAAATGTTCCTAATCTGTTGGTAGAAGATTGTTGAGTGGCGTTTGTAGAGTGCAAAAAGTCTATAATATTGTATAAAAAAAAGTTTCCTATGTGTGATAAAATTATAAAAATATAATCTATATATATAAAAATGAATGTATGTGTGTTTGTCCTTTATGCATTACTACACCAATCATCCGATTGTCATGAAACTTTGGAAAGCTGTTCAGTACACTCTAGGGAAGGTTTCTACCAACTTTCTTTTCTTATTTTATTTGTTTGTATTTGAAAAAAGTTGAAAAATTTCTAGAAAAAAAATGATTATTTGTCTAAATAATCGATTGTGTTGTAATCGACCTTTTATAAAGAAGATTTAATTTTCTACAACATGACCCCAACCGCAGATCTGTAGGTCTAATAGAACCTGAGTTCAGTCCTATCATGTATCAAATGACCGGAATCTTATCTATATATATAAAAATCTCCTGTCACGATGTTTGTCCGGGCTAATATCCGAAACTACTGGACCGATTTTAATGAAATTCGACACAGATGCGTAACATTGTCCAACTTAAAGTATAGGCTATATTTTAACCCATAATACCAATACCCATATAATAACACGTTCAAAAGACTTCAATTTGATATATGTTTGGGTTTTGCTATACCCAACAACAGGTCTCAAGGCCAGACAATGTCCATTTGCGGTTTGGACTTAAAATATCCATGTTTCTCCCATGGCAATTATATGTTGCATGCTCACGTATTAGAAAATCATCTAATATATTTGTATTAGCAACGGATAGATTAACAAAAAATATTGTGCATCGATTAGCCATCAATTAAATTGAAATAAATATTTATAATTTAATATAATATTAATATCCATAATTAAAAATCAAACATTATATACCCCCATTCATTAAACTCATATTTATATTTTATCAGTTATGAGTGTTGTATATTATATATTTATTATATAATATAGTTAGATATGAGATAATACTATTATAACAGCCACAGCAACTTGGCCGGGTCAGCTAGTATGTTATAAAATAAAATTGAATTTATACGCAAACCAGTAGGGATTGGTTGGAGATTAAATAAATCTCTTCCTGCTTTAAATAAATCTAATTTAAGTTACTCTTACTGCTTAGATATCTTATGGCAGGTAACTAAGGAGATGTTGGAAAAGCATGGGATTCAATGAGGTTCGGGAAGAGGAATGACGGATATTAGTTAGGAATGCGTTCCATATTGTGTTGGAGCGGGATGGAAAGCGCCACAATATCATATAATAAGTCCGAAAATGGTGCGACAATTCTATGCAACAGTCGAGCAAACTGATTAACAAGGCTGTTGGGGTCTGGGAGTAATATATCTTTATTTGAGAATAGACTTATGCAACAAATGGTAAAGGAAACGGGCAGCTGAGTAGTGGCTGTAGCAATCTTTGTTACTTTTTGATCGGTGTTTCTGATAGGTAATATATCTGGGTGAAATGTGTTAATCTCGTTCCTGAAAAGAGATGTGGGGGCATGATTAACTGAAATTAGATTTATTAAAAGCAGGGGGATATTTATAACGATAGGTTAGGTTGATTATTTATGGACACTTAACGTCTAAGGTCTTGTCCTATTCTATAATTTTTGGTCTATTAGATTTTACGAAATGTACCGTCTTCTTTGAGAAATTCAATTATTGTTTTAAAATTTGTTTGTTTTATTTTTTAATTTGTTAGGTAAATAATTAGTTTTAAAATTTATAAAATATAGCCAAAAACTCAAAAAGAAACACCATCATTATAATTCAATTGGGAAAAACCACAATGCAAAGCCTTATGTTTCAAATTTCTCCCGTAATACACCCACTTACCGGTCGACGTTTCGCCTATTCAGGCATTATCAAGACACAAGAACAAAAAAAAGGTTATGTGAATCACATCTCGAAGAAAAAGGTGCAATATATCCCAACGATCAACAGCCCAAACAGGCTCCAAACATGAGACAGCACCCCACCACCAAGACGTTCAACATCCCATATTTATAAATATGTGCATTTGTTATTAGACCCAGAATAAACTTGTTCTTTTATTTTTTCTATTCTAAATAACTTCAAAACTTAACCTCATGTAGTCTGCTGCTCCACAACTCCCCTCAACAAACTTTAGATATCAGAGTTCATTGAACCTGGTTCACTTTAGATATACTCAATCTAGTGCCTAGGTCTTTTCCTTGAGTTAGACCGGCTAAAAGTGAAACAGCTGGAAGATTAGGTTAATTTTGAAATGGGGTATATTTGTAGTGGATGTCAGATTGTTCATCTCGTTGTGTAAAAGACGATTCTAAATTAACCAAGAAGCATTTATAACTTTCTTAAGAATTCGGAATATATTGTTTTCATCAATTACAATAAAGTTGTGGCAAGTAAAAAGGATAGCTAGATTTGAATGAACGAAATCTATTTTTGAAATCATAAAATAATTTAGAGTTTTTTTATGGGATAAGTGTGCTAATCGTTTCATTCCTTGTCAGAAGGAACAAAAACATAAGAGAGACAGTATTTAGTGCGGGAGAGTTGTTCGTTATGCACCGCGATAATTTTCCCATTACTTGTGAATGTAATAAGTAAATCGGAAAATCAAAATAAGGTAGTGATTGGGTTTTAGATCTTTACTATTTATCTCTCTGGCTTTAAATTTTTCGAATAGAATAATAAACTTTATACCGATTATTAATTTATATCACCTGCATTATTCACCCACTAAGCGATTTTATCTTAATGATTTGGAAAACATCGGTGTAAGGCTCTGAAAATTACATAAAATCATATGAGTAAATTTAAAAACTAATTTAATGCAGTAGACTTTTATGACACTGCTGAATTATGAAAAAATCAATAAAATTATTCATTGTATGGCTCTTTAAAAAAAAAAATGCTATACAAAATGTGCGCAACATAACTATTTATTCAACCCTATAACAGAGAAACATCAAACAGCATACCAATACTGTCTAGTATTAGTATTTTAGATAATTAAAGAGTTTAATTGTCATTAATAATTTTAATTATCCAACGAAAATATCCCGTTTAAGAGTTCCACATTTGCCACATATAATCTCTTTATCATCTAAACATATTGTGCAACTTAATTGAAGCAAGACGAAAGTCATATGAGTAACGAATGCGCCCTTAATAAAAAATACTTGATTGTAATTGCTCTGTCCAGAGCAAACGTACAATCACGCCCTCAGTTGTTTAACAGCTGAAAGGTAATTTCTCATTGTCAGGAAGAAAGGTGCATGGAATACTATATCCAAATATTTTTTAAACTTCTCTAAATTATGACGATGTTTCATAAACGGCATCTGTTGCGGGGTGAGAGGGGCCTTTCACATTCGAAACGCAAATCTCTTCCCCTGGGGGTTGCCGGTTCTACTGAAGGACCAAATATGGTGGGAGGCGAGGGTAAAAGAGTTCAAAAAACAAGATCCTCATCCCCGATTCAAACTGATCCGAATCATTAGCTAATTCCTAAATATTAGATTAAATCTTATACATAATACATTGGATAAATGATGTAGTAATAATACAAATACAAAAGAGAACAAAAAACCCTTTATTTATAGACATACAAAATAAAATACAAAGATCTGGTTATATACGTACAGCTATTGGTGAGTCAGCGCTAGCGAAGTGTGTCCTCTCGACCCAGCGTGTCCTCCTCTCGACCCGGGTGCCCTCCCATGGTACATGGAAGAGGGCATGCAAAAAATGCACCAATGTGCCAAGGTGAGCCGAGAAGAGGATGGGAAAATGCAAGAAGTTGCCAAGGGTAAGCCGAGAAGAGGGTCAGGAAGGAAGTAGCGAGAGAATAATGCCTTCTCATGGTACATGGCAGATAGGCATGAGCTTTACAGAGTTCTACTTCCCCCCTGCACCCGCACTCCGCTAGCTCCCGCCACTGACTGCCTGGACGCTAATAACACGTGACCCATGGGACAAAGTACGAACGCCCAGGCTGGTCATTCATAACATAGGGCATCGGCATAGGGCATAGGGCATCACCTTCATGAAAATAAATCAAAAATTAACAATTAGTACTTAACAGCATCAATTAATGAAAATCAACTAAGAATTCTTAAAAAAATATTCGGATTTTGATTTTGCTCAATATTCGTGGTTAATACAAGATGTAAAAGATTAAAACATCTTTGTAGCAGTTTTCGATATGATTCTTATATAGTAAGAGGGAAAACAAATATTTATTTCAATATAATTGAACTAATACCAGTTTTCTCTATATAAAAGCCATTATTTTGTTTAAAATATATAATTATTTGAGTGATTATTTTTAGAACCTTGTGAGTGGTTAAGTATTTAATACCTGTCTGGGTTACTGAAGAAGGAACGGTTTCATAATGAACATTGGGTTTTAAAGAGCTGTTAAATGTGTTGCCTCATAACCTGGGGCTTTGTAAAGTCATCCGACAATCACAACCCTTAGGAATAACTCATCATCATTAACAGGGATCTCAGGTATACCCTTCACTAACGAGTTCGCCCTTTTACCATTTTATATTATAAGTGTAAGGGTGAAGGAATAAAGAAGTGTTAAATGCAGGTTATAAAATGTTATATCAATTTCTGCTTAGCAGGCTATAATTTATTCCGTTTTTGTCAATAATACAGCCATTAAATACCAGTGTTAATGAGAAATAATTAAAATCTTATTAAATAAAGAAGAGTAAACATTAATAATGTCCTGTCAATAAAAACCCGAAAAATATGTATATGGCCTAACCAAGTTTTTTTTAAGTTTTTTAAGTTTTTTTTAATTCCAACGAAAAGCCTTAAGTCTCCAAACTAAAACAGAAATAGAAATTATCTGTCCAATATTTCGCCCATTCAGGCATCCTCAGGGTAGAAAGAGAGTAACAGCAAAACAAAACATGAATAATGCACCCAAGAAACATCCCACCACCTCGAAGGCATCTTAACATTTATGTAAGGTCTCTTTTTAGTTTTCAATATTAACAAGTTTTTTTTACTTTTATTCATCCAATGCCAGCATGTGGCAATTCTGCCATACGCCACTCAGCCTCCCAATAGTCTTAATTGCATCGTCATCATTGTGTGGAATATCCTTATACCACTGCAATGTCGTAAGTGTGCACAGTCCATTACACCAGAAAGACAAATGGGGAATTATCGGATGCTGCGATGCCCATTCTATGCAGATGTGCCTGGAATCATGAACCTCGCAACATCTCGGGGGAGCTGCTCATGTGCAAGGCACTCTCATTTTTTCCCTCTGCTAGCGTTGTAGAGTAGGTCCCTTGTATAGATTCTAATTGTTGTTCCGATCTTATTCTTGGCTGAGGTTAGCGAAGCGGGGTTGTTAGGTTGAGGTAGTCTTGGCTTGCTTGGCAAGTTGGTCTGCCCGTTCGTTTCCCATTATCCCTGCGTGTCTTGGTATCCTTTGCAATGTACGCTCACAGCCTTTAACAATCATATTCGATATAGCTATCCGACAGGATCTTGTGGTTTTACATTCAGTCGGAGAGTTGTTGGAGAGGGCTATGTGGGGTGAAGTTTATCACCTGCTCGTGGTGCGCCCTGCGTAATCTGAACGATCTTCAGTCTTTTTGTGACTCACGAGTCATAAAAGACATGGCGCAACCATAGTTGAAAATATATAAGAGCTAAAAATAAAAAAGAATAACGAACTTAATGACCTGTATAAGGCCCCGATTTAGTCTCATATAATGAAAAGAGGAGGATAAGATGGTTGGGTCATGTGCATTGAATGGATCATGAAAGACTACCACGGAAGTTAATGGAGGGAGCCCCGGACGTTAGAAGGGGAAGTGTTAAGCCCTGGCTACGATGGCTGCAAGATGTCGAGGTTGATCACCAAGTTCTGCAGGAGAGAAAATGGAGAAAAACTGCAGAGGATCGCTATAAATAGGAGAAAATTGTTGAGGAGGTCATTCATGGGCTAATGCACCGTCAGAAATATATATATAGACATTATTAATTAGGAACGAAGCTTATTATTGTAGCAGGCATTTCGTAACTCAAGATAAAAAAAAATATACTGCAACCCATAACGGTCTTGGGCCCAGTACATGGTAGAGGCTGACAGGTAGGTGATCTGTAAGGACCCCCTTCAACCACCAGTTTTCCCCCCAATTAAAGGTTCCCACTTTATTGAAGCTGGATGAGCCCCAGGAGCAACAGCTGAGTTACAACCAAAGACGTTTTGCATAACAACCTAACGCTCTACAAACTGAGCTACTACGCACCTTAAAACAATAACATCATTCTATTTACTTGCCGTATTAGTATAATACAGTTGTAAATTTCATTAAATAAATTATTAAAAAAATAAAAAATAATATCCATCTACTTTAGGCCTATTGCATATATTATTTTGAAACCACCGTTTTCTTTTGATGTATTTGAAAAAAATGGTATATCGTCTGAAATATCTTTTAATGTATGGATACCTAGATTATATCTATACAATAGATTATAAGTGAGACAAAGGAGAAAATTCATCGTAATTAACCTTTTCGTTTCTAGAATGACCTTTGCACTGTTGAGAGGCCCCTGTCACGAAAGCCTGAAAATTTCTAGCTTTTATTAGCTCTCTTACTTGTTAGTTATAGATCCAAAAACTTAACACTTAACTTAATAAATAAACAAAGAATGGGAGCACAAATGATAACTATTTTTTTAAATAATATACTGTACATATTACGTTATATTATGATATATTACGTTAATAAATGTAGACCTGTAATAAAACATACTGAATGGAGATAACGTCAATTGTAAGAGAAACAATAAAATGGAAAAAAAGAAATTTTAATTTGTACATTTAAACAATCAGATCAAAAGTTTGAGGACGATTTATGTTCCTTAAGTATAAATCTGGCCCCCCCATCACTTAACTCCACCTTAAGCAATCACCTCTGAAGTTGATAAAATTAAAATTTAAAATACTTTTTTCTTATTATTTTTTAACACATATATTGTTTTTGATTTATTTTTTAATTCAACATAGCCCATCAAAAATAGTTGTTTGGAATGATGATCCGTGGTTTTATGATACAATTTGCCTCTTGTTGGATGACTTGGAGAAAGGAGAAGCTGATATTTTCGGATCTTGATAACGGAGCCAACATCGAAAGTGTTCATGATATAGAAATATGTTATTTCTTATTATTTTCTATTTTTAATTTGATTTTATTACTGATATCTGTTACCTAAGATACCTGATACCTAGGTATTTCAACTTTAACAATTACCCATTCTAATATTCAATTTTTTTATATCTTTATCACCTTTTTCTTTAATTTTTAACACTTTCTGGTTTATTCTTATTCTATTAAAATACGCTTCCTGGCCCTTGGTTGTTAATACTTTACACTCATACATTTTAATCTTTATATTTACCAGGCTGTGCAATTTTTATCATTTTTTAATTTTCAATTGCCCGTATTTATCATACTTTTATTATTTTATATTTACTAGGAAAACCTTTTTTTTTTGTACTACTTTTTAATTCTTCTCTGTCTGTATTTTACATATAGCCCTGAAGAACATCTAAAATGTAGGTCGAAACGTTGGCTACTTAATAAACATTTCTCCTATTCTAAGAGAAATTCATTGACCTCTACCCGGACCACTTTCTTCCACAGAAAACAACAGTACTTTGTGTAACCTGCTTGTAGGCCTGTAAGTATGGCTGTTTCCTTCAGATCAGAACATACGTTCCACTAAAATTCGCTATATTTTATCTTTTCTATTAGAATTTTAATGTTCTTATGAGTTTCTTACATTTAATTTTCATTTATTCAAGCAACTGGGATTTAGAGGTACTTGTTTCCAATATGAAGGAGAATACCTTTTAAGCTGAATTTAGAGCTGTCGATGAACAACCTCCTTTCCGAACTATCTTTTGGTAACCGAACTTTGTCCAACAAATCAAGTATATCATTACAGTAAACAAGATTCCCATCCATTGAAAGGAAATGAAGAACTTCTGACTCACGCTTCCTACAATACCATATTTTAACACCTTTTTCAAGAAGATTCCACTGCTATAGCCGCGATTCGAGCAATTGAGCCTTTCATTTAGACAAATTTAAATCACGTAAAAGGTCATTTAATTTACCTTGGCTTATTATTAGTATAGGTTCTTCAGATGGAGTTCAACTGGAGGATTCTCCACAGCATCCAAGCTCGGGTGATATATCCTCTGGTATAGTTTCTTCATCTGGAAGTATAAAAACTGTTTCAGGTGGCTATGGGACTGTTAACGTGTCATTTTGGGGGACTGGTCGAATTCCAGATAGACAATTAGGGTATTCCATCCTCGATTTTGTCTATGCAAAAATAACAGTCACTACATGGTTTAGTGGTTCCCGCCGTACCATTGGAACTGCAAAGCATTGCTTTGTGTGTTCCTTGAAGCCATCCTGTAAGGTACCTCATACATCTACTGCAGAAAACTTTAGGATTCTTATCTTGATCTACCACTTTACATCCAAAATAAAGATGGTAGGCTTTCTTCACTAGAGGAGACAATGGCTTGCTTTGGTTTTTCAATATCACCTCACCACAGATATAACAGAAACTGTTCACTGGATTCACGCGAGGCATGTTCAAAATATAGGTCTTCTCTCTCTGGTGCTTACCGATCAACTAACCAGTCAAGGGTCCCATCCCTGCTAATTGTGTCCCTCTACCTCTCAAAGGGAAGTCATGAGGGGTCCAGCAGGTAGTTTTGTCAAGCTAGCTCTGGTCAGAGAAGTAGACAGTTACAGTTGAACAGGTTTAGCATGACCGATGGCCTCGAGATGTGGAAAAGCATTTAAATGGGATTACATAGGAGCAAAATAAAACATGTGCACTTTCATACTATCAACTACATGCTTCAACTTAACTTAACACATGGATTTCTATTAAAAAATAAAAATAAAATCTGTTATTATGCATAGGCTAAAATCATCCGAAATCCTCATTTTCCTGAAAAAATTGTGATTTTTACGAAAAACTGTGTGTTCAAGAATTTTAGACATCAGATTCGTGTTCAACACAGCAATAAACATAAGGAAACACCATTATTTTTCCAGGGTAGACTTTGGTGCAGAACAGTGTAATCCACTAACCTTCTATCCGAGCGAATTTGCCGGCTGTGAATTCAATAAAAGCCAGACTGTTATACATCATAAGTTATTATATATAGTTTATTAGAAATCTCCAATTGCATAGCTTTATTATTATTATTTATTATTATTAGTTGTAGCTACATAAATATAGAACATTTGATTGCAGATTGGTAAGATACATAATCCTACTCCTGAACTGTAGACCTCCTTGGTTTATAGCGCAGAAGCCATTCTGGCTAACTCTAACAAGTAGCCGTGCCACGAGACAGATCAGATAGGCTGAGGCACAGACTCTCCTCTAAGATGGCAGAAGAGATTGCCTCTATTTTATTGAGTCACTGCCAGCCAGATTTATTTGTATTCCAGCACATAAACCCTCTGAATGTATCTTGTATTTTATCGTTAAATGAATATTTTTGTTTACAAGGCTAGAAGCGCTATTCTGTTCAAAGTGGTGTTTAAATTGTTTTAATTTTTTTCCTGTTTAGTTTCATTTATTTATTTTATAAACAGAAAAATACGGGTAATTAGCAGATCGCCATTTTTTATAACTTGTCGATTGATAATCTCGTTACTGATAATACCTACCTAATTATTTATATTATTGGAGATTGAAAAATATAGAAAATGTAATAGCAAAATCCTAATTCTAAAACCTCTCAAGCTACGATCAATTTCTTACACAAACATTTGTTTGCATTTTGTTTACTCATTTAACGCCACTTTATGCTGCTATAGCTAATCGGATGATCCTAGAGTGAGAGTCTTAAACTCCATCCGACATAACTAAAAAATTTTTACTCCTCTTAAAAAACCCTAGAGCCACTTGCCGGGCTGTGAACCCTCTACTTCGATTGCTAACCATTACAACGCAGGTGGCCTATGATTCGTCATGAAGGAGCACATATAAAAAATTGTAGTAGTAAATTATTGTTAGATTCTTATACGTGCAAAAAGTCGACATAATTGTATGTAAGTTGCAAAAGTATTTAGTAAAATTCAGGCTGACTTGAGAAAGGAATTTTTGGACGACTTTGTGGATTTAATTTTGTGGTTAATTCTTACATTAATACAATCTTATTCTGTTTATTATTATTGCGGTGTCAGCTGTATTTCTTCATAGACAAATGTTAGCCTCTTTAAAATCTTAATTCCTTTTCAATGATTACCTTCGTAAATATTATTATCAGGATCTAAATTGTTCGGGAAAAAAAATATTTGTGAGCCTGTTACCAGAACACTTTAAATTCATATAAAAATCTTCACTTGTCATTGATAATGTGGTAAGGGCGTCGCCTTGGCCTGAGTTAAGTTTGTTATGCAAATAGAGAAAAACTAGCTATCAAATTGGACAAAAAATAACTCTCTACTTTAAGGGAAATTCTTTTTAAAATGTAGCCGAAGTGAAAAGGCACTGAGAGTCGAGATTTAGTTGAAAGTTTGCCAAGTTGTAGAGAAGCTAGAGCAGATAAGGAAGCTAGTTGAGTTGTGGCTTGTCTCGGCAGCTCTGAGGATAAACGTTTTATTTACCCTAGCAAGCATAATATTTGTGATCTTCTTCCTCGCTTTACAATTACTACGAAGAATAGTAGTTGCTCAAGATTTTCCTTTTTTTTTTTTATGTTGTTACCATTGTTATTGCTTTTATAGGATATATGAAGCTGGATCGAATGCAGCAGCTTCCACATCCTCTACCCTATAATTACAATAATAGGAACCTATTCTTTGAAATATGATGATACATTAATGGCGACCAATAATTATAGCCTGAAGATAATGGTCGGACCTCCGGAGTAGCGATATCCTCTTATCTGCGATAGATCAATAATCACTGCACGCTCTTCCTAACCTGTTAGTGGACTCACCACGGTATATATCTTCGAAAAATTTCAGCTACCTTGCAATGCTCTTATAATAATATCACACTGTACGACACTAATTTGTTTGTTTCAGGTTATAATTGTATTCTTTCTTAGAGACATCCGGAGGAAGGATTACTGGGCGATTTTTGACGTGAATACGTCTTTAATATTGCTTCATTACTGGGAGGCAATTAAAAAAAAAACGAAAGATGACAACATCGGGGGATAGAGTTTGGTGGTACAGCTAGATATCTATCATCTCTATTCCAAATTTCATTAGACCACTGGATGTCTAAAGGATCAAAGAATTTATTGCGATAAGTGAGGACTATGAGGCATCGCGCGCGGTGGAGGGGGGAGCTCCGTCAATTTGAGGTAATTTTGCTGCGTATCGAGACTTCCTTTCAGTATAACTTTTGACTCGGAGAAGATATGACGTTTGTTTCAAATTCAATCGTCAGCTTACTTCTAAATCTATCGATTGTATGTGAACAAGTAAGTGTGAAGTAGTGATAGTAAATATAATAACATGTTAGAATAAAACTATTTTATAAAAATATATAATGTCGGCGTTTACGCGTCGAAAAGCCAAATCCAAATACCGAGATCGTTTTGTTGAAAAGGGCTTCTCAAGAGCGATCGAAGAGTACCCATAAAATACCATATGACCGAGTTAATCATTGTGAAAACTAACTAGTTAATGCGGCTTTGAGCCGTGACACATCGTTAGATGTCTTTTATATGATCAATACATGAAATCAATTCAAGTTTTATCACGGATTTGATCACATGTCTCCTGCAGTTAGAGATAAGAGAGATGGACGCCTGAAATCGGCCGAAATTAGTCACTAAAGTATAAAAGTTTTGTGACAGTGTTCAAAAGTTTCCTGTTTAGCGTTGTTTTATACTCATCACCACCATTAATGCACTCAGAAGACATATCTACCGATTAATTGCGAAGACAGTTCATAATCGATTTGATTATGTAGCAATCAGCGAGACTTGGATGGAATATTCTATTGAATATATGAAATATTCTAGAGAATGTGCTTGGCTTTGATCTAAGATCATATTTTAAAACGGCAAGGCCCAGACAAATTGGAACTACGTCATCGGTACCGCTACCATCATCGTCAAGTCACAAAGCCGGTGGATTCAACATATTTCACAAAATCAATAGCTTCACTGATTGGAACAGAGTTTACATTGACATTTCGGATGTTTATTTGGACATTAAAGACGCAAAAGCTGATTATGTCTGTCTAGTGAACGTAAAGGCCACTGGCATTTTCAAATTCATACTCGGGTGTTTGTACGAACAACTATCCGAGCACAGCGTTAGCAGAAATTAATCTCTTTTTGTTACGATCGCTATTAATATATTTCAAAAATTTTATACCAATTAAGGTAGTTGGAGACTTTAATGTTAATTCTCTCAAGACCTCTCATTTCCCAGCTTCGTACTCAGTGAGTTCAATTTTTCTTTTCGAAACTTCTTCAGTAACATCAGGTAACACCTGTATTGATTTAAAGTTTACCTTGATGTATTTACTTTACTTCTGTACTTTTCGCATCAGAGGCCTATAATTAATAAAGTTATGTTGTAACACAGTTTACTTGATTTCCCTGAATGCATTAATATTATCAAATATATTTAAAAAAAAAGTAATTTAATGAAATTGACAACTGTATAACAGAATACATCAAGTAAATATAATGAATGTATACATTGACATGCAAAGACAAGTAGAGAAACTTCCCAGTGGTGGTACTCAACTAGCAAGTTCAACTTAGAAGATCACGAGGGCATCTTCTTTTCAGACGCCTTGGAGGATTATCAGTTTGAACCTAGTGGGTTTGAGTGGGAATGTAATTTGCCATGAAAAAATTGACATCGGATTCGAGCCAGGTCAACAACGAATGGGGCATTCAGGTCATTATGTATTACTTTCTTCGTAACAAAGTAAGGAGCATTGAGGATTTTACCAAGGATTTTGGATTGTAAGGATTGAATACGAGAGGAATTCGATGGTTTTGCAGAGCCCCAAAGCTCTATTCTGTAAGTCCAGATGGATCTAATGATAGTATTAGGTTGAGTTGGGATGTCGGCTGTATAAACTGTGTAGAGGATTTGGCCGAGGATACTGCCTTGAGGAACACCGGTAGATTGAGAAAAGCGGTATGAAAATACTTTATTGTAATTTACTCTGAATGACCTGTTAGTGGGATAGGATTGAATAATGATAAAATATGTAGGAGGTAAGAATTGACAGAGTCTGTAAAGCAATCCTGGGTGCCAGACTCGGTCAAAAGCCTGTTCCCAGACAAGAAATACCGCCAAACAATATAATCTACGTTATAATGCAGAGGAAACAACATCCACCACACGATGGAATTGCTGGATAGTGGAGTGGGATAGAATCCAAACTGCTGATTTGTTATAATGTGGTTTGCATCCAGGATGGGGTATAATCGTTTCAGAACGAACTTTAACAGGTTTTTACCCAAACATGGTAAAAGTGAGATAGGACGTTAAGGTTTTTCCATTTTTTAGCTTTAGGCATCATTTTTACAATGGATAATATCTCATATAAAAATATTATCCGATACGTAAACGTATTCACGCACAACTGCCTTTATAGAGGCTTAGTGAACCCACAGAGGGTCTCCTAGTTCAATACTAGCTATTAGAATTAGAGCGACAGTCCCATCAACACTGAAATAGAAAAAAAACGTAGTCAATCGGCTTGCTGGCTAGAAGTTTGAAGAACACGTAACTGAAAGTTGCTAGGCCCTAGCTTTGTCTTGTGGTATCTTTTAGTGTTGCTAAATTAAATCGGTGTTAGACGGAAATTGAGACCTCACACCATAATATAAATAAGATCCTAAGAACCTAACCCAGTGAGAACGGATATAATTTTATTCGAATCGGACGTACTAATTCATGACAATAACCATAACATATAAAAATGAACCATAACATTCATATAACAAACCAATTCATGACCCACAACAAACTTGATATCGTGCTTATTGGTGGAATGAGATGATAGGGCAAATAAGTGATACAGCTGCGGCAAATGACACATATACAGTCCAAAAATGAATCGTAACTGTCCATGCCTACCAACTTAATTTAAATATCGGTACATTCTAGATCAGCGGTTCCCAAACTGGGGGGCGTTAGGACATGTCAGGGGGGCGCGAGACAAGTTGAACATTAAATTAAATTTAAGTAGTCTAAAATTCTAAATTAACCATGATGTTTAGAAAATTGACAACTTTGATATAATGGACAAACCTTCATTTTGGTTAAAATATTTCAAAGTGCATCCTAGTGTATCACGGAAAGCTCTTCGTTTATATTTTTCAAGCACCTGTGCGAAAAAGCATTTTCAATACTTGTAGCAATTAAAACAAAATATCGGAATAGACTTGATGTTGTTAGTGACTTGCGTTGTGCACTTACTAAAACTCAGCCACGAATACTAGGCATACTAGTAAGAAAAATGGAAGCCCATCCATCTCACTAACCAACCTAATCTATTTTTCTCTTATTAATAATTTTTGTATTTTATGAAAACTGATATTTTTGTACCTTATGGATGAGATCGAGGACGAAAGGAATGTTGAGATCATTATGGAGGGTTTTGTTGGAGACATAATAAGGAGCATTGACAATAGTTCTCAGGACTTTGGATTGAAAGGATTGAATGCGTCTGATATTCGATTTTTTCGCGGTCCCCCACAGTTCCAGTCCATAGGTCCAAATAGGTTTGATGATGGTCTTGTATATTAGTAGTTTATTGTCTTTTGAAAGATGGGAGGTCCTACATAGTAATCTGTATAGTTGGCTGAATCGTCTGCTAAGTTCTTGTCTTTTGAGTTTGGTATGAGGATTCCATGTAAGTCTTTTGTCTAGAAGAAAGCCAAGGTATCGTACTGTGTCGGAAATGGGTAGGACGGTTTCATTGAATTGGACAGAAGGACATGCTCCCCGGCGAAGTGTAAAAGTCACGTGTTTGCATTTTTCCTCGTTGACTTTGATCCGCCATTGGTTACACCAAATTTCAATGAGTAAAAGATACCTTTGGAAGTTCAAGGAAGCCATTTCGGGATCTGGATGAGATGATAGGATGGCTGTGTCGTCTGCGAACGTTGCAAGGAAGATTTCAGGAGTAGTTGGGATATCAGCGGTGTACAATATGTATAGGATAGGACCCAAGACGCTGCCCTGGGGGACTCCAGCTTGAATTGGGTAAAGATTGGAGTATTCGTTACCACAGCGTACTTGGAAGTAGCGATCAGAGAGGTAGGATCGAAGGACTAGGAATAAGGATTGAGGTAACTGGGTTTTGAGCTTGAACAGCAAACCGGCATGCCATAACCGGTCGAAAGCTTGTGCTACGTCCAGAAATGCGCCTGTGCAGTATTGTTTGTTTTCAAGAGCAGAGGATATGTGATCGACAACTCGGAGACCCTGCTGGACCGTCGAGTGCCTGGGACGGAATCCAAACTGATGTGAAGGAATAACATTGGATTCTATTATGGGTAGGATTCGTTTCAGGAGGATTTTTTCGAAAATTTTGGAAAGAATATTAAGCAGGCTGATGGGTCGGTATGATGATGTGGCATTGGGTGGCTTGCCAGGTTTAGGGAATAGGATGATTCCACAGCAAAGGGAAGTGAATTGTACGAAGGATACAATTATATAGGTAGGTAAGGAAAATAATCCCTTTTTGAGGAAGATGTTGAAGGATCTGGGTGATTAGAAGGTCATGTCCAGGAGATTTGCGGACTTTTAACTTTTGTAAGAGGAATTTGACCTCAGAGGGATTTACCGCTTTAAGAGGTAAGGATAGAGGGATAGGTGAAGAGAGGAATTCATTAATATTGGAAATGTGCGTAGAGTGGATATCAGGATGTGGGATAAATGTATTTGAAAGGTGTTTGGCAAATTCTTCTGCTTTGTCCTCATCTGATGCAGCCCAAGAGCCGTCTTCACGTCGAAGGGAGTGGGAAATAGAGTGATATTTGAGGATTTTTTTGGTGGCATTCCAAAGGGAATTATCTGAAGCAGATAGTGTGGAAAGGTAGCATTTGTAGGATTCGGATCTATAGGTTGTCAGGTTCTTTTTGACTAATTTGGTAAAGTAGTTATACCGTCTCCGACCGTGAGGATGCCTGGTTCTTTGCCAAAGGGATCGGTAACGGCGTTTGATAAGGATAAGATCTCGGAGATCTTGCGGTAATGGATTTTTCTTACGGATTTTGAAGGAAGGACGGGGTGAAGATGCAGTCCAAACTGCTTGCTGGATCAAATTGGTAAAGGAATTGACGGCATCATCCAACTCCTGAGGTGTTTTTAGGGAAACTCTGAGGTCAATGGTGTCGGATACAAGCTGGTGAAATAGGATCCAGTCAACTGGTCTCCTAATAAATGATGGCGGAGGAAGTTTGGATATTGGGACTATAGAAAGGGTAAAGATCAAAGGACTGTGATCTGAGGACAGGTGATCGAGGCTTTCTATGGAGTAGTTTAGGGGACCTAAGCCAGCATGGATGAAAAAGTCAAGGAGATCAGGATTTCGGTTTGGGTCAGTGGGCCAATATGTAGGGGTGCCTGGAGAAATAAAACTGGAATTATGGGAGTTAAGTGCAGAGAGGAGGATGCGACCTCGGGTATTAGTAGTTCTTGAGCCCCATTGTTGGTGTTTCGCATTAAAGTCTGCACCTAAAAGGAAATGAATCCCTAAGGAGTTTAGGAGAGAGCTGAATTGGGAATGGGAAATGGATTTATTAGGAGAGCAGTACACTGATGCTAAGGTGAGAGGAAAGGAAAATGTTTTGATTGTAACAGCTGTAGTCTGAAGGATATCGTTTGATTGGAGTGGAAATGAGTGTTGGGAGAGGGATTGATGGACAATGACAGCCGTACCACCGTGAGCTTTTCCATCAGGATGGTCGGTCCGGTAGGTTTGGTACTGTTTATGTTGAGCTTCCGTTCACTGGTCAGTCGAGTTTCTGTAATTAAGGCTACATCAATTTTTTTTATCATACAGTAAGGATGTTAGTTCGTCAGTGTGGTTTCGAATACCATTCGCATTCCAAAGGAGAATGGATAAGGTGGATGTCATTTAAGGATTTTGTTGGACAGGAAAGAGATGGGAAACAAGATTTGTTAGGAGAGATATTAGTGGTGTGACCATGGATTTGAACTCGGAAAGGAATGATGTGAGTAGCGTTGTGAGATCAGTAGCATTTGAAGGAGGGAGGATATGAGGGATTTGATGCGGGGTATTTGGATTTTGATTCACGGGATATACTAGTTGTTTGGGCTGGTTTATTGGTTGTAGAGAATTGATTTGTGGTTTAGAGAGGGGTTTGGGGGGTTCGGGTTGTAGCGTGGCCCCGAGACTGTTTGTTTGTTGACCACCTGACATTTCGGCGTAGGAAACAGCTCCATCTACAATTTTAGAAGGCTGTCTTCTTGAGGTCCTCACTTCGTCGCTGGGCCGACGTGCTGCCAGAACTTGAGATTTTATATTCTTGTAGGTTTGGCAACCTTTATAATTGGCTGGATGCCCTTGAAGACATAGTGCGCAGACAGCTGGTGTTTCTCTCAGCTTGACGCATTCTTCAGTTTTATGCGGTTCTCCGCATTTGACGCATCTTGGGGTATGATGGCAGTAGTGCCTAGTGTGACCGTATGCCTGGCAGTTATGGTATTGCACGATGTCTTTCTCTGGGTGTGGTTTTTCGATTTGAACCTGGGTATAGTATAGTCTACTTACATCATAGATTTTTTCTACTCCGGGTGCTGGTTCTAAATCTATGAAGAAGAGAGGCAATGGAATTTTGTTGCCTGTCTCGGGGTGTACAGGATTCTTCTTGTAGACATTTGTAATTTGTCTAACTTTGAAGCCAATGGCGGTGAGCTCCTCCTCTATGACGTCAGCAGGGATGGTTGGGTGCAATTTTCTGACTACCACTCTGATGGATCTCTCCTTCTTTAGTTGGTACGTATGGTAATCTGCCTTGATCTCCGTTAGGTTCTTGACTATATTTCGGTATGTCTCGGGCGTGTCTGACTGGATCTTTGTATCGTTGGTCCTGCTAGTGCAATAGTATTTTCCGGTGCCTACTGCCTTATTCAGTTGTGTGCAAAGAAGCCTAAAGTTTTTTATGCTCCGTACGAAAATTGGTGGAGGCCTGTGCACTTTAGGGGCAGATATGGTCTCTATTGCTTCACTAGGTAGATTTGTTAGGGGCTGAAATCTGTTGGATGAGTAGAAGGGAGAATCTTCAGTGAACTGAGTAGATGACCCTGGTTGGGTATTTTCATTCGACGGTCCTGCCTTGGGTTCCTTATTATCATTCGGAGTAGTAGGAGGTGTGTCGACTTTACGCCTTTTATTAGGTTTAGGTTTACTAGGGCTGTTTCTTGTAGTTGATTCTAGGGATCGACTTCTCTTTGTATTTCCTTTTTTATCGGATTTGCTGGATAATACTTGATGGTAAAACTTCATTTTGGAATATTATGTCACTGGAGCAGATAGTAGTAAAGAAAAAAAAAGGTAGGACAGAGAGGAAAGGGAACTAAATAAAAATTCGTTCGTATGAGATCTGATCTGAATACGGCACAGATCAGCCTCATTCGGTGCCAGAGGCAGCACTGATAGCTGATAGGGTCAGTCTTACCTTATACTGGGTGGGGATGAACCTGCCGCGACCAGCACAAAGATAAGTAACTCCTGTCTCTTAAATCAATTAAAACTATAATTAATACAGTCACGTTATAAGTCCGTAATTAGCTACGAAACTTCACATTTTACTTCACTGGTACACATACTATAACTATGTAAAAAGCCGTGAATGTACGATAAAAGTTAATGGGTATTGTTGCGGGGTGAGAGGGGCCTTTCATATTCGAAACGCAAATCTCTTCCCCTGGGGTTTGCCGGTTCTACTGAAGGACCAACCAAATATGGTGGGAGGAGAGGGTAAAAGAGTTCAAAAAACAAATCCTCACCCCCGTTTCAAACTAATACGAATCATTAGCTTATTTCTAAATCTTATATTTAATACATTGGATAAATGGTGTAGTAATAATACAAATACAAAGAGAACAAAAAAACCTTTAATTATAGACTTACAAAATGAAATAAAATAAAATACAAAGATCTTGTTACATACGTACAGCTATTGGTGAGTCAGCGCTAGCGAAGTGTGTACTCTCGACCCAGCGTGTCCTCCTCTCGACCCGGGTGCCCTCCCATGGTACATGGAAGAGGGCATGCAAAAAATGCACCAATGTGCCAAGGTGAGCCGAGAAGAGATGGGAAAATGCAAGAAGTTGCCAAGGGTGAGCCGAGAAGAGGGTCAGGAAGGAAGTAGCGAGAGAAAAATGCCTTCTCATGGTACATGGCAGAGGCATGAGCTTTACAGAGTTCTACTTCCCCCCTGCACCCGCACTCCGCTAGCTCCCGCCACTGACTGCCTGGGCGCTAATAACACGTGACCCATGGGACAAAGTACGAACGCCCAGGCTGGTCATTCATAACATAGGGCATCGGCATAGGGCATCACCTTCATGAAAATAAATCAAAAATTAACAATTTGTACTTAACATACCGCCCACCAAATTTGATTTCAAATTGTTAAAACTAGGAAGGTAACTGGAACTAAACGGAAGAGGACGAGTATAAACAAGCGGTGCTGATGGTGGGAGAGGTTTAGCATCATAGCAGCCGCCCACCCTGTAGACTCCAGGGGATTCAATGAAGCTGGATTTAGACTTCAATGATGTGGTGCGGATTTAAAAAAAAAAGAAAATTAAAGAGATATTGAAATGAACAAAGCGGCCGGCGGCCTAAGAACAAATACGATCGGCGATCGTCGGACAGTGAATACTCCCAATGAGCAACACGGGTAATTTGCCGGCGGCACCAAAACAAATCACAATCGTCGATTGTGTACAAAATTGAGCCTTGCTCCTATTAGAATAAGGACTAACGGTCTGATTATGCAATAGGATTTAAAAAAAAAAAAAAAGAAAATAAAAGATATTGAAGTGAACAAAGTGGCCGGCGGCCTAAGAACAAATACGATCTGCGATCATCGGGCAGTGAATACTCCCAATGAGTAACACCCCATGAGTTTGTGCCGGCGGCACCAAAACAAATCACAATCGGTGATTGTGTATGAAAACCTCTCTCGGTGTATCCACACCTGAAGTCAGAGGCTAACCAAGATACAATAAGAGATATTATGTTATATTTCTATGAGGAAAAACCTTCGTTAACAAGTGAAATATAAATTATATACATTCAAAATGAGCTGAGGCAACCGTATAACAAATGAAAGTACATTAATTAGTCCTAATGATACAATATTTACAATAAATATAAAGAATTTAATCAAAATTCATGAAGGAAGATGAGTTAAGAAGGTTCATGTAAGATTGACAGTAAAAATACTATTATAAATACTTTGAAATGTTTTAAAAACTAAGGACTTGTTAACTAGAAACTTATAATAAATTCTATAAGGAATAAAGTCACATTGATTAGATTTACCTGAGATAACACAACCTAGATATGTAAAGATTCTGAGGGAATTACAATATTTTTATGGACTAACATCAACTATTTGTTATAGCGAAAAGTATAAGACATCATGTTCTAACATGGGCCTGACGCATGCTATATAAATTGTGAAATAAATACCAATCAATGAAAATTACATTTACAGTTTCTACAATAAATAACATTGATAAAGAATATAATGATCCTGAAAGTCCAATTAAAATATTTTCGTAGATTAAACTCTGTTTTAACAAGAAAAGTGTAAGTGATCATTACAATCTGTAAATTGTGCGATTTAATAAGTGACCAGACTACATGAATTGTTTCTTCAGGATCCAGCTTTATCAATAAATATTATGATCCTGAAATACTATCAAGGTCGACTTAAAGACTATTACAGACAATATTGTGAAAATTTTTAAGAACAGAAAAAATATTCTTTTTTGGAAAAGTAAAAAAAATCTATATATTCCTATGAGGAATGCAGCTATATAAACAAAATAACTTGGTTAATTGGTTCTTTAGAAGGATAACAGTATGAATGAATATTAATACATGAAATAATGGCAACACAAAAATTATATGCGTATTTTTAAATACTAAAATTACTCTCTAGTAGAGAATTACAAGCTATCAATATATTTTCATAATTTGATGCAATGCGGCTATATAATTGAAAAAATACTTTAAATTTCTCTTTCTGAAGTGGCATTATCAATTAATACAAAGCGTCTGAACGAATCAGCTAAGTAAAATAATAATAAAATATTCACAATAAATTAAAGAAGTAAAACTATTCTTAATCAAGAAATTTTTTAGTAATCCATGCGTTAACTGTCAGGTGATGCCAATACATAACGAAAACAAAAGTGCCTTAATTATCTCTTTAAGAAATAAACCATCATTGGACATGAAATGAAAGAATTTCCATTAACATATTATTATAGAAAACATTCTCAATATTTGTAAGGACGAAAACTATTCTTGATTTGAAATTAAGGAGTGACCAGTACATTCTAGCACGGTGGAGCGAATATATATGAATAACTACATTACTCGGTTTTAAGTGTTATGATATTATCAATGAATTTGAAAACCATGAGGGAATGTGAATTAAAATACTGAGAATATTTTAAGAGTACAAAAAAAAATTGTTCTTAACAAGAAAAATAGTTCATCAATAGATTCTAAAGCGTGATTAAAAAAAATATATAAGTGAACAAAAATACATTACTTGCTTCTACATGAAAACACAATTAGCATTAGGTATCAAGAATGTGACAGGCTTTCAACTAAAATATTATTTGAAACTATTATGATATTTTAAAGAACTTATAGATTATTCTTAATTAGAAATTTATGCTTCACTGCATGCTAACAAAGTTAAGCGAATATACAAACGGATTAGAACCCCATTAATGGGTTCCAGATGGATTAATTTTAACATTGTATATTACGAACTTAATGGATGTCTTTAAGGATTGAAATACAATTTTTAATTAGAAACTTATAAGTCATCCAAGTTCTAGTAAGTGAATAAAAAATAAAAATACAGTAAATGAAAGGATTTCAGCTTGAATACTATTACAAGAATATTGTCAATATTTTAAAGGACTAATAAAACTATTCTTAAGTATAAATTTAAAGACCATCCATCAATACAATCTAAAGGTTTACGCAGCTATGCGAACAACTACAATACTTGATACAATATGTAAAATAACATGAGAAGTTAAAATGAAAGAATGTAATTAAAAATATTATTAAAGCAGACACTTATAAAAATATTAAGGATATAAAGATAAAAACATTATTAACTCAACATTTAAAATTGTCAGTGGGTTTTAAAACCCTTATTCCTGTAAGTTGAAGACTTAAAGTGAAACAACAAATAGTCGTAACTTAGATACATAAACAGTGGTTAATTCCTTTTATTTAATGTATGATCCTATATAATGCGTTGTGCGATGAAATACAAATGGTGAATGTAAACACTGATAGGCTGTAATATTCATAGAGCTATTGATTTATTTATAGAGCTAATAATTGTGTAGACAGATAGAAAATTTTAGAGCAAAGTACCGACGAAGGGTGAAAAATCGTGACGTACGGAGATGTGACGTCACAATCGCTACACTTTGGCTGGAGATAGCGGAGAGGTGTAGAGAACCCCTTTGATTAGAAAATGAAAAATAATTATCAGTGAAGATAATTAAATAAGTCACTGAAGTATGGTGATGAGATGAACAGTGACATGCTAAGTTGCGACGTCATGTTCAGGCTACCTTAACTGACTGTTTAGAAACAGCGGAAGTATTAAGACCTCTTTGGCCTCTGAGATAAGTTACAGGTAGATAACGGGCTGCGATAGTGCTGTGATTGATTATATGATTGATTAATTTGGTAGCCAGAAATTTTTTCCTTTTAATAAAATAGCACAGAGCGTGATTTACTGCCTATTTCTAATTTTATTCCGAATCAATGCTATGATAAACAACTTCTAACGGTTATTCACTACGTATGTAAACATGACCTATGTATTTTCAGAGACAAGACCTGTTAATACCAACTGAGGTATGTTGATAACAATGATACGGTTTAAAGGAATTAAAAACCCTTATCAAAATCAACACAATGAGAACAAAGGTTAGAGTAACATTAAAAAGATTAATAACTGTTAAAGATAATAGCTGTTATAACTTATAATTAAAATTATACAAACAAAACAGGATTAACTTCAACGGATCAATAATGATGTTTAAGAAAACCATGACTACAAAGGGTGACTATTATATTGATGTTTTTGATTGTTATAAAAGTAATAATCTCAAAGAAGCTATATAAACAACAAAAATCCTTTAACATCTTAAGTTTATTATTACAACACCATTCACTTTAATATATCCTATAAATACAATAACTAAGCTAATGATCCGGCCCGCGGAGGACTAAATGTTGCGGGGTGAGAGGGGCCTTTCATATTCGAAACGCAAATCTCTTCCCCTGGGGTTTGCCGGTTCTACTGAAGGACCAAATATGGTGGGAGGAGAGGGTAAAAGAGTTCAAAAAAACAAAATCCTCATCCCCGTTTCAAACTAATCCGAATCATTAGCTTATTCCTAAATCTTATATTTGATACATTGGATAAATGGTGTAGTAATAATACAAATACAAAGAGAACAAAAAAACCTTTAATTATAGACATACAAAATGAAATAAAATAAAATACAAAGATCTTGTTACATACGTACAGCTATGGGTGAGTCAGCGCTAGCGAAGTGTGTACCCTCGACCCAGCGTGTCCTCCTCTCGACCCGGGTGCCCTCCCATGGTACATGGAAGAGGGCATGCAAAAAATGCACCAATGTGCCAAGGTGAGCCGAGAAGAGATGGGAAAATGCAAGAAGTTGCCAAGGGTGAGCCGAGAAGAGGGTCAGGAAGGAAGTAGCGAGAGAAAAATGCCTTCTCATGGTACATGACAGAGGCATGAGCTTTACAGAATTCTACTTCCCCCCTGCATCCGCACTCCGCTAGCTCCCGCCACTGACTGCCTGGGCGCTAATAACACGTGACCCATGGGACAAAGTACGAACGCCATGGTTATTCATAACATATGGGGGTATCACCTTCATGAAAATAAATCAAAAATTAACAATTTGTACTTAACAGGTATAAAAAAAAAGTATCACAGAGATGTTGCTCACTCCAGCGCGTGCTGTGAACTGTTATTGTAGTCTACAGTAAAAAAATTATACCGTTATCCACTGTGGAAACTACTGAACGGTTTGGTCGCAACCAAAGTACGAAAAGGGGTTTGAAAAACATGTGTGGTGAATCCATTAAATTATAAAATTTTAATAGATGCTGAAATGGTTTACCATACATGTATGCATCGTATTATTTAGTTAAATAGTAAGTTATTATTAAATAGGATATGGTCATATAGGGTTATATTATTACAATTATTGCAATAAATAAGTTTGGTTGATTTGTACACTTACGATTCTTTGACCACACCTCTAACCATTTTATTTTCTACATTACTCTAAAAAATTGAAAGCATTGTTATGTTTTCAAAGCACTTATCTGTTCTTATTTCTTATTAACACTGATCTGTTAAGGCCTATCTATTCCTCAGTATTTATAACTTGTGAATAAGGGATATGTTTAAGAGTTTATTAAAGGAGAATTAATGGCCAGCATACTCTTTTTAATATTGTATATTGATTCAAAGGCAAATTATTTGTGAGTTTATTTTTATAATTTGGAATCTCAAAAATTTGCAGTTTGATTATTAGAATGAAGTGCATAACAAGTAGAAAACAAATATATTTGTTTAGTCACGAATCAATCAAGTAAATTCAAATTTATATCCCGTGGGCTGCTTCGCAATTGTTACCTTGGCAACAGATAGAGGGAACTTTGTTTTCCCCACTACGTCATCTATTACTTCACTTGACTTGAATTCAGACTGCAAGCTATCCACATCTCTCCGCTCTCTTCGACTGAATCTAACCTCGCCAACCTTCAGCACATGTAGCCAGTACAAAGCCCTTGATCGCCTAGCATCGGACACGAGAAGTAAGCCCTTGATGATACCGCAGAGATTGCCTAGTTACCAGATACACTAGGAGCCAAAGAAATGAATCCTTCCCTTCAATTGTAGGTATTCGCCTTTTTATTCAATTAATAAGAGGGATCTGTTCACCGTTCATCATCACCCTCAAGGACAATATTAATTCGCCGTAAGAGAAAGAAAGACTATATGAGGCCCTGTAGCCACCGTTAATACTTGTTAATGTTTTTTTCATATGAAACATCATTTCGAGTTAATAATTAAACTTTAATCATTTCTTTTCATCACATTATTCATATCATTCTTCTGTAAAACTAACCATTCTCTTTGTACATACCTATAGGTGATAATTTCTGTATTTTCTTTAAGTGTAAAATTATTTATTATATATATAATTGTATAATATAATTGTATAATTATATAATTGTTGTATTATATTTAGAATTAATAAACCACATGTTTCAGTATCTGACTGGATTAATTTATTTAATCCACCGAATCTATTCAACTCATATTTAGAATATTTATTTTTTCTATTCAGTCTAATCGCGATCCAACAACATTTGTTTTTGTTATATTCAAATGTAGTTTATTTCTTAATTAATTTATGGTTTATTCAATACTTCAATTCTTTTTTTTTTTTTAAATTAAAAACTGCCAAATATTTAGTGGAACAGAGTCCTTTGAGATAGATATTTATCGAGGCGGTGAAGGTATATGTTCACTCTTCAAACACCGGTTTGTCGCCACTACTGTTATTGTAAATTTTGGAGTTGAATCTCAATCCACATATTTGTTTTATGCTCTGATTTTTCCCATTCGTTCCTAGAAAAAAAAATTGAAGTTTTGAAATTATTAATTTTTACGAACTTTATTTGAATAACTATGAGCAATGGGATGATTGATTGCCTATACGATATTTCAGAATACATTAAAAAAGTATAAAACGTGTACTTTTTAAACGGAAATACGATAGTCAGCTGTAGATTTCTTCGAAAAACTAATTTAATTATTTTGTGATCTCTTTATCACTAAACGTCACTTAGGGGTTATGGTAAGTCGGAAGATAGAGCGGGACTCTTAAATTTGCCTACCTTAGGTATAATTAGAATAGGGATCATCAACGAATACCTGCCATCATACAGACTTAGGACCACATTTTACGTTCTTATTTCGGGATGGCATTACCAAAGATTTTTACCTTATTTTATAAAATTCTTAATGACATCTATAGGGCTTGGGTATAGTTAGTTGGAACAGTAATTACTACATCACAAAAATAATAGAGACAATTTGACAACATTTGTTACATGATTGATGGCAGTACTACACTTTTGCCTGTAACGTAATTCGCAGACCATACATCCTCTTTTTTTCAGTTGTGCTTCTTGTGTTATTTGGCCCATCAACTGTTGCTATATATATTTCAGCATTCTGTTAGAATCTTCATGAAGATTTTTTTCAAAGAACGGGAATTTCGTAAGTGATTGATGAGAGGCGGGATGTGAATTTATGTTTCTTTACATATGAAGAATCATATGAAGACTAGAGGGAAAAAACGAGGTAACCCACTTTCTCCTGAATGTTTATAAAAGAGTTTACTTCGGAATCGGAGTAAACAAATCTATGGGAGTTGACGCTCCTGTCAAACTGACAATGAAGAGTATGTTAGAGAGGCTTAGAGCCCAACTAGTGGAAGTCACCTTACCTCGTTTTTCCCCAGGTACTGTTCGGATGAACTAGTTTACCATTTACGAACATATTTTTCAGTAATTTGGTGATGTTTAAACTCGTTTTCTCCTGTTTTGGCCACACCATCATGTTGATCTTCCAAAAATATATGAGAAACAGCTGTTATCAAATTTTGAGAAAAAAATCGATTTCCCATTGTCTTCATGTGTTACTGTTATCATTATTATTTAGCAGAGATTCATTTTTTAGAAGAATATATTTTTTAGCCATAAATCTATTGGATAAAATAGGAAAACCTTATAAATCTTTAAATCACAAAAAGACATGCAGTGGATCACAGTTAAAATGATACACCAAAATATTGATTGGAGTCGTTGAATAATTTAATAGTTCAACCTATATCTCATTTAATTGTAATCACTAAACATCCTCCCGATACGTTCTTTTGGTATAAGCATATATAAGCAAACGAGGATAGAATAAATAAAATAAAACACATAAGAGTATATCTACGACTACTAATCTAATAGTGAAAATGACAAACCTTTGCTTTTGTCAATATTTGGTTATCTTAAACTATTTTCCTTTAGTTATTCCTCTTCTGTCGAAAATGTTGAAAACCGCTTATTTCAATTTTGGTTCTACACACAACGTAGAATGTGAGTTGGTCATTCAACGTTTTAAATATGGTAAATTTCTGAAACAAATAGCCGAAATTATAAAAGAAATCAACAACATTCAACTTCCCAGCATATAGTGGAGGGAGAGATTCTAAAAGGAAATCTACATTGTCAGAAAAAAGTTAAAAGTACTAGACAACTTTAAAGGGATGAGATTTGGATCGTCAGATAAATAAAACAAAATTCACATTTAAGTGCACTAGAAATAGCCAAATGACTATCCAAACACTTAGGTGTCCCATTAAGTTCAGACACAATGCGGCATGTCATAATAAAAATAAGATTTTTGACATTTTGACTGTTAGGTGAAATTATTTACACCTTTTTTCTTAGTTTTTTTTTAATAATCAATGTTGAATATTTTTAGTTTTATTGTTTGTAAATATTAAAATAGATTCGTTGAAGAGTTTCTGGTTTTTATTGCAACCATTTAGATTTTCTTTTTTTATACAGGGTCTATTAGCTTCGCTGTGAGCCACTGAACATGTGCTCTTTAGCGAGAAATAATTTAGTGATGAAGCTACTTATATTAATCACCGATGTGCGATAAAATTGCTTATTTTATTTCAAAGGCTAATGCATAAAAATAAAAATATTCCATTTAATTAAGAAATCCATTGATCCATTGGTCCATCGCTCCATCCCATGGCCTGCTTTTAATGGTCCTTAATGTATTCCAAGGGTTCTGTTTACTCTTTCTTATCTCCTGTCGGGACCTCTCCACCATTAATTTTCTTCGTTATCCATCCTCATCCGCAGGGCTGCTCCGGTTTGTGACAGAATTCCTTGTTTTTCCATCTTTGATCTTAGCTTTTCTACATTATGTTTTATCAACATGAGCTACCAACTAAAGCATTTTTGATGAAGTTTGTATTTTCAAAAGTAGCAACCAATGCTTCATATAACATATAAAAGTATCTAAATATCATTTCCTTTCATAAGCACTCCTAATTATTACTAACCCTCATACCAAAAACCTATTGATGCTATGTAAAATCTCTTTTCATCCTCTCGCCCTACTGGCCAATTTTTATCATTTCATGTGTCTGATTTCGTGTTGAAAATTAAACGATGTTGTTCCTCTGTACGTGAAATTTTGATGTCTCTTATTGAAATAATCATGTGAAATAACATTCTCTAGTAGTGATCCTCTGTCAAGCCTGTTGTGCTACCTCACTTTTATGGTTACCATTGGTTAAAATAAAACTGTTTACTGTTGGTGTTGTAATAAATACTAAACTTTACATATAGTCCTGATTACATTGCGGCCATGCTTTTCTCCATCCATTAACCACCTCTTCTTAGGTCACCCTTTCTTCCTCGTTTTTGTCGGGCGATAATCATAGTCTGTTTTAGGCCATCATTCCAAGGACATTCTTTTAACTTGGCCATACTCCGAGGCTCTTTATATTCTTCTATATTCTTTTAGGAATATATGCTGTAAACTGTTTCCCACTGTAGACTGTAGGGCTATCAATCAAGCCCGAACCGGCGTGTGTAGACTGGCTTGACCGAGAACTTAAGAGAGAGTTTTAAGGAACGATAAAATAAATAAAATTTTAAAAAATCATTGATGAAAAGGAAAGAAATTGTATTGTTGGTTTCATTTTTTAAATGCATCCCTTCAAAGATAAAGTATACATATTTCCTGTTCATTTTATCTCAATTATTTCTTCTCTAAAATAGAAAAAGTAAAACTTAAAGTCGGTAGAAATAAAACCATGGATGGGCTGCGTAAAGAAAAAAAAGAAAGGGGAGACATGGGCATAAATAATCCAGAGGAATTAATATTTGAGGAGGTTACGGAAGAGATCTTTCCTGCGCTAAAACTCCCACCAGTTGGTCCTGAGGGTTCCCTCCCCAACAAATCTCTCATCTTCGAAAAAAGTAATAAATCCATGGTTAGATCTGCAACTGCCCTCCTGGAACCATTAAAGGTTTTTTTCTTTTTCTACAGTTTGTTCAATAAAGTAAATACTCTCATAAATAACTTTCAAATCTTCTGATTTTGAATTGATTTTGTTTCAGTGATAGCCGCCCTGTGTCCGTAGGAACAGTGAAACCTTATTAATGAGTACCCTGATGAGTGAAACCTTCCATACCAGGAACATAATAAAGTACAAATAAAATGCGGCATTGCCTATTTTCCATTGATTTGTATTCATTTAACGTCACTTAATGGTACTATGACTATTTGGGTGATGGGAATCCTAAACTTTTCCTACCCATGTATAATTAGGATAGAGGTTTTTAACAAGTATTTTAGATCTCTTTAGGAGGACGGCACCAAGGATTACTTAATTTCTTTAAAAAATAATTAGAAAACCTTCTGGCCTGCGCTTTCGCGGTCTTGGGCATAGAAGTTTGTTATGCTAACCACTACACCAAAGGCGACCCTCAAATTTCTGTATTTTCATTAACATATCCACTTCTTATTTACAAACAATTACTCCTATATTTATTGCTTCAAATATCCTTGGTTAGTAATTACAACATAGAATGAGAAAATAATGATTTGGGTTAATTATTGATTCGTTAGGAATGGGTTGTATGGTGAATATAAAGAAAAATTAAGAGAAATCCTGAACATATACAAAATCCAAAAGCTTTGTAGTCATAATGAGAGTTTACTATGATTCTTTGCAAATGAGATTATTAAGACCACGCAAAGTAATCAGAGGCCATGCATTTGCCTCTCTTTGTGCAACACTTCTATTATTTTGCAACGGGCTTTCTTTCTGTCTCGATTCTAAGTTGTTCTAGTCTTATTTGATTTCTTCTCTTGGTCAATTTTTCTCTTATGGATTTTAAATATTGATACCACCTTATTTTGGATATCCAGTGTATGTTGGAGTAATTCTGGCAAATCTGAAATCTTTTTTTTATTTCGTCAATCCATTTTAATGTGTCTGTTTTGGGTTAATTCCTTTATTCAAGAAATTCGACTGTTTGTGAGTAAGTCAGCCTGAGTTGATCCTTTTGGCATGTCTATAAAATCTAAATCAACGTTTCCTGAGCATTTCAATCCACTATTAAAGCTTTTCTTATGATCTGCCACTCATTTTGCTGTTTACAACATCTTCCTGTTCAAATGCAGCGTCCATTTCGGGGCATCTAATTTCGTTAACTTTTGTTTCTATTCCATTCTCCTGATTTGGTTCGCTGATTCTGATTTTGTTTAATTTTGCTATAAAAGATACTTTTCAAAAGATGCCTGCAGGCCGACTTTTCCCCCGATTTCTTTCATAAGTTCAATCTGCTACTGGGCTACTGGCTGCTTTTGGCTACTGGGACGAAGGAGAATTTGTATATTATTAAAGACTCTTCTTTAAATAGTCACAAACAGCAGAGATGGTCTGGAAGGAGCGCCCTCAAAAACAATACAGCCTATGGGGTCTACGAATAAATTTTGATAAGACCGAATAACTACAGAGAAGCCACAGACCTTCATATTAGCGGAAAAATAGGCAAGCGGGTGGACTCCTTCAAGTACTTAAGGTCAACAAAAGATAGGAACGGCAAGTCGGAACGCGAAGTTAGGAGGTGAGTTGGCATTTTTAAATAAAGTTTTAAAAATCCCCATCGATCCTTTGTGTGCTAAAAAAGTTATTCGGGGTCAAAGGTCAAAATTTGAGTTTTTTTTTGGATTTTTCTCGAAAACGGTAAGTTTTATAAAAAAAAAACCTCGAACCAAAGTCGTAGATCTTAAAATTTTCTACAAAAATGGTCTTAATGATTTTATTCCTAAGAATTACTATTCCTAAGATATCGCGATTCTAAGAGTCACATTATACATACATAATATGCACACATTTCCACGCCATCTGTGAGGTAGTGTACTCGTTGCGTTTTTTTTTTTACCGTGGTTTCCCCTGTAGGCCTACTCCACTGTAATGACAATTTTAGGATAATTTAAGGGAACAATTCCCGTAAAGGTCTAGATATTACCTTGTTTCATGTCTTGTCAATAAAACAAATAAATGTTAATTTTCCAGACTTCTCTGTAATAATAATTCTACTGCCATACTTCAATTTCAATCGTATTTTTATAGTTCTGTCATCTAAAGCTCCATCTTGACCAACATTCTTCAATTCATCCAACGAAAACTGGCAATCATCACTCGTTTCTATGAATTGAAAAATTTTCTCCATCGCAGAGCTTACAGTTTCATCTTGTGGACGGCCAATTTCATCACCAGTATTAGGTTTTAAGAAAGATTTGTAACAACTGTCATGGTATTTTGCATCAGCAGCGACTAAATCATACTCAAAATTAATACGTTCAAGAACAGCCTTTGAAACATCATCAGAACGATCTTTAGCTAATATTAGGAAGAAATAGTTGGGGGTGCAGTCAACAAAAACACCTTAATAAGTGTTGTTTGTTCATTTAACGTCACTTTATGCTACAGTGGGAGCTCTAAATTTTGCCTATTAATAATAAGTGTAACTTATTTATTGTGTGCCAACGTTTCGGCTTACAATGTAGGCCATCTTCAGGGCTAAGAGAGAGAAACAAACAGAAAAACATATAAAAAACGTTGCAGTAACAAGAATATAGTGACAAGTATTGTAGTAATGTGGTACAAGTGTGGAAATTAAAATAGTGACTAGGTATGATGAAATAGTGAATAGATATGATAATTAAAGATAATGAATATAAAAGTGGTTACAGAATATAATAAAATTAAAGTAGTGATAGATAAAAATAAAATTATAGATGATGAACAGAAATTAAAATAGTGACAGATATAATAATTAAAGAATACGAATATAAAATACAGAAAATAAATATCCAGAAAGGATAAAATGTAAGCATAATATAAAGGGAAAGAAAAATGAGGAGATAAACGGAAAGATACAAAATGAGAAGATAAAAATATAGAAAAAGGGGGTGGAATATGAAGGATTTAGAAAAAACTAGTTTAATTATAGATATAAATGGATATGATACCAGACATCTAGAGGTTACATAGGTAAAATGTAATAATACAAGCATATGTAGAAAGAAAAGATTGATAAATTTCAAAAATTAAAAATTGAAAATAGTGGTTATAAATATGAACTCTAAAGTATGAAAAGAAATTAGAAAATATAAGTAAGGGAAGTTAATATATAACTGTATACAGTTAGAAAGAAGTGGATTAATATAAAATAAGATGTAAATATAACATAAACATGTAGGAAATAGGTATAGAAATACAGTAGATGTAAAAAATGAGGCTAAATAATAATGAACTCTATGCTATAAACATATGATGGATGCCAAAAATAGGTGTGAGAAACAGGTGCGAAGAAAGGTGAAGGTGAAAAGGATGGAGATAAGATAAATATTAAGATGTGTACTAACCGAATAAACCACCCGGCGGCTAGGCGATCAGCGGCCCAAGTGAAAAAATACATTGGGAATGTCGGAAGCGCTAACCGCGATCTCTGACGGCCAAAAAAATAATGACTACGAAGGGGGAAGGGGAAATGCAGATGCAGTGAATATAAGTGACACGTAAATAATGTATATTGCGTGAAAAAATAAAAGTCAATGGTCAAAATGTGTATATATAGGTGAGATGATAGGAGAACAATATGGTAATAGATAATGGAAAATAAAATATGAATATAGATAATATGATAATGGAAAATAGGTGATAAATGTGTATATAGGAGATGATATATAGACATGTAAGGATTCTAGAATACTTTAAGAATGTAAGGTTATTTTAGTAAATTAAAAATTTATAAAATATTTATACCCGAGTTAAAGATCCCATTCCCCTAAAACAACGCTCTCAGATCGTCTATCGTATTCCTTGCTCTACTCCTAACTGCAACTCTTCCTACATCGGCGAAACCAAAAACCTCCTTAAAGACCGCATTACCCAAAACAAATACTCCATTTCCTCCCACAACCCAACCGCTTCAAAACTCTCCGAGCACGCCCTATCCTTTAACCACATTTTTGACTTCGAAAATACGTCGATCCTAGCCTCCGTTCCTAATTATAATAAACGCACCCTCTCAGAAACCATTCACACCAATTTAGATTCCTCCACTGTTAATGCCAAGACCGACTCCCATCACCTATCCTTAACCTACTCCCAAATTTTTAATTTACTAAAATAAGTATTCTAAAATCCTTACATGTCTATATATCATCTCCTATATACACATTTATCACCTATTTTCCATTATCATATTATCTATATTCATATTTTATTTTCCATTATCTGTTACCATATTGTTCTCCTATCATCTCACCTATTTATACACATTTTGACCATTGACTTTTATTGTTTCACGCAGCAATTTACATTATTTACGTGTCACTTATATTCACTGCATCTGCATTTCCCCTTCCCACTTTTTTAATTTCCACACTTGTACCACATTACTACATTACTTGTCACTATATTGTTACGGGCTACTGGGTATTGAAATGAATTAAACAATTCCTTAGACAAAGATACTAATATTTATTAACAAAATGATAAAAAGGATACAATTAAACTATTAACAATTAAATTATTGAACCAAGATAAATTTATAATAACAATATTCTAAATATTATAATCTAGGCCTAACTCCTATTTAATTATTACAATAATATAAGATATTACTAATTCTAGATAGCTTAACTAGTTACACTAGTTCTTATGAATATATTACACTACAATTTATACTAATAATTAACACTTACAGTTCACTAGTCCACCGACCGTAAGATTCTTCAAATATCACAAACTGACACACAGTAACAAACAGAAACAGTTTATTACACTCGCGAGACTGTTACAGTTCACTGATACACTTATTACACAGGCCGGTTCAACACTGACTAGTTTATCACACTAACACTCACTTATCACAGATCTTGCGTGGTCTACTCTCAGGCTAAGACTGACTGCCTCGAGGTGAGGGAAGTATTTAAAGAGGCAAGGCCGAATATTCTAGAACACGAAGGGGCCAGACAATTCCGGAATCTTCTTAATCCTTTGCCGACAAAAGGAGACGATCTAGAACGGTCCTAATCCTATTTTAACCTCTCCCGCCGACGGATTTAAGCCGCTAATCCTCTTGCTTCCGTCTTCCTGCCGGCGACCGTAACAATATTCTTGTTACTGCAACGTTTTTTATATGTTTTTCTGTTTGTTTCTCTCTCTTAGCCCTGAAGATGGCCTACATTGTAGGCCGAAACGTCGGCACACAATAAATAAGTTACACTTATTAAGATGTTTTTATTGACTGCACCCCCAACTATTTCTTCCTTATATTAGAAGTTACAGTCAACCAATTCTTCTCTAACATGGATCTTTAGCTAATTACAACAGGGATTCTTTGAATTTTAGTGTAGTCACGTTATACATTTTTTTTCGAAGATGCTGCTTGGGATTCAGTTAGGGACTGTCTATCGATTGAATAATTGTTTTCAGAGTAGTATAATATACTATACCATTACTACCAATAGTTTTCGATCCCGTTTACAATATATATAAAAGAGACACAAATAGTATTTATACTTGTCTTAAGTGCCTGATTATGTATAAACGTGGCTTATATGTGAATATCATGTATAATGTGACTTTGGTTTGAGACTTTTTTTTTTTAAAACTTACCGTTTACGAGAAAAATCCAAAAAAAAACTCAAATATTGACCTTTGACCCTGAATAACTTTTGAAGCTTAGGATCGAGGGGGATTTTTAAAACTTTATTCGTAATGGTCAACCCCAGCTCTCCACCAATATTTGGCTCTCTCCAGGAATTTTTGTTATTTTACCACTATTTTTCTAAATAGTTTCTAAATTCTTGTCTAAATTGATCGGACTATGACTTGAACAGGGAACCCCTTGATGGAAAACACCTGCAAAAGTAAGAAAAAAGTTCTTTAAATAGATCCTTGTTTCATACATTCGATCCCGTTTACAATATTCATATGTTTACGTACTACATAGTAAGAAGTAAAGGAAGTATAGCTCCACGAAAAAAAAAAAATTAATTTTTTCATATGATTTTTATCGCGGAACTATACTTCCTTTACTACATATATATATTCCTAGTATACATATATATATTTCGACAAGTTTCAAGGTCTAGAAATTGGTATAATATCAAATAATTTACGTGAAGATCTGTTAATCTAATGTAAGACAGTAGATCTTTTAATCTAAAGTAAAACCGTAGAAACCTGATAAAAACATCTGTCGTGATTTATTTTTTTTAATTCTACCTACTTTTTTTTATACTATTTTCTGTTTTCTATGATAAGGGATCATTTAATAAAGATTGATAAAGCTGCACAAAGAGTGACTGAATCACAGGAGTACAAGAAAGTTACAGAGTGTCCATTTTACTTTTATGCTTTCATTTTTCGTGTACTTATTGGCCTATTCACGTTGACTACTAAACCAATGAGTGAATGAATTAAGCTTTTTTTATAACGAGAAATAAAAACAAAATAAAAAGAACCAATGAATAAACGGCTTTTTATGAAGCTGGGAAAAGAGTCAAATGTTTGATCTGGTTCTCAACACCCTATCTAGAAACGCTAACAAAATAAAATCAATGGACACATTGCACACTGCTTGCTAGTAATGTTGTGATTTCCGTGAGAGTAGTTTTTGTACTACCATTGATACGATAAAAATGCAGCCTACTTACTCCGAGTACATGTTCCGAGTGATAAAAGTTTTAAAAAACGCGCTACGATCCACGAGTCCAATTTCAAGCGTTCCTCTAACTTGATCCGATACAGTGCGATACATCAGTTTCACCTTTTACAAAAGAACACAACAGAAGATTCAGCCAATTTAACTAAACTAAAAACTTTTCAGGACTTCTCATGTTTAAATCGAAAACAAACTACTATCTTACACAATTATCCTCAAACTAATTTGGACGTATTGGGACTTGAACTGTGAGGAACCGCAAAAGCTTCGAACATTGATCACCTGCAATTCTTTCAATTCAATCTTAATCTATTACCTTTCCATTAAAACCCTATAGCATGTCCTTAATTAGGATTCGTAGTGCCCACCTATTCTAGGAATTGGAACTCATATATCCAGCCATCCATAATTTTCAGAAAGTATGTATTAGTTAATAATTTATATTTTTATCTCTGTTAAAATAAAACGAGTTAGAAATATGTGATTCATAATTATGTTTTAATACTGTTTATTAATTTAATCTCACTGTTTACAGTTATGGCTAATCGGGCATGCTGTTTTTGAAATTTAGATGCGTCAAAAAAAAACATGTTTAGCGATTTTAAGCAAAATATTATATTAGATTATGGATTATATTAGATAAAATTGAATTAGGGTTATCAATCGAACAATTATTTCACTGAATCTGATTAACGATAGTCAACACGATGGTGTTGCTTTGAAAATTGAACGCAGTCCGTCGTACAGATTCGGTCTCAACATAGTCCTTGATATTCGGAACGTAAAACAAGTGTAGTGGTTTTTTATTCGTAGGAAATATTCGTTTCTCTTCCTGGACAATGCTAGTCTACTCTCTGTAGGTAGGAAGCAGTAGGTTTCATTAATCAGTATGTCACCGCACCTTCCATACATCGTTACCTTTAACTCTAGATAATTCATAATAATTGGCTACTTTGTTTTGAATAAAGTATCCGCATCAGTCTTATTGTCTGTAAAAAGTTATATGATTCGCTATTGAGTAAGTTTTCAACTGGAGTCGTTTGGTCATTCATTGTTTGACCAATTTTCCATATTTTCCATATTCACTTCAAACTAAAACGAATAATTCTCATCTAATTACAGTCCGATTAAAACATTGATGTGCAAATGTATAACCCGCATTTACAATAGTTTATTTGTATTTTTTTTAACGTAAAACAACCAAACTGTAAATTCAAATGTAAAAGTAAACGGCAATGACTTCATTAACGAAAATGGATTCAGAATGGTCTTCACAATCACACAAACAAGTTATCAGAGATTCTTCATCTCTTCTCGTATTTTTATACAAGTTGGGTATCCTTACACTTTGGCACTAGAAAATACTTGTAGATATTTTCTCTCATGTTTTACATTGTTACAAAGGAGACGGTTTTACATTTTAAGTAGGGTTACTGTGCTAAAGGTTCCAGCTGTGGCTGATACATTTTTTAACCAATAGACATTCACAGATAGACTCTTTGCAATTTTCAGATCCTAGGGGCTCACCCGGCCTCAATAAAGTGGGCACATTTTTTATATAAGACCTTTAATTTAAGAAGCAAAACATTTATATAAGAGGGCGACCTCTGCTGTAGCGGTTAGCAAAATAACGTACTATGCTGAAGATCGCGGGATCACAGCCCGTCAGGTGACCTAAGATTTTTTTTTAATTCTTGGTTATGGCGTCCTTCGTAAAGAACGTAAAACGTGGGTGGATAGGCAAACTTTGGAGCTCCCTCTGTAACATCGTCCAATTACCCATAACATTATAAAGTGACGATAAATAAATAAATAAACAACAAACGATATCTGTTCCGCTGGTTTGTCGCTTTGAGTTTAGTTACAAGTTTTAACTGTTTATTCATTTTCACGTTTTCCAAAAATACAATAGTGAACTTTAGTAAGGATAAGATAATGTAATTATGGATAATGAGTAGATTTTGGTGATCATTTCATCAAGCAATAAAAGTTTCAACTAACATTATGAAGTATAGATGATATATGTTTGCTGAAACGTTAAATTATGGATTAAATGAATTCCGAAGTATGCATATTTCCCATAATTACATTCTGTTTTCCATTTTAAAGCTCAATGTGTATTTTTTGGAGGGAAGAAAAAAAAAGTTAAACAAGGGAAGGGAAAAGAATGAAAAGTTAAAACTGATTGTGACTCAGCTCGAAACTACCACCTGCGGAATAATTACCCAACATTAAAAAACAAATTTAATAAACAATGCAGAAATTTATTTAGATATTAAACAAAATTAACAAAAACATTTTAATAACACACACACACAAAAAAAAACTCAAATGATACGATTGATAAGAAGAGGCTACACGAAATAAGATTAAGATGATTAACTACCCAAATATAATATGTATATTTAAAAAAATGTAAGTAATGGGTACATCCTATTGTAGCCTACGCGGGTCCCAGAAGCACCCCGCGCGGCTGGCTGGAGTGCCCCCTGCCAGTCCTAGCTGGAACTACAGCGGCGAGTTCAGTCGGTGCCCAACTTCTGAGTCGGTAGGAGCTTGTCTGCCTGTCTCTGTAAGCTTCGACGTAATCCCTCCAACAGGTCAGTCAGAGTAATTCTCTCTCTAACGTTGTATCAAGTGTTGCCAATTATATATTAGGGAATATTGGGAGGGATTATGTGTAAAATTTACTTATTAATTGACTGACAAAAAAAAAGATAAAATTTATATACTGAAAAATAAATATAAACTAAATATCAAATGATCAGTCAATTCCATTAACTATTATTTCAATATTCAATATAACAAATATAGGATCAAAATATTTAATCAATTAATGGAATAAGAAAATTAATAAATATTTATATATAATTTTTTTTTAATCATAAACTCTGCATCCTTTGCCCTGATTGCCAATGCCCAGTAAATAATATACCATAAACATTTCTATATATAATAATATAAATTTTGAAAAAAAAACAAATTGACAAATTTAATTTTAAAATACCCTCTCTTTAAAAATCTTGAGTATTGTCATTTATAAAATTTATCAAAATATTGGGTTCTTGAAAAATATCAAAGGTTCCAGATCATAAATTAAAATTTTTTTTTTCAATACAACAAATATAGTATTGAATATAGTAGAAGTATTTAGTCGATTGATTCAATAAGATAATTAATTAAATTTTAGATGTTTTTTTTATTTATAAGCTCCGTTCCCATCGCTCTAACTGCCAATACCTGCTAACTAATACACCATAATAATTGCTCCACATTGTAAATTTTGAAAAAAAAATCTTCAAAAGTAAATATTGACATATTTAATTTTAAATACTATATTTTTAAAAATGTTAATTGAGTAAGGTTATATATAAAATTTATCAAAACATTGGGTTTTTGAAAAATTATCTTAGGTTCCAGATTCGTAAATTAAAATATTTTTTTTTCAATACAAAAAATATAGGATTGAATAGAACTATTAAGTCGATTGATTCAATAAGAAAATTAATTAAATTTTATATGTGTTTTTTAATTAGAAGCTCCGTACCCATTGTTCTTACTGCCAATACCTGCTAACTAATACACCATAATAGTTGCTCCACATTGTAAATTTTGAAAAAAAAAATCTTCAAAACTATAAATTGACATATTTAATTTTAAAATACTATATTTTTATAAATGTGAAGTGAATATGGTTATATATAAAATTTATCAAAATGTTAGTTTTTTTGAAAAATTATCTAAGGTTACAGATTCGTAAATTGAAATATTTTTGAAGGTTGAAATAATTTGAAGTTAAAAAAATATATACATTGGTTAGGAATCGCATAATATTAAATAAAAAATAGCTAGCCCCAGATTCACGCTTTTAATTACCACCTATCCTAATCACAGATATTTTGTAATAAAGGAAATCGTCCCAACTTGTTAATGATACCAGAACTACTATATAATTATTTTTAAATAATTTAAAAAAAATAATAATCAAATATTTACCTTACAAAGAAACTGACAGTTCCTTTCAGAAATGACTATTATATGCTAATTAGATTTCTTATGAATTGTATTAAACTGATCAGTTTGGTATCAGGAAGCAGGTCACTATCTCCTCCTCTGTTTAATTGAAAATTTAATTATTAAATGGATCAGTGTGAAGGATTGTGTGTTTTTTATTTGCTGAGAGACAACAAAAAACGGTTAAAAAAAATTAATTTCAGACCACAGAATGGATAAATTTGTTCCATACTTTATTAATATATTATTGTTAAAATAATTGAAATATCATGCTGAATGAATATTGCCTTTTGTATTACTCAAGAGTTATGGGAAGTTAAAAGATATTTTATTTTAATATAAGTAAGAAAGTACTTATTCAGAAAATTTGTATAGATATCTAAACCTACAAGTATTTATTTATCTATAACAATATATCTATCTATCTGTTGGTTTTAAATACATTATTATTTCAAATAAAAATGTATTGAATACATTCAAGATTCTTGAGGTATTATTGCAAATGTTAATATTTATTTTTCAATTTCTTATTGGTATCACTTGGGGTTTATTAAAAATGAAATTTTGGTTTTTTAAAATATTTTCATATATTTAATTATACAGATATTTTATGAGCTTGGATGAATTATAAATGGTGTTAATAATAGTAAAGTACAGGCAAATAAAATAACAAAGTTTGTTTAACATTTTCTTTACCTGGACTACAGCTATTGTAATACTATAATTCATCCGTTTGATGAAAATATTACAAATGAACTGTAATATGTCGTCAGTGCTCTAGATTATAAACTATCAGTAATAAACTATTTTACAAACTAGTTACAGAAATTTCGGCACGATCGGAAAAATACCCGGAATGACTTTAATAAAACATAGGTTCTTAAAGTGTCTTATGCCTGTTTTAAGTGGTAGCTGTTCGGACACTGATAAACACTAAAAATAGTATATCAATCACTGTCAGATTTGATGACATTATTATGATATAATATTATATTATATAATAATACGCATAAATATAATATTCTATTTTTCCTTACTACTTGAAGTTTACCATGCTAGTTGTAACATTGTTTTGACAATTTCCTTTTATTTTTTTCTTCATCCAATAATTTATTTGAAAAAATACAGTATATCTGAATTATAAGTACAGTGAAATTATTGCCTTTTGTAAGATTTTCATCATGCTTGTGTCTTGAGCATTTTATAGATGTTTATTTTTTTTATTGTCCCAATATTTTTAAATAAACACTTTATTTCATCATACCGGTCTGTTTATTTTTTTTTTTAATGAATCAAACTAATGCTCCCATAACACAGATAGTTTTAAGCAAACAGAGAAATAGTTTTTAAGGTCCAGGTCTGTAATTAATTGTATAGTAATTGTCTGTAGGGCATGTGCATATTTCTTTAATTTTATAATGCATGGTATATCGTTTTAAATGAAATAAATATTTTATTTTATTTAAACTTTCTAAAGAGATTTTTCCTGGCAATTATCATTGAGTGGCCAATAACACCCATCTGGAAAAGTGTCCGTCCTTTGCGGGACGCTTGTTCAATTTACTGAATAACGTAACATTATAGCTTATTCTTATATAAAATAAGCTACGCATTTCATGCAAAATTGTATTGATTTAAATATATTTTATTTAAGCAGTAAAAGAAAACATAAAAATGTGTTTATAATTTATATAACAAAATATTGGAATCCCTCTTCAAATATGCCTTTAATTAATTTTATACATAAAACAAAAAAAATATTTTAAAACATATTTTTAGTTCACAATTATTTTCTGAGAAATTGAAAAAAAAAGTTATTCCTCTAATATAAATTATTTTGATTTTAATGGATGAATATAAATAACCCTGTATGCAAATCGTGTGGTAAAAACAAATGTATTAGGTGTAGCTAAATATTTTTTAAACTTTGTAACTATTTTAATTCAAATAATACGTATTCTATTAAAAGTTGGAATATAATTTGACAGTTTTTATAAAATATTATATTAAGTCTTTTTATTAAATACTACATATTCACAGAATATTTTTTGGCTGGAATTTCTCTATTTGAAACGAGAGAATAATATCATTTTATAAATATTAGCTTTCTTTCCTATTTTTGATTACGAAACAAAGTTACTAATAGATAAGGCTACCGAAATACGATAAGGGAACAATGCTCATTGAGTTCTTTAAATACATACAGGAAGATAGTCAGAAAGAAGGTGTTTGTCTATTATTTTTGTTTATTGACTATCTTAGTCGGCGGCAGATATTTTTGAAGATAAAAATACTAAAATGGGATGCCACCCTGAGATCGTTATACCTAATATATAGTAATTTTATTTTATTAAATAAGAGACTTAGATACTGTTCTCCAAAGGTTAACGTAGTTGACTGACCAGGAGTTGTTTATTAAATAAGAATAATTATAGAATAACATTATATTAATTGGTGCTGATCATGGTTACAGACTTAATAAAAGTTATGCACTACTTACAATGAAAAGAGGAAGCTATATGTGACTTAGGTGATACATGTGGCTTCATTCTTCATTCTCTTTCTTACATCTTGACTTGACCGCTGCTTACCGACGACTCCCCTTTCTTGAAAGTAAAGGTAATAAACCCTAAGTGTCATTTTACTCTACCTTGCCCAGGCCCCCTATACCCATAGCAAGGCATGTATCTTATGTATTTAAATAGCTTTGTTTAATTTTTTTCGATTTTTGCATATGTCTGCAGCTTCGGTGAATAAGTGATCAAGTCGAATTTTGTCAAGAATGAGTTAATTTTACTAACTGACGCGGAACCATGTCATTTCCGTAGTTTCTTAATTTGATTTTTTCTTATATTTCTTCGTATTTTCTTTTCTTATTTTTATTCGTCCTTTATTATTATTGTTATTAATTTATTTTCACTTTATATGTGATTGTATTTAAAAATGACAATATGCATCGCTACTGTGTGTTCATTATAACATTAACACATTCTCTTTGATTAAATAATGAATGATGAATATTTTAATTGGGAACAACGAGGAACAGAATTTGATAGAGTACTATCTACATTTTATTTTTATTTATGAATTGAATAAGTCTATTATTATTGTCAGTCAGTAATAAATGTCCAATGAGCATTCTTTTCAAGGAGAGAGCTCATACAGTTTTCAAAACTATGTAGGTTTATATTATGATATAGAAAAGTGTTTTGTTGTTTGTTCATTTAACGTCACTTTATGCTACTATGGCTAATCGGACGATGCTACAGTGGGAGCTCTAAATTTTGCCTATCCAGGTTTAATTAGGATAGGGATTTTTAACGAGTACCTGACATCGTACAGGCTCGGGACCCCCGTTTAACGTCCCTCCCGAAGGACGGCGTAGCTAAGGATTTTTTACTTGGTTACGCTAACCACCAGACCACAGGTGACCTGGAAAACTGTTTTACTCGAATCACTGTAAAGCAACATACATTTGTTTTTTAGAAACAGATGTAATTGCACTTTACACAAGTGCCATTGTGTCATAATGACTGTGATAAATACATTTTTAACTTTATTGTTAATGATCCTGATTTATATTATTTAAATGTTTTAAAGTAAATTAATAAATAAATCATTTTGGTTTATTATTCCCAATAATGAACCTTTATAATTGTCAATGGCAGTTGACAAAAATGTCAATTCAACAAAACAAAAAATGTCCATCCTCTAAAATGGAGATTTTACGGATCATGATAGGTAGAATTAGGTATGGATAAAAAAAAAAGGCTTTAGTATGCAATTTTATCTTTTAATAGCCGAAAACATGTCCAGGATATAGTTAGAATCACATTATCAAAAAATCACATATTTTTCTCTTTAAGGAAGGTTTTTTTATTTTTTTTTGTCCAATTACGGTATTCCCCTAATCCCCCCCCATAGAATGTAATATGTAAATAAATAAAACACCCTTTAAAAATTTCTAATCTAAAAAATTCTTGAAGTTAAGTGTATTGAATGACTATAATTTTGCCATTCTGACAAACAAAAATACCATTGCTATTCCTAACAGGCCAAAAAAAGATATTAATAATAATTTGTAAAATTGAAAAAAAAGTATAATGGTATCACCACATTATATAAATAATTGTCACAGTAAACCGAAAAATTTTAATCCAAAATCTCCAATTTTAAAATAAAATGGAAAATGATAAAAAAAAAAAAAAAAAAGGAATTTTATTTTTACGGCTAGGAATGTTTATTAGAAACTAAAATTGAACGTCATAATCCATTATTATTCGGGCGTATTAAATTTACTCGGAAGGTCAATGGCAATCGTGAAATAGTAAAGAAATCCTTGATACCGCATACAATTCCCATTTTCGCTTCAATAACTTAAATCTTGAAATACATGGTTTTTATTCGAGAGAAGTGGTTTTGGTTCCAAAAATGCTTCGCAACGAAGAAACATCGAAGCTTCGAAGGCGTTAAAATGTGTGCGAAAAGCTTTTCTCCAATAAATTTGCACTCTCTGGCGTAGAAGTTGGAGTTAAACCACAAGTTTCTGAAATTGTGTCTCGTACTATACTTCTCAGCCTGTTCTATCAATGAAGTAACGAAAATCGTTTTCATATTTTACTTATTCCACATCTTTTGCACTTGATAAGTAACTGTATTATTATTTGTAGTTAAAAACGATGACCTATGTATTTTCATATGTTATATAAACTTACAAAGTATTGCTGTATCATGTCCTTCAATCTAAGTAAGGGACTTGGGTTCAATACTGTTTATTAGCCAACAATTTCTTTTCCAATAAAAGGGACCTATTTAATGGAGCTTGGGTGAGCCGCACAAGGTATATGAAGATACATGAGCCAGGTACATTGTGGCACATTCTGGACAGCAATGGGGTGATCTGCAAACTGAGCTACGATGTTCTTGTTATAAATAAATGCTCACTTATAAATAAATATAATAATGGATTAAATTGGTCAGGGGGCGCAGTCAAAGATAACACGAAATAAGCAAAACTTATTTCATTCTGCCAACAATTATTCATCTCCAAGGCTGGGAAAGAAATAGTTTTGCTTATTTTAAGTTATCTTTGACTGCAGCCCATGACTAATTTAATCCGTTATTAGAATTATCCAGTCAACTATTTTCCACTAAATTATAAATAAATATGTAGATTAAGACTGTTTTTGCCAATTTTATTCAATATCAAACGTATACTCGACACCTGACCTTAAACCCGTTTTCTGTTGGTAATACTTCTGTTTTTAATGTCTTTCTTAATAATTATTATAAAAATTCACATCGATGTTAATTTTGTTTGTTTATAGTTAAGCAATAAGATGTCTTACCTTTAGAGTTTTCTTGTCTAACTGTTTGTTATGCCACTTTTAAGTCTTCAGCACCTTTAAGTCAGTAAAAATAAGATCAGTTATATTTTTTGTTTTGGCATAATTTTTATTAATGGTATTGTATTTTATCGTATAGATATTGAGACGATAATTTCAAATGTGATGAAGAATTTCTATCTCAAAAAACTGCAACAAATATTTGAGCCGTTGATTTTGAAAGTGAGACAACTATATTTTGTATAATTAAAACTGAACCTTATTACAAATTAATATAAATTTGTTAATTGAAAGAATATTGATTTTGAAAGTAAATATCCAGCGTTGACATAAAATGGAGTTGTCTCACTTTCAAAATCAACGTGAATAAATTCCCTGTACAAAAAAAAAAAAAAAAAAATAGACTATTATTAACCATGTTAAGTGCATTGAATGAATAACTATTTTTGCCCTTGTTGAAAACAACAATATCGTTGTTAACTGGCAAACATAAGAGATTGACATGAAGCGAATTAACAGAGTGTAAAAACGGTACATTTTACACAAGTAGTGTGAACTCTCTTCTGTTTACAACGTGATTATTGTTTAAGTATTACCTCTCTACTCTTTCCACTCCAATGATTGAAAGACATGTGACTTTCTCTTGGAGTATTTGTGAAAAAGAAGAACTGCTACAGCTGAGTTCAGTTCGTTAGCCAGCAAGATCAGACAATTGGCAAAAGGGCGAGAGGGAAGCTAGAAGGTTGAAAAAGACTTTTCTTCTAATCAACCAGTATCGGGAGGGTTCTAACCAAATATTTCGTCTTGGCTTCTCGGAAAACGTTCCCTTTTACACTTATTTTTAAAAATAATTATTTAAATATTTTTTTTTAGAATAATTTATTGATATTTACAACTGTAATTATTTACATCAAGTAAACAAATGCATGAAAAAAAAACACTTGTGGAGAAACTACCCATTGATAGCACTCCAATAAAGTTCTATAGTAGAATGTCTCGAGGCCATCTTCTTTTCAGACGCCTCGGAGGTTTATCAGGAATATTATGGGAAGCAAGTTGAGAGACTAGCGGATTCAAGTGGATGGAGCTTCCCATGGAGCTTTTCATGGAAGGATAGGTATCTAGTTTGGGAAAAATCAGCAGGATATGGGTTTTAAAATCATGATGGATGAGTTTTTTTGTGATATAATAAGGAGCTTTGAGGATTTTACGAAGGATTTTGGATTTTAAGGATTGGATACGAGATGAATTGGATGGTTTAGTAAAGCCCCAAAGCTCAACTCCGTATGTCCAAATAGCTCTGATAACTGTCATGTAAATGAGTCTTTTGTAATTAATTGGGAGCTTTGAACGTTTGTCCAGTAATTGTTGAAGCAGGCGAAAACGTCGAGCAATTTCTTGTCTTTTCAGTCTTGTATAAGGATATTTAAATATTTATAACGAATATATTATTTATACATTTAAATAGGTAATTATAAATAATACAAATTAATGATTAAAGAAGAATTCCATCTGCTAAAAAATATTTGATTCAAATCATTACATTATTCCTCATTTCTTTCTCAATTTTTAAGTTGTACGCAATGAATGCACTTTTCATCTTAGCTTTTATTAATATATATATATATATATATATATATATATATATGTGTGTCTATTAACATGAATTAGTTTTATCGTTCTTTTCTGTAGAATTCAATAAGAAATGTTATTATAATATTTCAATATGGACTAATAATAAATACAATTATATAAAATATAAACGTGCCCTAAGAAAGATCTTGGGCTCAGTACATGGTAGAGAGTACTGTTATTAGGATAATGTTGTGCAGGGAGGTGGCTGAACCAAAATCACGCTCAATCGCCAGTTTTTCTCCCAATTAAGAATAACCAATTTATAGATGCTGAATGAGCTACCGGAGGTTCTCCAGATGCAATAGGATCTATCCGTGGCTGTAAAAATATTAAATAATTTATTTACCACAGCCGGATTCAACCCCTGGTACCTTCGTCACAGCAACTTAGCCCTCTAAAAACTGAGCTATCATATAATCGACTATTATATAACTATTAAATATTTATATATTATTGTGATTAGAGTTACAACATATATATTGTATGTGTCCAAATATAATAGGTTTTTGAATCAAAGTTCGTAGGTTAACTATTTTTTCTAATTCAAACGAAACTTGATTTCGTCTGAATTAAAATTACACTCTAGGTAGGACTGTATAACCTGAATAAGAGTTCGCAATAATAGAGGAAATAATAATAAGAAATCTAAACCAGTGAAATAAAATTGACTTACCAAAGACGTAGGCCTAGTAGTTTCGCCGATAAAACCTCTCTGTATCCCCGAATGCACTCGTGAAACCAGAAAAAGCTTGGGGCGCCTTTCTAGATGTGGAACCTGATGGTTGATAAATCTTCCGGGTGAATTTACACTTATTTGCAAGTGAACTGTACATAAGACGTGTATGAAAATCATAAATGAAAAAATGGTTGTCCACGGTTGAACTAAAGTAAAACACCTCTAGTCAGGCCGGAAGCTGGACAATAGAAGACGGGTATTAAGAAGAACAACAGGTGGGGGTAAGAAATAAGTAGAACGCGCGCTATCTCTATTTACGTCTCTTAATTGAAGTTTAGTTACTTCTAATAACCACTAGAGAGTGTAATGCGCGATTTCAAAATTTATTTCACACTTTACTTTTTTTATAAGCATTAAATTAATTTATTTACCCAAAGGATGCCTAATGGCGGGAACATAGGTTTAAGCTTAATGCTTGGAATACTAGATAGACGATTATAATATTTCTATTTATTCATTGTTCGGTTATTTTAAGTAAAAAAATAACATAATTACCTGATAGCATGTACCATAACAACCCACAAAGGGTCTTGTTGGTCTGGACTTGCCAGAGAATGGACTACTTTTAGAACAATGGTTGCGCAGGTAGGTGATTTGTCCGAGGTCAGGTTTCTCCCGATTGAGGAGTTCCCAATAGATAGAGGCCGGATGAGCCCCAGAAGGGCCTCCAGGTCCACGGTTGAAGCCTGGCTGTAAACATACTTGTAAACGGATTCGTACCCGACGCCTTTAGCATAGCTATTCAACACTCAACATACTGAGGTACCCTATTCTTGGGTATGATAAAAAGAAAATAGAAATAAAGTAAAATTCAGAAAATAAATACAAAATGAATCCGATAAAAAATTACTCTGATCATTGTTACAATCATTCTTGCTGTCGATCAAATGAGCCACTCTATACATTTAATAACAAGTCAGTTCTAAAAAGTCTAACGATTGTTTTGATTATATTTTTGTAGGTTTCAATCAAACTGTTATATATCTTAATAATTTACTTTTACCTTAATTATAAGAAGTTAATCATTGAACTTCTCCAAATTCACTGCCTTATACTTAAATCTGAAACCTGTTTACTGCTGCTACCGAAACTATTTTACCAACCACATCACATTACTGATTGAGCTTTTCGACTCGAGATATTTGACGGATGGACCATTAAGAGGAGGAGCGAGCTTCATTTGAATTTTTGCCTCGAGCAATCATGTGTGCACTCGCTTACGTAACATTTCCTCTATGAATTGATGTACTGCAATTTGTAATGTTTTGAGAATGAGTTAATGTTGGGAATTGATTTAGAAAAGCTATGTGGTTAAAATTCACAATTAATAACGAAAATTAACTTAGCATTGTTGATTGTTTAATTCTTCCTTGCATCACATTAACTTCACGTGAAATAGCAAATATACAAATTTTATGGCAATTAAATTTACATAACAATTACCTATTTACTAAGTAAGTATTAACAGAACTTAACAAGGCTGCGGACACCACCCTGCATTAAATTCGATAAGTACGATTTTTCTTGAAAGTAAATTATAGGAATTCCATTGATATTTTGTTTTAAACTACCAAATTATCAATAGGAATAAATAATGATAACATTCTGAATAGTTTTCTGTAAAAGTATTTTAGTGTTTCTGGTATAAAAAAAAATGATGATACCAAGGACTATTAACATCGTTGAACAGAATAAGTAACCAGTTTTTTAAAACATATACATATCTAAAAATATTATTATTTTTCATTGTTTTCTTATTTTTAGCTACTCTCCTTCGCAATATTTTTTCACATTCTTCATTAAACTCAGTTCGTTTTCAGGGGCCCAACCGCGCTATAAGCCCTAAATAAGATACGATTAAAATAACACAAAAGAGATACGCATGCTAAATTTTATTTTTTGCCCTGACACTCATGTTGGGGAATAAGTTCTCTTCTGCGAAAAGATGATTTATCCCAAAATTGAGCCATAACCAATTTTTTTTTCTTTCTCGTCACATTTAAGATCAACATGGTAAAGATGAAAGGACAGGTTGCCTGGAAATTTTCCATTTTGACGGTATATTTATTTATTTTCCTTTTTTTTTTTTTTTTAAAGAACTTTAAATATAGATAGGCAGTTTAAATTTTCTTTTTTGTAGGTTACACGACACCTTTTATCATCGCAAGGGGATTAAGAATAACTATATTCAAATAAAATTTAGCTGTTCTGCCAAAGGATAAAATTCCATCTAACATAATATGCGATGAGAATCCACAAGTGACAATTTCTAATTTAGTTATAACAAATTGGAAATATTGAAAACAGTTGAAATATTTCAATAAAATAAGAAAAAATTCATTTATAACAAAATTATACCATGGTTCTGGGGTGTATCTAAATATTCATATATATATTTTTTTGAAAATCAACAAAACATAAAAACATCTCTAAAATATAACGTTTTTTACATTCTAAAAAATGTCTTTGAGCGATTAAAATCAAAAACTAAAATTCTTTTGTTATATTACTCATTATCCCTTCTTCGTAACTTATAAATCAATTCTCAAAGACCTGAATATGCCACTCGTGACTATCACAATCGAGAAACAATACAAAAATTTCATGGCTCACTTGCTGGGCACCCAAACTTACCGGTACTGACAGACGCATTGTCGTAAAATCCGACAAGGATACTGAAAAGTCTCTGGAGCAGGGATCTACTACAGGGAGTCAAACACACTAGGAGTGCCTGCAATAGATTTCTCCATCCACGCTTCCACGTAAATCTGGGTTTTAGCAAAAGGGTAGGTTTGCAAAAGAACACAGAAACCATTTGTGATAAATTACATTGGTATGGTATTTCTCAAATGAATAATTAATATTAGTATATTAATAAAACCAACTTTATTAATAAACTAATTTTATCATACTAATAAAATTAGTATTAAGTTAGTAAATTATATTAATATTCTTAATTATTATGTTAATTACTAAGTTTATATTAATGTAAAGTTTATGTTAATTACTAACTTTATTAATACATTAAATTTTATAATCAATATTATTATAGTTTATGTATTAATAATTTTTCCAATACTAAATTTGGTTTCGTGTTTTTTTTTTCAATTTAGAACAATTGTTCCTTTGATCCAGTAAAACGACTTTTGTTATTTGGATTTTTTTTTGCTAACTACGGCCCTAGATTGGTTAGGTGTAAACAAAAAAAAAATTAACCGACCATATGCGTTGTTCAATTAAGAAAACAATGTTATATTATTACTTACAGGCATGTAAAACATATTTCCGTATCTTTTAAAGCATTGAAACTGACAATGTAGGGAAAATAAAATAATAATAAAAACATTTGTTAGGAGATTATGTTTTTAGAAAGTATTAATACTTATTTATTCCATATTGTCTTGGGCTTTGCAGCCGGAATCCTGAAGAATCCCGGATATTTTTCGTCTTTGAGGATTGGATTGTATATAGTACTGAAATCTGTTATAATGTGGTCTCTGACTAGTTTATTTTCGTATTCAGTAAATAAACCTAGGGATGACTAAACTGATGTACAATAAATAATTATCATTCTGAAAGATTCGTTGAAACGAGCAGATATATGCAATATATATGTATATATTGTGCTTAGGTATCCTTTGCTCTCAGAGTTAACTGTTTTAAATTGCCCCTAACTTATTGCCGTTGGCTTAAAATCAAGAGGCTTATTGAGTAGCGATCGGAACCCTCCGAATCTTAGCTTTGAGCTTTAAGTTCTAACACAAACTATTTTAGAATTCACTTGGAAAACTCCCATTATATTTATTAAAGTCTTTTTCAACCCTCTCTTTAATTGTCAGCAACGACATCAACTTGCTATAAGTTTAACTCCCACTCTTCGAAGTTAGAGAGTTAAAAATATAACATTTAGATCCGTTAGTATCAGTGTCATCCATCAACAATTAGTTTCATGAGGAAGGAAGGATTGGTCCTATATTAGTTTAATAATATATATCAAAATATTCAATTGAATAACCATAATTAGGTAAGTCCTGATTAGCTATAAAGCATTGCATATTAAGCCAGTCAACAACATATTGTGAATTATCTTCGTATCCGTTTGATCTGGCTAGAATACAAGTAAAGAGGAACTATTTCTTTTCTCGGTGAAATATTTCTTTTCGTGACCTAAATTAACTAAATTAAGACAGGGAAGAATTGCTGCTGCGGACTTTAGTCCCATTTACCAGTCATGCCATTATTTCTAAAGCTTCGGATGATTCCTTAGTTGTCGATTATTATGACGTCTATAGAATTAATATTCTAATCCAGAAATTAATCACTAGCTGCAGAAAGGAAACTGTTCCAATTTTCTATATTTACAAGAGATATAAAAAATGGATCTAGTGCTAGTAACTTATCTGCATTAAACTAAATATTACGAAGAATTGAAATGGCTCCACCCTTCCTACCGCCGTAAGTACGTCCTAGCATCTTTCCTTTACCAACTTATCCAATCCCGCCGACCATCATAAATTTTCGATCTCCTTCAATTCTAAACCACAGTCCTCTCCCGCAACACCCGTTCTCGGCTCTCTGATCTATATACAGCATCCCACCGAACAGCAGCTTTTGACAGAGCTTTCCTTATCCGATCCTCCTCCCTTTGGAACTCTTTACCTTCTTCCATTCGTCGTTCCAATAATCTTCCAACCTTCAAATCCCGTATATTCCAGCACCTATTATCTCTACAATTCCCAAAAAATCGAAAATAGTAGTGGATCAATTTTGATTTAATGTTCTCATTATTCGATGAATAAATGATTTTTTTTTTTATGTACATTTGTGTGTGTTATTATGTATTCATATATATAATTGTGTGGAATTTAAACCACGTACCTACATATGTATTATTAATGCCATATAGATAGATATTAAAAAAGACAAAAAGGGATGGATGAAATGTAAGTCTCGGATAATATTGTTTAATTTTTCGTCATTTTTTTTTTTCTTGACATAAATTTGATGTATATGTGACCATACAAATTTTTCCCTTATATAATTATTGTTAACTTATTTTAATTTGTTTTCTTTCTTTTCTTCTAACCTGTTCTTACAATACTGTTATTCTAGGTAATTCACATTTTCTTTTGTTCATTTTTTTATTCTTTCTCACTTATTAAATTAATTGTAATAATTAATTATATTTAATTATTTTACACTCTAAGACATAATAGCTTACAATGCCTGTATTGTTATTCTATAGAAACTTGTCCCAGAATAAATAAAGACATTATTATTATTATTATTAAATACAGAACATTGTCAAGACTGTGCTATCTTGCGGACAAGTGTAGTTTCTGTAGTAACCGATGCCTCCCGTCTCTGATGAAATATAAATTTTAAAAAAAAATCTCAAAATTTAAACTAATTTCCTTTCTTCAGTAGTTAGTTCAATAAAATTTATATGCCTGTAAAACGCCTGCTATTTAGTTTTTAACGCGCACTGACCGCATCTAGATTGAACCTGCCCCGAACGAATACTCGTTTTGCATTATTATGAGTTCGTTGTACTGGACCGGTTTCTTAACTCTTCTTGATTGTGTCACGTTTCCCAAGTAAAAGTGAGACCTTTCCCTGATGTAATCCGCCTTCTGAATTCGGATTTGCCTAATGGGAATTTTGAGGGATTTTTTTTTGAGAATCCCAGAACAGCCTCAGTTAATAAAGATCTTTTATTCCTGCCGGCTTCAGCAGATGTAATTATTTTTCACCACATCCCTAAAAAAATGAGCATCCCATTCATGGAAACCGTAGGCCCTTTGTCATTGTACAAACCAAGAAGGTTTTTAGACGTAACACTGGTTACTTACTTAGTATTTGTTTTAATGAGGAATATATATAATAATAATACATAGAGTTGGTCTCAAATTACCTAGTTAATGAAATTTAAAAATTGAAAAGTTAGTGCTGTCAGAAAACTTATAATAACTTTTAAGAATAGTGTGAAATGGTCAGGGAGTGTAGTACATGAATTATACAAAATATGAATGACTTATTGTACCTACGTTTCGATCCAAGATTTAGGTCATCCTCAGGACTGATGAAAAAAACACAGAAAAAATATATACTTTGGTACTGCAGTATTTTATTAAGTTTTTCTGTTTATTTTTCCTCAACCTCGAACATGGCCAAAGTTTTATAACGAAGCGAAGGAATAATCAAATAAATCTTTCATTTGGCTGCTCCCACTGACCATTTTACACTATTTTTAAAATTATCAACCATTTGCATTTAAATATATTAACATGTATACAAACAATATATTATGTTTTAAAAATTAAAAAAAATAATTAATAATACATTGACTACGTACGAATAGCACAAATTGAAAAAAAAAAATCAAGTCTCAAATTTTCGGAACTAGATCAACGTTTCGCCAAATCATGAATTAACAAAATTGAAAACCAAAGCTTGTGTAGAGATCTCAATCACATACCCTTTATGATTTTAATTAAACTTTAATAAGACTCATTGGGAATGAACATAAAGGTATTTTTAATCAAAGAATTAAGAAATTGTAATTATTCAACATACTAACTCTAACTCCTAACTCTGCCTTTGCTATGGTCCCTGAAGGACCTTGGCCCCCTCGACAATACTCCTCCATTCAGCACGATCCTCTGCTGCACTTCTACACCCAACCACTCTCATGAGCCCAAGGTCATCCTTGACATCCTCCAACCATTGTAGTCTTGATCTGTCCTTTTTATTTTTCCATCCGTAAGAGAAAAGGAGGCAGAGTTGTCCTTCCTTGCCCATATATACTTTCCTTTGGCTTTCTTCCTTGATCCACCCGTTGTTCGTCCTTCAACCATCTTATTCTTCCTTTATTGATACAGTAAGTCTGAATCATTCAATATACTAGACCGAATAAAAGGAAATATCTAGAGAGTGCAGTGGGACGGCACCTAATAGTAAAATAGATTTTAAATTTTTCATTTATTAAAATATGGGTTAGTTTTCAAATTTCATTGACTTTCTACGGAAACATTTAAATTCCAATAAAGTCCATGATATAATAAAATAAATAATAACTACAACAAACTTGGATGTCTATTTAGTTTTCTGATGTTTTATATTTTTTAGAAATTCATTGCCTCCCAAGAAGAATTATATTCACTGTATAAGTATCCTCATTTCTTTTTCAACATGAAAAATTATTTCTCCTTTTTGCCTTTTTTTTTTGTTAATTATCGATTTATTTAATTTATGTGATTTACCTTTTGTGAACGATGAACACGGTTTACGGACAAAAATGGTTTTAAGCTATAGTTGTGGCAGCAAATTTCTGACAATTATGTAATTTTAAAGAACCTAACTTCTTTTAATTGAACATTTTATGTTAGCATAAAATATCAAATAAAATATGTTGGCGAAAGTCAGAAGATAAATAAAACATCTCCATTTCATTCAAATAGTAAATATTAAAAAAAAAAATCTCGTCGAAACAATGATATAGAAAATGAATATCACTGGCTACACGTATTAATAACTTATTTAGAACTAATATTGTTCTTCTAGATGAGCATATAGACTTCGACTGAAAATTGAATCTCCGATCATACTACTCAGAAATCTCAACTCACAAAAACTATGTTATGGAACAAGGATGATCGTGAAACGGCTATCGAATAACATCATCGAAGCTGAACTTATGACTGGAAAGGACAAAGGATACACAGGATTTATCCCCAGAATACCATTGATCTCTACTGAATTGCCATTTAAATTTAAATTACTGCAATTTCCAACCAAATTAGTGTATAGTTTTACAATTAAAAAAGCGCTAGGACAAAGTTTAAAATATTGCGGCATCAACCTCAAAGACTCCTGCTTTTCTCACGGTCAACTATTTGTAGCTTGCTCTCGAAGTAGGAAATTCGAAAAATTTATATTTATATATACTCTGGATAAAAAAATGAAAAATGTTGTTTATAAACAAGTATTTTAAATAGAAGTATTTTAGTTAGAATATATTCTCAATAAAAAATTTGTATCTCACATATTTTATTCTTTATAATTTTATTCTATATAAGTTTATTATTTTATTCCAACTACCACACAATCTCAAATAAACTCCCCAAGCGAAGCCTGGTACCCAAGCTAGTTTTCTATATAAATTGAAATATATATGTTTATTATTTATGATGTATCTATGTAATCTATGGCACAATTGTATAGATAGGGGTTATTACGCCGCATACCATACACATAGCTTACACTGATAACTCCCGCCTGTCTACTATTGCTAATATCAATCGGAACTTTGATTGAACTGCATAGTTTCTAGCCACTATTTGTGTAGTATATGCATAATCAAAGGTTAACATATTTATGCATTGGCGAACATATAACTGATAATGAGACAAATTGTATCTTAAAATACATAGTTCAAGACTATTTTATACACAGCAGTAACATTCACGTCTTTAATTATGGTTATAGTTTGAACTATATGTACGTTCCAAGTGTATCCATTGAATGTTCTTTTATACACTTTTCATAATACTTTTTTGTACATAATGATTATTTCCAAGCAAAAAAGTCGAAGTATTATTCACCAATTATATAACTTGTTAGTCGATATTCCGTAGTATAGAACCCATCGATAATTCCCCCTTTCTTTATTAATATAATATAATTTTATAATAAGCAGATTTTAAAAATTTGAATATATACTTTCTAAAGTTTCTTATATAATAACAACTATTATTTTTATTGCTACCGCCAGGTATCAATTGGACAAATTATTTTCTTCGATATCGACTGAAGATAGGAGATCCGTAAAATGTATCAGTCGATATTAGCGGATGATTTGTTAGGACCATCCATTATTGCTAAGGTTTTAAAACAAATAAAATATCTGATGTTGACTACACACCATCGCTATTCGAAAGGTGATTTTTCTCACGAATCCTAAATCTACCTTACCATGTAATGGAAGAAATATAGAATTTAAAGTCTAAAATGAAAAGAAACGATTTGTCAACCAGATCTGAAATTTAATACGTCACTTCTATTGATATAATACTGTTAATTATCAAGTTAAAATTTAATTCGATGTTTTAGAATATTTTTGGACCGACAGTTTTTGAAACTTAACACTAAAATATTATTTACATTAACACATAAGAGTTTTTTATCGAACTTTAGAATTTTCAAATTCCCAATTTAATATGTTTTTTCTTTTTGTGAACATCACTCTTGGTTTGTTTAGTCTAACTAAAATCTTAATACATTAGCCCAGAAAATAAAAGGCGAATAGATTTGCATTACCTTTCAATTAATATATTTGATAAAAATTTAAAATATTATACTATGACATCCAATACTTCTTTAGTGACGTAAACGATCATACACCATTTCCAAATACAATATTTCAATTATCAGTAGTTTAAGGTTCTAGAATTATTTTTGAGACGAATGAAAGTAAGAATGTAAGAAGAGCTGAAATTCGATGAAAATACACAGTAAAGTGTGTAGTGTTACGCGCTACTTATCTGTAAGTTCCTAGTTTAAGATCTACAGAAGAAGGTACTTCTCTCACCGACCGTTGGGTTATCATTAGCTCAGTCCAATCAATTCATATAACTTGTAGAATAGAAGACAATTATTTATACATTTTTATAATCTAATTATTATTATTTAAAGCCTACAGTGACAGCTGAAGCTACTACGAGTACTTACGGTAATCTTTTAAGTCCTCAATGAAAACTGATGTAAAATTTAAGTGGAGAATATTTGATTGGATAAATCTAGTAGAAGTATGAAATGGTGAGGGGCTACAGACAAACATTACACTAAATAAGAATGATTTATTCGATTATGTCTATGTTTCGCCCTAAGACTCGGCCAAAGGTGGATCCAGGATTTGTTTTTGTGGGGGGGGGGGGGCACAACAGGCAGACGGGCAAAAAAATCAACAATAACTTAGAAATAAACTTGTAGTATTTATAGAAAAGTTTCGAAGTTTTTTTTTAAAATATCAAAACAATAGTCTCACTCATGTTCTTTCTGTTATTTTATTCATGTATTTTAACAACTATGATCATGTGAATGGCCTATAAGTATGTACCGTAATGGATTCTACACAAAAAAACATACTTAATTAAATCCGCCTTTGGACTCAGCAGTTGAAGTTTGATTATTCACCTCGCTGTCCTGAAAAAGGCCTCCATCTTAGGCCAAAACCTAGGTGTAATAAAATAAGTCATTCTTATTCTGTGTAATCATTGACTGCACCAATGGACCACTTCATACCAAACTTGAATTACTTATAGTACTATAATTTATTTTATTGTTGTATGATATATTTTTTAAATATTTTATTTGAAAAGAAAAGATATGACCAGGACCGGGACTCAAACCCAGGGTCTCACACCTCTCCGTTGTGGTGCCTTAACCATCTCGGCCATCCTGGTTCGCTTCTCGGTCAGTCATATCCCTTCTTTTTACTGATCCTATATCTCCGTGTTCTCGCAATTTGCGATGTATACACGGGGAGAATATTAATTGAATATTACTATTATTTTTGGATCTTGTTGACTTTAAGTCATTAATATTATTCTAATTTATTTTATTGTTATATGATATAATTTTTTAAATATTTTATTTGAAAAGAAAAAATATGACAGGACCGGGACTCGAACCCGGGTCTCCCACCTGCCCGTGGTGGTGCCTTAACCAGGTGGGAGACCCGGGTTCGAGTCCCGGTCCTGTCATATCTTTTCTTTTCAAATAAAATATTTAAAAAATTATATCACCAATGAAAGTTCGTATCATAGTAAAATAAATTTAGGTCAGCTAAAATAAATGGAAAATAGTGTTGAGAGATAGATTTTTAGTATAGAACATTCGAAACATATGCTGATAGGAAAAACTGTAGGAAAGAGAACCTTTATAAAATTGGACCGTTCCAAATTCAGAATAATGGAATGGAGCATTCATGAGTATAGGTAGTTGTTGAGTTTTTGACATTCTGACGAAAACTTAAGCTCTCGTCATTGATCAACCATTTCGTTATTATTGTGGACCGTATCATTAATCACCCAGGCTCTTGCTCCGAAATCATTTAAAACGTTCTGCAGCGCCCTGTGGTTTTCCTGAGACAGGTTGGTTAAGTTGCGATTTCCTTGAAAACGTGGCCGCAAATACCCAGGCCTTGGTTAACAACTTTATCAGCTGTTCTCCGACGTCTGTCTCATTAGTACTTAGCTTATTTCCACGCTAATTCACAACAATTTTTCAACACGCATTTATTATCTTCGCCTATATATATATATATATATATATATATATATATATATGTGTATATATTGAAACTATGTTCACTTGTCAATGACTAATGACAATACATCACCTTAGCAAATTGCCTCATTAGGATCTCCAGGATTAGCGATTTTTCACATTCGAAGAAACGTAGTGCCTTGTGCCTTGGCACTACATTAGTACTAGTATTAAGCCGTGTACTAAGGCATGCACGCGACAACTGTCAGTATCAACCGGGGAATTTCGTATATTTGGCAACAAACAAATGATATTTAAAAAATAAAAAATTCTTATTCTTTTGTATCTAGCCGAAATAAAAATTAAACTAAAGAACACGCGTGATAGCTAGCTGAAATAAAAGGTAGAAAATAAGTAGTTGTTTAAAAACACGTTTTAATAGAAAACAAAACTATAAAAAGTATAAAAACATTTTCAATGAGTTTCAAATAAGAATATAGGATGAACAAAACATTCTATCGTAAAAAAACGAGTTATGCTCTTTACTATATTCACGAAATGACTCTACTTTTACCATCAGTCAATAAAATATTTACAACAGTTAACATCAAGCACCCAACGCTTTTTTACGATGAAATACATTTTTTGTTCATCGCTCTATGCTTATTTTAAATTGATTGATAATGAATTTCTACTTTTTACTTTCATTTTCGATTATTGCACGTTTATTGGTTTTTTAAGTCTAATTTGTTTTAAATGTTTCTCTATTGAATGTTTGGTTCGCTCCAAATATTTTCTACTTAGGAATTGGTACACTCTTGCAACAGGTTTTAAGATGCTTTAGCAATATCCTTTCCTCCTATGGGTGTTTCTCGATATCTATGCTTACCTAATTTATCTATGCTTTTAATTTCGAATAACAAAAGAAGAGATGAGAAGGATCGATTTTTTTTTTTCCCAACTTACTGAAAGCTGGTGGGTTTTTCATCTTATGATTCTCCTATTCTTCAAAGACATAGGCTATTTAATTAAAGTTAATAGTTTAACTTCTGGGAACCTTTGTTAACGTAACAATTTTCTTGAGCAAAACAATTGTATACATTTAATAAAAAAATCATTCAGTTTTATGGTTTTTATACTTAGTTTTTAATAATGATACTCATAATATTCATATATTTAATTTATTTAATCTTCTCCTCTTTTACCGCCAACGGTGTGAGGGTCCTTTCTGTAGAGCTTGATCCATGAATCTCTCTCCTGTACTAATCGTCTTCTCCTTCTCCATTCCAAACCACTTCCGTCAAAGGCCAATATGATCCTTGAACTGATATTTCTACTTAAGCCTAATCCTCCTCCACAAAAAAATAATAAAAAAACTATGAAGGATATTTGATTCTGAAAAAGAAAGGGGTGCACTGGTTTAAGACCGATGGTTGTGCAGGAAGGTGTTTTGCCTGCTCCAGGAGGGCTATAATTGTTTTATTTATTTGTAATCTTATATAAGAGCTCCCGTTCTACTTAAATTAGGGCTACGGATCTATTATAACTACGAGTTATTTTACTATCTATTTTACTATCTACTTTTTCTATTCTGATGCACAGTAATTTTAAAATATTTTCTAAACATTTTAACGCATTAAAACTATTATAAAAATGTATTAAAACAAAAGATATGTCATATATAAATTAAAACTGTTATGAAAAAAAACACGTGTTCCACTCCAACTCATGAAGGGTCTGGGGTTCAGTACTGTTTCTTGGACAATGGTCGTGCAGTAAGGTAATTTGTATTACATCACGCTCAACCGCCAGATTTTTCACCCTTATTTTGGATAGCCACTTTAGAGAGGCTGGATGAGCCCTAGGAGGGTCCTTTATCCCATAGGTCTGCCAGCGAAAGGGATTTTAACCCAGGACCTTCGGCAAGGCAACTCAGCCCTCTACCACTGAGCCACTATGCTCTCCTAAAACTATAATGGACCAATGCTAAATGCCTGGCAAGGAGGAATAAAAATTAATGGTATACGAGGGTGGCCTGATAACTTTCTGCCGAACATGGCCAAATGGTGCTAGGCGACTGTCGAATTAAAGTGAGAGAGATATCAGATGTTATGAACGTGTATGATTTAGATATGAAACAGTTTTCCGCACGTTGGATCCCGCGTTTGCCAAAAATGTGTCCGAACAAACAATTATGACGCTCTGTTGGTGCAGTTTAGGCGCAATAAATCCGATTTTTGGCGCCGATTAATTACTGAAGATGAAACTTGGATACACCATTAAACGCCCGAAACAGAAATACAGTCTAAACAGTGGACTGCAAAGGGGGAACCAGCTCCAAAAAAAGCAAAAACTGTTTTCTCGGCTGGGAAAGTGATGGCGACTGTTTTTTGGGATAACCATGGAGTTATTTTAATCGATTATCTTCAGCAAAGAAAAACCATTACAGGAGCATAGTACGCAATGTTACTTGACAAGCTGAAGGCAGAAATCGCGGAAAAACGGTCACATTTGCAGAAAAAGAAAATCCTTTTTCACCATTACAACGCACAGTCTCACACCTCAGCTGTTGACATAGCGAAAATCCACGAATTACGGTTTGAACTGCTTTACCGCCTTACTCACCAGATCTCTAGCAACTTCTTTTTATTTCCTCATTTTTTTAATGTTTATGACAGTGCCCGAATAATTATCTCAATTGTTATAATTTCTTATACTATTATCGTGAATATTTAATAATTTGTTGAGAATCAATCGGTTTATTAAAAAAACACTAAAGAAAATATAATAATTATTGACCTGACTTAACTTATCTCGTAGTTTTGGTTTTGTTTTTTCGACCTTATAAAGGCTCATATAATTGTTTCTTGTGATAACAAATTGAATGATGTTTGATAAGATTAAAATTGTTATTGCATTTTTTCATATTAAAAAAATTCCTTTCAGAAAAGAAGGCATTCAGTTGTAGATGCTTGACTTAAGCGGGTATAGCTTTATGGCGTTTTTTATTACTCTTTGAAATGGAGGGGGATAGGCATCTAATCCGGCATCACGTAATTTAATGGCCTCTTCCAGACCGAGACACTTAGGGCTCTGGAAAATAAAAAATAGAGCAATCCTAAAGTGCCTAGTCATGACGTTTTTATTTTATTGCGGTCATTCGAAACTAGAAGAACAATGAAATGTCTTGTATCGTCGCACCATTTGATTTATCGATAGGCACAATAGTTCTCATGTTTTCTTAAAACTCGTGACAAGCATTTTTTTACATGCCAAGAACATAGTTAATCCAGTAAAATTATTTATGCTACATAAAAAAGAAAATATATAATCTGCTTTTTTTTTATTCCTATGATTTTCAGTTTAATGACTTTCATATGTATATAGTTTTTATAGTTTAGAAATTATTGTAAGTATGTCGATATTTTAAAGACGGAGACCGGAGATAGTTGGAGGGTGCAGTCAAAAAAACACCAAATAAGTACCAGACTTCTATTTAATTAGTGCCGACGTTTCGACCTACCATGTAAGCCATCTTCAGGGCTATGAGAGAAAAACAAACAGAACAAAAATATATAATAAACATTACAGTAACAAGAATATGTAACATGTAATGTAGAAAATTAAAATAGTGACAGATATGATAATTAAAGATGACGAATATTAAAATAGTGACAGAAAATTATAAAATTAAAATAGTGACAGATATAATAAAATTTAAATAGTGACAAATTAAACAATTAACGATAACTAAAGATAATTAAAGATAACGAATATAAATTATAGAAAATAAATGTACAGAAAGGATAAAAATGTAAACATAATATAAAGGGAAAGAATCGTATCTTTCTTTTACCTTCTCAATTTTCTTTCCCTTTTTACGTTTATTATATATTTTTTGTTCTGTTTGTTTCTCTCTCATAGCTCTGAAGATGGCCTACATGGTAGGTCGAAACGTCGGAACTAATTAAATATAAGTCTGGTACTTATTTGGTGTTTTTTTGACTGCACCCCCCCAACTATCTCCGTTCTCTATTTTATAATCCAGTCAACTATTTTCCTCTCATACATGATATTTTAAAGACGTTTTTAGTTTATTCACAAACTCTTAAGGTTAATTTTATCAATTTTCTATTTAAATCATTACTTTATTTTAATGAGAACGGTGGTGATGATTACAGGGAACATTACCTTTATTTACATGAAAAGTAGTAAGGCCCGACTAACTAACCATACAAGATGATGATGAGAATAGTTAGAAGGCGGGGTATTTAGGGTGATTTTTACCTTAACCACCTATTATTCGCAGACGACCAAGTGATTATAACACAGAGCAAAGAAGAGAGAATACTTGTGCGCCGAACACCTGGAGGAATATAGTAGGCAGAAGAACTTTGAAAAAACATAATATTGGGATAATGGGGAAGACGGGCCACTGGATATAAAGGTTTCTATTTATAAATTACCAACTTCAAATATCTAGAATCTGCCCTAGGAAAAACTTGAACACCTAACGAGTTGTAATACGAAGAATCAAAGAAAAAAGGAGAAAAGCTATTAATATGCTCAATTCAGTACTGTGGAGTAATACCAGACTTAATATCACAATAGTAACGGGCAGCCGGAATATCTAGGCGTGGCAATAGAACAGTTCGGGGGATAATTGGTACTCATAATACTATTCTCAAAAACATCACCACCAAGTGATTAGAGTGGTTGAACACCTATTGAGGGTGGATGATAAAACACAAAAAATGACCTTGCACTGCTGTCCTGCAGGAAGATGAAGAAGAGGCCGACCAAGAAAACCATGGATTCTTCTGCTCCGGAATATTTGACTTGATACGGCTTTAATGAACATGTTTTTGACCGAAATACCTGAAGAAGTATATGGTAATAAAAATTCCTAGGAGAAAACCCCGACCCATGTAGAAACTCAATAAAAAAGTGTGTTCCTTGAATGAACCGTGAACGTCTGTAATTTTATTACGGCTTTCATTTTGTTTCTTCGGCATGAGGATAGAAATTTGGGCAAGTTTGTTTTTAATTAAAGATGAAATAACAAGAACTTGATCTTAGACTTTTTATTTATTTATTTTAGATTTCTGCTCTTATAACACTTTTCGTGAAGAAACTCAAAAATCACAAAGTAATAGCACACGACGACTAAAGGAGTGTTTGAAATCATGCTGATTACATATTAACTATATACCCACACACACACACACACACACACATATATATATATATATATATATATATATATATATATATATATATATATATATTTATATATATATATATATATATATATATGCTTTTTTATTTTATAATCAGTATTTATACCCTATGTAAAAAGTATTAGAGTGACATGATTCGTCTGAGTCCTTATAGGAGTCCTTATACGATTTTTCTTCCAGGCTCTTAGTGTATATTAACAAAAAAATCCAATCATTTTAACAGAACTGAATGTATTCCATTTCGCTGAAATCTTTTTCGTTTTTCAAATACCATTTTCTGGTCTGAGGGATAATTTTAAAAGGTAATTTTTTTTTTTTTTTTTTTTGAACCCGTGATAGAAGCTTATTCACGAAGTGTGAAGATGGAAAATGAATTAGAAAAATAAGGAGAAAGGGAAGGAAGTATCCGCTCTTGAAAAGGCCATTAAGAGGACTGAAAAATGGTAGGCAATTGTAATAAGTCACAGGCACTGTATCAACCAAAAGCATCTAGCCGATTTCCCTTACCTTGGGTTAACAATATGTATTATTTATTCTATTTATTTAATTTATCATCTATTAATCTTACGACGTTCAACTAAGGTACTTTAGCTCATTCTTAGACTTATGTTACGCTGTATTATTATAATTTATATATTTTTTGTTTAATTTTATTAGCTAATGCTATCCTTTAGTGGCAGATTAATAATAGTAATAAATATTGCCCTAAAACTGAAGGTCTGAAATGTGAAACACTTGCATTTTTTCACAATCTCAATATTGCTCATTGCTTATAAAAATTAAGAAAATGTGAGTATTATATTTGTTGTAGTAATTTTCGAATATTTTTTAAAGTATAATGAAATAAAATGACTATTCTATAGGCTGTTAGGAAACGTAAATGAATTAAAGTATTAAAACATTTGGCTATATAGCTAAAGAAACATTTTCGTTGAGAATTTTTTTGCTGTTTTTGTAAACATTTAAATGCATTTCTTTTACATAATGTTAAAAAACTCAAAATAGATATACCAAAAAAAATTGGTATTAATGATGACCTTACAAAAATATATTAAAGATGGATACAGATACTGACTTTGGACCGACGAAGATCTGAGCGTCACAAAGTCTGAGCGTAACATGGTAATTTTTGATAATGTTATTCCTTAACTTGTTCTCCGAATAATATCATTCAATGGTAACATTCGTAACAAATATAACGAAAATGCGAATTGGTACTTCTATAATTTCAACTAATCATTTTGATACATTATTCTATCAATAGTTGATTCAGTAAAATCACTCCTTACCGAAATGTTCAAGTCTTAAAACTATATTTAAAAGGAAAACAATAAACTACTGTACTACAATAACCAACGATGATATTTGGTAGAGAATGTACTCTTTCAACCGTTGGGGCTGTGCAGAGAGGTGTTTCGCCAATAACTCGTTAAAATCGCAATTGAGTCTAAATTAATAAAAAGTGATTTATTAAATGATGCTCAGGGTCAGTAATTTTATTGCGCGTTGCAATTTATTTCTCCAACGTAAGGCCATAAAATTTGTTAGGTTTTCTTTCAATTTAGGATAATGAAAATAAGAACTTGATCAATGACATTTTTTTATTTAGATTCTTTCTCTTATAAAATTTTCCTTCACAGATCTCCTCTTTAAGGCTTCCCCCATTTCTCCCTGTCAACCGTCTTCTCATCATCAACCGTCATCAATCCACGTCCGGCCATGGTTTTCTCTACTTTATTTTATTGTTCGATTGTATTCCATGCCTTCATCTATTTCTTTTAGTTTCTCCTTATACCATTATCAATTACAGTATTTGAATTGAGCCAATCAGTTTAAAGTATCAATGTCAATTATTCTTCTGTTTTTCACAAATTAAAAACAGCGTTCCTTAGTTCATAATGGTTAACTAAATTCATGAGATGATTTAAATATGTTAGATTTTTTATATAGGGTGTCCCGAATTTAAATGGCAAAACTTCAGGAACTTATAGGGGACCTAAAAACTAAGACAAAAAGTCCTTTAGAGATTTGCTCGTTTTTGCTTAGTTTTAGAGAAAATCGCAAAAAATAAACAAAACAAGTTTTCATTTTTATACTTATTTATTTACATTTATATTTATGTTATGTTCTTTTTAATGTAAATATTGCTCAAAATGTTGTCCTCTTGCACCAATGCAATTCCTCTAGCACTAACTTGATAAATTGCAGCTAAAAATTGTTCTGATGATATTTTGTGCACTGCATCTAAGATTCGGTCTCTTAATTGCTCTCTTGAGTTGATTGACACCGAATAAACTTTCTGCTTCAAGGTTCCCCATTCGAAGAAATCCATGGATGTCATATCAAGTGATCTGGGTGGCCAAGGTACTACTCCTCCACATCCAACCCATCGTTGTGGATAATTTATATCCAGCCAAGCTCGAGCAACTCTGCTATAATGAGCTGGACATCCATCGAGTTGAAACCACATTTCAATCCGCTGTTGTAAGGGAATGTCATCTAAATAATTAGAAAAGTCGTTCTCCAAAAAATGTGTAAATGTCATATCATTCAATCTTCCAGGTAAAAAATATGGTCCCACCAGTAATCCGTTCCAAATTCCAAGCCAAACGTTAATAGCAAATTCATGCTGAAACCTATTCTCTCTAATAGCTCTGGGATTTTCAAGAGCCCATACATGATAATTTCTTTGATTATCATACATGGACAATTCCTCCTCTTGTAAAGGTAACTTCATCGGTCCATATAATTTTTAATGGAAATAAATTATCATCGCGAATTTTTTCAAGAAACCAGTTACTAAAATTCAATCTTTACATAATCTTGAGGTAATAAATTCTGAACTTTTTGAAGATGGTATGGATAGCGATTATCACCTTTCAAAGTTCGCCATATTGCTTGTCGCGATATTGCTAATGCAGCAGATGCTCTTCGGATGCTAGTCTCAGGACTGTTATCGAAATGGCGTTGGACACAATTTCTTCTCCGATAATTTGCTCTTACTGCTGCCTGGAATTGGTCGCCTTCATTACGGATTAAGAATGACCCAGTCTCTCGTTGTCTATTAAAAGTTAAGAAAAGACTCGTCGATTAGGCACTCTTCTATTTGGAAATCGGCGCGCATATTGCCGCATTTCTTCTAAAGCATTACCGTTACAGAAACCATATACAAAAATCATATCAGCGTATTAAACATTAGAATATGTATGCGGCATTGTGGCTGATGCTATTCACAGAAAAATATCTGAGTAACTGACTGAAGACTTATTTAGGTATTATAATCCTAGAAGGAAGCCAAAATGTAAACAAATAAAAGAATGTAAAGCATAACATTAAGTGTTTACACATCTCACTGCCTAGCCTGACGAACTTTAAAAGGTGATGATCGCTACCTGTAACATGTTTGTTTTGTTTCTTTGTTTGCGATTTTCTCTAAAACTAAGCAAAAACGAGCAAATCTCTAAAGGACATTTTGTCTTAGTTTTTCGGTCCCTTATAAGTTCCTGAAGTTTTGCCATTTATATTCGGGACACCCTGTGTATACTCACGCACGGAGGCGTTCAGCTTCAAAAGCGGGTATCACCGCAATTGCGATATTGAATTTTTCAAATTTTTTTCCTAGATTATCCAAGAAATTTCGTCCCTTAGGGGAGGTTTTCAAAAGAAGAACACAGACACAATATTCTCAATATAACAACCCAAATGGCTTTGTACAATCGTTTGATAAATATTTATTATTATATTAGTGTTTTAGTTTGGTTTCGAACCTGGATTTTCGGGAGCATAAAATTTCTTGACTAAACTAGCATAAAATGGGCAAAAACAATTTTTAAAATTTCAGAGTTGTCCCGTTCAAGAGGATATTAATAAAAGAGGATATTTCAGTTAGTAGCTAGTTGTGATTTTAAATAACTTTTTTTTTGTTATTCGGTAATTACAATAAGATATATTAATTAGTTTTAAAAGGAATTCCGTCTTATATTGCATAATTTAACAAGATTATAGCCGATTTAAATTGATTACTTATTTATATTTGTATGATCATAGGATGCAATTTAAATTTCTTATTTCACCTTAACCACAAACAACCTATTTAAAAAAAATCCTTATAAAAATTAGTTGTATATTTTAACAAATTAAACTAATGATTTATTTAGGGTCACCAGTTGTTTAGTTTTTATCATAACACACCTCTATAACTAAAATCGCGGGTTTGCAGCCCAACAGGTGATTTGTAGATTTATTTAAAAGGAGTAAAATGCCCTTGGTTATGCCGTCCTTTGGAGGAGACGTAAATGACGGTCTCGAGCCAGTTTGTAGTCAGGCTCTCGTTTAAGATCCCTATCCTAATTATACCTGGGTAGGAAACATTCAAGAACCTAGCTTTAGCATCGTCCGATTAGCTGTAGTAGCATGAAATGACGTTAAATAAATAATCAAAAACACGTCCATATGATTACGTTCACTCAAATCTATATTTCCTTGATTTTTAAGTGAAAAAAATAACAAAAACCGTGACTTTGTTACTTTGTTTATATACAAATTATAAACAACACAATCCAAAATTCCAAGACATTTTTTAATGCTCCTTGGTTAACATAGAATCACACCATACACTTCGACATGAACCCACTATGGACCAAATATTTACAACAAATATATAACATTCCACTCATCAATTCAAAATCCATTTGTTCTGCCTTTTTCCTGTTACCCTAGGATGTTTTAATGCGAGTAAAAATTCCTTGGTAATGCTGTCCTTCGGAAGGGACGTTAATCGGGGGTAACGAGCCTTTAAGATGTCAGGTACTCGATAAAAATCCCTATGCTCCCACTGTAGCATCGTCCGATTAGCCATAGCAGCAAAAAGTGAAGTTAAATAGACAAACATTTGTCTCCTAAAGTGGCATCGAACATGAAGATGCCTTGCCATCTTTCCTTATTTCTTGCTAGGTTCTCCATTTTAAATTTAATCTGGGATAATTATGGGAAGAACTAAGATTTCCCTAAGGTGGGACTAAGGGAAGAATCCTTTGATTTCCCTCGACAAAAAGATGCTATTTCATCTTCACTAGATAAAACATGTCCGTTTTATAAATCGCTCTGTTTTAAAAGGTATCCGGTCGAAAACACGGTGGTTAATGAAGAGGAATTCTGTAAGGACTGTTATTGGAATCCATTGCTCCCGTCCCAGGCCATTACATCGCAACTAGAGGATGTCCAAATAAATCCTACTCCACCGCAAGCCCTAACGACTTCACCCCCACCCCTCCCCTCGCTCTTCTGAAGAGGAAAAAACTTCAAAAGCGTTTTAAAACTATACCGAGCTTTTTTTTTGTCTTTTTTTAATCTTAAATCCTGAAATTCAATTGTTCCTAACGAACTCATCAAGGTATTTTTTCCTACTTTGTTTTAGTTGTAAGTACCACTCCCTACATCTCCCTGGTTGTTTCAATTTTTTCTTTCCGGGTTATGTTTTTGACCAATACAAATATATCTAACGAGCATATATGTACCATAAGAATTGGATTTTCGCCAAAACAAAGATCAGTCATTACTACACAGTAAGAAAACCAGCAGCACCATATACAGAAAAGATGAAAGCAAAATTATGAGAAAGGTTTTAGGTTATTAGTAACACACACACACTCAAACACAAACATGTGTGTGTGTGTGTGTATGTATGTTTGTGTGTATTTAACAGTTGAGATTTAATATTGTTAATTTATTTATTTGGTTAAATTTTTCTAATGGGTCGGTCTCCAATTGGAAGTAAATATGGATCTCAGTCCTCGTCTGTTTGATAAAATATTGATTATTATTAATTTTGTTCAAATCACTCCCCTCATTAAACGTGAAATTTTCTCGGTCCATTGTAACTCGAGGAATCTTCTTCGGTGGGGCCACTGTAGAATCTTCAGTTGATGGTAAATCACCTAGAGCGGTAAAACTGTTCGATGTCACTATCGTTGGCGCTTATTCTGCTTTCATTGTCTTCCTCTCGGCCGATTTCTTCCCGGTCTTTACTATTTTGAAGGGAGCCTCAGCTTCTGTGTTCGGCAGAGGTGTATTTAAGCCCAGCATGATCACTGCCTGTCCATGTCCTAATACACCGATCTCCTGTCCTTGTAGCACACTACATACTACACACTACACACTGTTGAATAGTCACTGTACAGCCTTTCTACATAGTTTTTTTTTTCTCTTCTCAAAAATTTTATTTACAATATGATACAAATTTACAGAAATTCCTGAAAATGCTTCTATATAAACCAAAGCCTTCTGTTACCTTTCGGTATTTACATAGCTAGTCAATTTCCTACTCTTATCAGAGCAACGCTGCCTTGTTGAGGATGTATCCAAGTGATATGAATGGACCCCAACATCTTAAGGCGGAATCTAAATAAGACTAGAAATAGTGTTTGTTTGGATAGGCGTCTTTAAAAAGGCTCCTACACAACAAATTATAGCATTTCAACATTTCGAGAATAAAACAATAGAATAAACTGTTACCATAGATACCACACGTCTGTTCCAGATTCTATTGATTATGTAAAACAAATAATACAATATTAATTCGTTATTCGCCACTTTTAGCTAAATTCGACTTTACTACTCATAAAATGTTCATACCGCGGACTAAATATGAAAATCGTTTCTTAAGGAGTAAACTCCAACACCTCTCTACTAACATTGTAAATAATAACACGTTAGTAAAAATCTACATTTAAATTTACAATTGTAGAATCAATATTGATTGTTTTAACTGCAAGACAAAAAACTAAACTGGTGCTCTTTTAAAAAGTGGCTCATAATCATCTTTGAACATTCAACTAACTATGATGTTTCTATTTAGTTCATTCATTTCCTGATGCTGTCATAGTGTTTGTTTATTTGTTGTTGTTTTTTTAATCCTGAACTTAGATTTCAATTAGTTTATTTATTATATATATATATATATATATATATATATATATATATATATATATATATATATATATATATATATTATATGATAATTATTTAATTTATCTGTCACATCGCTGTCAAACTATGAAATGATTGAAACAGATTAATTTGTTTCATTCAAAACTGTCAGATCTTCCATTTCTTGATTTTTATTTTTGTAGTATATTTTTAATATCGTTATCATACAAAAATATATTAATTATCAAAAAATGTTTGATAAGATGATATCTGAATATTTGATTCGGAATAGGAAATCAGATGAGATAGAGTTAATATTTGATTTTTTTTTATCATTACTGATGTCTGTTTTTCAATTATATGTCTGAAAATAAGCAGAATAATTTATTAAAAACATTAAATTAAAAAACTAATTATTATAATAATTATATAATTATATAATTATAATAATTATATTATAAACTAATTATTTATAATGTTAATTGATTCAAACACTCTATTTATTATGTGTTGAAATAAAACCAAATTGAGTTTCTCTCTGTAAAAAAGGGATTTAAATTTATTTTATTATAACAATAGTTTTATGTAACTCATTTACAAACTCACCACTATAAACAGTCTTACCTGTAAAAAAGGAAACATCATTTTAAAGTCAACACTTCAACACTATTTACACGATTACTCAATAATCAAACAAGTCACAATAACCTCCCCGGTTCTTCTTTCACAGTCGTTACCATGGCAACCGTATATGTCGCAATGAAATGAAAGACGTCTAGTGTACGTCTTTTACACCTCCCTTCCTCGGAGTGATCAACTCCGGAACTGGTACAATTTTGGTTATATGGAAAAGATTTGATTCTGATTTCTTATGCCCTACATCTATTTTGTATATAGAATTCGATACTTTTTCTAAAATTTTGAACGGTCCAATTTTCAACTCGTCTAATTTATTCCTATTTATCCGATTTCCGTTTTCTACATACACCAAGTCTCCTACGTTTAATCTGCACTTTGTTCTACTTTTATCAAAACGTTGCTTGTTATAATTGTGTGACTTTATGGTATTTTCTAAAGCGAGTTTTCTATCTTGCATTAATCCATGATATGATTGTTTTTGGTTTAATTCTGCTGGTAAAATAGCAACATTTGATCCTTCTAATAAATATTTAGGAGAGAATCCTGTTACCGTATGCTCCGTTTCATTGTATCTTTTTGTGCATTCATGTGCTATATTCGTCCAAGCCCGTTTTCCCTTTCTTTCATTAATTTTACATCTAATTTTATTAACTAGCGTCTGGTTTAGCCTTTCATTTAGACCATTTGAGAACGGAGCATTTATTGCAGTGAAGATGATTGGTATGTTTTCTTCGTCCAAAAATTTTTTGAATTCTTTTGAATTGATTCCTGGATACTGATCTGATAAAATCATGCCAATTTTATTGTCTTTCAGCACTATTTGAACTAATTTCTTAAAATCATTGGAATTTTGAGTTTTCGATGTCAGTATGTAGGCATATCTCGTGAAGTGATCAACCAGGAGATGTAGGTATTTTTTTGTTGAACGTGAACCACCAAATCCACCAATAGTGTCTATAGATACTATTTCAAAAGGATAGGTAGCAGGACCTAAGTGAGACATTTGCCCAAATTTATATTTTCCTCTTGATTTGTTTTTTATGCATATTTCACAGTTTTTACAGATTTGTTTGATATTATTTATTAAGTTTTTTGCTGTATAAAATGGATTAATTTTTGTTTGCATTTGTTTCGTTCCTATATGGCAGTAAAGGTAGTGTATATTTTCTATTAATTTCTTACTAAAGTCCTCTGACAATATAATCTTTTCTTTTTTCCCAATCTTTTTATAATATATTAGATCTTTCTTTTTTAGTATATTTTTGAAGTTTTGTACATCTTCATTTTTCTCTTGATCATGCTTTATATCTTCTAATTTAATTAGGTTTACAATTTTTAAACTTTCGTCTTGGTGTTCCATTGGTTCTAAAACAGGATTTCTGCTTAAACAGTCTGCTTCTAAATTGTATTTTCCTGGAGAGTACACTATTTCGAAATTGAATTGAGATAGGTAAAACGTTAAGTTTCCCAAATCTTCATCCGTTCTTGCTTTAATATTCATTTTTTCGAGGGGTTTATGATCGGAGAAAACTGTAAATTTCTTTCCCATGAGCCAATGCTGCCAGTACTTCACTGCTTCTTTAATTGCTAAGCATTCTAGATAAATGGCTTTTTTTCGTTTTTGGGTTTTATTCAATTTTCTAGAGAAATATGCGCAAGGTTTTTCTTCACCATTTTGTTGTATCTGTTTCATAACAGCTCCTATGCCTTCTATACTTGCATCTGTGTAAATATGTATTGGCAGATCTGGATCGAAAATTGCCAAAATAGGTTTTAAACAAAGTAATTGTTTTATTTTTTCAAATGATTCTTGACATTTTTCTGACCAAATAAATGTCTGCCCTTTTCTCAATAAATTATGCAAGGGGTCCAATATAATTGATATATTTGGTACGTATTTTCCATAAAAATTTATTTTTCCTAAAAATTGTCGAACATTCTTTTGCGTTCTTGGGGTAGGAAAATCTTTTATAGCAATCAGATTATCCTTTAATGGTTTAATTGTATTATTTTGTATTACATGGCCTAAATACTTTACGGAATCTTGTGCGAAGTTACATTTCGTAAATTTTAATCTAAAACCTTCCTTCCAAATTGCTTCCAATAATAATTGTAAATGGCTAATGTGTTCTGAAAAATCTTTAGAAAAAACTAGAATGTCATCTATGTAATTTGTAGTAAAATCAGAAAGGTTATGTTTTCTTATAATACTGCTGAGGATACGTTGAAATATAGCTGGAGAAGTTTTTAGTCCAAAAGGTAAGCAGGTCCATTGAAAATGACCTTCTTGAGTAATAAAAGCTGTTTTTTTTTCTGTCTTCAATTTTCATGGGAATTGACCAGAATGCTGAATTTATGTCTAATGTTGAAAAAAATTTACAATTTCTCGTTTTAATCATCAAATCTTCAATTAATGGGAATGGTTGTGATTGAGGAACTACTATTTTATTTAACTCGCGAAAGTCTATACATAATCTTGATCTACTTCCTTCATCTTTTTTATATGCCAATGTTACAGGAGCAGCAAAAGGGCTATATGACTCTTCGATTAAATTTTTTTGTAATAATTTCGATATTTGGTGTTCTATTTCTCGTTTATCCTCAATGGAGCATCTATATGGCCGTTTACTGACATACTTATCTATCAATAAATCAATATGTGCCTCATAACCCTTTACAGTCCCTATATCATATTTATCTTTAGCAAAAAGTGAATTATATTTTCTTATTAATTTATTTAATTCGAATTGCTGCTGACTATCTAGATGATTTATTTTAAAATCAGAATTAGCAACTTCAATGTGTTCATTAAAATTTACTTTATATTGACCATTTATTTCATCTCCAATTTGATCGGTAATATCTTTGTTAATATTTTGTTTTACTTCAAAATCTTCACCCGAAAACCCGGGAATTATTTCTTCTTCTTCTTCCGTCTTTGTTAAGTTTGGAATTGCTTGTATAACTTTTAATTTTTCATTTTGAATCAGATAAAAATTTCGTATACAATCTAAGCCAATTAAAAAATCATACTTAAAAGTTTCTTGATCCATAACAAAAACATTAACATTTTTTTCGATATCAAAAATTTTAATCTTCAGATTTACCAGTCCTACAGGTTTTTTTACGCCATTAATCGTGCTCAACTTAATATTGTTTTCTGTTTTATTGATAGGTTTATTCTTCATATATAACAATTTCGAATTTATTAAAGAAACGTTTGAGCCTGAATCATAAATACCCAAAACTTTAACCTTATCATTTAACAGTATTTCAATTTTGATTAATGGCGGAACAACTAGTTTTTTGGATCCAGTTCGACAAATTCTGCTTCCAACTCAGAAAGATTAATATTTTTTACTGACTCCATCTTAGGCCCATCGTTGATTTTGTTTTTAAACCAACAAAAAGCTTCAGGGTGATATCGCATACCTTTGTTGTTTTTTTCACATATGTTACAAGGTTTGTCTCGTTTATTTTTTATATTAACTCTATTTTCAAACCCAATTTCTTTCTTGTCCAAATTCTTTTTAATTACTAAATGCTCTAACCCTCTTAAGTTTTTAAATAAATCACATGTTGCCAATAAATTAATTCTATCAATCCTATCAGTTATAAAATTTGGGAGTCCCGTAGCAATGAGATCGATTAGAGTAGAATTATCGATTGATTTATTTATCTCTAATAAAATTCTTTCTTTTTTTAGAGCATATTCTAATAAAGAACCCTGTACATACTTAAATGACATTGCATACCTGATTGGTGTCCAGCCTTTCGCTGCAAAAGTTTCACAAAAATTGTCCCTCCAAGTTGACCAACGAGAGTTAATTGTGTACTTAATGAGCATGGAACTGTACCAGTCAAGACAAGATTCATCAAGAAATAATCTAAGAATTTCAATTTTATTGGTATCGTCTTCTACTTCCAAACGATTACATTCGCCTTCAAAAATATACATCCATTGGGACACATTGGAAATTTTCTTTGTAAATTTTTCCACTACAAATTTCTCCGATAATTGTCGTATATTACGATGTTCAGAAGCTTCGGATTTCTTTACAGAAATCTCTTCTAACAAATAGTGATTGAACTGCATGTTTCCATCTTCATCAAAATAAACATGTCTTAATTTTTCAGTTAATGCAATCCATACTTTTCTTTTATCATCTGTTTTTTGTAATGTATTTTTCACTGTTTTGTATGCTTGAGTTTTCACAAGTTGTTGATGTAATTTAGCCGGTTGGAAATGTTCAGGAATGATAAAAATCTCGTTATTAGTTCCAGTAATTGAGGTTATGCAAATATTGTTTGTTTTCGAATCATTATCAAATTTCAATATAAATTCAAATTTTAATTTATCCATTCTTGTTATAATTATCCTTTATAGAAATGCTGAAGAAAATGATGTTTTATAATGTTAATTGATTCAAACACTCTATTTATTATGTGTTGAAATAAAACCAAATTGAGTTTCTCTCTGTAAAAAAGGGATTTAAATTTATTTTATTATAACAATAGTTTTATGTAACTCATTTACAAACTCACCACTATAAACAGTCTTACCTGTAAAAAAGGAAACATCATTTTAAAGTCAACACTTCAACACTATTTACACGATTACTCAATAATCAAACAAGTCACAATAACCTCCCCGGTTCTTCTTTCACAGTCGTTACCATGGCAACCGTATATGTCGCAATGAAATGAAAGACGTCTAGTGTACGTCTTTTACATATATATATATATTATATGATAATTATTTAATTTATCTGTCACATCGCTGTCAAACTATGAAATGATTGAAACAGATTAATTTGTTTCATTCAAAACTGTCAGATCTTCCATTTCTTGATTTTTATTTTTGTAGTATATTTTTAATATCGTTATCATACAAAAATATATTAATTATCAAAAAATGTTTGATAAGATGATATCTGAATATTTGATTCGGAATAGGAAATCAGATGAGATAGAGTTAATATTTGATTTTTTTTTATCATTACTGATGTCTGTTTTTCAATTATATGTCTGAAAATAAGCAGAATAATTTATTAAAAACATTAAATTAAAAAACTAATTATTATAATAAATTCTCAGCATGCAATAGCAAACCTGTTGATATTAATATTCATCGATTGTTTCTTTCTCTTCTTATTTAAATAACTATTTATAAATTTGTCATTTATTTTTGGCAATGGAATTACTTTATTTGTTTACATGATGTTAATAAGAATTCTGAAAAAATGGAAAAAATTTACATATGTTCAATTCTTTAGGACAGATATCGGTCCTTCAAAAACATTACGACATAACTCAAAATTCATCATTTTTGAGCTAAGCCTTCAGTAGGAGTTAAAGAATTTAAATTAGGATCGACGTATCTGATTATTACATTTCCAACATTTTTTTTTTGTTTGAACTCGAAGTTTTAAGGGAATAATGACATAAATTATAATCAAAACAGTTTCAAGTTTTAAAAAATATATAGTGGTGAATAAAATAACTTCAATACCATCAAAACAATAAGCGTGCTTTGTTTTTTTTATTTTTTTACTTTAAATACCTCCTTTGAAATTGCTTTTTGTTCGTAAGATAAAGCCTCTTTGATAAACCTGCTTATTTAAATACAATATTAAGAAAGAGATACTTTATGATTTGTTAATATTGGAATTTTGGTAAGTACGAATGTTTTTCCAGATAATTTCTTCATCCTCGTTCTTGAACATTTTATGTTTATCCTTTGTAATAACAACGATATTTAATATCCATATTTTATATAATAAGTGATAACATATACAATTATAAAATGTATTCGGATGGGAATTAATTTGTTTTATTTATATTTTTTTGGTTTGCAATTTTTTAAACAAAATTTAATTTTTATGTCACATCTGAAATAAAGCAATTTTCATTTTTCACTGAATTACATGTTGTGGGTAATTTTTTTATGTGAAATGTTGCATTTGTTATTACCCTCTTTGCTTATCTTCATTACTTTTATTCGAAAACACGGCCATACCAATGATAATAATACTTAATGTGTGAATCGGTATGTCTACATGAGTTCATGATAACAATACAAATTTAGTTAAATCTTTAGGCCCAAAGCTTTGGCAAACTAAACCATATTTTATTGAAAGTAATAAACTGATTTATGCAGCAAGATTCACAACCTGAGTCAAGAATCAGTTTGCCGGATTATTGTAGACTTCTCTCTACCCTTTGTAATTCACAATAAAGGCATGGCAGGGATCTGAAATAGGTATCACAGATGTCTGTAGAGAAACCATTATCTGTAATAATTAATTAAATGAAATATCGTTATATAAATATAAAGTAACTACAAACAACAGCAACGGCTGCTTCATAAACGTAGCATACTAATTAAATATAGGGTAAATAAAAAGAGCTTTTATGTATAAACACGGAAATTCATTTAGCAGCAGTTGTTCAATGCCCTAAAATCAATTATTTGAACATAACATGATTAATGAATTTTGTATTATATTTTTAGAAATAAATAATTATTAAAAAAGTTGGAATAAATAGTTGTGGTGCGAGTTTTTCGATATTTCTAAATCTAAATATACTGAATCTGCCCGAATTTGATGGACAAATCTCCCTCCATCCCTCTCTGAAAGAAATTGAAATAATAGGGATTAGACATTCAGAGCTAACAAATTCCACTAAGTCATATGAGATATTGCTTTATCTCTCATTTTTTTTCTCCTGAACCGAACCACACCGATGACGATAAAGTTTGCAGGAAAGAAGAGTTCCACAACATTTAATAAAAAAATCTAGAAATCATTGTACTCAGAAAGTGAATCGTAATAATTCGCATATCATATCAAATGATTTGTATATGAAGTTATAACGTAATTATTTAAAAAAAAAAATTAAGTTTCTCAGTCATAAAAATCTTTTAGAATGACTTTTGAGACCCAATGCAGACATGTTTTAAACCACCTACGAATTTTTGAAACATGGCTGTTTATTCTACATATCAACGCAATGTTAGGACAATACATTGTAATAGGATTGAATTTGATGTCGATATTTAATATTAATGTCGTATAGTGTTGTATTGGTTGAGAGATCTTAAAATATAAAATTACTAGAATTATGTGTATATGTAAATTATTCATACACCTTAGTTTTGATAAAAATAAATATTTTTTTAATAAGAACGCCCCAAAAAAATATCAATTATTTTCCAATTCTCAATGTAATTACAAACAAAGGGTTTAAATTTAAAAAATAAATTTAAAATTTATTGGTTTGAAATCTTCATCAATGTTGGGTTGCCGGGCTTCTTTCCTCTACTGCGAACAGAGCCTGTGTTTGTAAATATTTTATTTCGTGTGGATTGGGTAGAAAAATTAATATTGTATTTACTCCGCTGAAAGGGCGGGAATAGGAGTGAATGGTCTCACAACTCTATTCACCCCCGGACCTTCCATTATGTCTTTATGGGTTAGGAAACATGTTAGCCAACAAAAATGTACAACAAATAAAATATAGATACATTATTTGATTTAATGGGGTAGCTCCACCCTACAAAATAAATAATTATTTATCCTCCAAGACAGAACAACCTTTCGGGCATTTCTTCATTCTCAAATCTACTATCTAATATTCATATTGTATTTGCCTTAGGTCAATTCCGGTCTCTTTTTAGAGGTTTTTGTCACTATTCTAAATAATATATATATAATTTGTCAATCACAAAACATTTCCATCATAATCGTTTTGACATATCTTCGTTAGGCTATTAGTCCTTTTAATTTTTTTTCAATATGAAATTTTCAAAATTAGAAGGATATATGTAGCTTTACAGTTATAAAAACAAAGTTCAAAGCTTTTCTCTAGGGACATACAAACTACCTTTTAAAACATGGAAGAAAATAGTCCGGGTGGAGGCCAATAAATTTTATAATTTATTTATTGACATATAAATACAAGATCAACAGTTATCATTCAAGATACCTTATAAAACTTATGCATAATGTCCATAATGTCCTACCAGTAATCCGTTCCAAATTCCAATCCAAACGTTAATAGCAAATTCATGCTGAAACCTATTCTCTCTAATAGCTCTGGGATTTTCAAGAGCCCATATATGATAATTTCTTTGATTAACAATTCCTCCTCTTGTAAAGGTAGCTTCATCGGTCCATATAATTTTTAATGGAAATAAATTATCATCGCGAATTTTTTCAAGAAACCAGTTACTAAAATTCAATCTCTTGACATAATCTTGAGGTAATAAATTTTGAACTTTTTGAAGATGGTATGGGTAGCGATTATCACTTTTCAAAGTTCGCCATATTGCTTGCCGCGATATTGCTAATGCAGCAGATCCTCTTCGGATGCTAGTCTTATGATTGTTATCCAAGTGGCGTTGGACACAATTTCTTCTCCGATAATCTGCTTTTAATGCTGCCTGGAATTGGTCGCCTTCATTACGTATTAAGAATGACCCAGTCTCTCGTCGTCTATTAAAAGTTAACGAAAAATGTATATTTTAGTTTTGTGTCTTTTTTTTTGCGATTTTCTCTAAAACTAAGAATAAACGAGCAAATCTCTAAAAGACTTTTTGGCTTAGTTTTTCGGTCCCCTATAAGTTCCTGAAGTTTTGCCATTTAAATTCGGGACACCCTGTATAGTTGATTTTCTGTAATGATTATCGTAACAAGAACTAATAGATTAAAAAATTATAATAAAAAGGTTTTAAAAAATCGTTAAAGATTATTTAGCAGTTGTGTGGATCTGTTTCATGCATTAATGCTTATCTGTGTGCATAAATTAAAATATAAAATTAAATTACAGCGTATGATGAAGCTTTTATATTCAAATCAAATAAACTTTAATTTAAAAACAAAAGTTTATTTGAATACCTTGGGCGCTAATACCGCTAATAGTTTTATTTTTTGTGATAAAATTGTGAATCGATTGTCCAAATTTACTATTTATTGTAGATGTAATAGGTTGTTTATTTATTTATAAACTCAATATATTTAAATTAATTTATATTATTTATTTATATTTTATTTATTTATTAATAATAAGTAAGGATGGTTCGATAAACAGAAAGATCGATGTTTTATCCGAAATATAAGTCATGTTCTAACCTAACTTAGCCTTTTGAGTTTTAATCCTCCTCATATCTTCCCATTATTGTTTCCTTTCGTTGAAAGAGGTTGGTGTTTTAGATCACCATGAGGGAAATAGTAAATCAGCAATAACTCCTGTTCAACATTATGGATAAGAATATATAAGATGCTTTTACTTTTAATTTATAGGCATTCCGACAATGGTTGCCTCGACTGGTCAGAGCAGAGTTCCATGCCTCCCGATTCATCCAATCCTCTTCTTGGAGTCCTCGATCAGCCATCTCCTTCTGGACTCCCTCCATCCACCTGCTAATTGCCGCGTTCTCTCCTCCAAGGTGGAACCCAATCCAGTACTCGGACAAGATAAAAATAAAATGTAAAATATATATGATACTCATTGAAGGGTCAATAATGAATCAATCTTGAATCAACCTTTAATTAGAGGTGCTCCATAAGTTTGTTCAATATTATTTAAATTAATTTGTTTAATGATCGATTTTTGACGTGATTAAGTCTTTAAAATTACTTCAATAGTGAGAGACAATAAAAAAAAAACGAATGATAACAAAATTGAGGGATACAATTTGATGTTGCCGCTAAATATCCATCGTCTCTATACGAAATTCAATTAGATCATTGGATAGCTAAAGAATCTTAGAATTCATTACAATAAGTAAGGACTGCAGCGCATCGCCAGGAGGAAGCACCGCTATTTTAAGGTATTTTTTCTGCATTACGAGATTTCCAATCACTATAACTTTTGACTCAGGAGAGCTACGACATTGATTGAAGATTCAATCGTCAGCTGTTTTTAAAAGATATCGATTGACTATAAAAAATATGTGTAAAACAGATACAGTGATTATAAAAGAGGTGTAGAATAAAAAAACATTATCAAAATATACAATAACGATCAATACGCGTCGAAATGCCAAATCTAAATACAGAAATCGTACACGGTTGGAAAGGGCTTTTCAAGAGCGATCAATAAAACACCAAATGACAACAATAAATGACCGAGTCAAGCATGTCGGGTACGTAAAAGAATGAATCCGGCCGATCGGATCCGGTACCAGAACATCTGCAAGTGGTGTCTATGGAGCGTCTATAGTTTCTGCGCTCATTGAAGCACTTGAACGCAAGTAAAACACTTACCACTGCTTAGTTATGCTTCCCCTGAAAATTCAGTAGCGGAATTTAAACTGTGCGGTAGGTGTAAAAAAAATCACTCGGACAAAGTGGCCACTTTATCACGTTCGAACGGATTAGTGGATCTAAGCAACACGCATTAGAACCGATCAATGCACATCTAGTGTTACCGCGACTGTCATTACTGCAGAAATGTAGGTTGCGTTATAACGGCAGCTAAGGTATCACAGGCAAGTGATTACCTTGAATGGTACACAATGGTTATACAGATACTGAGTATATTAAACGATGGTCAGTCGATCTATAGTGTGACAGAAGTGTACCGAAGTCGGAGATCGACACTATGTTTCGGAATAAGAACATTATCTCGATATTGCTCCGAGCCAGCATTCAAAACCGCTCAACATTATTTACAACGTGTATGCCGAAGAACATTTATTTGATATAATACATAAATAATAATATTCTATATACAAAATATTACCCGTTATGTAAAAGGGTTGATAATTTCACATAATGGTAATAGATTCACTTACAACACACGGTCGCGTTCATAGCACAGCCACACGCCATTTTATTTTGATGAAATAAATTCTGAAAATGCTGTGTTTTAGTGTTAAGTACTATCAAACTCTAAAATGAATACGTAATTATAATTTCTTTTAAGATCAGCTAGAAAGATTTAAATGCAATCAATTACAAATATCTATTTCATCTTACAAAGAAAAAAAATCGTAATCCATGATTCTAAATTTGAGCTGATTTATATTATATTAACTTGACTTTTAAAATCTTACAATATTTATTTTCAATAAAACTGTTTTACTGATTTTTCATGGTTTATTTCGCTTACTGACCGAAAATTATTTGTAGATATGTTTATTTTCATTGTTTATGGAACGGATCCTATATAGTTTTAAATATCTGTGCTTAAAATAATATCTTATTTAATATTTTCCTATGCTATTAGGAAAAACTAATTTGATAGAATCAATTATTTTTTTTATTTACTTATCAGAATATAACTCTTGTTCATTTTTTATGTAAAGAATAAAAGTTTATTTACTGTCCAATAACTGTTTTGGAAGTCTTAGCAGTTTCAATGCATTGGAACTCACTTCACGTAAGAGGAATGACATTGGACTTTCAAAAACATCGTCTATAATTTTAGTTTTATGTATTACTCTGTAATTGTTTCTTTTCAAGTTTAAGTTTATTTACAGTTGTTTGTAAAATGTAAGCTAGTTTTAAAACTGCCTATTAAAAAGCTTGTGTCTTGCGAAAAGTTCGCTAAAAGAAGGATTAATGGAGTTTTAGTCAAAGAAAGCTGGTCCTATAAAACTAAGCTCATTTTGTTATGAGTTTAGGAGATTTATACCCACTTATTTTCATTTTAAGGAACAAAATTCCCGTTTTTCTTTTCTATTTTTATTCCTTCTATTAAAGTAATATCAAGTTTACTCAACTCAAATATAACTTATAACTCAAGTATTTAAAGTTATTTAATTCACAGAGTATATTTAACTACTAACTAAGCTTAAAAGATATCATAGCACATACATCTTTACTTATTGTTTGTAAGGAATTGTTTTATTATCTAAATCATTATATTGACGAACTAAGCACATTTTCTATTTATGCTATTTATATAATTTATGATATTTTTTAGAACACTTATACTTCAGTTATCTTAACAAGGGACTAAAAACTAGGAGCAACATATATTTAACACATTGCCTTACCCACAGAAGCCTTGTCTGCACCCAAATTTATAGTTCAGCTCCAAAGTTTTTCGTATCAATGTTATACGGGAACCTAACCGTAAGAGGTTTAGTGGGTGGCATAACAACCTTTATGACGATTATCGTGGGTCGAAGCTCCGTATTTGGTCTTAGGATTTTTCCAGATAGATAAAAATCCATGGTAGTGCCGTCCTTCGAAAGTGACGTATAATGGCGAACCCGAGCCTGTCTGGTATGCGTGATTCGTTAAAGATCCCTACCCTAATTATATAATTATATCTGTATAGGCAAAATTGGGTACGTCGAATGCAGCTTACTCCGATTAGCCACAATAACATACAGTAACGTTAAATAAGTAAACTGCAAAACCATATTTTTTAGTTAGTTTAAAATATCTCCAGTAAAATTAATGGGTCTTGTTTAGATTAGGCCCGCCAGATATTTTATCTAGTAACAGTTACTTATTCATATATTAAAAAATATGGGTTAAAGAAACATATGATTTATTTAATAGGAACTTTTTATACATAACCAAAAACACTAACTTACTTTTAATGAGTTACTCGCCAAAATTCTACTATGTCCTTAAGGATTTTATCAAAAACGTCTTCATTTGAGTTTCTCTGCCTCTACATGAACTCGCATAAATACGAGTCTACCATAGAGCGATGAGTCCCACATTCCTTTTGTTTCTCCTTTTGGCCTTAGCCCACATAGACTCAACTCTTTGAGTGTGAGCACCAGTCTCTGGGTCGACGAAATTTTTGGAGTGATTTACAGTACAATGCCTGTAATCATTTCCAATCATTCCTTCTATCCCACTATAGGACTTCCACAGGTCAGACATTATAATGGAACCCGGTCTAATTGATGTTTCTATGCACTCCTCCAGGGTTTCTCTTCTCCTATCGGGCACTGCGTACAAAAAACACTCTTTAGTTTCACGACAAATCCCGCCAAACACCCATTGCTGTGGATAGGTGCGTCCTACATTATACTTTCGACGAGAAAAGCAGGACTCGTCAATCTTAACGGTCAGTCCTTTCCCTACAATAACAATTGGGTTTTTCAGCAAACTAGCTGCGCACACCTCCCGCAGATAATTTTTCCAATCTACAATTGTAGCGGAGCTCATATTGAATTCTTTGGAACAGAAGTTAAACGTCGTATACTCCTGTGTCCATGAGTAAATGAATAAAAGGGCTTTACTTAACGGTAACCTGCTGTCACATAGCCACGTACCCGTATACATGCCACATTCATATCGGCATTGTCTTTTGTTGCACCTATATTTTTTTCTTTCTTCGTTAAATTTCATAATGTGGCCTTTTTTACAATATCTTTCCTTAGGTAGAATTCCTCTTTCTTCAAAGAAAATCCTGGCTCGTTCCTCTTCTTTGCATAAATCGTAAACTTCAAAAATATTCATCGTGTTATCACTTTATAACCGCAATTACACAAACAATACTAAATTAAATAATATTTGAACATGTGATTTTATTTCTATATCAATGGTCTCAGGTTATACAGCAACTGTTACTAAATATCATTAAAAAATAACTGGCGGGCCTAATCTAAACAAGACCTAAATTAATTATATCATAATTATGTAAGTTTAAAATTCTTTCTTTGAAAATTTACAGTTAATTTATGGTACTGTCTTGTAGGTACAATGTTTAAAATAAACCTCTTATGTCAACGTTATAGTTGTGAATGATTTATTTAATTCACTAAAAAATTACTAGATCCCATATAGACTATTGTGCTCAGTACCATAGTAGGGTCTGTTATGTTCCTAAGCAAGTTGTGCAAAGAGATTTGGCCAAGCTTTGAAATGATGAAAAGAAGGATAAATTTTCTGATCATATTCAAATAATGTATATACGAATACTTATGTAAAAAATAAAGTCTATGCTTATATTCAAGTAAGAAAAATCCCTTGGTCACGTTACACTTCGTAGATATGATTTCGATAATATTAGTCAACAATACAAATTATTATTTTTTTACCGCAGAAAAAAATTATATTTTTAATAATAGTTCGCGCGTAAATCTAGTTGATGTTAAGAGTGTTAAGGTCAAGGATTTCAGTAACGAAGTTCTGTAAATATTTTAAGATGAAGCAGCAATGAGTTGCTACCACTAGAAAGCGTAAAATTTTGACGGTCCTCAAAACTTATTAACAAGGTGTACTTTTCAAGTTTCCTCACCTCATCTTCACTTGACTTCATAATTTATCTATTCAAGCAAGCAGACCTCTTAAACAATTTTATTTCTAGGTAAAACCTTTTGTTTCAGGCGATAATTATTTTGTTTTTCTGTTTCTTTGTCCATAACCTACTATATATAATTTATAAACCTATACCAAAACAAGCCAGGAAAAGTACGTACGTAAATAACGTGGAGACTGCACTCTTTCTAGGACAACGGTTGTGCAAGGAGTGGGTCTTGTTTCCAATATCCCCGCCAGTGATTTTATAATATTAATTAACGGCTGTTGTATAGTTTTATTTCCCTGGATACACAAATGAAACACATGTTTAATGGTATTTTAATATATTACATTGTGAATGAATACGCTTAATGAAGCAACCAATATGAATATTTTGAAACAATACAATGAAGAGAAAGGGGCAAAGTTTGGAACAAAGAGGAATTTTGCCGAAAGTAATGCATTGCAAACAAGGCCTCATCATGAAATTTTACTAAAGTCGAAACACATACAGATGCAATAAAAGGCAATGCCGGTATGAATGTGGCCCGTATACAGGTACGTGGCTAGGTCATTGCAAGTTACCGTTAAATATAGTATTGTTATTCATTTATTCATTGACATGAGTTCCCGTACGATTGCTGATTGGATAAATTATCTGGGGGAGGCGTGCGCATTCAGTTTATTGAAATTCCCACATTTATTGGAGGGGAATGATTGACAGTTGAGATTGATGTGTTTCCCTCGTCGCAAGTATAACGTTGGACGGTCCTATCCACAGCAATGAGTCTTTGGAGGGATCTGTCTTGAGACGAAAGAATGTTTTCTATACACAGTACCTGATAGAACAACTCAAACCCTGGCGTCGAGTGTATTGGAACATCGATTTGACGGGGTTCCATTTTAATCTCGGATCAGTGGAAGTGCTACAATGGAATCAAAAAACTGGTTGGAATGGATTATAGACATTTTACTGAGAATCATTAAAAAAAATTCGTCGATCCAGTTACTGGTGTTCATACTCAAACAGTTGATTCAATGAGGGCCAAAGCCAAAAGAAAATGGCTCTCATAGCTCCATGATTGACTCATATTTTGTGAATTTATGTGGAGGCAGAGGTACAGAAATGACGACCTTTTTGAGAGGATACTGAAGGACATAGTTGAGGTAACTAATTGAACTAATGGCGTTTATGTTTATTTCATTACTTATTTTTGAAATTTATTTAATATGTCCGAGACCGTCTCAAGCCGCCTTTCCCCCCAGAGTAGTACCAACTATATAGAGAATGGTGTGTCTAAGAGGGGCCTACACGGTCCAGTTATAATTGTCAGCAGATCAAACAATTTATATTTAACCTTCAAATAGCAACTCAACACTCATCGCAATAAGCCACTAGGCTCCAAAAAAAAAAAAATCGTTTGCATTACTTACTAATTTTTCCGAAATTATTGCATCCTAGCTCGTGCATTTAACTGTTGTTATTAATTAAATTATTCTTTCAAATTGGTTAATATCTCATGAATACGTAATGATTCTTACTTTTTTCGGCACTTTATAAAAACATTATGATTTGTATTATGTAGCCTTCGGGCTAGATATATATTACATTTCTTTTTCCGTTCATGTTCGTTATTCTAAAGTCACTTAGTTCCAGAATAAAGTTACTTCTCTATTATTTATATTAACAATAAATAATTCGTTGTTTTCCCTTTTCTGCGATGTTCTAGCCCCAGCTTTGATGTACACCCTTTCAAGAAAATTCCGAACTTAAATGTCCTTTGAGTAGTGAATCACCGAAAGTGGCAAGAGATATTTAAGTTCCACAAGTAAACAAAAGTCCTTTGGATGATAAAACTCAAACAGCTAACTACTAAGAAGACCTAAAACTCCTTATCTTTTACCTCCGCTTCTTGTTTGCTGCGATTCTCGGGGCTGCCACATTTGTGGAGATCAACTGCTCCTTATCGGTTTACGAGATCAATGTTGTTGCTACACAAATTCATCTGGAATTTAGCTCCTTTTCAGTGAGTTTTTTTTTTAAATATTTGTGTTTCGTATTGTGAATATAATATACTTTAATGTATTCAAGTGGATTTCTTAGTTATTTAATATGAAACCATTGGATCCGGACCGAGATAGGTATACATACGATTTAATTTAGTAATCAATTAATTTAACAGCTCCAGAATGTTTGGTTTTTTAATAGTTACTAGTAGAATTAACTAACTGTCAGTTAAAACTAGGTATGGAAGTAACAGTTTATGAAACAAACGATCAAAACTCACAATCAGGCTGTTCTCTTCGAAATAAAAGTAGGAGAAACATGAATCTAATTGTTAACAATTGGTTTATGAATTTCGGTGACGTTGATCTTTACCCGGACTCTAACCGTTTAAACAAACTTCTATTGTTTTTCAATTATTATAAAATAATGATTAAAATAATTTGGAACTACCAGCAACCATAAATTCAGTACTACTGTACATAAAATGTTACTAAGTATAATTAATTCAAATTCCAAATTAAGATTATAATAAAAATAATAATAAGAAAAAAATCTGTAACAATAATATATTTCATAGCGGTATACTCTCTAAAAATTAGGAACCGATTAATCTATATGGTTCAATTATTTTCAAAGATAGATAAGCATTAATGCAATTAAATTATAGTATTTCTAGTATATAATACATAATTATAATATGACAATAATTTATTATAAATTAATAAAGTATTGAATTGCTTTAATATAGATAGATTCTATTAATAGAATATTGAATATTAATGCAATTAAATTATAGTATTTCTAGTATATAATACAAAATTATAATATGACAATAATTTATTAAAAATTAATAAAATATCGAATTGCTTTAATATAGATAGATTTTATTAATAGAATATTGAATATTGAATTACACTGATAACTCTATATTGCTTCGTAACTAATTGGTTGGATTTTTAAATAATATTAACGCTGTAGGTAACGGAAAATTATTAATTTATTAATTTTGATTGCTATGTCCCTTTTTGTTATCACTGCATATGTTTAAATTGAAACTCAAAATCATATTGTTAGTCCTAATAGAGGTCTTTCTTAATTAACACCTGTTCTCGTTAATGAAATGGTTTATTCAACTGATTTACTAACTATGTGCATCGTATTTAGATAATGATTCGCTGTAGCTATTTCCGAATGCTCAGGATTTGAAATCATTACCTATTTCTGTTCTAAAATAGATTCATTAGGTTGATACATGTGTTGTGTGTCACCTGTTGATTCTTTGAAGATGTCCATAAATAAAATTTTGGACTAATGTAAGGGCCCTGACCATAAACCTCTATGTGCCGTCTATAATTACCAGAGATCGATTCACCGCTGAGCTGAATTAGGACATTTATTATTTAATGAAGACATAATTGTATCGGAATTGATTAACCTTTTAGGACCAATGACCACTTATCATTCCGTGGAATTAGACCTGATATTCTCTTTTTGATGATTTATTTAATTTCTCAAAAGGGGAAATCCTTTTGACAAAATGATTTCATTGCGGTTTACTCGGTTAGAAAAGTACTTCTATCAATATTTAATAATATGTTGAATGTTGAGCCCTGAAGAAAATCTGCAATGTGGGTCTAAACGTGGTTTTTAGACTATCTTTTCATTTTACGAAAGAAAATAAAACATTTAACTCTACTGAATACTGAGACGAAACCCTGCAGTAGGAATTATTCTGATTATCCAATTTACCCCTGCCCTTATGAATGGAGGAGGCCGATTTAAGACAATTTCGTGGAATTTAGAATTGCAAATTCAATTTCTGCATAATAGCTTCATGAAATGTAAATCGGGAAATCCTAAAACTTTCGAAGAAGCAGGAACCGAGAGACGGCAGGCGTAACATTTGCTTATCGGTTGAGAGTTGAACCCCGCACAGGGGAGGGTCGAGAAGAGCCGATACGATAGGGTGAGGTGGAGAGGGCAAACGATACAACGCGAGATGCGTCAGTTATCAGGATTGATGGCCCATAATTAGCCGTCAAAGTCGCCATCTTCCCATCATCTTATCGTCTCCGTGTCTCCTCTTTATTGTTTTCATTACAGCTTTTATCTCTTCCACCGTAAACTTTAATAGTTCTTAACTATTAGTAACTTTATTATCGTATTTGTCACGAGCTATTAGAAAAAAATCTGTACCACTACAGTCTGTGAAGGGTCTGGCATTCAGTACATGGTAGAAAATACTGTTTCATTGGAAAACGGTTGTGCAGGGAGGTGATTTGTCCTAGATCATGTTCAACAGTCAGATGTTCCTCCTTATTTTGGGTACACATTTTATAGAGAGTGGGTGAGCCCGAGGAGGGTCCTAGATCCCATAGGATCCATCTCCGGCAGCTAATAGATTAGTAATCAGAAAAATGGGGAAACAATAATACGTGAAAATACTCGACGTTTTGAAGTTTTGCAAACAAAAAATTCGACCGCAAAATTTGTACTTTTCTAAAGACGAGTTTGCCTTGCTTCAATATGGATTCAAAAATAAGAAAATATGTTTTAATTTTCTTTATTTGTTTTAATTTAAATTTTATTCGATAACATGACATTCATTATATATTGTCATAAATGTATTTCTCATTTAATGTTACTAGTTTTTTCTATGCTCACTTCTTCCGCAGGTTGTCGCTTCGAGTTGAGTTTCAAGTTTAACTGTTTATTTTTTTCATCTTTAATATTTTCTAAAATTACTAGTTATCGAGAGCTTTACAATGGAAAAGAGAATGTAATTATGGGTAATTATGGATGGATAATAATAATGCTAAAAATAAAAATAAAATCTATGAAAATACAAATTCAAGGTAAAATAATATAACCATGTACTAATTATTATTTCAATTACTTTTTCTTATTACTATATCTCATTTCAGGAAATAGTCTTAAAATATTCAAGCAAATTGAAAGCTTCAGGGTACCTTGCTTGATGCCTAGTCGCAAAATAGCAAGATGGCGGCTTGTCCAGCAACTCCTCCAGCCTTAGATACTCATTGTATTTTCTGTACTATGCAAATTAATCTCCTTGGGCTCCTGGCGGATATATCGCCCTCCGCGCTAATATTTCAGACCGGCTTGCTCCGGGCCTAATGCTTCCCACCTTCCTCTCTGGATATACCCCAGGCTTATTTACCGTTTTAATATGTTACAATTTAGCGATAACTTTCTATATATTAACATGTTAATTAGATATCAGCCCTTACCTCTTATCGGCCGTTCATTATCTTGCTACCGGCGGTATCGTATTTTATTAAATAATAATAATAATCTCTAAGTGATGTGTATAAATAATTAAATAAAATACATTATACATACATAATAATAATAATACATTATAAATACATTATTATACATAAAATACATCTATGCAGTAGTGAAAACAATCCAACCAACAATACATGTCAATTACAGTTGGGTTTTTGAAGTTTGCTGTGTGTATTTTGCATCTTCTGTTATTATTTATCACCTGTTTTTATCTAACCTTTTCCATTTTGGTTCTGGTAACCTGCCTTATGATTTCGTAGTCGCATTTAGGTCTTGGAGATGGTGGGATGTTTCCTCTGGTTAGTGTTGTGTATTTCTGCATTTTGAGGTTATATAGTTCTTTAATCGTATTTTTTTTTTTTAATTCTCTTCCTTTCCTGAAGATTCTTGGGCGGGCTAGGAATTTGACAGGAATTTTCGTTTATAGACCTAAAGATTTTTGGTTGAAATTTTTCCAGTAATGTCTTAACAATTAACAATAATTTTATGTATAACCATTATAATTCTAATAATTATTTGAATAGAATAGTTAATCTAATAATTATTAATGACTTATAATAATTAATATAATAATATTAATTAATATAATAATTCCCGTAAGCTCGCAGTGAACGTAGTTAATATTTAAGTTTAACTACGTTCTATGAACTATAAACTGTTATTAATAAAATCCTGAGAATACAAACAGGTTTTATTTGTCTTTATTGCTTTTACTTCCATACATCTATGGAATTCCAATGTGTCCACCAGGCCTTAGCTCAACTCAAAGATTGTGTTTCCAGAATAATACAGAGCACATATAATTTTTACACTTCCTCGCTGATTCAGTCCACCAATCCTAATTAATAAGATTCTTTTACCCAGATCTGACACAGTTAGGTATCTCGGTATCACCTTCGACAAAAGAGTTACATGGAGCCCAAATACTCAACGTAAAGCACGAGAACATAGCAGAGATTCAGCAAACCAAACAGAACACTAAGCAGAACTTCTCTACTCTCAATTGAATAAAAATTATTACTAAATGAAAAGACTGCTCTGCTATACAGATTTATGATTTCTAATTACATCATAATGAGATTACTATTTTTTATATTAAAATGAGATTAGTGAAGTTTGTTTTATGCACCTGATAGTGTATTAATGTATTGTTTTTGTTACAGGTTAGTGACATTTTTTACTCTGAGCTGGCGATCTTAGGTAAACAATTAAGTATTATCGATATTTTGAAGAAACAGTTTTTTTTTTTTAGTTAGATTAGGATAATGTTTGACTTATTATATTACTTAATGTTTTTATGAGTAGATATTCTAATAATAATAATAATAAAATAAGGTAAATGTTAAATAAACTGTGATTTGAATAATGCATTTGTATTTTATTTCACATAAAATTATTTTTATTAAGTTGATATAAATTTATTATATATCAATTAACATCAACACAACATTCAATAACCATTTTCAAAATATTGGAGACACACCTAAAAAGATTATTTTATAGAAAATTGACATAAAACCCATGATATCTGCTATATTTTCGTTTTCGCAAAAGGGTGTAGCTTTTTGTTGTAGCAATTGCTTTATCATTTACTATTTGGGAATGATAATGTTTTACCTAAAAAAATTGTTTATATTAATAGACAATGAAATTAATGCCTAACTGTGCCTTCTATATTATAATCTATATCTATACCATCTATATTATAATCGAAATATAAAATTAAAAATAATTAAAACATTAATAAAAGAAATAAAGTATTATTACTAAGTTACTAAGATGGCGAATTAGTAGGTATATGATTAGTTCTCTTAACCCTCAAACTGATGGGGTTAGGACCGACCCAAGGATGCTTTGAAATTCACCCGCATGCCCAAAATTATTTCCAAGACATTGAGTACCTGTCATGCCAGTCGTATTCCAGCCGTGGACGAGAGGATTTCGCTACAAAAGGTGAGTCAATTGTCTTTGTTATCCGAATTCCGCGAAAATTCATGTTTGGGGTTGACGAAAAACCCACAGTGTCATTCATGTACCTACCTACTCCACCGCGTTTTGTAATAGATGATCCTTTATTTAGTAATTCTCTAATCTATTACTATTAATTCGACTATAAATTACCATCAGGTAATATATGGAAACAACTAGTTTTGGAACACCCACCAGTACTGTAAGGGTGTTCATTACTGGCATTTAAAATGCCAACAATAAGAAACACATGCACCTGGAAGAAGTTTCTAAAAAAGAAGGTGCAATATTTGCCCTCGTAGTGCAGATAAGAAAACGAAAAATTTGTGTACTACATGCAAAAACTCTATTTGTTTGAGTCACATGAAAGCTGTTCACTATTGCATATCTTGCTATGATAATTGAGGATGTTTTATTATTCATGAGATTGGTTTTCGACTACATTTTGCTTAGAAAATTTAATGTAAGTTTTATTTTTTTTATTTTATTGTGAAAGTTACCTACTTTTATTGGCTATGTTTTATTGAACAATATTCATTTACTTGAAGTAGTATTGCGTATTAATGAAAAGTTTGATTTGAAAATGCATTGTTATGAAGAATAAAGCCATGTTACTGTATTAGAATTATGTTCTTATTGATGAGTATAGAGGCACTGATACCATAGCACCTCAAACCTTTAAAAAAAAAATGAAAAAAGGGGTATGTGAGGACCCCACTGTACCATTTGTGTCCTCCCAGCTCACCGTACCATTGGAGGGTTAACGGTGAGGAATGAGGTAGATGTGATGCACGCAGGAGCTGCTTGTGTCATTTTATTTTAATTGCTTAAGTAAAGTTGCTATTAGTAAGAACGCAAATCTAAGAAGTCAATAACCCCAGTAGCTTACCTTCGAGGTGATACTGAGGCGTAGATAGGAGGATTTTAGGTGCTAATGGATATTTTATGGATTGGGGCTTAGCGGTAGAAAGGAAGTATTTAAAAAGAGATTGTGCAGTATCATCTTCGAGCTTTCCTCTTAGTTAAAGCTTAATTATTATTATTACTGTTTACAAATACAAAATGATCTTTATAAAATTAAGATCAGTACACAGACGCAAGGAAAAAGATAAAAAGGTTTTTTTTTTTTACAATTGGTTGTTATATAATTCATGCTCTATTCAGTGGGTTGTGACTGGTACAATTAATGTACAGTCAACTACTTACATTACTGCTACCTGTAACAAACCATCAAAAAGAACATAAGTTACAAAACAAGTAATAGTATAAAAAAACAATAGAAATGATACCTGTCAACGGATTCTAGGTCATTAGTACCTGTTTGTTAAAGAAACTATAAAAATTACGATGTCTACTTATAATAATAACAATTTAATACTTATATCATAGTCATTTGATGTTATAATTATTAATGATAAGTTATTATTACAAGATAAGTTAATATTGATAGATGTTAACTTATAATATATTATATGTTGTTAATAATAAGTTAATATTGATACATATTATATAACAATATATATTTAATCTGTAATTCGAATACACCATCTATTCTATTCTTGTATTAGCAAAACACACAACACCAGAACTCAATGTATGAAAGGAAAAAGTTAACATTGAAGTTATATATACATATATTTTAGTATCAGTTTCAACAACTTTGGGAAGTACGGGTTCAATCATCAGTGCATGTTCTGTGCCTTCATTCCCTCTCAATATCGTTTCATTCTTTCCGAACTCCTCTTCAAATATTTTTATTCAGAAATTTTACGTCAGACCCAAGAAAATGACTTAATTTATTAAAAAATGTTTAATTGAAAAAAAGTAACTATTATAAAACACAATTTATTGTAGTGAAAACTTCTTTAGCCACGTTGAACAATTTTCGGTAAGGGGAAAACTTGTGGTTTTGCGTCATCGACATGAGTGTTGTACGAGACCGGCGGCGCTTAGCGCCCTGTGTATGAGTTATACGATTTGTTTCAATCAACTTTAGATTAAAGGTTAGAATTCCATTGATATAAAAATAATAATATTTAACTAATAAATCGTGCAATTACATTACGTTGTATCGATAGTTAGTATCGAGCTTGTGGAGTCCATCATGTAATTAACTATACTTAATAAGCAAACCATACTTGAATATATGCTGTACATCATATGTACAAAACTATCTGGTACAAACATTACTGACAGACACATTACCAAAATCTGACAATGAGACTTAAACGACGCGGTGACAGGGATCGACTACTGTGAGATGAAACACGCTAGGAGTGCCTTCAATGGGAGGTTTCTTCATCCACACTTCCACGTGCATCCCTTAGCGGAGGTTTTCAAAAGAAGATCACAAATATAGTATATGTCATTTGATATTTGTATAATTGCTGTCAATGAATATTTATTGTTCGATAGAATTATTGATGGGAAAACTTCTTTAGCCACATTAGAGGGCTAACCAATGAGTTCAGAACGTCAGAACATTCTGATACCAGCGACACCTTGAACACCTTGGGTTATACAATTTCTCTTTATCAACTTCAGTTTGAAGATGAGAACTTGATCGATAGAATAGTTGTATTTAACTAATAGGTAGTTTAATAGTAGTGCAAATGATACTCTTAATTAGTTAAAATGTCAAAATCTAGTTGAACTTTTCGTTTCCCCTTGAAGATTTTATTTAAATTATGTTTTATATGATCATTAATTGAATTGTTTAATTGTATAATCAGTTAATAGGATAATAGTGAATACTTAATATCTAGCTACATTTCTTTTCTTACAGAATGTTTTCCTACGCTTTCGACGAAAAAAACCATCTCATCTTGTCAATATGCATCTGATTCACTTTTTCACACAATTTAATATTTGGAATTGTCCAAAGTTCTGTAAGTATTTCACCCAATCCAGACTATAATTTATATATAAATTCAAAAAAGGGACCCAAATATTCCAAAGTATAGAGTTTTCTTATATGTCGACAGCTCTCATGACGGCATATTTTTTTGTAAATAAACTTTTCATGTGCGTTATATTTCATGAGGGCGGTGCAGGTGATGAGCTGTCAGCACACATGAGCCAGGGGTGCCAGATATTATACACATATTATCCATATCCACCATGACCATATCCCAGCTGCCTGTTTTCATCTTCTCCGAGCGGAACCAATCTTAACGCATCTGCGAACCCCCTCCGATAGAGGAAGGTGCCGGATCCCATTGTTACCGCTGGGGAGATCTAACTGCCCGCTTCTCATTGTCCTTCCTGTATTATATCCTATTCAAGTTTTTATCTGATTTCTCTGCCCGTTCGCTATGAATTGTGAGCCAGGCAAGGTATTATCCGATTACGGGAATCGGGATCGATAGAGGCTAGGGAAATCCAAGAGTCGTTCCATTGTTACCTATAATTTGCTCATTAATTGTAACAGGGATTTTGCTATTGTATCGCCTGTTCCTTAGTCTCAAAAATATTTTTGTCTTCAAATTAATTCAAGAACATAGCTGTACTTGACTATTACTACACTATACTATTGAAATCAATTGTGCTTAATTATTTATTACAATGTTACTAGTATTAATTATATATTTTTCATTTTGATTGCATTATTAGTAAAATAAAAAGAATATAGCCTCATCAACCTGTAATCACCACAAACTGTGAAGAGCCTTTGGTTCAGTACATGGTAGGTACTGTTGTTTGAGAGCAAAAATCACTGAGCAACTTTTAATAAGAAGTGGAAATAATATCATTTTATCTAGATTTTAATTATATTCATTAATTTGTTTATTTAATAAAGCATATAAAGATGCAAATAATAGGTGAATAGTTGCTTCTTAAAGAGTTTCTAACAAATGAGAGAAAAATATAAATAAAACATTTTTTTTAATTTAACTTAGAAGATCTTCCTTTATTCAACAGAATCTTTTAATGTTGCAGCAAACTAAAATTTTAACTATTCAAATATATTTTTAATTTTTAATATCTGCTCATAGCTTATCTTACTAATATTATAAATGTGAAAGTTTGTATGTTTGTTTCTCTTTCACGCAAAAACTACGGAACGGATTTTGATGAACCTTTACAGTAATATAGGTTATACATCAGAATAACACATAGGCTATAGGAAGTGCGGATTTAGGGGGGCGCACTGGCGCACGTGCCCCCTCCCCTGACAGTTTTTTTAGGTACTGTGGAGAATCCATTATAGGACATAATTAAAGGCAAATCACATGATCATAGTTGTTAAAATAATAGAAAGAACATGAGTGAAACTATTTGTTTGATATTCAACTAATCTTACTTATATTATAAATGTGAAAGTTTGTATGTTAGTCTCTCTTTCACGCAGAAACTACTGAACGGATTTTGATGAAACTTAACAGTAATATAAGTTATACATCAGAATAACACATAGACTACAGCAAGAGCGGATTTTTGTGGAGGCACGGGGATACGTGCTCCCCTCTCCCCCCTCCCGTTTTTTAGATACTGTGGAGAATCCATAATATTACATAATTAAAGGCACATCAGATCATAATAGTGGTTAAAGTAACAGAAAGAACATGAGTGAAACTATTGTTTTGATATCCTACTAATACTATAAATGCAAATGTTTGTTACTTATTCACGCAAAAACTACTGAACGGATTTGGATGCAACTTATTGAGTAAAATAGGTTATACATCATAGGCTGCAGCAAGGGCACATTTATGTGGGGGCATGGAGGCATGTGTCCCCCCTTTATTAAAGGCAAATCAGGAACTTAGTATCTTGAAATTTGTAGATAGGTTCATTGTATAGTTTAAGAAGGAAATTTGGATAATTCCACACCTAGGGTTTCCCCTTTAATATAATAGGGGTTCAAAGGTTGTATAGAATGCGTCAGTTTTGAAGTTATACATCTGAAATTTTGGATGTACGAGTAACTTATATTTTTAAAAAAAAATTAAATTATTTATTTAAACGATCTTTCAGGCAACTTTATGTGGCAGACCAAATTCCACGCGAGCAAAGCCGCGGGCATAAGCTAGTGACGTATAAATGCCTTTGAACTAGTTTCATAAAACTTCATAATCGCATTGATCTTACACATACTATACGACCAACAGAATGATGATGCATCAAAATCGTCTACGACGCACATCAATATAAGTATACTAGAACTAAGTGTATAGAATATATTTAAAAAAAAATTCAATATCTTTATTGTTTTCTCAACTTATTACTTAAAAATTTAGCCAATGTTCATAAGTTATAAATGCAACGAACGAATACCCAATAGGTATCGAATAGTACTTAAAAAAAGCAATAAAGCAAAATTTGCTTCGAAATAATGTATGAAATGAGAATGTTCAGTTACCAAGATATCTAACATTTAAAGTTACTTTGTAGCAATGCTTAAAATAAAAAAAAATATTTGTACACATAGTATAGATATAGATTATATATAGATAAACTTGACGGGTTTTGAATATCCTCTGGTGTTATTCCAAATAGTTTGTGATTTCACCAACCCATTTCATTTTGTCTGTTTTGGATTCACTTTTTTTTTCTATTAAATTCAAATATTTGTTAAGTAGGTACGTCTGGCTGAGTTCATTATTTTGGTGTGATCATAAATTTTTTATCTGTGTTTCCCTAATATCGATGTGAACAGGATTTTTTCACATACTTACACACACATACACAAATATATATGCACATTGTTAATTAAGTGAAAATTAATTAATTGTTAATTATTTATCAGTATATATATTATTTATGTATCAGTATATATATATATACATACATAAACATAAATATATATAATATATAATTAAATGGGTTAGAATATGTTCCTAGACCTCTAATATTTATTGCTCTTAGCGTTGAAGAGTATATTATATTCCTATCCCATAAATGTAGTCAATATAAAAAAAAAAATGTTTATACTACAAAAGATTTTGTTGATTTCTTCTGGTTTAGATCGTGTTGATAAATTTTTTGCCGTTTCGCCAACCATGCTGCTGACTTCTTCAGGGCTGAGATGAGAATGTTGTCATTCTCCTGAATGACACCTTAGGTATCCTTGAAACCTAAAAGAGAACTTTCATACTTTTTATAAGTTAAGTGAATAATTCGAATGATCGAAGATGGAAATTCGCTGATAGATGGAAAAAAAAATGGAAATGGAGATCATTTTATGCATACTACTTTACATACTAATTAAACTGTCGAGTTTAATGATTCATCTCCCCGAGTTTGTCACCTCCTGGAATTACTCCCAATTAATGGTAACCGTTTTATAGAGGCTGAGTGTGCCCAAGGTAGATCTTCAGATCCCTCAGGATCCATACGTAGCTGTTAGAAGATTAAATGATTTATATGACCGGATTCTAACCCGAGACCTTCAACACACATTTCAGCACTCTAAACACTGAGCTACCCCGCTTCTTTAAACTACATCTGTAATTTGAATGTATATTCAATTCAGGATTTCGATAGTATCATCAGTTTTTGCTTTTTTTTAAACAATTTTCCATGACATAAGACCCCTACGACACTTGCTATTTGCTCAGCGCCCCTAGCATTAAAGCCGTGTGAGGTTCTTAGTTGGAGGAGGCCTAGGCTGCTTTGAATATGCAGAGCAGGCTAGTAATCCGAAATCTCGCGAAAGCTGAGTCAATAGGGAAAGATGACAAAGACACAGAGTCTCAAAAGCCGGATGAAATGTTTACTTACCTTTCTAGCTTACACAGCGGGCATAAAAGAGGCTCGTACACAACGTCGTAGGGGATGTTAAAATTCTATTCACATCTGTTTGGAACAATAGCCGGCTTAAGTTATATTCCGACAATTTACATTATGAATGTCTTCACCAAGGTATTATCATATTTTATGAACCATTAATACAATGTTTTAATTAATAAGATGTTGTAGCTAACTAGCATATAATTCGAATAAAAATGAGCGTTGCAAGTTTTCTAAATTGGTAATGGGTTTCGTGTCAAACGAAATTTCATTTGTTGCAAGAAATTATAGTTAAACTTGCAAGAAATATATAGACGTAAGGCCTGTTCTGACCTGTGCATCTGAGTGCTGGACAATTTTCGCGAGCTTAAGAACTCATGCTAAATAGATTCGAGAGACAGATCCTTAGGATAATTTTTGGACCAGTTTTCAACGATAACGCTTGGAGACAAAGAACAAATGCCGAAATAGCAAGCCTCTACAATGAAACAGACTTCGTCAGATAAATAAAGGTTGGAATCCTTTGCTGGGCGGGCGTGTTACTAGATTGAGAGACGATGAAATCCAAAAGAAAATACTCGAAGAAAAGCTATCCGCCAAGAGGAGAATTGGCAAGCCAAGACTGTGGTGGGCCGAAGGAGTTGCAAAGGATGCGTTCTCCATCATGGGAATAAGGAACTAAAAAGCAGCAGCATTTCACCGAGACGGCTGGCGGTTGATGCTACAGGAGGCCTTGGCTCGCCACGAGTTGTAGCACCGGAAAGAAGAAGAAGACCTCCGGCCAGGCAACTTAACGCTCCACCACTTAGCTACTACCGCAATTTCTTTATATATATCATATTACTTCCAATAAAATACACTCTATATTTTGAGTATTCACAAGTAACATGTAAATACCGAACAATTATATTGAGGTAATTAGTGACACATATTTTGTTATAAAATTTTAAGTAGAATCCATGTGTAAACAATGTCTTTTTTTATCTTTGACATACAGCTTTAATTATACGTTTTTATTAGAGTGTGATCTTAATGCCGAAAGCAACTTCCTGTTACATCACTACAAACCTGTTCGTTCACTGTTAGGGCATGAATATGAGAACAATAACTTTTAAAATATCAGCCAAACAAAGTTTCATGTCGAAAGGTATATAATGATTGATAAATAAGAATTGGTTTATTATAGTTACATCAGAGCTAATTATAATGTAGAATGAGCCGTGTTATTTTAGTTTTTTGTTTTTTTGGAACAGTTTCCCAACTGCCTGTTTTAAAACGGCTATGTTTCAAACCTTTGACAGATACATGCTTGTTTGAAACTATTAATTTTCTACTTAACGAAAACTGAGTGATGAATTGGGCCGTCAGCGCCTTTTGCTTACAGATGTTCGTGCAGTGACCGGGAATGCGGTGCCTGTGGGAAAGACTATTTATACTCATGAGTAGATTTTTATTTAAAACAAGAAATGCTTATAACCATCGGAACTGACTTTTTTATGACTTGTTCAGTATGTTTGTAAACCATTTCCTACATAACAAAGATATGAATGAATGTTTTCCATTCACTCATATTGCTATGTTTTACAAGCTTTATATTTATATAATATTTTAATAAGTTTTATAATTATTATAAGTTTTATAATATTTTAATTGATTTTGGGATGCCAGATTAATCATTTAAGATAATTACTCATATTGTTATTTCTGACTTTAGTGTTTGTTGGATTATTTTCCAGAGGTCTGTTCTTGTGTTTACCAATTTACTTATTATTTAAACTAAAATAATATGCATCTGGAGTAAGTAAGCACTAAAAGCATTATAATAAATATACTTTTATTAACAGCAATTTCAGAAATAATATCGTTTGCTAAAAAAAAAAGCATCAATACTTTATATTGCGCTAATAAAGCAGAGTTTCTTTTAACTTTTTAATTTTTTTTTAGAGCAGTTCTTGAAATAATTACCATGAAACCCTATTAACTAACTATGAAACCCTATTAAATAAATTAACTAGAACTATGTAATAGTTTTATTAAAAATGTATGTACTAGTTTCTATATAATATTATAGTGACCTTATAATATTTGTAGTTTCCTTTGTTTTTTATGGCTGATTATTTTAACTTAGTAAAAAAAACAAAAAACAAAAAAACGGTACAGATCAAATTCACATAATAAAAAGTGATAATAAGTTAATTATAAATAATTAATTTATATCTTTTTGTTTTATTGTTAGATGTCATAACTTTTTAATATTTTTAAATGTTTTATTTGAAAAGAAAAGATAAGACCAGGACCGGAATTTTATTTAAGAATGTTAAATTTTTTAATATTCTTAAACAAAATATTTAAAAATTTAAAACATCTAACAATAAATTAAAGAGTTATAAATTATAATAATACATAATGACGTCAGTCAACAAGATCTAAAAATAAAAGTAATGTTTGATAAACATTCTCCCCGTGTATACATCGCAAATTGCGAGAACATGGAGATATAGGGTCAGTGAAAAGAAAGTATGTGTCTGACGAAGAAGCGAACCAGGATGGCTGAGGTGGCTAAGCACCACGACGGAAACGTTGGAGACCCGGGCTCGAGTCCCGATCCTCTTTTCTTTTCAAATAAAATATTTATAAATAATTATATATATATATATATATATATATATATATATATATATATATATATATATATATATATATATATTAAATGTATAAGTATAATAATAATAAATAATAAATAATAATTAATAATAAATAAAAATATTAAATAACCATTTTTTTTAATAATAAAAACTTCCTGTGGCGTCCTTCCATACGCACCTTATCCCACTATTACAATAAATATTTCACATAGAATATGGCTTATCTCAAATATTTCCTTAAGCCTAATTGACCTAGGGGTTTAATGCCTTTAAACACCAAGAAACAAACCCAATGTTCTAGCATCAGGCAATTTTCCACACTTTTTTTCCGAAATCGTACAACGTGCTTTCTAAATATTATGTATATTAATATTGTCCTGAACAGTGTATATTCTTTACTTACAGCGAAGAGTGAGTTATGGAACTGAAACAAATATTTTCTAAGCAGTTTTTAGGGATAACTGCTCAGACAATCTTTTAAGAAAGAGACTAAAACCTTATTTTTTATTTAATAATGGAATACATGGATCGAATTTGAAATCAAAATTACATTTTTTCTTTGAAATTCAAAATCATACCTCTATTGAGATTTTATTTCAATCCCATGGAATGGAACATGCGACTTTCGATAGGTGAATTTTATGAATTTTTAAAGATAATTACTATGGCAACGCGAAACTTTTCAGTGAATAACTTTCAGCCAATAACTTTCAACTAATTAATTTTCTCTATGATTTACCAACTTCATACTTAAATTTTTAAATTTTGAGTTAAACATAATTAAGGCAGATAATCTATGTGATTTTCGAACACATATCCCATTTAATATTCAACAAAAACCGGAACAAAAACCGAGTTTTTTAGATTACTGTTAAAACCTCAAGATTTATGTTTTGTACTTGTTTGGATCAGATTAATAAAAAATAAGTTTTTGCATCCACTTTCTGCATCGTATGAACACTATTCTGACTTGCTGATTTTTATTTCGAAAGCTATATATTTTCCGATTTTTGAAAAAAATAAGTCTTAAGTTTCTTCGTAGCAATAAACTTCACTCCATCTCATAAATATATAATAATTCCTTTCGTGTATTTCATTCTAAGAGGCTTTTTATTTTCTTGCATATAAAAGCCCTTTGTTTATTGTATTTTTAATATCCATTGGAATTTACATATTTTTTTAATGTATAAGCATAAACTCTCTTGTAGTATGTATCCTTTATAAATATTATGCATATTTTAGAAAATATAATGATCATGATCTTAAAAAATTATCATATGGTTTCTAATTTTTATTTTTTATACAATATAATTTTTATGTATATTACATATTATAAATTCAGAAATGATAAAGTATGCCGGAGAGAACCTAGGGGAAGAAATATACCAGATAATATGGGAGTGATGGATGAAAGAGAAGATGCCCCGTGGGTGGTCAGAATTAGTCACCTGTCCAATATATGAGAAAGACTGTAAGCAAGATTGTAGCAACTATCGCCCAGTATCATTGCTTAGTACCGGGGTATAAAGTCCTATCTATAGCCTTGTGCAGAAGGATGAATGAGTGGGCGGAAAGAATCCTGGGAGAGTACCAATGTGGTTTTAAGCCAGGGAGGTTAACAGTGGACCACATGCTCTCCTTACGAAAGACGCTGGAGAAGTCCTATGAATTCAACGTGGATCTCCATCACTTATTCTTTGATTTTCGTCAGGCATATGATAGTGTGGAGAGGAATGAAATGTACAAAGGACTGAAGAACCTGGGACTGCCGGCAAAATTATTTAGGCTCTTAACAATGACTCTGAATGATACCAGGAGTAGAGTAAAGATCTATGGAAAGCTTTCAGAAGAATTCAAGGTAAATAAGGGACTAAAACAAGGATATCCTCTCTCACCTATGATATTCAACCTGATTCTGGAAGTAGCAATCAGATGTATAAAGACGAGCCTAAATGGCACAATTACAATAGATTGACGCAGTGTGTTTACATCGGCCAGAACAATGTCAGCTTTATCGGGGGCTATGCAAGAGTTTGAGGGGGCAGCAAGGAGACTTGGCCTCGTTGTAAACAATGCAAAAAAAAAATATGATAACGACGAGAAGCGGGACATATAGGCATGGACCAGTAAAGATCGGTGACCGGGAATTCCCTGGATGTGAGTCCTTCAGATACCTGGGAGGGATGTTGTCAAGAAACAACATGTCAATGGAAGTCACGGCTAGAATTACAGCGGGCAACTGTTTATATGCTCTACGGGCAGTCTGGAAATTTAGGAATCTCTCCGGAAAAATAAAATCTTAATTTACAAGACAGTCATACGTCCCGTTGTGACATATTGCAGCGAGACATGGGTCCTAACAAAAGCAGCCAAAGATTCCGTCAGAATTTGGGAAAGAAGAATATTAAGAACAATATTTGGTCCTATTAAGGAAGGCGAGCAATTCAGAATGAGAAGGAATGCAGAACTGATGGAATTGCTAGCGGAGCCAGACTTAGTCACGGTCATTAGATAGAGAAGGCTTGGCTGGTTGGTCATGTTGAACGTATGGATCCGAAGAGACTTCCTCGAAAAATGATGTACGATAATCCGGGAGGAAGGAGAAAACGCGGGAGACCCCGATTGAGATGGATGGAAGATGTGGAAGAGGATCAGCGTAGAATGGGAGTGCGGAGATGGAGGAAGTTTACTTCGGATAGAGCAGAGCAGAGCAAGTTGTTGGAGGAGGCCCAGGTCCTCCAGGTTTTTCTATAAGAACTGGAGCGCCAGATAAACGATTCCATTGAGTTTTAGCCAACTTGATTAACTCTATTAGGCTCGAAAATGTTTTTAAAATATAAAACACAGAAATAACCAAAAATCAAGGGTTCATATCGTCCCTACCGTTTCCAAATATTGAATGTGAAAATCGGGACTTTTGAGGAGAATTGAAAAAAAAAGCAGTTTCAAGGTTCAATATAAATTAGTACCTATAATCAAACCTCATATTTTTTTAAAGTTTATCAAATTAAGTAACATACGGAGGTCTAATTATTATTAGCAATAAAGTTTAGTCTAATTTGTTTCTGTAGTGAGAAAAAAAGTCATGAATTTTTTTCAATAAAAAATTGATTAATAAAGAAAAAATTATAAGCATTGGGTTTTAAACGACTTTCGATACTTTCCCTGTGTCATTATTATATAAGTGCTTCTGATTTTTTCCCTTATAAGAAATGGAAGTAGATGAGAAAATGACGTGAATCATTGTTAGAAGAACTGACATCTGAAGAAGTTACACTTAACACCTTGTATTTCTTGAAGCGCTACTGTTCTTTTGTTTGGAGCCGTATTCTCCCCTTACAAACACACCCTTACATGGCAATGGCATTTCTTTATTTTTTCTTATTCATGGATTCCTTTGGGGAAATCACACAGTGCGGAAAAATTGAATTGAACATGCGGCCTTTATAAGTTCCCAGCGTTAGAGTCGATTCGGCGGAGGAGTGAAAAGTGGAAAAGGCTACCAAGGAAATAAATGTTTCCACTTTAGGCTATTGAAGGCGAGGAAATTCCCTATATCACCATGCATCTTTAAAAGTTAAATATTTGAATTAAAAATTTTATATCAATAATAAATAACATGCTTCTTATCTATATCATTTTCTAAAAGTTTACTTTTAGTAGTACTTCGCGGTCATTGTAGTCAAAAATGAGTTTTTGCATTCGGGAGTCAACCAGCTCCCCGCCACAAAAGCAAACATTCTACAATAGTATTGTCATATTCCACTTTATTTTGGCCTAATATGATAAAAAATTGCGGTCTTTGACCAGACACAAAGAACAAGTTGTCTAGTGTTTTCATACTTCGGTATTTAATTCTCTGCCCTTAGAGCTTTTTTCTTTTAATAAGCCATTCCACCACGATTTCTACTTCTAGGATACCAAATATTTGGGCCTCACATATAATTCAATTATCGCTTGGATATTTGTTGGCCGTACCTAAACGATTTGAACCCTCATCATTTCAATTTGAACTGAATTAAATAAAATTGAATTGGGCGAATGAAGGGTTAGAGAAATGAATAAAGATTTAGAAAATTTACATGATAATGGAGCTCTCCCTCGGATTCCGTTGCAAGACTTATTAAAGATACTCCTCGTTTCCATATCAAAGGCCTCCCTTGCAAGATGCCATTGTCTAGTCGGCTCTGATACGGATGGCGCTAATAAGCCGAGAAGTTGTTCTCCAGCGTCCGACCTCCTGGAACTTAGCCTTGGAATATTCTCTCTTTCTCGTTTACCATTTAAATAATATATGGCGTTTTTTAAGGCTGACTCTACATCATCAGTATTCTAATATCACACTATAATTATATTCAATAATAAAACTGATTAGTAGGTCTGGGTCTAGCAGGTTGATGCCTTAGCTGTAGTAGTTATTTCACAACCTTGCGGTGAACATTTCAATATCAAACGAAGGTATAAGAAGAAAGTTTTAAGATCATTTTATAACGTCTTCGGTTCAGGCTACTTAACATTTACAAGACAAATATTCTAAGTTTGCAACTAACTACCAAAGAATCATATACATGACGGTTCTAAGACTAAGCCGTCGAATTCCTCTCGTATCCTATCGTTGCAATCCAAAATCCTTTTTAAAAACCTCAATGCTGCTTATTTTGTTACAAATAAAGTCGTTCATAAAAGACGTTGATGTGTTTTGTTGTTGACTAGGCCCTAAACCGATTTCAATTCGTTCATGACAAACTTCATTCCCACTCAAACTCACTAGTTTCAAACCTAGTTATTTCTTAAGTTCCCGATAATCGTCCGAATCCTCTAAAAAGAACCAGCGGGTAATTTCTCTACTCGCCTTTATCTCATCCCATCTGATCACTCATTCTATTTACCTGTTGTAATATTATAATACAGTTTTAAACTTTAAAAAAGATTAAATTCACAATATATGAAGAATCCAAAGCGGATAACTCCAAATTAAAAAAAATCAATAGAATTTTTCACATTTCTAGCTCGTTTAGTCAACTTAATGATTCCGAAAAATTCGGTTCAGAACTGGAATAAATAAAACGGGAATATTGATAACTAAATGAAACTACGGAATGGACATCACTCTTCCTTTTACATTTGGTTATATCTAAACAGTATTTTGTGAAGGAGAGCTTAAATCTGTCCTGGATAAGTGAATATAAACCAAGATGCAATCCGCAACACGGAGGTGAAATTAGGATTTTTCATACCAAGTAAAGTCTTCGGTTAAGCCGTCTTACGAGGGGAACGTAAAATGGAGGTATGGGGCCAGTGTGGTCAGGTATTGGTTAAAATCCATATCCTAATTTTAACTGTATACAAAAAATTTAATACTCTCACTGTACCATGTTTCGATTAGCCATGGTAGCATAAAGTGACATAACATAAATAAACAAACTAAACCTAAATTATCTAAACATTAGTTTTGGATCTCCTGTCCTTTTCGAATCTGCTAAGAGTTATTTTGTTTGATTTAAAAAAAATCTAAATAATATTAATAATAATAAATATTTATTGACGGATATTATCCAAGTGCTAATTGGCACATATTATATCACGTATTTGTGATCTTTTTTCGAAAACCTTCCCAAGGGATTCACATGAAAGCGTGGGTGGAGAAACCTCCCATTCAATATCCTAGCCTGGTTCATCAGTAGTAGATCCCTGCTCCAGAGACGTTTCAATCTTGTTGGCTTCAGTGGTAATGTGTCTGTCAGTAAAATTTGTACGAGTAAGTTCGGGTGTTCAGCCAAGTGAGTCATGAAATTTTTGTAGTTTTTCTTGATCGTGTAAAAAAATAAAATATTTTGTTTTTTTTAATCTTTCTAAAATGTATGGTTTCTGCGGTTTGAAATAATGACTGTTTTATACATTGCACATTATTTATTTATTCTATTCGCTTTTCTTTTTACAACAACTGAAACGTGTCCACATCCTTGGAGGGTACAATAACGACATTATTTGGGAACTGAACCAGAGAGCACATGTGTAATAATTTAAGACGACCTAACGCTGCGGTGCACCTTTGACATTATGCTAATGATCAAGCACTACAATAGGGCCCAATTTCAACCACAGATGCGTTTGGTAAGTTGGATCCCATTGCGCATGAGAAATGATTCATTTCAAATATTACATATTACACGGTTCCCTATGCATGAAATCGGCTTACATCCTAGGCAGGAGACCCCTGCGGCCAGAACATGTGCGTGGTTTTCCTATTGATAAATGGGATTATTAGAGAGTGAGGTCAGAGAAGTTCGTTCTCGGGTTACTATTGTTGGGTTGGGGGGGATTCATGATAAAAGTAAATATTATTTTTTAAGTTTAAACAATAGAACTGAGAGAGGGTCATCGTGGTTAAAACCACTTATTACTTTTATATGCACTGTATAAATCGTTAAGTTGAACCTCGTACGTTTTGTTACTTTGAAATAATTCGATCCATCTTTATTTCGCTTTGCTTCCAGTCTATGGTGTTTGTTCTATGGTGCTAATCAATTCGCAAAGATGGATTAAGTGTCCAATAATTGTCTTTTATAGCATTTCTACACGTGGTACGAATTATTCAAGGTTTGTAAATCCTAACAATATATTTTTCACAATAATCTGATGTTTGTTTGTTTATTCATTCAATGTCGTTATACTGTTGATATGGTTTGGGACTTGTCACTAAGGAGGGCAAAGCTGATCATGAGAAAATTCCAGCTGGAACACAGAAACCTTCACCCCATCAAATTTTCCTTGTTGGCCTTTGTTGACGACATCGTTTTAATAGGTTCCAATGGCCGAGACCTTGAACATAACATAAATGTACTACAAGAGGAATCATGGACAATAAACATGAAAATTAACCCGGAGAAGACTAAATGGATGAGAATAGAGCAGAAACCCCGAAGAATAATGAGAGTACTAAGGGTTGGAGGACAGAGATTAGAACAAGTTGAGAGTTTTAAATATCTAGATGCTCATCTCAACGAAAGTGAATACTTTGACAAAGAAGCGGTGCGAAGAATTGGAGCAGCGGGGATAATGTTTAATATGGTCCGAATAGGTTTCTTGGGAAGACGAGAGGTGACAAAGCAGACCAAACTGGCGCCAAGAAATCAACCATCCTTCCTATCCTATCGTACTCTTGGGAATCGTGGACTTTAATCTCAAAGCACAAATACAAGCTATTGAAATACAGTACCTGCGAATAGTAGAAAGGAAAATTCGGAGAGATAAGATACTGAACACTACAAAACGGGCTAATCTTAATATTAAACCATCGGAGACTATCCTGGAGGATCACAAATTAAAGTGGCTCGGACATCTACTTAGGATGGAGTCAGATTGAATCGCCAGGAAGACCTACGAGACCCGCACAGAAGGAAAAAAGCCCAGAGGAAGGCATCCCATATCCTGGGAAGACAGCGTAAGGGATGCTTTCAGGAATGGACTGGAACCAAAAAGAGAGCTGGTTCAAGAAAGAGATACTTGGTCCAGGCTCTGTAAGAAGGATCCTCATACGGTAGAAGAGGAAAAGAGGATGATTATAATGTCATTGATAGCTAATTTTGCCAATCGGACGATGCTGCAGTGTGATATATAAATTTTAGGCGTCTTTGAAAAGTGATATATGGCTTTTATGAGTAATCTGAAAAAAAAATAGAAGAACCGGTCCCTTAATTTAGGAGACGGACGGATAGATTTTGATTTAGTAGTTTCGTATTTGGATTCTAAGTAACAAGAAACATTAAACCTCAAATTTTGAGAGTGCCATAATTTTTTATTCATCTTTTATATAATGAACTCAAAATTCTGAGCTGTACAGGACCATCAGAATAGAATTTTTGTGTTAATTATTAATTATTTGTATTAATTAACGACGCATTATTTGCTGAACTCAGAAACTACTTGATGTATCTAAACAAAATCATGTCTTTGTGATTACTACTATATTATTATCGTATTTCTTAGGGCAATTGTAATCTAGCCTATAATTCCAGCAACCAATCACCTGATATGAATCTCATATCCGTATAGGACTTCAGGCGAATGTTGACAGAACTTCATATTCGTAAAAAACATGTTCTGAGTTTCGTTAATATTTTAAAAGCAGATATTCATCAACAAATTTTGTCCTTATCGAATTTTGAAAATAGTTATTTTAAAAAAAGGGAACCTTTTATGGTATATGTTGATTTATAAATTTATATATTTAAAAAATAGTTGACTGGACAATACTAATAATGGATTGAAATAGTCAGGGGGGCGCAGTCACTAAGAAGTTTTGATTTTATTGTGCCAACGTTTCAGCCTAAGATGCAGGCCATCTTCAGGGCTCCCGGGGGGAGGGGGAAGCATGTAGAGACGATTCGAGCTCTGTCGATTTCAACTTCAAGATGTACAAGAAAATAAGTGTTTTTCTAATTTTGTGTAATATTTGACGCACCCCCTGACATTTCTATTTATTATTTTATTAATTTTATGTTAGTAATTTAGCAATGATTCAAATTTTTAGGACAATAAACATCATATTAAGATCACCTCTGGCATGCAATGACGATGCGTTATTAAAAATTAAAAAAGGAAAATCATATTAATGTGTGTCATGTTGATTTGTACATAGTGTTTTATTAGATGCAGGATTTAACTATTAAATAATTCATACAACAATCACGATTATGTTTTATAGTGATCGCTATTGTTTGTATTCAATTATAATTATTTCCGTTGGCACCATTACAGAGGAGACTTCCCTAAGGGAGACAACTGTCAAATGAGTTAACCTGCCAAATCTATAGAGTAAATATAACTGATGCTAGCTCATAAATAGATTACTTGAACAAACACTGATCGTTAGGATTGTTCGTTTCAATTGTTTGTTCACGAGCGGTTCGTTGGAGCCGAAGCAGGAGTTAGCGGCGCTTCAACTTCTCGGCAAGTTAGCTGCCTTAAGCCGACCAAGGCCAGCCTCCTCTGGGGCTTAGTCATAATTTGAGTTCCAACTAATACGATTTATTACCCTATATAGTCTTATTTGTTCTTCCAATGTATGTTAAATGGATTGAAACATTGTAATTAGGCCATTTACTGGCGTGCTAAACAGCAGTATGCAGAGACAGTTCATGGTAAAAAAAAATATTGTTTTAATTCCTTCATTTAAGCCTATTTTAATTATAAACATTGGATTATTTTGCCTCTTAAATTTAATAGAATTCAACTGTAAATTATTATAATCATACTATTAACTGACTTTACGGAGTCGCCCATGGTCTAGCGATTAGCATAACAACTTTCTAAGCCCAAGATCGCGGGTTCGTAGCCCAGCAGGTGGCCTTAGGATTGTTTAAAGGGAGTAAAAAATATGCCGTGTGTCAGAATGAACGTAAAATGGTGGTCCCGAGCCGGTAGGATGTCAGGTTTACATGTTAAAGACTTCAACTCTCGCATCGTCCGATCAGCCATAGCAGTATAATATGACGTTAAATGAATATACAAACAAATTAAATATACTATACTATCATATTTATGTGCTACTATCATATTTATGTTTAATTATTATACATATTTTTAGTGTAATTTATAATGTTTATAGGCATTAGCTTAGAAATGTGCATTCTGGCATTTTAAATTATGTGTTATCTAGACATTAAAACTTTAGTTTCCATTCAGTGCATATCTTAAAACATTTCCTAATCTTCTATATTAGCTCATTAGTACAGCCGAGATATCAATGCATTTTGGGTAGCAAAATGTGAAATGGTTTTGAAATATTTTCAATGCATTTCCCTTTTCGGAAAAACTCCATTTCGATCTTCACTTTCTAAAGCGTTTTCCTCCATCGTTAACAACTGCCAAGAACTTTTTTTCACTTGTTCAATGGTTTCCAGTTTATTTATTTAATATTTGTCTTTAGTGATTGGCTTCAGCCATGGGAATGGCCATAAACGAGAGGAAATCAAAATATATGCACACAGGGAGTGGTGGCGATGAGACAGTGATTGTAGGCCCTTACACATTCCAAAGGGTGAAAGAATTCGCGTATTTGGGATCATTAGTGACTCCAAAAACGATGTCACTGTTGAGATAAAAAAAAGGGTAGTGGCGACATATAGGGCATGCCTTACTGACAACTCTCTGCAGCAGATTCCTTACCAGGGGCACTAAACTGGTCATATACAAGACTTATACACTCTATTCTTACCTATGCTTCCCAAACCTGAAATATCTCAAGAAATAATGAAAATTGTCTTTTAATTTTCGAAAGAAAAATATTACGGCGTATAGTTGGCCCAGTGAGAGATGGAGATGGATGGAGGATTAGGAGGAACAGGGAGATTTATGACCTTTACGGAGATGTGGACGTTATGAAGTTTATTAAACTAGGGAGGCTCAGTTGGGCTGGCCATGTCGCAAGGATGGAAGTGGAAGAAATTCCTAGAATCGGATGCACGGAACGTGCTACGGATCAGAAGCGGGAGCGGCAGAACAAAATCGGGCCGAATGGCGACGGCACATTGAGGAGGCCAAGACCCACTCAGGATTGTAGCGCCACGTAGATAGATAGATAGTGATATTAAATAACGTTGGATGAATGGCATTTTTTTTTCAATCCTGTTGAAAACATTGCTCTAGAATGTTTGTTAATATACGGCTTTCTCTAGTAACTAAAGGTGAAACCGAACTTTTTTGCTTTTTTTTAAAAATAATATTCAGAAGTTGAAAGTCAGCTATTACAGCGCCTTTAATTAATCCTGAAAAACATTTCATACAAACCTTGCCGAAAACTAAACATTGTTCAGTGTTACTAATGTCCTTCTGTAATAAAAATAATTAAAAATGATGTAGCATACAAACCTTCCAGATAACTAAACAAATTTTCAGTATGCTTGCATGTAAGTCCGTAAACTTAAATGCGCTAATATGTTAATATTTAGATTGCCAAATTGCTAATTCAAGAGTGGTTATGTATGTGTACCAGATAGTATTTATAACTTTGATACTCAGTGTATGATCATACTTTGATGTTAAACCAAAATTGTCTTTCTTTTCTCATACACTCCTCGTTTCTAAATCACATAAGTATTCTTATTTGAGCCTCTTAAGCTGTGAACAAGTTGCAAAACCATCGCTTTTATTAAACTGTGGATGACATACATACTTTAACATTTGTGGTGTTAATTTAACGCAAAATGGAATATTAACTACTTTAATAAGGGGCAGCCTTTTAGAGTGAATGCAACGTTTAGGAGCTATTTGAAAAATAAAAATGTTAAGTCGAAAATGAATTAAAACAATAGAATCTATAATGTTGATTATACCCAAATTTGATACCCAGCAACTATCATTGGAAGATTTTTCACTAAAACAAATATTTAAATATTGCGGTGTTGTTTATGAAACAAATAATTTATTGCAATGACCAATTACAATGGAGGATGGAGATAGTTGAGGGGTGCAGTAAAAAAAAAACACCAAATAAGTCAAGACTCATTTATATCATCCAAACTATTATCCTCTCTGACAAAATTACAATGTTTTGATTGATACAATATAATCATTTTAAGCAATTTAAACTTAATTTCACTAGGTATTGCATGCAGCCTATATAGTAAACCCTATCTACCTTGCCTCAATACATCCGCAGAACGGTTACGAACACGGTTAGGGTCTGAGGACGGTAATACCCTAAAACCCTACTCCATTTCTTCTCAAACGATGACCAACTGAGGTAGGGTTTTTATGTTATTTCAGACTTAAACCCACTTAAAACCCCCATTTTGTACACCTCAGCGTAACAGGAACTGTTTTATCTTTTATTTTGGTTTATTATTTTATATCATAATTTTATATTAATTTATATATAATTTTATTATTATAATTAATAATAATTATTATAAGAATTTTAGTTCATAAAGAATGCCTTAGGGGCTAAAACTTTTATTAGCACTTCATAGAACAAACAAAACTAAAATTTATAAAGTGTACTGGAAAACATATAGTTTTAAAAGTACGATTGATATGCTCAGATGAGCAATAAACGTAGCAGCAAGTAGAATATCATGATTTAATGTTAATCTGAAAAAACTGCACAATCCAAATCCATTAGTGGCACTATTAACCCTCTTCATTCCATCTCTAACACACGGTTTTTACCAACCATTCCACAACTACTTGTGCTTTTAATGGTATCCAAGGACAGTGGATCGGAGTAATTACTTTTTTTTATCGGAAGCAAATCCTGTCCTAAAACCCTTTAATATGTGGAATTTACTGGCTAATTTGTGCCTTACTCTATGTTTAAGTATATATCATACTATGTAAGTATTTAGATTTTATTATAGCCTGAAACTAAATACTATTTTACTCACATTTTAAAAAGTGATTGCCGCATTATATTTATTTTTTCTTTTGATCCCGATAAGCCTTCTATAAATTCCAAGGGGACACACTTTCCAAAACCTCCTCTCCAGACGTTAAATTTCAGATAAGGCCACTGATAAAACACTCATATTGCCCTGCTGTTCTCCTCATGGTATGTCGGAACTATTTAATTCCCATTTAAATTACTTTCACATCAGTTATTCTGAAAATAATGAAAACATTTAAAAATAATTGGGCTATAATCCGTGAAGGGTCTTGATTTCAATATATGTTTGAGACTGTACCGCTTCTAGGACAACGGTTGCACAGGGAGGGAATGAGTGTTTGAGGAAAAAAAAATAAGTTATTTAAATAAATTTTAATAAGGTATTAGTTAGGTTTTTAGCTAATGATTACATCCATAACACCAAAAGTGATTAAGAAGTCTAATATTTGCGCAATTTATCCCCGAAATTCATGTTTTTAACTAGAACGGCGTCGCTTCGATTATTAAAAGTTTTTGTTTTTTGTATTTCTCGGTCTACTCTATTTCGTGATATTTCTCCCTGTCAAGTGTTGATTGATCGTGACAGGAGCGATTGTTTTTTCAGATTGTTTTTCTTCACTTCCTAATTAAATAATTTCACGCATTGATGAATAGAATATACTTTTTGCCAATAATTTTAACAATTTCTGCATGGGAGCTGATTCAAATGGAACCATTGTAGATTATTCTTTCTTATTAATTATTATTATATGAATTTTTAAATTGTGTTACTAAGGAAAGCTTATCAAAAATAATGGGTATTAGATCACATAAAGAGCTTGGTAACTTACTTTTACATATTTGGTTCTAGAAATAATTGTACTGTACTAAACTGTGTTATATTACCAAAAAAGTGTATAAAATTAATCTTACAACTACTAAAAATCCACTGATATCTTATAATTTTAATACGAAATTTTCCAGATATGAGATTTATCTGGAAAAATAAATTGATAAAATTTCATTCCTACTAAGAAGAAGAGATGCGGGTATATTTATTGCCTCATTTAGAATTTAAGAGACGCAAAGTTGATATTATGGGACACGCCCGCTGCTTTATCAAGATATACATTGGAATTTAAATAACATAACCATATTTCTTTTTAGTTACAAATGTCATTGAAATATTACCACGAAATCTGCTTAAACTTAAATGTTCTTGTATTAGACAGTTCTACTCAATCATTTTTTTTTTCCTTCAATATGCTTTTTTCAAACTTATCTCTCACTGAGAATAATATTGAGTGAAAAAGTTTGCTGATTGATTTTGTTAGTAAGTTATCTTTACGGTTATTTTATTATTATATGATGACTAAAGCCGTAGAATCATCCCTAGTGAGATTTGGAATGAAGAATCTGAGAATGATTTTAGGGTCTGTGTGTGACAACGGTGTATGAAAATAGAGAAACAAAAATATGGAGAGCATGTTGCAAGATTGTATGCTAACGAAATCCCTAAAAGGCTCCTTGATGAAAACATTTTTGGGTACATAAAAGTGAGTAGACCTTGTCTGCAGTGGGTAACTTATCCGGCCGCAGATAGACAGAAAATGATGGGTAAATGTATTTAATTGAATGTTTTGGGTGATTGTCTCTGATTGACGATTCTGTTGACATAAGATAAACATAGATCATCACTGATATAAACTTTTTTGGTTTGTCCTGATGATACCTGAATTAGGGAAACGTCGATTGGTCAAGTTATTTTCCAGGATTTTAGGAACTTATTTCTTTTTGAAAAATTTTGTTTTAGATTTCTTATTGCATCATATTAAAAAAAATGGTTTTATTAAAAAAAAATGAAATGAAAAATGAAATCTGAAAGAATCCGGGATTACGGATGATATGTTCAGGGATGGAACTCCCAAGAGGACGAGGTTTGAGGCAAGCACGAAGCGGGATGAAGAAAACTTTGTAATGAAGAAAACTTTCTAATATTCACCGATTCACTTTCCGCAATATTAGAACTAAGCAACACATATACAGACAATCCAATACTTAAGAAAGCGCAGAGCTATTCAACAATGATAAAAAGTCAGGGCCAGAATATAATAATAGCATGGATACCGTCCCATGTTGGAATTAAAGGCAACGAGGCAGTAGATCAAGCAGCAAAGGAAGCAGCCATGTCAACTCTAGATGAAATAAGAGTCTACACTCCATCAGATCTCGGAAACAGCCTGAAATCCCTAGCAAAGAAGACCTGGGACCAGCTCTGGGAAAGTGTAGAGGACGGCAACAAATTAAAAGGCATCAAAAAAGAAACCTCATCCTGGGAAAGTTCTAACCGTACCAACAGAAGAGAGGAAGTTGTCTTAGCAAGATTGAGAATATGCCACCCCCGATTAACCCACGGATACCTCATAGATAAAGAAGCTCCACCTAAATGCACATCTTGCAGAGTACAGCTATCCATCTTTCACATTTTAGTGGATTGCCCGCGTTACTCAGCTTACTTTGAAAACTGCGAAATAGAAAGAAGACTCCACTGGATGTTGGAAAATAATGTTTCGAACGTAAATAAAGTAATTGAATTTCCAAAAAAATGTAATCTGTATAGCAAAATTTAACATTAAAAAACTAAGCCAAAACAAACCTAACTTAAAGGACACGAATGACCTCTGTAGTTGAGTGTCCAAAAACCACAAAACCTAACCTAACCTAACGAAGCGGGATATCATCTCTGATGAAGAAATGAATAGAAGATCAGAAACTAATGAGAAATGAAGAAATACTAGGCGGGGAGAAAATAACAGTATATATATGATTAATTGATCCAGAGTACCCCTACGTTTGTTGAAACTGAAAAAAAATATATATTTATTTTTATTCACCAATAAAGGTTATTATTATTAATGTATTATATTATGGTTTACAAGTTTTATATGTATACATATATATTTTAATCAAGAATTTTACATGGCCCGTTGCTACTAAGGAGCCAGCCAGTAGAGAGCTTCTACTGACATTAGTGAATGAAGGGGATAATAATAAAAAAAATTAAAATGATGCTGTTAAACAAGATGATTCATGCTGATTAGATAGATCTTAATCTTATCTCCTTATCCTATATTTCTTTCATAACTAATTCTGGCTGTTAAGTTCCTCGAGTAAAATTACTCATATATCAAATCTTCAGGTCCGCCCCCCCCCCCCCCAATTCCACTCAAATTGAATTTGAATAAAACTGTGTAGGTTTATATAGACCTCAGTTTATATCGCACAATCGACAGAAAGCTTTTCTCTAGGCAATTATTCTTCTTCCCTCTTTCAATTTAAATGCAAATTCACAGCTTAGTATTACACATCTGGAAGTGCAATATCTATTCCTCCTGAAAGAGAGGTTGGGACCCCTGAGTTTTGTTTATTATATTATTTTATACATATATAATTTTTTCGTTCTTGTGTATACATTTTTCCACTTAATGCGGTTTATGTTATAACATGTTTGGTATTTTCTTTACAACTTGAATCTAGTCATCTAAAAAAATACAATGATATGATGGATTGAATTGGTCAGGGGGTGCAGTCAAATATAACACAAAATAAGCAAAACTTATTTTTTAATTGTGCCAATGTTTCGGCCTACAATATAGGCCATCTTTAAGGTAACCGAATATTGGGTGCCTAGTCTGCGGTGTCTTGTCAAACTAATTATTTTCTGTTATCTTTGACTGTACTCCCTGACCAATTCAAGTCATCATTAGAATTAACTATTTTCCCCAAAAGATATAGCTGAAACAGTGATATGTAGTAATCATATATGAGAAGAACGAACTATAGCTCTAAATTCAACTCTTCATTTATTATATTATTTATTCATCAGAATAAATAATAAGAAATAGAAAACTCAATGATATCGAAAAAGACAGATACCAGCGGTGTTTAGAATAAATTATTAGGTTTTTATGACGACAAAAAATGCTACTACCCAACCCATGGAAGGTCTTGCCTTCAGTACATGGTAGAGACTTTAATGCTTTTGTGCAACGGTTGTGCAGATAGGTGATTTTCACCCATTTTTGGTACCCGCTTTATATAGGTTGTGTAGGGTCCCAAGTCCCGGACGATCCATCCCGGGCTGTTAACAGATTAAATGAAATCTGTCACAGCCGGATTTGAACCCCGTGACCTTCGACACAACAGGTGATTATTTTACCACTGAGCCACTCCGTGCCCTATTTTATGGCGCCATGACAGTAAGCACAATGACTCCATAAATATTGTGCTCAATATTAATTAAGCCATAAAGGGTGGGATTGTTATTTTATTGCTATAAACAAACAAATAAATTAAATTTAAACAAGATCAGTTAAGAAAATAATTAATTCATCTAATAATAAATACAATAAGGATAAATAAACTGAAGTTATTATTTTATTGTCACACTAGAAAGTTTGCCACTAATACACTCTAATTTCGGTTTCGGAAGCACATTCATCAGATTTAGCAGAAAATTGATTTTCGTTAAATGCCAAAAGAATAATAAAGAATAATGAACTTAATCTAACACTAATTACAATGTGATCCTTGAATACTCAAAGCATTATGATAACAAAAATAAAAACCTGATCGAAAAATAAAATAAACATTTGGTTGGTAATTATCATTAGGCAATGTTAATACATAAATTTTGTTTACAAATTATTTTGAAAAAGTTATTCAAGATCAATAATTTATACCAGGTCCCTGACAACTCCTAATAGAGATAAAGGCTAAATAACTTTTAATGCATGAATCTCTTGAAATCGAAATGAGTTCTCATTTAGTTGGAACTCTTAGGTGCTCATTGACGGTTGTAGTCAGGTTCTCAGAAGTTACCTTGGCTTATATATCTACCTTTTAATGAAAGCTCTGTTGTGATTCCTAGTTTTCTAATCAAAAGTTTACGACTTTTGTTCACTTAGGGGAGATCGATACCAGGGATTCCTTTTATAAGAAAGTCATTATAAAGAAGCCAAGCATTGATTAAATTTACAGATTCCACACTTTAATTAAGTTCGGTATAAAATATTAAAAAAGATTATTCCAAAATACAGGCATTGGCAGTTTTCTTTCAGGAATGTTCTTTCCTTTAAAAGTTATTATAATTAATATTAGTTTTACTTTTTAGGTCTAATATTTAATCTTGTTTTATATATTCAAATAGAACGCAGTATAAAGAAAATATTTTTCGTGATTTAAAAATGATGAATTCTGTTTTTTTGTTTTTGTTTTTTAACCAACTCTTTCGTAGTGATAATGTACAGTTGTAGTTATTGAGAGATATATTAGAAAACGTTTTCCCATTAATATGGCATAAATATGAGAAAAATAAAGTCTGGAACGTCACCTCATGAACCAGCCAGGAAAAATGTGACTAAGTGTTACAGTAGAATTTTATATATATGACTTAATTGCATTTAGAGGGGTGGAATTATGTTATTCTCGTAGCACAATACATTAGAGGCTAAGTCAGAATGTTAAAATGAACTTGTTGCTTATGTCAAGCAAGTGGTTACAAGAATGACAAGATGCCGCTTCACTCAATACATTTTAATAATTTTAGACGAAATTCGAATTAACTACTTATTCATTGAGAATGTAAATCTGCAATTGAGAAGTTAGTTCTACTTGACATAATACAAAACACCACTGAGCCACCCCACTCCCCTTATATACTAATATATATATTGTTATTCTGAAGGGGCTTGTCCCAGAATAAATAAAGACTTTATTATTATTATTAATGTCACAATAAATACAGGATTTCAATTTATGACTACTGGTCACTTTTACGTATTTTTAAGTAACAATCTTGTTTCAAGTCTCGAACCAGACAACTGTATAGTTCTTACTAAATGGTTTTCGTTTGAAAACCTTCGGGTCTTCTTTGACTCACAAGGAATGCTATCGGCCAAGTGCATATCTTTAGAAGGTTTGCATGTTTTATGTTTTGGGTTTCACTCCAAATAGGTTTTAATATATTTTCTTCTTTCTTCAGTTGCGATTAACTGATTCTTTGATTATTAAAAACTGTAAAAGAACATTAAGGAGTATAAAATCGTACAATTTATTGTTAAATTAATTTCACTAAGCCGTTGGTACAAATCACTTTTGATAAAATTACTTTCCTCAAAATATTACAAATTAAGTAATTTTGTTTCATTTACCATCACTGACTTTTTCCTTGATTGTGTTGAACTGTGGTCCTTTCTTGAAAGTTAGAGAATCTGGATAATTTTTCAACTAGATAACGGATAGGAAGAAAAAATTGATTAAAGAGTAGAAAAATGGAATCGTCTTCAGTAAATTTCTAGCAACGGTTCATCCAAGAAGTGGCCTAGAGGCTAACTTACGGGAATCCTCCACTTCCTGGCCTGGGGAGATAAAGAAATAACAAACCCTTTTTCTCTTTTCCTAATCTCTCTCCCCGAAAGTTGGGGCTTGGCCCTGGAATCAATTGGCCTTTTCCCACTGTGTTCCTTTTTTCGCCCTCTCCTCCCTCCTTCCAAGTCCGATTTGTGGAAGAATGGCTTAGCCAAATCTTGATAAGATCTATTAACTTGTCTTAGAAACCACTGACTCTTGACTTTTCAAAAGAGTTTTAGAGGTAACAAATTCATGTTATTGAAGTACTACCTTTCCATCTAAATTTGCTCACTTCCCTATAGAATCGAGGATTACAAAGAAAACGTGTTAAGAAATAGGCTTTCTGGTGGTTTGAAGATAATCGCGATTAAGATCGTAATAAAAACATCTACAGATATCGTTTCTTATTCCAAGACTTATGCAAGAAAAAACAAAACCAATGATTTAAAATTTTGTCTCGTCATATTTCACAAAGGGCATCGTTAGGGATATGTAGTTTGGTAGAATATAAAAAGAATGGAGTTTAAATAGACCTATAGAATCCATGGTTACAAATTAACATTGTAACGAATAGGTTTTCAAGTCGTATAAACATAATCACGATTAAGATCACAATAAAAACATTGAAGCAGTTCAGTTGAAAGTTGATAGTTTGACGCGTCACATCGGGCTCGGCACCCGCTGCTGGCTGCCATAACGATGCCCTACATTTTAGACCGAAACGTTGACACAATAAAATAAACTATTCTTATTTCTTATATCATTGACTGCATTCTCTTACCATTTCAACCCGTTATTAAAACAACCTGTCAATTATTTTTCAACCTAAAAAAAAAAACTGTTCGTCCGAAACAAAAAATTCCGAAAATTTTGGACTGATATAGGGAAATATCTGAAAACGATTGCTTGGTATATCCTCGCTAATGTTAGCCCAATTAATTTTTTTTGTTACTAAAAAAATTATCTGTTGACACTAATCATTTGTTAATTTCCCCTTCGGCCGACGACAACTACTTCATACTACGGAATAATTGATATCAGAATTTCGAATTTTATAAATATGATATGAACTAATACGCTGGTCTTTGTCTATTTATCTTTTAAGACATTCCCTTTAAATGTTGAAGAATTATTCTTGATGTATCAACATCTATTAAACGGTATAGGTAACTATCATGTTATCTTTTATTAAGTATTTTTAATATATTCTGATTGTACTATGTAAGTAATTTATTATAATTTCAGATTGTTTGTGGATTTTTTTATTGAACTTATAAAAAAAGGGAGGTCTTTCTTTTAATGATAAATAATGCAGTCAACTTTACGAACAAGTATGGTATTTGTAATATTATATCTGAAAAAAGTATCACTTTTTACTATTTTATTTTATTTAAAAATATAAATGCATAGGAATATCATTCGACAAAAGAACTTAGTTAACTAATTATAATTACCTGAACATGCTGATTATCGTCTCGAATTGAATTATACATCTGCTGCTTCAATATTGGCACTATTAGTTACGAGTATAATATAAATATTGATGAACATAGGAGTGGGCCTTGGAGGACTCCTATTCTAAACATGTGGAGCTTAAGTGGCCGGCCTACGTTCAGACGACCGAACCCAGTGTAAGGGCGAGAGCACTCTAGTATTGACTGAGTACACTCGAATGACAATCAGGTGTGAATTCTACTCATGCAGAATAAACCAAGGCATGTTGCTTCTGTACAGGTCTTATGTTGACACAGATTCATTGAGCCCAGTAAATATGAGCTAGTTCTAGTTCTAGGAATTGCAGATGACGAATTAAATTACGGATTAAATAAAAAAAAATATCATTTTATATACTCTTCTTGTTCGGAAACAGAAGCTAGTCAACTGGTATGTTAAAATCTATTATAATAAATCAAAACTACTCAAGTTAGTGAGCAGACTAGAATCATGGGAATGATGGAGATAAAAAAAATGAATGTGAGAAGAGTAAGTATTTCTAGATGGAAGGAGTGATTGAATACGATCGTTTTATATCCGATTCTTTTAGAATTATTCTATTACATTTATTTGCTAATATACTATATAGACTAATATTAATTAGATAGTTGTTTTTTTAATTTTATTTAAAGTCACAATGTAAGATATTTATTCAATTAATACCAAATAAATAGTAAAGTTCAAATAAAAAAATGATCAACATAAACAGATTAAATCGGTCCTAACATTCCACACGTGGAGTACCTGCCAAGTGTAATGAATTCCTATAGAGAATTTCGCACAAGCTTTATCTGAATCCAGGCCATTTAGTTCATGTAACAAACAAATCGCAAATATTCTAAAATATTCTCTGGATCGAGAGGGGAGAATTCTAGCAAAAAGACCACTGTATACAAAAATAATATAAGATTATTAAATGTGTTATGAGACTAAATTTATTTATTGTTTGGCTATATTCCACATATTTTACAATATCCATGTTTAAACTTGGCAAAAAAAGTTCCCCATATTAACACTTATGATTAAAAACAATTTTGATGTTTATTTTACCTTTTATAATACTGTTATTAGTACATTTACGAAATACAATTATGTTTATTTTACCTTTTATTATACTGTTATTAGTACATTTAAAATTAATTAATACAATAATTGAAAATAAAAATAAGGTAAAATATGATAAACATTTTTTTAGTTATTTTATTTTCATGTATCAGGTGAATAAATCCTAATTGCCATTTTCCCCCATATCCGGTCAACAAAGGATAACGCGGATACAATGTTTCTTTATCGCCATTGATTTGATGTTAGACATATTATTCTTATGGCAATGCTTCATAAACTAAAGTATTCCATTATAGAGATATACAGCACGACGGTAAAAGTTTATCACGCGGAAACATGTCAAATTCTTTTATAATCTCCAACTCTCCACTAACCCGGTATTTAACACACGCCTCGACGGGATGGGATAAACGCTGGCAGAAAAACTTATAAACACTTAACCTAGACTGAGAAATAACAAACTCACAGAAAGAACTAGTGAGCCTCATCACTTGAGTCCTATTCCAATCATTTATTAGAAATCCAGCAACCACCTCCCCCCTCCATCTTCATTCACTCGTAAAATGCTCCTGGTACAGTAAAATATAACCCGCCCATCCTATTAATTCCTGATAAATAAGCCAATTTGAAATATTTAACTAATCCAAGGGGCTAGGAACTAATGAAGTAATGAAAACTAAAATACTTTTCTTCTATTTTAAACATTATTTTAAAACTGCATGCTTTAATAGAAATATGATGTAGTTCAAAAGAGAGATTCGAATGAAATCTAAATAAACAGTTCCGACAATAATGTAGATTTAGCATCTTTCTCTGACCTACATTTTCTGATACTGTAAGCTGATACCATACCATTTTGTTAACACTGCCTTCCCGAAAATGATTACTAAACTAATGCCATTTTTCTGGGTTTGCTATATAATATTTACTAAGTTTAATGTCTACCTGAACAAATTAGAAAAAGTGCAAAACAATGCTCTTCGAATAATAACAGATGCTGCAAAATCAACCCCAATCTCAGCTAAGAGATTGAACCACTAAATATCAGAAGAGAGAAATCAACGCTGAAATTTTGGGAAGAGCCTTAAGAATTGATGCTTGCTACTGCGACCGGTACAAAGGGGCCTCATCCCACCTTGAAACCCAAAAATCACCAATTGTTTATGCGGAGGAAATAGATTCAAATATGGTCTGCTACTTGGTCCAGCAGCTGCACTGAAGACACCACACAGTCGTATCTTCTATGTTCTATCAAGCTATGTTTACTTAACCACACCACATAAAAAACGCTCAGCGACCCACACGAATTGAAAGGTGTAGCACTGTAAACAATTACTGAACTACACATTCGGGAAAGCTGGCTTCACATATATACAGATGGTTCAGAGACAATGAATTGCACAGGGACTGGCTACTTTAGCTCAGTCTTCGAGGGCTGTGTACCCGTGGGGCCCAATGCAAGCAATTAAAATGGCGAAATAATAGCTATATACAGGGCAGTAGAAGAGCTCTCCAAAATGGAAACGGTCTTCAGAAAAGCTGTTTCGCCATAATAGCCGATCCAATAGCTCATCGACTGATTGTGAGGCCACAAGATCCTGTCGGATAGCTGTATCGAATATTATGTGTTAAAGGCTGGGAGCTTCACTAAAGTGGATACCAAGTCAGGTTGGGGTAATGGGAAGCGAACGGGCAGACCAACTTGCCAAGCAAGGCGCAGCACTACCTCAACCTAACACCCCCGCTTCGCTAACCTCAGTCAAGATTAAGATCGAAACAACAATTAGAAGCTATACAAGGAATCTACTCTACAACGCTAGCAGAGGGAAAAAATGGGAGTGCCTTGCACATGAGCAGTCCCCCGAGATCTTCCGAGAGGCGAAGCTGTTGCGAGGTTCAGACTCACCACAGCCCATGATTACCTCCAGGCACGTCTGCTTAGAATGGGCATCGCAGAATCCGATAATTGCCCCATTTGTCTTTCTGGTGTAATGGACGGTGCACACTTACGACATTGCATAATAGTAGAATAATTTATATGTTCTTAAGGATATTCCAAACAATGGTGACGATGCAGGTCTTTATTGGGAAGCTCGGCGGCGAATGGCACAAATGCCACGTTCTGGCATTGTATAAATAAAAAAAAATGTTTTTTATTAATTGATCGAGTGAGATCTCATTACGATTATGGATTAATAAATATGAAATAAAATCGGGACGAATATGAAAAACGATCAAATCATTTCACGTACTCGTCCGATTCAAGTCGAAAAATGAATAATAAAATTGTGAAATATAAGCCAGGCGGAAAATTAATTTACCTTCGAAATTAATTTATTTTATCATTGTCCCAATATCTGGGTCATACATTCATACAATTACAATCTGTCAATATTTTTACTTCATCGTCCCTAAAAAAAACATTTCTCTCTCAAATAATAATATTGTTTTTATAACGAAATTTTTTATTTTCCTTTTTTTTTTTTAGTTTTTCGTTCCTAATAAAACATTGTAGAACAAAATGTTTTAATAACTATTATTAAACAATAATAACAACTATTATTAAACAATAATAACAACTAGTATGAAACAATAATAACAACTATTATGAAACAATAATAATAGCAAATGAATTTAAGTTTACATTATGCACACTTATGCAATGTACCATTGATTCTCTCGAAAATAACGCTGATCGTACAGTATATGTCTCTCGGCCATCTGCTATGCGGAATAATTACCATAAGACTGGAATGCATGTTAAAGGTCATCACTTGTCTAATAATTTTCCCCTTCACAGCTTGAGAGAAATTTGGTATCACTCACTTACATTTCTAATGCCTAAAGACTATACAGAAAGAAAATATATTAGGTAATTGAAAGATGGATAATAATCCGTTTACTTAAAATTGTATTTGTGTGTTTGTAGAACTCGCCTTTCGAAATAACTTCAACCTTAGGAATCTTCAGATCGAGTCTTTCTTGAGAAAAAAAAAGTAATAAGATCTCTTTATAAATTTGCAGTAAGAAAATACGGATCCTTCGGAAAGGTAGGGGTAAAATTTGACTTTTAATTTCAGTCGTCATTTCAGAAGTGACGGCGAGATGGAACCGTTTGGGGTCAACGGGAAATGAAATAGAATGAACAAAAATAAATTTCCTTATCTCATCACAACAAGAATAATTTATAAGAAGTCACAACCATTGCCTAACTTTTATTTCAATTAAAATGGAGAATAGTATTTTACCGCATAATAGTAAAAACTATTATGCGGTAAAAAAAATACAGTCGCTTCATTGAAAGAAATCTATAAATAACTGTTTTTTGTTTATAGGGTTTATTTGTTTGATTATTTTACGACACTTTATACCGCTATGGATCTTTGACGAGTATCTGACTGTATAGGCGCGGGACCGTCATTTTAGGTTCCCAACTAAGGACGCGTCAACCGTCCGGACGGTCAACTAAGAGTGTTTTAATCCTTTAAAAAATAAGTAAGGCGACCGGCCGGATGCGAAACCACACTGTTTTTAAGGATTTACGACCTCTTGAAATAGATAAAATAAATGACTTTCCATAAACAACTTAGTCCAAATTAATGAAACATTACATATTTCAAAACATATATAATAAATATTGGTAATGTTACTTTACTACCACTACGTGATATTAGCAGTATATCTGTACGTCTGTGCGATATTACAACCCATTAATAAGTTGAATAGATTGAAGGATTTGGCCTCCACATCCTAAAGAATTGGCGTTCCTGAGTAAAATATCCCGATCCTAGTTGATCATGCTAGATCAAATAAAACTTCTAATGATGTAGAATCGAACCTGAGCCCTGAAGGTTTCATTTTTTTGCTTACTAAACTAACCCGAATCCCTCGGCGACCTGTGGTCTAGAGGTTAGCATAACAGCCAACTAAGCCCAAAATCGCGGGTTCACAGCCCGGCAAGTGGCTCTAGGATTTTTAAAGGGACTAAAAAGTCCTTGGTTATACCGTCCCTCGAAAGGAACTTTAAACCGGGTCCTGAGCCTTTATGATGTCAGATACACATTAAACATCTCTATCCAAATTAAACTTGGATAGGCAAAATTTAGGGCTCCCACTCTAGCATTGTCCGATTAGCCTTAGCAGCATTAAGTGACGTTAAATGAACAAAACAACCCGAATCCCTAAATAATACAGTAGTGCACGTGTTGAATATTATTTAGTAAATGTAATTATCTTCTACCATAATTCCGTTTATTAGTGATCCATATTACAAATGATCAAAGAACTTTCAGAACGAAAATAATGTTATTTAATAAATAATGTTACACTTCTTAGTGTCACATTAAAGTAAAGAAAAATTATGGAAAACTAAAATTAATATCTTATAAAATGAAACTATTTTTTTTTTTATAATCTTGGTCATTTGAGGTAGTTAAACTGCATTGAACTAATACCGATATCTGTTTTAGGACTTACTTCTGTAATTTCCCTAATAATATAATTTTTCTTTCTTTAAAGCGTTGATGAAAGTCGGAGTAATGTTTTGCTACTCTCGTCATATCACTTAAGCCCATACCCGAACTTTTCCAAATATAAATTTAAAAATAGCAAGGGACGGACAGACTATAGTATGCCTTTAGGTAAGGCTTTGTTACAATGCACACCGTTTCCCCTTAAAACTGTTGATGTAGTAAAAATCGAAGCAAAGTTGTTTTCAAGGACAAAAATAAACGAGGATTGCTCAAAAAACGAATAAAATATATACTTAAATTCACAGAATTTTTCATTCCGAATTCACAATATTTTATTCAATTATATGAATAAACTGTTAAAAGAATACACTCATTTAAAAAAAATCAGTCCAGGAATTAATATTTATAGTTCTTGTATATCATATACCTATACTTCTTGTTCAATCATATCCTTGCATATTTAATTCTTAATCAATTCTTTGAATAGTTTTGTCAGAATTTTCCTGTTTTTCTCAATAGCAGAATCTACGACAGGATTCAATATTTTGAAATAGCTTCATCGACCGATAAAACTTCTTAGACAGGAATGGAGTCTGGAGGAGTCGGTGAATTCAATATTTAATAACTTTAGCAAGAAATGTAGACGCCCAGTGTCGAGATAGTGAGATGTTATTCTGTGGTTCAATGGCGTCCTCTGACACCCTTCTTATTGGAGACTATTTCGGAATAAATTGAATAATAGTACCAGGGAGAGATTATTTCCTTAAATATTTTTGAAAATCATTTATTTAAATATTGAAAAACCTGCACCACTACAACCCATGGAGGAGTTGGTTCATTAGATGGTAGAGACTATACTGTTTCATGGAAAAAGTTGTGCAGGTAGGTGATTTTACCGAGATCTCGCTCAATCACCAGGTTTTCCTCTAAGTAAGGGTACCCTCTTTATAGAAGCTGAATCCCAGAGGGTCCAATCATGGTTATTAACAGATTAAATGATTTATATGCCACTGCCGGATTCGAACGCTGGTAACTCAGCGCTGCACCACTCCCCATTAGTCATATAAATAATTTAATATAAATTTTGTTTTTTGTTATTAACATCATTGACGTGGTGATATAGAAACTATGTAGTTATTATTAACCGTCAGTACTCACATAGTTTTTCTTACACAAGTTCTGACACCCTTCCCACGGGCCACCTAATATAAAAACGTACAAACAAACAAACGTATACAAACAAAACAATATGTATATGTATAGACCTTCTTGCATTGCCTATAATCAATAACTATTTTATCAAATTCCATCAAACAAAAAAATAAAAATTAGATTAATACAGGAAGAAGTAAAAATTAAAAACATCAGGCATATTTCTAAGTACAATTGAAAAAACAAGAAAACAAATTTTAAAGAAGTAAATACCTTCGTTCTTTTCTGATGCCTGATTGCAGCGTTAATTTCCTCGTGAAAGATCCACATATTCCTGTTGAAATATCAAAATAAACCATTTTAGATGTTATAAATTCTTGAGTTTATCAGGATCCGGTTAACAAGCAGTTTATTTTCGCAATCAGCAGGCTGTTGAAGGACTCTCACGCGATAGCCCCGCTTTACATTAATATTTATTACCTATTTATGGCATCGTTAAATAATACAGCCCTAAATCCGTATACCTCTTTTGTATTTACTTCCAATTAAAATGGCCGGACAAAAGAATCGATCTGAAGCGACAATACCTACGTTAATTTTTGTTGAATGGGTTTGGAGTGCTTACTGTTTCTGACTTGTGAGTCTGTTAGTTTGTTGATAGGATATGTGCTTCATTTGATCTTCATTGATGAATACTTTATTTTTCTGTTTTCTTTTTGTTTATCCTCTGAATATGTCTGAATTGCAGAAATGATGAGTAGTTGGATATATTTTTAATAATTACTGGTTTCCCTGAATTTTTACGGAGGAGGAAATATTAAAAAACATTTTATTATTATAAAAGCAAATATTTTTATCTATTTCGCTGGTTTATTAGTACCAAATTAACAAGATACAACATTGAATTACACAGTAAAATAATAGGATATACATTAATATCAATTTATTATTATTCACACACACAAACACACACACACACACACACACACACACACACACACACACACATACACACACACACATACACACACACACACAAACATATAGTCTTCATAGAATAATTAGTACTAAAATTCTCTAAACAGAATCCGAGAATCGAACGTTTAGTGTGCGGAATAGTTTAACACTTTGTTAAGGGAAGTAAATAATTTACTTGCCTATGTATACTTTTTTAAATTATCTGAATAGGTTTTCTGAATTAAAAACAATACTGCATACAAGATATGCAGGAAATTACTGTTACATTTCCCGGTCAAATGGTTTGGAAGCTAGGTGTTGACAAATAACGGACAAAGCATATTCTTTGTCCACAAAGAATCCCTCATTTTATTTATCGCGAGGCTTAAGATTTGCCTACTTTTAGTGAAGAAGTAGGTGGAGAATCTTGCCAAAATACGGGGAAGGTTATTTTTTCAATGTAACAATGTAACAATACTACCATGATATAGGATCCCGGATTCTGACAGATCTCAACTCAAGTATTCTTCCATTGAATGACTGTCCCTTTTGAATTCGAGCAAGGTTTAACATGGTCCTAAAATAAGTCAACTTCCTATTATAAGAATTATAGATAGTCAAAGTGTCGACGAGATTTCTGTCAATATTATGGAATTATGTACGTGCCTATTAAAGGCAGAATCAAAAATTTCTGAATTAAATTACAACTATATTTTGATATGTAATTTTCTTGCATCAGAGTGGAGTGGAGTGTTCAAGCACGAAGTTGCCGTTCCAAAGTTCCCGGGTTCAAATCCGGCTACTTGATAGATTAGTTGGGATCTGGAGTCCTCCTAGATTTCACCCAGCCTAACGGGGACACCCAATTAGGGGGAAAACTTGGCGGATGAGCGAGATCTCCGACTTCAACTTATGAATTTCTCTTGTTTATCGATAATTGAAGATTAATAATGATTATATGTGGGTGTAGGTATAAATAAAGGCAAGAAACCCTTTTTTTAATGAATCGAAGTCGCTCATTTTATCAATTTTTTTTTTTTATGCTTACATGAAAAATATGACTTTCATATTCATATATTTTTTACCACCTAAACGACTACGCTTTACATGAAGTAAGGATGCTTTTGAAAATAAATCACCCCATAAAATACGTCTTATTTTCATAGTATATCATTTCACCTTGTTATATGAAAACATTCAGAATTGAGGATAAGGATTTGGCAACATGTTGTAAGGTATACGAAAGATCAGAAAATCAAAGATACTAACGGGAGCTCTGTCAACATTATGGAAATATATATATACCTCATTGTATAAAATACGCAATGCGACATAAACGATGGCAGTTTCCCTCTACCTCAGCAATATATTGTGGATCCTCTGCTAAGCTCTTGGGATAGTTTTCCTTATGATTGGACGTCCTGTACCCGTCTCGGAATCTATGTCGCTAAAAGATTGTAAGGACATTTCCTGAATGATGATATCCTTGCATAGGACATCACAAAATACTATATATCACTCCTTTTATTTTATTTATTTTTTTTACTGAAAGGTGGCCTTAAAAGTTTATGAATATGTGCACTAGCAATAACCGCTAATTCAATAAATTAAAAAAAATTGAAATATAGTAAAAAATGTAAGGGAAATATGCTTAAGTTGAATTGAAGGTTTCAGGATTAAAATTGAATAACTCCAAATTAAAAAAAAAATTGCTTTATAACATTTATCGGTAATATTTTCTAGCAATGCTGTACGCATCCGAAACTTCAGGTTTAGAACCGGACTAAAACCATGAAAAATAAATATGGGCGAATTGTCGTGTTAAACAAAATTGTTTGATTAAACTCGCGGAAAATGTGAAAAAGTAAATTTTTGAAATTTCAGAGCTATCCTCTATTCATCCTGAATGCCTTTTTGTAATCGGATGTACAGAGAAATGCAAAATTGGTCCGCATTTCGTGTTAATGGTTTTAAGATTCAAAATACGAAAAGAAAAATCTTTTGAAACATCTAATGGTACTTTTTAATCGCTGCTTAATTATACCGACTCTTGCTTTCCAAATGTTTGTTTTAGTTCAAACCAGTTAAACCCACTGTGTATTACACTTGGTTTATGTTAATCAACTAGAGAACGTATCATCAGAAAAGATCCCTTCGTTAAAATCGGGAATCTCTCCGATTCTTCTTCATTACCTGAAGTTTATAATATAAATCAAAGAATTCCTACTGCTTAAGAAGATCATTAAAATCATTGAAAAATCTTAACGAAGAAAAAGTGTTATTTTAAAACAAATTTTCTGCATCCCTCTCTCTTTGGGAAATATCATTAAACACAACTGATCCGGAAAATAAAACCTTACTATTACCGCATAAAAAAGGCAGGAAAAGAAACGAAAATCGCCGGAATTTTTTAACGAGATAATCGACAGAGATAGTACTCGTATGATTGCTATAGAGGGCATAGATGAGGATTTCTGCCAATATCACAGCAGGAAAGTTTTTGCACCAAAATTCATTGTAACGATTCCAAGAAGTGAACAGGAATTCTGCCTGCCACAGCCCGAAGTGTGCTGATGCAATGCATGTCAATGTAATCAACATTGAACATGTTATTTAAAATTAATTATAAATTAATAGCTAATAGTTTCATGAGAGCCTAAACAATCCTCGTCAATTTCCTTTTGTAAACGTTTTGAATCTGTTCATAAAATAACCATTACTCTTTAAACAGCATTGTTTTCGTTTCATTAAGGTTAAGATCCTGATTGGAATTTCCTGGAACAATTGATAAAAACGTACCAATATTATTCCTTGCTAGGTAATTTTTTTTTATTTTCGTAGTCTCCATCATGTAGTGAGCCCCAGACCACTCATAGGATTTAGGGGTGAAGGTCTATAGTATTCTTTAATGAGAATCTGCAAATATCTAATAAATCATAATAATTCAGGTGATCATAATTTTTTTAGCTACCGTGAGTGAATTTTGAGAATTTTATTTTTGTGATATATTTATTTACTTTGGTGAAACTCTATTTTATACCAGTTGTTAATCGAAGAAACTATTATATACCGCTCCAAAATGAATAGGGATATTGCTAATTTGTTAGTATTAACTACAAAAGAGGCCTTCTCTACTTTTTAAATTTGCATAGAAATCCATTGATTTCCCATCTTTACTTTGCTTTCTTCTTTTTTTTCTCCATTCAATTCTTTTCTACATTTGGGTTGAAAATCCATGATTTCTGGTCCTGTTGGTCTTGTTTTAAAATTATTTTTTATTGTTCATTCTGTCATAATTTTTCCTCTTCTCCTCATTTTCCACTCCGCTATTATTTTAGTTGATCTACCTTTCCTTTTTTTTTAACGCCCAAACCAATATAATTTTGTTTCATTAGTTCTTGTGAGATTATGCCTTCTAATCGCCATTTTCAAATAATCAAATCCTTTCATTTTTAAACATTTACCATCTGGATCTTCTCGCCTCATCTCTTTTTGAGATAAGATTTATATTTAAAAAAAATAACAGTAATATATTCAACCACGTCAGTAGATATTGAGGACTACATCAAGTTAGTTTAGGAATCTTGAGATCCTTAGTTCTAGAGGAAGGACTAGAGGAAGACATGAGACGATTCCCATCCCGAGCCAAGAGCTGAGGCTTAGACAGCCAATTTGGCTGTGCTCAGGAAGCAGAAACTTGGCCCCATCGACCAGGTGGAGCTTACAAACTAACGGTCACAAATGATTCCACCAAACGCTTTAAACTCCCCAAGAAGCTATACACACGCTCTGTTTAGTTAATTGTCTTACTTAGTGACACAAACTACTCCCGCGGAACACTTGAGTTCATAGCCGCCAGCCCAAGTTTCCCTTTTAGCCTAATAATCATTATTACCTCAAGGCGAAGTTGGGTAGTGGATAGCCTCCCGCTGCTTCGGTGTGAGTAGTGTCTGTGGCTTTTGGATCGTTTTCTTGTTTAGTCTTTGTCGTTTCGTCAAGATCGTTTCACCTTGTATGTAAGGAAATCGGTTTTTATATTTTAATATAAATTATTTTGATGTCGGAGTGGAGTGGCTCAGTGTGTGAAATGCTCTCTTAAAAACTCTGGATTCAAATCTGGCTATGAAAGATAAATTATTTAACTTGATAACGAGTTAAAGATTGGTCCTTTAACTTTTGGGATAATTATATATCAGAATTGTTTCTTTCTTTTATATATGTGTAACAGTAGCACTTAGTGTTGCAGCATCCCAAGCCTATTTCTTCATGGGTCTGATAGGTCATTTCCGTTTCTTACATTTGCTATCATCACTTCGATTATAATTCTGTTTGCCAAATAATTGAAGTGATCGTTGAAATGCTCTCCTAAAAGCTCACACCAGTTCACTCAATTAACAAATCGTAAGTTGTTGGCGTAAGTTGTTGAACCACAAATGTTTTCTTCTTCTGGATCCACGTTTGCTCTCTATCTCTTTGACTATTAATTGAAGTGTTCTTATGGTATCATATGGTAGTTGTGCTTTTTATTTTTCTTTTCCTGTCCGCTCTAGTACTTCGCGTTGGTGATGTGTTCTGTGAACGAGAACGAGCCTGCATATCCATCCACATCTCAAACGCCTCTAGCCTTTTCATTATTGTTTCCGTCAATCCCATGCCCCTGCAAAGGGAAATATACATAAGAGTAATTGTATGAATATTGATGAGACTTTCTCAGTACGAACACGCTGGTACAGTAGTTAAAATAGGACAAGTCGTGTACTATAAAGCAGTTCATTTCCTAGAATCGTGACCTAATTTAGAGTATACGAGAATTACTCCGTTTAAAATATTGAATTTAATCTCTAATTTACATAAATTACTATTTGAGATCATGTATTCAGGCGAAATCCCCTGTCCGTAACAATTAGTTAAGAAGATAATGCTATGATATTTACTGATTGTCCAAATGGAATAGATTTATTTTCATATGTACCTTTTTGTCATATGTATATAATAAATGTCTATTTATATAAACAGATCTTCATCTTCCATCACAGTTTTTAAATGATCATAAATTCATATATGGCTTCTATGAATCGAGAGAAACAAATGACTTTTTTTTTGTTTTTTATCATAATCGATACTAGTGTTATTATTTGCGACACCATATTAATGCAACCATTATTTACAATCCTTTATTGCATTGTTTAGCTTATAATTTTATTTAATTGTATACTTTAATATATTGCATTATTTAAAATTGTTTGAACTAGTTGGAAATACACACCATGCTTTTTACAATTTAGTCTTATCATTCTGATTCGCATCTTATCCTAATGCATCTAATTTTCATTACCTTGTGCATTTGAGGTTTCACTATCCGATCCATACTTATAAACAATACCTTGTCTATCAACTTCAAAATTAAAAAAAGAAAAAATCATTTTGGTACTGAATTTCTTTTTAATAATAATATACAACTTAATTAAAATGAACAAACTATTAACTTGTATGATTTTAAAAATTATTTTAATTTTTCTATAATACAATTAGAGATACTTAGTTTCTCGTGACCCTCCAGCTTATTGGTCATTAGAAAATATCATTTCGATACAATTTTTGCATACAACTATAGATCTATTTAGTAATGTTTAATAATAAACTTCTCAATACGATATAATTAGTGAGTATTTGTATGTTCATTCCTGGAACATAGTTTTAAGATTTTTAATGAAGCATTAAATTATTATTATTCAAGTCACTAAAATAAATGTTCCTGATATGATTTATTTATCTATGATGCATCTAGGGTTTGATTATTTATGATTATAATTTGACAATCGGTAAAAAACTTCCAGAAAATTTTATTTTAATTTAACATATTCTGAATCGAAATTGAGAGTTAAATTAAAGAACCTAAAGTGATAATACTTTAATTAATGTTATTATTTAATATTTAATAAGTTATTTAATATTTAAGTTTTTAAAAAATAAAATAATGGCTTGCACTAATATTATGGACCAAACTTTTTTTAAAAAAAAAATTGGAAAATAAATTATATATCAGTTGTAATTAGTGATTATTGAGATTTTTTTTTGTTATGATCTTCTATTTTATGAGTAATATTATACATCATATTATTATTATATATTATTTCAGAGAAGTTTTAGTATTCTATCATAAAGTAAGTTTGTTAAGTCATAAAGTAAGTTGTAAAAAAAATAATAAACTTCTAAGTGTCTATTTACGAGATAATATCTACAAAGCGTTCCGGAATGACACTTAACATTATCTGAGGAGGCTATCTGTTTACACGAGGCCGAACCCCACTTTATCCGCTCTTAGTGTCTATGACTTGTATCTCTTCACTTTGACTTGGCTCACTGTCCGTCATGTAACCACTAGGTCGTTTTTCAAACCTTGTAACCTGTGCTTGTTTGTGCAGGGTGATTTGTGATGTGTACGAAGAGTAACCACTTTATTGTACCAACCACCCTCTCTGTTTGAACATAAAACTTCCCGGTACAAAATCAATTGTATGAGCTTAAAACAACAAGAACAACAACAACAACAACAAAACATTGGTTGAGAAAAGATTTGTCCAGGGCCGGGATTCGAACCCGGGTCTCCCACGTATCCTTCGTGGTGCTCTCTCAAATGAGCTGACCTGGTTCGTACCACGGTCTGACCAATCCAATCTCTTCACCGACCCCATATCCCCGTGTTCTCGCAATTTTGCGATGTATACAAGGGGGAAAATGTTCATTGAACATTACTTAATTAGGATCTTGTTGACATACGTCATTATATTATTTATAATTTTTTTTTATTAATTGTTATAATTTTTAAATATTTAGTTTTACTGTCACAATATTTACCATTTTAATTAAAGATGAAAAAAATTACAGGTAAGAGAAAGATAACAACCATAAAGGTGACTTTTAAATGGTCTTGTACCTCCTCCCCTCTGACTAGTATTCACGCCCCGCAGATTGAGAACCCCTGATAGAGTAGCTTGGGGCTTCTGCAAATTATTTTTTTTTACAGCCGGAATCGAACCCAGGTGCTCATCTCAGCAACTCAGTTGTACGCAATGAGATCCCTACTCCTAAACCTTTATAACTAAATTTAATAAAGTAATGAATTTAAAATTATTTATAATTTTGTGGTGATCTGTATGAATTATTATTAAATTATTAAAGATTTATTGTGAACTTTTAGCTTATAAGAAGTATTATAGATTTAAGCTTTGACAATTGTACCATTGACCTGCAATGTTTGTAATGTTGGATCTGCGTATGTTTATTATATAACGACTTGCCATTGGTCGGACGATGTCTAGGAGAGGGGAGATTGTAAATTTGGGCCTATTACAGAGTTTTATATTCCAACACTCTCATCTCAGACCCCAGCTAGACAGGTGCCCTACTCATCTCTCTCTCTCCAGGCTTGTATCAGACATAATTATTTGATGTATGAATCTTTTAGTTGCATGTGTATGTATGTATATATATAAATATTGAGAAATATATTTTACTTTGGGTCCCTTAAATTTTTGTTTTTGACTAATTGCTTCTCCTACTTCGATCCACGAACATTTAGAGCCCATTTTATATATATCAGGGAGAAGGGTCAAAACAATTGGTAGCAGAGCGTGGTTCGGGAAAAATTAATTAACGTGGTGTTTAAATATTAAATAAATTGTGGTGATTAAAATTTGTGAATATTGAATTTGTGGGTAATATTTTAAATAATTAATAAAAAGGAAAAAATTTTGTCTTCGTAAATTATGAATGATTATGAAAAATAATTAATATTTAAAAGGGACTATAATAATAATGAAAAATAATTTATCGTCGTTAAATATTGATAAAGAATTTGAAAAATAATTAATATTTGAAAGGGACTATAATAATAAGGACAAATAAAATATCGTCGTGTAATTATTGATAAAGATTTTGAAAAATAATTAAGATTTATAAGGGACTATATTAATAAATAAACATTTTTTTTTGTCGTCGTGAATTATGGATAAAAAGTAAGTTTTATATGGGACTATATTAATAATAGAAATATAAACAATTTTGTCGTCGTTTAGCTATTGAGAAAAATTTTGAAAATTTATAAATATTTAAATGGGACTATATTAATATTAATAATAATAAAAAATAAAGTGTCGTCGTTATATGTTGATAATAAAATATTGTGTCGTCGTTAAATATTAGTGAAGAATAAATTTATGAGAATTGTTGTATTACTTCGAATTAATAATAATAATCATTGTGATGAATTATCTTATAAATATTCAGTCCCCATTTCAGTCCCAAGATTGATCACCGACGACGTTTTCTAATTGATTTTTGACCTTTGAGTCAGTTGAGTTTGGTATTAAAGTAGATGTGTCCCTATGTGTCCCGATTTGAGTCCCTATTGAGGTCCCGAATTAGGTCCCATTTTGAGTTATATTGATAGTGCCCGTGCGTCCCAGAAATTAAAGGTCCCAAATTTGAGTGTTATTTTGATATTGCCCGTGTGTCCCAAATTAAGGTCCCAATTTGAGAGTAATGTTAAATTTGCCCATGGTGTCCCAATTAAAGAAAATTAGTGATTGATAGGAAATATATATATATATACCTATGATTTTTTTTTGACTTGAAAAAAAAATTAAGGAAATGAATAGTGAATTTAAATAAGTAAATAGAGAGTAAATTACTGAAAGAGTCTCATACAGGCCTGTTGTCTTTGAGTATCCCAATGTAGCACTGAGAGAGCAAATATATTGTAAGATGAAGAATATTTACACTAGTGAAAGTTATTGTTATCTGGAGAGAGATAAGAAATAATCTCGAACTTGGCCTACTGTGTTTTGTATCAGTATTCTATGAAGTAAATATTGTAATAGAGTTTAAATATCTTGTAATGTGAAATTGATTCTTTTTTTAAGTTTCAGATTTTTAAATATATATATATTGATACATATGATATTGTAAGAAGATAATGATACAAGATGAGAGATACTTTATTTTGGTTTGATTTCAGAGAAGTATTTTATAGATTTTTATTTTTTGTAACATTGATTTATTTTATTGATTATCTATAGATATAATATGTTATCTTGTATGTATATGTTGTATGAAAGGAATTTGTGATTTATGTTTGTAAAAATGTTGTAAATTTGTTATGGGCAACGAAGAAAACAAAAATAATAATGGCCAAGTTTCTTCGAAATATTTTATTTGAGTATGTTATGATTATGTAATATATGATATTATTAGTATGAACTTATGAATTATGATTATGTTTGGTATAGAAACAATTTAATTAATTGATTGAGATATGATATGATTATTGACCATTTGATTATATTTTGGTATAGGAAAAGGTTTAATTAATTTAATGATATTATGATTATGTACAAATTAATTGATTAATACTATGATTATGATGATTATGTACAATGTAATCAAAGATGTTGACAGGCATCTTGTGTTATCAAATGACAGAAATTATCCAAGTTTAATTTACAGATAGACCAGATTGTTGATCGTGCGCGACCACGGTAAACTAAATTTTGATTCTCGATCTTCTATCATCGATCCAGAGAGAATCCAGAGATCTTGCAGGAACGTCTCTAGGAAAGAAAACTACGAGCCAGAAAACGTCGAGACTGGACTTCAGGGACCAACACTTCACATCAAGAAGACACAAGTATTTGTAAATTATTTAGTTTTTGTATAAATTCAATAATTGATATGGGGAAAGTTAAATAAGTTTTAGTTTTACTAATTGATAAATGTAGAAAATTGTAAAATTTTTTTTTAAGATGTTGAGTGAAAATTAATATGAGAATCATTAAAAACAAAAAAAAGAAAGTGAAAATAAATAAAACTGAAGTTTTTTTCACATGTATTTAAGTTGATTTTCGGCTTTGCCAAAAGCAAGATCAACTTATATAGATGTTTTTTTTGTTTCAGTAGTAAAAAAAAAAAAAAAAATATATATAATAAAGTAAAACATTAATTAATAATGAATTAAAAGGGACTGAATTATTTTTGAAGTTGAATTGTGTATAATTGAATTGAATTTATGGATATTAGGAATTTAGAATGAATTGAATTGTCTAAGAATATTGTTAAATTTTAGTAATTGGATACTTTATTTTGTAGAGAGTTGAAAATTTTGGAATTTTTTTTTTGAAAAAGTGGATTGAATATTATGAATATTTTGAATTTGAAATGATTTGAGTATTGGTATATTAAGTATATATTACAGAGAAATCTTGAATTGTAAAGAAAAATTTTGATGATGGATTTTAATTCAGTAATTAATTCATACGCGTCTTCGTGTTAAAATGTGCAAGTGGTCTCTAGATTTAAGATAATTTTAGTATTATTAATTTAGAATAATTTGTGTTTGTATTGGGTGATATGTATATATAAATCCAATAATAATTATTAATCACCACATATTACACCCCACACTTCTATTTTATGGGCAGAAATTTTGATGGTTAGTTTCCATAAATTAAGGGTCCCACATTTTCCTCCGATGTGCTTTTTCCTGTAATTTGATGATTAATTTGACCTTGGGTCCCTTCTGTGGCGTGGAAAGGATTTGTGGAGTATTTGTGTCCTTCCTATAAATGGCACGGGCTAACTGAATGAATGGCAGACCCATTCATGAGGTTAATCCTGTTGGCCTGATCCTGTCGGAAGATGGTCCTGGTCTGGGCATCGGGTGGCCATTTTCCATACCCTTCCTGGGGTAGGCGTGCGGCACGATTCCACCCTTTTCCACCCTCGGCATTGACACACATGGACGACTTGATAAAAAATGTTTATGTTGAGATGATATATATATACATATTTTTTGGTGTGTGTGTCTACCATAGATATAGCACTTCTAGCATATAGACAAGGCAATTTGCACATCGAGTTTTGATAACTGCCCATGTTATCTGTGTTTTCATCGCATATATGTTCAATCAAAAATTGAAGTCATCAATTTTTTTTTCTCAAGAGGGGGGGTAATGTGGTGATCTGTATGAATTATTATTAAATTATTAAAGATTTATTGTGAACTTTTAGCTTATAAGAAGTATTATAGATTTAAGCTTTGACAATTGTACCATTGACCTGCAATGTTTGTAATGTTGGATCTGCGTATGTTTATTATATAACGACTTGCCATTGGTCGGACGATGTCTAGGAGAGGGGAGATTGTAAATTTGGGCCTATTACAGAGTTTTATATTCCAACACTCTCATCTCAGACCCCAGCTAGACAGGTGCCCTACTCATCTCTCTCTCTCCAGGCTTGTATCAGACATAATTATTTTTATTATTATCCTCTCTCTCAGTTATATTAATATTATTTAAGCCCGAGTCATAAGATTTATCACCGACGATTTGGTGTACCATAGATTTATTTAATATTTCTGACATTTTATCTATTCTTTCGTCCATAAATTCATTAAATTTTCCTAATATGGCTAGTTGATAATTTAACGCTAAATTTTGTTTTACCAATATCTTATCTTTTAATTGTATGCTCTCAATAACAAGTTGTTGAGTCTCGTCGATTCTTTTTAAAAGTTCCTCCATTTTATTACAGAGTTTTATATTCCAACACTCTCATCTCAGACCCCAGCTAGACAGGTGCCCTACTCATCTCTCTCTCTCCAGGCTTGTATCAGACATAATTATTTGATGTATGAATCTTTTAGTTGCATGTGTATGTATGTATATATATAAATATTGAGAAATATATTTTACTTTGGGTCCCTTAAATTTTTGTTTTTGACTAATTGCTTCTCCTACTTCGATCCACGAACATTTAGAGCCCATTTTATATATATCAGGGAGAAGGGTCAAAACAATTTATATTATTTTTATATTATATTATATTTTATATTATAAACTCTCAATTAAAATTAACTTAAGGAATAGATACTGATTAATAAATTAGTTTTTGTATTAAGCAGCAGGCTGGAGGTCTTGTGCTGTTTGTATGTTTGTATTTGATTTTTCTTTTTATCTGTCGATGTAAGGCTGGTTATTTTGTCTTCCACTCCTTGATTTATACACTCATTTTTATCTTTTATTAACATTTAATTAGATTTTATAATATATTCGATTGAATTGCATGATGAATACATATAAAAATGATATACAGATTTAAAAAAATAAATATAAAAATAATAAATAAACTAAAAATTAAAATAAATAAACAAAAAAATAATGTGTAAAGAAAAAAAATGAAAGGGAGTCATAATTATTGATATTTTTAATGAATCCTTCTTTTGACAAAAGCGATCTATTTTTTTCTCATTTTCCGTAACTGTTGGCACTGTAAATATTTATTGTTATTGGTATTGTATTGTAAATAAAGGTGAAATTGATTTTATAAATTTTAACGTTCTATACTGATAAAGCGGGAATTGAAAATGTATTTTTTTTTTGTTCTCGCGCTTATACCGCGGAATATTCCAATAGTAGCATAGCTTCAAACATGCAGTTTTCGTTTTAAATTTATTATTATTATTTAATTTAATTTATTTTTTTATTACCTTTTTTAACCAATACAAAAATGCATTAACTGAACACGGCTTTGAGAACAATATTACCCACTATAGTACGGAGCTCATAGCATTATTACTTTGAAAAATAAATCATACCAAGATTATAATCTAATCTATTAATTACCCCTAATCTTGCAGCCTTATTTACAATTTATTATTATTGCCCTGGTTGGACACGACATTAAATTTCTTTTTAACTAACAACGAACCATAAACCTTAGTCTCATAACGACTCTCTATTAAAACAATTTATATTCGAACCGTTCCCATATTTTTATTGGCAGGAATATTTCTTTGTTCCGCTTGCTTTCACAACTGGAGGCGCAGGAATCTTCAAGGTTTCCCATATCTTATCCTTTTGTTACTGAATGCTATTTACGTCACCAACGAAGTTACCCGCAATCTTAATGAAACCTGCTACTATCTAAATTATCAGTTATTTTACCAACAAGTACCAACAGTTCTTAGTGTTGCCTGACACCTTGGAAAAAACATACTGCGTATAAGTGTTGCCTTATCTTGAAGAACTGGCTGCGAGATGAAGAGAAAGAGCAAAACAAACTTTGTCTTCTTTATTAATTTTACTTTTTTATATAGATTCTTCATATTCAATCAGAGTTCGTATCTTAAATCGTTATTTTAATTTATATTTAAATATATTAACATTTAATAATAAATATACATATAAAGGGTCTCCCATTTCAAGTGGATCAAATGTTTTTAAATTTTAAACGAAACAAAATTCAGAAGATCTATTCAGGAAAAAGTTGTAGTTACCCAGGCCTAGTTTGAAGAAATAAAAAAAAACATTTTTTGTTTTTTCACTTTAAATGGTCAATATCGACCTTTAAAAAAATGTAGTTTCCTCTTGACCCCCATTTATTTTTATTTTTCTGAAATGTACAATCCAAAACATGGAAAAAATGTATGTAACATTTTTTTCTATCTTTCATAGTTCAAGTAGAAAAAGCATTTAAAGTTGACTACTTTAGTATTCCTCCTTTGCGATAAAACGTAATGTAGCATTAAGTTATTTTATTTAAGAGTTTTTAGTCGAAATAACTTACTAATCAAGGTATTTTGAATCTTTCAGAAAATGTCTTGACACTTAAAAACCTTCTGAGCAGACAGCATACTGAAGTAGTGAAATTCAGATACTTCTTCTACTTGACCTATGAAAGATTGAAAAAAATGTTACGTACTTTTTTTTCATGTTTTGGATTGTACATTTCAGAAAAATAAAAATAAATGGGGTTCAAGAGGAAACTACATTTTTTGAAGGTCGATATTGACTACTTAAAGTGAAAAACAAAAAAAAAATGTTTTTTTATTTCTTCAAACTAGGCCTGAATAACTACAACTTTTACCTGAATCGTTTTTCTGAATTTAGTTTTGTTTAAAAGTTAAAAACGTTTGATCCACTTGAAATGGGACACTCTGTCTATATATATTTTCATTTTTCTCGACCATCTTCTGTTATACCTTTACGCTGTTACTCCACAAATGAGAAAAAATGGTATAATACTAACCTTTCTGTAAAAAAAACTGTAGCTTGTATGATTTTACGAATAATTCGTTTTTAATGCATGAATAGAACTGGCTGATATCATGATTGTTTTGTATTGTTTACTTTTTTTAAATTTTTAATTTAGATTTCCGATTATCCATTTGGCTTTTGCTGTTAAAATTATATTTCAAAAGAAAACATTAATGTGTACTCAATTACATTTTAAACATTTACGTTAAGGCGTAGTGATTTATTTTAATGCTAATATGTTTTATCATTTATAATCTATGCATCCAAAAATCTGTTTAATGCGACACAATCCTTTTTGTACCTTTTCTTTCTTTTTTAAAGTTATATTTATGTTTTTCACTGATTTGAGAAACGGTTAATTCTCTTCCATGTGTTTTATAATATCTGGGCAGTAGGTATTGGTAAATCTATTTGTATTGTAATATTTTCTAGAACCATTCCCTTTTATCATATATTCAATCGCTTCAAACCCTCTCATACCCCTTACACTGATGTAACATGAAAAACCAATCAAATTTACTTAATTATTTTTTTTATATCCGCATTTTGGAGGATCTACATTTTTGATTTTATTTTATAACAGTATCATGAAAAATAAAAGGAAGTGAGAAAGATTTAGTGTAAGGTAAACAAATCAAACCGCGAATTTACGAATAATTATGGGAGTTTCATTTTCATCTGACAACGGTTGTGGGCTTATAGAAAAATCATGTATATTTTTTCTCGACTGAGAATTGGAACTAATTCCCTATAACTATTAGAACTCAACCTTCCTTATATTGTTGCGCCGTGTTCAGTGGTTTATAACAGTGTAGATAATTTCTATTAAATTTTATGTAAGATTCTGGTTTTCGGAATTTGATAAAGCAACATTCATAAATGTTGATAATTTAAACCAAATAATATATTAGTAATCATAAACTGATAAATAAAACAAATACAACAAAAAATATGCTAATATTTGTGAAAATGTAGAATGATAAATCAAAAAATAGAAATACAAAATTTAAATAATGTGGTAAACATTAAAAAAAACCTGTACCACTACAACCCATGAAGGATCTGGGGCTCAGTACATGATAGAGACTGTACTGTTTCATGGACAACGGTTCTGCAAGGAGGTGACTTGTCCTAGATCACGCTCAACCGCCAGATTTTCCCCCTTATTTTGGGTACCCTATTTTTAAAATATCTTATAGAGGCTGGGTGGGCTCCAGGATCCTATATTATGGTCCATCTCCCGCTGCAAGCAGACTAAATAAAAGTCATGGACTGCAGCGGGATTTGAACCAGGATTTCCGGCATGGCAGCTCAGTGCTCTACACTGAGCCACTCCGCTCCTTTAAACATTAACATATATATAATACCGTTCATACTTAATTAGTATTGATATCAATATGCGTAAAACAATTAAAAATATAAACCTACAACATTTCCATCATTGACACGAGCTATATGCTATGAAATATTTAAAATAGTGAACAAGATTATAAAACCATTTCGATAATTAATTATTAATTCTTTAACTATTAACTGATAATCTTGTTATCTGTGTGTGTAACCAGTCAATACACATGTTGGAATTTTAGTTCATTAGGCCAACTCTGTTGTATCAGTGTCAATATTAATATTTTTTCCAACATAGTATTTTAAAATATCTATTATATGTGGTCTATTTAACAAGAAAATAGATAAAATGTTCTTAAAAATACATTTATACAGTTTAGTTGGGTTCCTATTAACTAAATGAAATTATTTTCTTCCTTATTTAAATGTTCATACAACAGATATGTATCAAATCTTCAGACAAGGCTGGAAGTTAAAAAGAACAGTTTTAAATTAGTATTTTAAACTTTGTTTGTAATTAATGTGTTTGATTTTGAACAATAGAAAATGTAATATTTAGAGAATGAGATAGCTCGGTTTAAAATGTTCTGTTGCTGTGCTGTAGATCTCGTCTTTGAATACAACTGTGACCAGTAAATTATTAAATCTGTAATCAGCTGTAGATGAACCCTGTGGGACCAACGGATCTTTCTGGGGATCACCCAGCCTCTTTTAGAGTTTAATTGGGAAAAAACCTCACGTTTATGCAAGATCAGGCTAAAAACAACTACCTGTCTAAGAAATATTACGGTCTCTTTTGTACTGAAACTTTCATGGGTTGTAATTTTTTCTTTTCATTAGTTCTGTATATCTGTATTTTTCTTCTATTAATAGGTACCATAATTCCTCAGTGTCTTCCTGAATTCACTTATATAAGTCTCTCCTTGCTGCTGCGTAGTCGTGTTTTATTTCTAATTATTATTACAGATTATTAGAGAAACGCGGTTTACATAGCGGTTTTTTCTTTCATGTTATATCAAGCTTAAAATTTAGCCTTAACTGGTCCACGAAATGTTTAAAGAGACTTAGATGTAGATAGATCTCTGATGTTATCAACAGAGTACCCGCTGTCAGTCAGTAAATTTGATAAGGAGACGTTTCGTCTCGGAATGGAGCGCATAAACTGCTTGGCTAGGACTCATGAATCAGTGGGTAAAAAAGAGTTAAAGAATAAGCATCCCTGGCGGTCAAGTAGCAAATTATTTTCTAATTTTTGCTTCTAATAGTATTTTTACTCTCTAAATTTTGTAATTCTACTAGTATAATTTGTATTTTGAAACGATTTAACATAATAATAATGCGTTGTTGATTTTTCTTCTCCAACAACCTTTCAACTATGCTTTAGTTCGTTAGGATAGATAGATAGAAATTTCATTAGTCTTTGGGGCTTCCCCATACAAATACAAATACAACGCTTTAACATATTTTCCGGTATTGAGATCTTTTTTTTTTACAGACCTTTCTCTTGGAAATATTTATTGCTCTAATAGTGCATGTGAAAGCTATTTTACAATGGATTGCTTAGTATTCGTCTTTACTTACTCTTAAGCAGCAAATATTTTAGATTTTCAAGTTTCAACAGATGTTTCGAAATGGTTTCATTGATTACGTTGGTACTTGTCTCGCATAATTTAATTAAAACAGCTAGCCCCAGAAAGTTTAAGTTTCAAGTATTCCAATTGTAACAATTTGTCTGAACCTCTTTATTTTTTTACAACACGATCACAAGAAGTGGTACTATACCTAAAGGGCCCATCATAAGTATTTTGGATTTTCCTATTAAAAACGATTAATCCATTTGGAGTATCGCTGAGTTCATTTCGATTATTTTTTAAAACAATAAGCAATTGTAGCTATTATATTTTATACATTTTGGAATTTTTCGTAACAACCTTTGATAAGCGATACGTTGATGAGACATTTATATATTTTTATTTTGAAGAGAATAGATTTGCCCGGGCCTTCCGTATCTCTAGTGCTGTACTCTGCCAACTAATCTACCAGGCCCGTAATAAGGCAAGACAAGAGAAAAGATTTGTCCTAGCCGGGATTAGCTTATTTGGCTGAGTGGAAGACCGGGGTTTGAATTCCGGCCAGCACAAATCTTTTCTCTTCAAAATAAAAATATTTAAATAATAAAAAAAAAATGATTATTATTATTTAATTTTTTGTATGAGATGAAACATTTTTACAATACAATATAACAACACATATTTAATTTTTCATTTGCACCTGCGCAATTGCGCATCTAGCAAATTTGAATGAAGTGTCTTTCTCTTCGTTTTTCTCCATGATCATCCAATTACTATTAATGATAATGTAATTAGAGTCATTATGAATTTTTGTTAGTAATTTTTCCAAAATTATTATATCTATTTTAATTTAATAAATCTATTTTGCAATGTTTCTACTGTTATATTTATTTTGAATATGTAGGTTGATGTTTGGGATGCCAGAGTCCCATTTGGGATGAGTACTCAAATTATTATTTATATGCCTTAATCTTAATTGGGTTCCTTTCCAAAGGACTGTTCTTGTGTTTACCAATTTACTCATCTATTATACCTTCAATATATTATTTATAAATAAATAGTGTATCTGGGGTATGTAAGCACCAAAAGGATCGTTTATTTATTCAATTTTAACCAAGGTTAATGATTCAGATGTTGCTATATAAAAGGGATTGCCATAAAATATCTTACAGGAAATAAATTAAACTTATCTGTGGACAGAGGTTTACTCTGTCAGTCGATTTAATCGTACAGTCAATTTAATGCTCGATTAAATATTTTTTTAATAGCATTCTCATTTTTAAGTTCAAAATAAATTAATAAAAGAAAAATTACATCACATCGAAAACATTGTTATTCTTTTTGTTTTAATTTAACATTTATTTTTATAGAAAAATTTGTTATCTTTTTGTTGTTGAGGTTGTTAATCTTGTTGTACATATATCTGCTTGGATTTATGGGTAAAACCACTACTAAAGAATAAAAAAAATCGAGATAAAGGAAATAAATTCCCTGTACGAATGCCGCATTACAGGACCATGGAATAATAAGGCTAACATTTCTCCAACGATCATTTACCAGATAAAGGCGGGTCGCTTATATAATGTATCTTATGAAACATTTTGGACCCTGTTTTTTGCTCGTAACTCACTTGGCAGAAGGGAAAAACTAATTAGTTACGAATTATAAAATGCTACAAATTTAAAAATATATCATAGATGATCAGATGATAATAATAAATAACCGAGTAAAATTGCAACCCATTAAGAGCCTCAGGTTTAATACTTGGTAGAGACTGTACTGTTCCTTGAACAACGGTTCTACAGGGAGGTGAGCTGTTATGCTGCTTAAATGATTGTCTAATATCACTCAAACAATAAGATAAACAGATAAACTTCTTTCAAGAAGTGGTGCTAGCCCAACTGATGAAGAGTCCACCTGGTGACACATTTGTTATCAAGTGATTTGTGGTAAACTTCTTTATATGTCTGATGGACATATGAAATTCCGTATTCAAACTTTTTTTCTTTGTAACTGCAATTTAGTTAGCCTATTTCACCAAATATGAAAATTCATTAACATTCTTTATCTTTGTGCACTTTCCTCTTTCGTGGAAATTGCAAGGACGTTATTTCAGTGTAATTTATTTTCATTACATTTCCCAAGAAGCTTTTATTTTCACTCTGTTTTCTTTTTTATTGGCTTATAGTATTCATTTGATCTTTGTATCGTATATGAATGCAAGTCCCGTATAAATAGAAAAAAAAGGTATCAAACAACATGCCGCTAAGTTTTTCCAATATATTAAATCTTTCTTAACTAAAGTATTTGATGAGGATCGATCGGGACAATTTAACCAGGCCTCGAACAATCCAGTAGTCGATTTTATGAAAATTGAAGGGATTCGAAGCAGAGAAAGTAAATGCAACAAATGTTTGTCCATTAATTAGTTTTTTCTATATTTATAGTTGTTATTAGTGTGTATTAAAATATAAAAAGTTTGTTGTAAAAAGATAGAGAAAGTGCTTGTCAGACGTTTTTCTCTCCACTAATGAGTTGAAAGCGCAACTGAAAGAACAAACACTTTGAGAAAATAATGGTTATTTGTTCATTTCACAACTTGGAGCAGCAAAAGGCTAGAGACCCCTTTCTTTAATAATTAACAATTGTTTAAGGAGTCTAATGAGTTATAAATATCAAATTGTTTGGATATGTCATTCATTGTCCTTTAGATTTAAGTCTTCTAAGCCTTGGTTGTTGATCCCGTGTTTTATTATCGTTTACTAGTGCAGCTTTTAATTAATCTGTTTGTTAGGTAAATTTTGATCGTATTTTCTTATTTACGATTTTCTTTTCTTGTTCATAAAACCAAGCATACCCCAGTTTTGAACAAAAGATTATTAATTAACTTCGCTTATAAGTTGGATACTATTTTCATTAGGTCGGTCTAAAACCAATATTTAATTTTCTAAAATCAAGCTTTCTGATACGTGTGTACTAATTTAAGCATTCTATGCACAATAGCGGCTGTCCTATAGAGTAACGTGTTCAGCGTCAAAATGAACGATTTATAAAGTTTTTGAAGAATCTGGCCATAAACACAAATCATTAGTTGGCTTTTGTAGATTATAGACTACATGCCAATTACTCTGAGCTAGTATTTATTTTTCTTGGAGATGGAAATCAATATTATAAAAAAAAATAACCTGTACCACTACAATCCATTATGGTCTTGGTTTTGTTTTAAAGACAACGGTTTTGTAGGGAGATGATTTGCTGTAGATTTCCTTAACCAGAGGTCTTTCCCCCAATCAAGGGATCCCACTTTACAGAGGCTGGGTGGGCCTCAGCAGGATCTCTAGATCCCATAGAGTATATCTACGGTTGTTAACAGGATAAAAAAAGTATGCGCCACAGTGGAATTTAAATTGCCGGGACCTTCGGGACTCAGCGCTCTACCACTGAGTTAATCCACTCCTTACGAAATTGTATGCAACTTCAGGGTTTATTATTAACAACAGGGTTTATTATTAACAGGGTTAACTGTCTTAAGACATTGGTATATTATTTTATATCTAAAATTATTTCTTCCGCAATCATCGACTTCCTAACATACAAAATGTAATTAAATAATTATGTGTGGACTTAAGTGTGACCTATGAATGGGAATCATAAAGGCTATTTAAAAGTCGATTGAAACCAAACCTTTGACCACCAGCTGAATATTAACCTCGAAACCCGGTACGAACTTTGGCCTATATGATCTTTTGTCCCTTATCTCATGAAATTCAGAATATTCTGCCATTAATAAATCCTGTTACCGAGAGTCGCCAATTATGGCAACAGGTATCGACTGCCAGATATTTTTTGTATAAATCGTCATAAATATTCAGCCAGAATGCTCTTTTATTGGAGTAGTATGGTACAGGATCTCTATTGTTCGTCATCGACTGTTTGTGTTCGAAGTCGATTGTGAATGTACGTTCAGTATTATGTACCGTTTTGGTCCCATAGGGGTGTATGTGTGTCAATAGTTAATAAATCATGATTGAGATTGTCCATTTTTTATTTTTAATTAACCTCTCCACTCGTGAATGTAGCAACTGGTAGGGAGTGAATAGTGTTTGTACCAATGTCTAATTGACAAAATATTATATTGGAACATGATTTTAGTTATATTTTATCCAAGTTAAAAAATATATTAAAAAAACACATTACAGTCGTGCATTAATATATGGTATTGTAATGCAAAATGTTCAAAATGTAAACAAGGACACAGTATTTTTCATATGATTGGAATTCACACGATCAAGCATAGAAATCGATAGATATAGATAGAGTATTATTCATATAATCAAGTATAGAGATGGCTGTATTAATAAACGGAAATTAAAAATCGCATACTATTCTCGTTGACTAATATTCTTTATTCTTTTATTTGCACCTGCACAATTGCACAACAAATTTGATCTAGATATTTGTTTTTTTCTCTTTGCTCTGCAGGGACATCTTTTTAATCACATCGTCTCTTTAATTTTCTTCTGTCAATCCCGGGTAACAGGAGGAGCAGGGAAGAGGATGAACAAGTGGATTTTAGTGATTTTGTGTTGATGAGAGGAATGTTAAAGATAATGCATCCTTAATTTACTTTATTCATATACATCTTAACCAAAATTTAATGTTCTTCACAATGATTCACACTACTGCATGAAAAAAATTTCAGATGAGGCTACTGACTCACTACAAAATACTGTTCCACCGAATTTGTGTACGGATATACCAGAAACTATTCAATATAGATTGTATCCTTGCAAGAAATAAATGTTAATAAACTTATAAAACTAATACCCTTCTTTAAGAGTAGGACGTAAAATCATCCTATTTAGTTATGTATTGAAGTAAAATAATAAATTAATCGAATTATTTTCCTAATATTATTTATACTGTGAAAATATGCTGTAGAACAAATATTAAATAATCTGAAACCTCCGTCTATTCAGGTGAATTTTTAAATATAAGGAATATAAGAGTATATTTCTACAAACAGTTAAAACACACTAGCCAATTGAATAACCCGAAATAAATAAATTAACTAGCCACAGAAATTAAATACCTACTGCTCGTGCATATCTACAGCAGGTTTGCGATCAACACTTGTGCTGTCATATATTAATACAGTAATATATAGTAATACAGTACTGAACGTATTTATGGGTTCAATTACAAAATTAAAACATCTTTGTATTAGACATTAATAGTAATTAACGGTAAATATGTAAAGGAAGTAGTATTATTCGTTTATTTTACATTCGCACCTGCGTAGTATCCAGCAAATACAGATAGGAGAAACAAATTGAAATTTTAGAGCTGATTGATTTTTCCTTAGCAGGTTTCTAGGTCGGTTTCTCTTTAATCTTCTTATAGAAAGTCGAGGTAACAGATAGTAAGAAGCGAAATCGCTCGATTTTGATGACTTTGAATGTTGCGTATTTGTAGTGAATTTACGATTTTGATACTAGGAATTTCCATGTCGTTGTGTATGGTTTGATTCGAAATGAACTAAGGAGCAATAACAATTTTTATTAGAATTTTCGGCTGTGTTATTTGTATCTTATGTCTATGGACATGTTTTGCTGAACCCCAATGTTCTGTTACATATGTTCGAATAGGTCTTAGTATACTGTTATAGGTTAGTCGTTTGTTTCGTAAGTCAAGTGAAGATCTGTAGTCCGGTAGATAGTTGTTGTTTGTAGCGTCTTGTCAGCTCTTGTCCTGTCTTGTCGAAGTGTAGTCCGATGTAACGGCATCTGTTCCGTTTCGAATACCTTTAGCTTTTAATATAATCGACCTTTGAATTGTTCAACGACTGGTCAAAGTGTTCGGATCGATCCTTGGCAAATATTTAGTTAAGGAAGAACTGAAGTAATGAAAAGCCTTTGTGACGAGTTGCTTGATAGCTACTATTTCGGCCACAATAACACTGTTATTATTTACCTAATATTAAACTTGTTTGCCCGATTCCCTTTTCGTCTTCGACCTCGTTGTTAATAAAACGTGAACAACTGATTGGTCTCCTGTTGTTCTTTGTAGGACTAATGAACGATATCCATCGGCCAACAGAATACTCGAGTGCCCTCGGGTGTAGAGAATTGAAATTCAGGAAAATATCTGGTCTCAGTACTGTCTGATTCAATATCCAGAAATTTTCAAAAATTTCTCGTCCTATGTATATATATGAACCGTCAGATATGTTTTTAAAATTCAAACACACTCCGAGATTTATAGAATAGAAAAATAAGATTATTCTGGGACCAAGTCCCTTAATTATAACAGATGTATATATAATTTAATGAATATATGTCTCGCCAAAGGGCTACTTTATAAGTGTGACACAATATTTAAAAAAAAAAAGTACCTACATGAAAACAAATGTAAACTAAATGGTATGTTCGGGTTAAAAAAAATTATAAAAATCTAAAATAACAAAAATTAAGATGAGAGAAAAAAATATAAATAAAAGCACCTAACATTATAAAAAAATAATATCGTTTTAAGTAAAGAAAATTGACAGTAATTCATCTTTTACTTCTAATGGATATGGGCAATAGCTTTATACTTATATTATATATTAATAAATTATAAATGTATTGAGAGCATATGTTTGGGAATTTAGGAAATGTCGGAAAATCTTGAATTTGAATAGGGATAAGGAAGAAGCATGACGTATATGGTATTAGCTGGGAGTGAGGTAGTAATATTATTCTTTTATGTTACTTTCACACCTGAACACTATTGCATCCAGCAAATTTTTTCCTCCTCGATTCGCAAGAACATGATCTTTCTGGGCACTTATTAATGTTTTCTGAGCAGATCTCTAGGTGACTGTCTTATTAAACTTCTCCTACTACGCGCAGGTAACAGAGAATAGGAAACAGAAAGAACGAGGTTTCGGAGATATGTTGACGATGAGTAAAGAGAGAATCTGTAGTCCATAGTGATAGTTGTTTTTAGCGTCTTGTCAGTTCTTGGTTTTTTTTAATTTGTGACTATAAATAGATGCAATTTTATATCTATGTATGTATAAGGCACTTATGCATAAATATAAAGGGCAAATGATTGTTATAGAACCTTTCCTGAAGTAATGGAATACCAACGTCTCTCACACTTAATATAATAATAAATACTCTCTTCATAATCGTTTATTATTCTTTATTTTTTTATTTAAATTTGAATAATTCGATAAGGAATACATCTTCAAGTTTATGATCCAACGTTAATCTGTTATATATTCCAAGTTAGACCGATATCGCTTACATAGAGAACCCAGAACCGATTCAGACTATTCTGGTGTCTTGACACTGGCGTTGTCCACTTGGAGCAGTGACGCCCATAACACAGGGCTAACTCAACAACCATTATTCATTGTTAGCATAAAGGCCCTACAATAACAGGGCTCTGAGTGTTGTGAAAAATATCTCAAACATTTTCTCCGTCCATTAGAAAGTTTATCCAGAGTAAAATTTATTTTTATTATGTCTATATTTCACCATTACTTTGACATGATACGATCATTTTTTCCTGGTTTTCATGTTTCATAAACATATATACGAAAGCTTAGTAAATCAAGTGTTTTCGTCAAGTTTCCAATTAGGAGAACATTAATTTTTAGCACTTCACTTCATAAAGTAACATGAAAACAATACCTTCACACTCTACAACTTGGATATCAAAGATACATATTTCAAAGAAGTACATATGGAAGAATAACTCTTACTGAAGAATTAGGAATCACGTAGCGGAGTGGCTAAGGGAACGAACACTGAGTTGACGCACGAGTTGATGGTCCTGTTTTAAATCCCGCTGGCTGCCAAATTTTTATTTAATCTAGTAATGGCCGGAGATGGATCCTATAGGACTAGGGTAGTTATGTGGCTCTCCCAGCCTCTATAAAGTGGGTTCAATATAGGTGAAAAATCTGGCGGTTGAGCATGGTCTCGGTAAAATCACCTGCCTGCACAACCGTTATCCAAGTAATACTACCGTCTCTATCACGTACTGAACCCAACCCTCTATAGGTTTTAGTGTTACAGGTTGGTAGTAGTAGAAGGATTAGAAATAACTCTTTTCGTTTACTATCAAAAAAGTAATGACTGTATATTTCGTTCGCCACTGGATCTCTCATGTAAGCTGTATTCACTGTTGATATTATTACATTTGTTTTCAATATCTCAATTGTGTCTTGTGTTTTAATAAACGTTACGTTGTGAATTCTATTGAAAGAAATAATAATAAATAAAATTGTTAAGAATTGAACACTGGAAATGATAAACAGAGTATGTAAACAATAATCGAACGATAATAATATTTTTGTTTTCTCCCGTTATTAGTTAAAATATCTATTCAGAAAATACCTTTTTATACTCTGGATAAATCATCAATTATGGAATTAAATTGATTCATTTATATTATTATATCATATAAATCATATTTATTTAATTGTCATTGACTTGCTTATAATTAACTATACTACCAATTTCAATATTTATGTAATCGAAAGGAATTCGCAAGAGGTTGAAATCATTTCATTGATTAATGGATATTACGTAACTGAATTCCTTGAGTTTAATTTATGAGGCATTGTTTTGCTTGAATGCAAGCTTAATTTTATTTATTTCCTTTTTATGAAAATTTATGTTGACTTTGTGCAACATACCATTCATTGTCTTATATAGAAAATCGTATACTGATTTTTCTTTTTTTTTTCCAGGTTAGATATCTTCTAATTATAGACATACCAATAACAGTCATTTAAGGTAAGCCGTAAGTTATTCATGAATGCACATTATTTTGATATTTTATTTAATTATATATTCCTTGTATAATCGTTTGAATTATATTTGATTCATTGATTTAAAAAATATAGGCAGAACTACAGAATACACTATCGCAATGAATGTTTATTCGTAATGTACTGAAGGATAGTTTTATTATTTTTTAATTTAGGGGGAGGAAGAGTTATTACGTTTTAAGATTTATGTTTGTAATGTTATATTTAAGATCCCACCACTTGCCGACAGCAGCTATATATTTAATGTTCGTTTTAAGAATCAGCAATTATAATATAATGGTCGTTTTTTTGTTATCGAAGGTATTCTGGTATAATGTCGTATATAATTGAATCAATTATCGATTAATAATACAAAAGCCTCTTGTGCCCTACTTGAGAGTGGAAAATGCATCCCTGATAGTAAAAAAGAAAAAAAAAAATAGAACGTAATTATTAAACAAATGTTATTTATAACGGTCACCTGTGGTCTAGTGGTTAGCGTAACAAACTACTAAACCCAAGATCGCGGGTTCGTAGCCCGGCAGGTGGTCCTAGGATTTTTTTAAGGGAGTAAAAAATCCTTAGTTACGCCGTCCTTCGGAAGGGACGTTAAACGGGGGTCCCGAGCCTGTACGATGTCAGGTACTCGTTAAAAATCCCTATCCTAATTAAACCTGGTTAGGCAAAATTTAGAGCTCCCAATGTAGCATCGTCCGATTAGCCATAGCAGCATAAAGTGACGTTAAATGAACAAACAAACAATGTTATTTATATAACACTATTTTTATATTTTTAATATAATTAAGAAAAATATTGAATACAAAATAATTATATTAAAGTAATTGAGTTTTAATTGTGATCGTGAAAAAATAATTTATTAATAAACATTTCATTATTATGTGACAGAAAAAATGATTTTTCTCTTAGATAACGCACCCTTTTTGGTCGGATTCTATTGAAATGAAGGAGCATGCAATTAATAGTGACATTAACGTTATGTTTAGACAAAATTATTATTCAACATTGCTCTAATATTTAAATAAAAAAATAAAATTCCACCTTCTAATTAAAGATTTCTAAATTTTTATAATATATCTTTTTTGAGGTAAATCAGGAGTTGTAAGTCTGTGGTAGAGCGCTGAGTTACGTGCCGCGGTTTTTATCCGGCTGTGGCGTATAAATAATTTAATCTGCTAACAGATATTGTACCCTGTGGGATCTGGAGACCCTTCTCGGGCTCATCCAGCCTAAATAAAGTGGGTACACTTAATCAGGGGGGAAACCTGGCGGTTGAGCGTGATCTTGAACAAATCATTTATGCATTGAAAATCAACCGACTTAAAGTATTGTTTAAATCTCAAATAGCCCCTAAAAACATGTAAAACATATAATTGAAACAGAATTATAAAAATAGAATTTTTTTTATTCCAGATAAGTCCCTCAATGATAAAGTGACTCATCATTATTTCATTGAATGTATATGTATATGTAATGGATATAGCAGTACACTCATCTATTTTAAAAATAATTGGCACGCTTGTTTGCGGAAGGCTCAGAGCCGTTTGATCTTAACTGGGTTTAGAACAGATCTTTAAGTGGTCATGAAATATGTGAGTTATGGTGGGAAGTTAGTCATGGGATATAATTGCACATTCTTTATCTTTGAATCAGCTTATCATGTTTTGCTAACTATCTTTATCATAATTGAGTATTTTTTTTTAATTAACACAATCCAACAACCAGACCAATCCAATTATAAAAGCGATTCAGCTATTTTATTGTACATTCTTATTTTTAATGTTATTATTTAATCCGAATAGACCGTTTTGTAGGAGTATGCAAAGCATTCTTATTCATTTGGTAGTATTCTTTCGTTTCTTCCATGCTTCTCTCCATATTCCTGAGATTTGTTTTCTTTATCCATTTTGATCCTGTTTTCTACGGAACATCTCTCCATCCACATATCTATTTGGGTTCTTAAGGGCTCTCTGTTTCCAAAATCTTCTACTTGCACATTTTGTAGATCCACTTTTACCTATATGATATTTGGTGTTGTTGACATATCCTTTTGTATGTAAGAAATTATTGTTCTCATTTCTGCTCCTAAATTAGATGTATTCCCTTGGCCACTCATGAGTATAATCTATATGCTTCTTCTGTTGATATTGGCACAGTAATTTTTTCAAGGATTTTCCTCTCCTCATTTCAGATTTTTTAATGTTACTATTTATATTGAGAATTGTGTACGGTGATGTCGATTTAATTACTGAATACTAATGATTGTATTCAGTAATTAAATATTAGTATTATTATTATTATTATATATATATATATATATATATATATATATATATATATATATATATACATTTTTTTTAACTGTTTTAAAATTTAATCTATAACAATTCACAATTACAAAGTAACAATATTTTTTTGTTTCTAGACTGTAATTAGATTTTAATTTTAGAATAATAATTCTGTTGATCTAATGTATTTCTCTTGCTCTATACTTATATTTAGAATTTAGAATTAACGAATTAAAAATCATTAAATTAATGAAAACATACACAATATTACGAAAAGCATTCAAATCATATTTGATGAATAAAATAATTTCAAATTAAGCCACGGTACTGTTCTTAATTCCTTTCATGTAATTTGGTTTTATTTTACTGCCAGCCAATCTGCTGGCTGTCAATTATTTGCACTTGGCAAGTGTGAATAAAAATGTAAAGAGAAAAAAAAATTAATTAAATATTAAATAAGTCTATTCTAGTGCATAGAAAAATTACAATATTAAAAGATATGTGTATTATTTACATCGCATTAAAATCGAGTGATCCTTACTCAATGGTTAGTTACCTTTTCCTAACTTTATCTATGATTTATTGCCTTTATTCGTTATCTATTGATTCGCGAAAGAAAAGTTTTAATTGATTAAAATAAACCAATTTTAGTTAACTTTGGACAGAATCACAGTTGGATTTAATGAAATCAAATGGCTGTGCGATGGACGCTTGAAAAGTTTAGAAGTTGAAAGTGCTTTTGTGCTTTAAATAGGCTGAGTTTCGATGAGAATCTAAAGCATTACTCGAGAGTTTGCCACTCTTGCCCAAGGTCCCACTGGCAAACTCTTCACTACTCACTTGGAAGGATAAAAAATAACTTGCTGGTGTTATTTCTCAAATGATCCGTTGTTGCATTAATATGATGCATTAGATGTGTGTTTCAAAACCGTCTAGATCCTTCAAAATTCAATATTCAAAGATTCTATTTCCTATCAAAAGTGGTTACATCTATGAAAAATCAATACTTCAATACTACTACCAATACAAATAATCAATAATACTATATCGTTTACTTATATTGTTTAAAGTGGTTTGTTTTTTAAAATTTCTGTTTTATTTATTTTTTATTAACCATAAAAAAACCAGATATCGGTATTTTCTGTAAGTATATCCGACATATTTTTTAATATTGATATATAATTGGATTTAAAAAAAGAGAATATGGTAAAAAAGTGTCAGTAATTATTGTTTGAAGTGTATTGATAGCAAAATAATAAATACTTTAACACAATACAATTATAATTTCTTTAAATTATAAAGTCCTGAATATTTTTTGAAAATGGATATAACCGGTTTTGTAAACAAACGCCTCAATTGTATGTAAGTTAATTTAATTGTTGGCTAACTTTCAAAAGCAGGTAAATGCAGTTCTAAAATCGAGAAAAGTTTGGAAAGCAAATTTATGAAAGGGTGCTTTATAAAATATTTTTAATAATTTATATTCTATGAGTAATGCACCTAATGGTGGATAAAATGTAGTACATATCCCACATTAATATTCTCTGCTTTTAATAAAACCTAAAATAGGGATCGTGATGCACCGATATAGAATGGAAGTATTAAACTCAATGCCGATTTGTGTTTTTTTCCTGCTGTACCTGACCCGGAAAATCAGCTTAAGCTGGAAGTTTCGTGTATGAAGCTATGATACGGCTCACGCAAATAAAAGCTGTTTTAAAAAAAAATTAATATCATATAATATAGCAAATATTGAAATAGAAAATTACCTAAAATGTTTTAGTTTATTTGGAGCCAATTATTAGAGTTTTAATGACCCTGATAAGTAACTAATGACTCTGAATTAACTTTTGTAATTTTGTAGGCAATGTCAAACCATAAGGTGCCATGGACGCATATGTGTGACCGGCGAAAGTAATTGGTGTGGGCTTATAGTACAGATATGCGTCTGTTGAAAGTCGTCACCTTAGGTCTAGTATTGACAAAATTTCCTTTTCTCCTGATTAAATATATTGAAACAACAATAAAACATTTACCATTATAGATATTTTAAACATAATTTATTTATCTCTAAAATAGAGCCAAAAACTCAAACCCCTTTATATACACCCTTTTTTGTTTTTGGTGTCTTGATAATGCCTGAATAGGCGAAACGTCGACTGGTAAGTGGGTGTATTTTTGAAACATAAGGCTTTGCATTTTGGTTTTTCCCAATTGCATTATAATAATTTATTTATTATTCTTATGAAGGTGATAATTTTTAAATATTTTTATTTTGTTTCTCTTAAAAATCAAGCGGGAGTCACCCACGTCTCTAGTGCGGTGCCCTAACCAACGGAGCTAACCTGGCTCGTAACACGGCCAGACAAATCCATTCTCATCACCAACACTATATCCCCATGCTCTCGCAATTTTTGCGATGCATACAAGGGGAAGAATGTTCATTCTTCAAAATGAAATTATTTTTAAATATAGTTTCACCCAACTTAGGGCTAGTACGGATCATTCATTACTGCTTCTTCTATGACTTTCTCTCCATATCTTTGTCCTCTATGATCTCCTTTATTATGTAATGTTAAATACTAATCGTTAAATGGTCTTTAATCAAATTATAACATCGAATGACCAAAATATTTTGCTCTTTAAAACATCTTTGTGCATTTATTTGCATAAAGATATTTTAAATTCAGCCGACTATCTACATTCATTTGAGCCTTCAATTTATATTCCGATTGTCTTTTATTTCCTTTTCTCCTGCTTCAAGCTCTAACAGACATTTTAAAGCTAGGTTCAATGTACAGCAAGTTCATTACTCATGGTTATGCTCCATCTCTCTTTTAATACTTTCAATCCTCCTAGGCCTGCAACTAGGACAAGATGGACTACTACTAGAGAATAGATAGAGCTAAGCACATATGCTCTATTTATCTCAACATATATCAAAGTTCATCTCAAGCTATCAGGAAGTAGAAATCCTCAGCAGGGTCGACAGCAAACAACAACCGCCAAGAAGTATGTGATTTAGTAACATAAATTACATTTCCATTCACAGTTGTCTCGTCACCAAGAGTCATAATAAGTGAGAATCACTATTAATTAAAAGTTCTTTTGTTGTTATAATACTATAAGTAAAAAAAAAATATACTAAGGTTTTCTCTCATTTGCATATAAACCAATATTCAGAACATTTCCTATTTCAATGCTATTTAACTCAACATATACTGTTCTATTCTTGATTTATATGATCCAAATATTTGTATTATTAGTTTATATCATTCGATATACAGACCCAAATATTTGAGTGGGAATGCACCATACGCCATAAAAGGGATGGTAGGTATAATTTCACTTTAAACCATCTACATTAGTATCTGTACTATGTTCAATGTTAACATTTGAAATTTATAAAATCCGATGAAAACTATTGCGTTCATTATAATTAACCACTAAATAAATAAATCTAAAAATCAATATGTAATGGCTGAGTGACGAACGAATTCCTAAAAAGCTAATAAGCGCAGTGCCGACTGGGATGCGACTACGAGGTAGACCGAGGCGTAGGAGGGAGGATCGCGTTAATAGTTATCTGACGGATTGGTGCTTGGGTAGTGGTCTGGAGACGGAAGTGTGTGAGCAGAGATTGGTGGTATCGGCATCGAGTCTTCCGGCTTGCAAAGCATAATTATAATGATTATTAAAAAATCTATACATGATAGATCGAAATCAACATAAAAAATATTAGTATTGATATAACTACCAGGGGCGTTTGCAATATTGAAGCAATCCGTTCTGTGAGGGACGAAGCTCGGATATTTCAGTCCCACTTCTTTTTTTTTCCCGGACTGAGAAGCCGCTAGATGTGACGGGAGTGCGTGTCACGTACCGCAGTGATCTGTGGCCGGGGGCGCTGGGGCGTAGTTGCCCTCTGGGTAGCCTCCCGTCCCTGGGGCTCCATCGCCCCCTACTTTCTCCCTACATTCGGTGGTTTGGCTACCTGTCACCTTGTCCTACAACCTCCTGGAATCGTTCTACGGCCCAGGATTTATTCTTCTTTTATTATCTAAATCATAATCAATTATAAGGAAGAAAATAGTCCGGTTGGAGAAAGTAGTTTTGTTGTTGATGGGTAGAACCGTAAATGATAGATTCGTAGTCTAATTTGGAACAAATCAAAGCCCGAAATAGTTTTATCATTGTGAACCTATCTGATCCTCTAGATGTACCACTAAGAGACTGGAGGATATTTAATTTTCTGGTTGCAGATATTCTTAATGGTGCTATGTGTGATTCCCAATTTAAATTTTGATCAAATATAATGCCCGAATATTTTTGCTGATTTGTATATGGTGTCAATGAATTTCATAAACGTATTTCAGGAGGAATTGGAGTGTTTCTTTTACGATTAAACTGGATACATATGGTTTTCTCTGCAGAAATTTTTATATTCATAGACAATTCTTTTTTTTTGTTGACGACTTCTTGTAATTTATTTTTTATGATGTTTATATTACCAGACTGACTAACACTTGTTAGGTTGTCTGCTAAAAGTAATAGCTTGACGCCTTTTGGTAAGTTGAGACCGAGTTCATTCATTGCAAGTGAGAATAGAGCTGGAATATATATATATATATATATATATATATATATATATATATGCACGAGCGGTGGGTATTTAATTCCTGTGGATAGTTAATTTATTTACATTATTCGGCCGGCGAGCGTGCTTTAATTGTTTGTAGAAATATACTCTTATATTCCGTCTATTTGAACAGTCACCTGAACAGACGGAGGTTTCAGATTATTTAATATTTGTTGTGGAGCATATTTTCACAGGATAGATAATAATAGGTAAATAATTTAATTAATATATTATATTAATAATATATATTATTTTACTTTTTATTTATTAGTTTTATTTAAATCCTACTTCACAGCAGGATATATTTTAAAAGTTGCTTAACATTTTCAATTTTCGCTAATATTTTTTAAAATACAATCTATTTTGCACAATTCCTGGATACCCGTATTCTAATTCGGTCGTACTAAATTCTTCTATCAGTCCTTGGCCTCTTCTGAAATACTTTTCTAGTAGTAGATACTCAGTTGTAGAAATTAGAAAAATTAAATCTCGTTCAAGATGTATTTTTTAGTTTTTTAAGATAAATCCATAATCTTTAATTTTCCAAAAATCAGAACAATTTTAATTTGTTGAGTGAATTTCGAAACTTTATTGAAAAACACAACCTTCTTTCTTTATTATTATTTTTTTTGTTTTTTTTTATAGAGAGCAGAAAAATATAAACTAAACGGGTGTATGGTCGAGGAATAAATAGTGAAGAAGAGAATCGCAGGTACAAAAGGCAATCTTGGCTTCAGAACCAAAAGATTGGTACAGTTGTTCAAAAACCAATCTAGATCGCCCGTTGTAGTCGTCTCGATGTTCGCCTAAGTTCAGAACATAAGTGGCACAGGAGAAGAATATATATTTATAACGGGAATCTATTTTGACATTATGCAGAATATTAGTTTGTCAATTTGGCTGAAGTATGAAAGAAAAATTTTTATGGAACAATTTCAGCAGGGATTTCTTTGAAAATAGACAAATTCAATGATACATTTCGTTACGTTTAAATTAAGTACAGTTTATCACTTGAACTATTGAACATACTTACCGTAATTTTAAATATAAAAAAAGCATTTTAAACAACTTCAAACTCCACGGCCCTCTCTCACAAACGAGGCTATTGTTGTAGACGACACTCTAATGAAAGATTTAACATTTACATTGTGAATTTACAAGTTAAATAATACAGGCATTTACATTAATATAAATCATGGAGGTACCCTCTGTCTGAAACCACAATCACAGGCACTCATTGTTGTATAATTTTTATATTGTATATTTCTCTGTCTGTTTAAAATACAAAAAAAAAACTTAAAACTTTCTTTCCGACCAATTAAATTTCTTACAGTTCATTTTTCTTATTGTATTTCATGTGCCCTGTTCGCTGCAAACGTTGGCTATCCTCAGTGCTATTTTAATTCGGTTTGCCGCATTTCTAAATATTTGTACTGATGTCACTCCACACCAATGGAAATTTTTTGGAGCCATGAATGTTTTCTTCCGGGTCCGCGTTTGATCACTATCTTCCTCTGAACTATTTGTTGTAGAAGTCAGTTTCTGCCTTATCTCATAAGATTTGAGATTGGTCTATTTTGTTCAGCATGTAATTTTGTGAAACGTAGCAAATTATACAAGAAATAAATAAATTTTTTTTTTTTTAAATCTCATAAGTTGACCGAGACATTCGACGTCCTCTTTTTATAATTTCACCTTAAATATAAATTAAAATATTATATGGTGGCCACTTAAAAATTGTTTATTTATACAGATATTTGACTTTTTATTCAAAATAACAAGAACACTAAGACACTGCCCGATCGAAAAGAATCGATCGATTCGATTCATCTTTTCTGATTTTCTTATCATCTTAATTAGTTACTTGCCTATGGTATTCTAATTGAAAGAAAATTTATATAATTTTCCAACCAGCATATATTACTACTGAAGCCCCTAGCGCGCGTTAATGTTAAAAAAAGTTGTATTATGAAAAGTTTGGCTTCAGATTTTAAAAGTCATAAATTTGTTAATTCTACTATAAACAGTTCTATAGAACAGGTAGGTGTTATTTAATAACCTTCGTGTATATCTGGAAGGTGGAGAGCTCGAGGTGGGGAATAAGGTACTCCTGGAGATATATTACTCTCAGCGCCAAGTGGTAACGGTCCCAGATCGATTCCGATAACAATGTCTGCATGACCATCCTTCATCTCGTTGAGGAGATGGTTTCGACTTCACCGACACATCGCGAAGATGGCTGTCGAAGAAGGGCCAAATCCCTTCTTACGGCCCCTCTTACGCAGCCCATCAAGTCGCTGGGAGATAACACTTCAAAAGGCTTCCCTATCCCTTTTCTTTATGCCGCTCTCGAAGAAGATAAGTCTCGCAAAGTACTTTGCGTATATCCATACTCTGTTTCCGATCTCATCATTTCACAAGCTGCCATCAGATTCGAACGATATTCTATAGCCGGTTTGCACTAGTTTAAACTTTTAGTAGTCTTAAGAATTTTATGGACTTCGGCATTATGTTTATTAAGTTTCTTATAGAACTGATTTATTGGGTATAAACAACTAATTCTTTACTCCGTAGTAGCCGTGTGGAATAGCTATCCTTATTTACAGTACAGTAAACTTTTTGTATTTAAATTGGTTCCGAAATTAATAACGGATGCCTTATATAGTTCTATCCGATTATATTCACTCATGTTTAAAGTAGAGAAGAAACCTTACCTTGGTGGGACATGGCACCTTCCCTCTCTGATGTTATAGTGGACTGTATATTATTTAATTTAGTAGAAATGAATGAAAAGACATTCTTAGTATACAAATTATAAAAAAATAAATACAATTTTAATTACTGATTTTGTACAACTGAATGGCATCTTCCTTGATGTGTGGTTGTAGTTCCTTACCCTACTGGCTCTCTGAGATGTCTACTCCATGATGAGATGTCTACTCACCTCTTCCCGTCCACTACCCGTCTGTACTATACTAGCCCTGGTACGCCAGTAGCCCTGGTAGATGGCCAATTTGTCCCCAGTTGTTGGCCAATGAATTGATAGAGGGAACTGCCTTTGGTACAAGGAGGTAGAGCAGATAAAATAGGAAGAGGGGCTGATTTAGATTGAACCACTCATCTTAGATCAGTATTTTTTATTTAAAATCTATTAAAATATATACAGGGTGTCCTGAATTTAAATGTCAAAACTTCAGGAACTGGGACTGAAAAACTAAGACAAAATGTCCTTTAGAGATTTGCTCGTTTTTGCTTAGTTTTAGAGAAAATCGCAAAAAAAGAAACAAACCAAGTTTTCATTTTTATACTTATTTATTTACATTTATATTTATGTTATGTTCTTTATATTGTAAATATTGCTCAAATTTAAGCTAAACATTGTTTTGATTTGATCTGATGTTTTGATGATATTTGGTACACTGCATCTATGATTCGGTCTCTTAATTGCTCTCTTGAGTTGATTGACACCGAATAAACTTTCTGCTTCAAGGTTCCCCATACGAAGAAATCCACGGGTGTCAAATCAGGTGATCTGGGTGGCCAAGGTACTACTCCTCCACGTCCAATCCATCGTTGTGGATAATTTATATCCAGCCAAGCTCGAGCAACTCTGCTGTAATGAGCTGAACATCCATCGAGTTGGAACCACATTTCAATCCGCTGTTGTAAGGGAATGTCATCTAAATAATTAGAAAAGTCGTTCTCCAAACAATGTGTAAATGTGATACCATTCAATCTTCCAGATAAAAAATATGGTCCCACCAGTAATCCGTTCCAAATTCCAAGCAAAACATTAATATCAAATTCATGCTGAAACCTATTCTCTCTAATTGCTCTGGGATTTTCAAGAGCCCATAAATGATAATTTCTTTGATTAGCAAATCCTTCTCTTGTATAGTAGCTTCATCGGTCCATATAATTTTTAATGGAAATAAATTATCATCGCGAATTTTTTCAAGAAACCAGTTACTAAAATTCAATCTCTTAACATAATCTTGAGGTAATAAATTCTGAACTTTTTGAAGATGGTATGGGTAACGATTATCACCTTTCAAAGTTCGCCGTATTGCTTGCCGCGATATTGCTAATGCAGCAGATGCTCTTCGGATGCTTGTCTCAGGATTGTTATCGAAGTGGCGTTGGACACAATTTCTTCTTCGATAATCTGCTCTTAATGCTGCCTGGAATTGGTCGCCTTCATTACGCATTAAGAATGAACCAGTCTCTCGTAGTCTATTAAAAGTTAACGAAAAGACTCGTCGATTAGGCACTCTTCTATTTGGAAATCGGCGCGCATACTCCCGCACCGCTTCTAAAGCATTACCGTTACAGAAACCATACACAAAAATCATATCAGCGTATCCAACATTAGAATATGTATGCGGCATTGTGGCTGATGCTATTCACACAAAAGTATCTGAGTAACTGCCTGAAGACTGATTTAGGAATTATAATCCTAGAAGGAAGCCAAAATGTAAAAAAATAAAAGAATGTAAAGTATAACATTAAGTGTTTACATATCTCACTGCCTAGCCTGACGAACTTTGAAAGGTAATAATGCTACCTGTTACATTTTTGTTTTGTTTCTTTTCTTGCGATTTTCTCTAAAACTAAGCAAAAACGAGCAAATCTCTAAAGGACTTTTTGTCTTAGATTTTCCCTGTATATGTTCAAATATATAGTTTAATATCAAAAAATATTACCCTGCGAATGTTGATGACTGAACATTGGATCAATTAAAGCAGTTATGACATAGGTCATAATAAAGCTAATTATTAACTAAAACTACTATTTATCATTAATTTAAATTATGTAAAACTCAAACTTCTCTTATTAAAAAATGCTGGGTCGAAATTAATATAAATTTTTCTTTCAATTAGAATACCGTGGACAAATACCGAATTAATTAAAAGATAAGGAAAACATAAAAGATTAATCGAATCGATTAATATCTTTACAAAACAATTTTAAGGAAATGTTACACTTATACCACACTTACTAAACAATGTTCCATTATTTTCTTTCATTGAATTCCTAGGTAAACAAAGCATGTAAAAATCTCGGGATTTTTTGCTCTGATTGTTTGTATATATACTCTTGTAAAATTATTATCAGATTATATTTACTCTAAATTAGAATTACTATTATGGTTCATTTTTCTTTTCTTTTTTTTTTAAGCGGGTTTTTTCTACATTTTTCCTGCTATTGTAAAATTTACTTATAAAAGACAACTCTAATTAATTAAAATCACTGTTGTTTAAACATGTAAAGGAAGTCCGGAACATGTATTTACACTTATTGCTGCTTGTATATGTAAAACTGTAAATAAAGGTTGTTTTTTTTTTATTTACTCTTTAACACCTTGGCTGAATATATTTCACGTTTTTTGTTTTAAAACCATTTTAATAATTTATTTAAAATCATTCATATTGTTTTTGTTCAATGCGTCTCTCCTGGATGGTCATTGACGTTATGCTCTTCATTTAAATTTTGAAATTAAGTTTGTCATACAAGACTGAAAAGACAAGAAACTGCTCGAGGTTTTCGCCTACTTCAACATTTACTGGACAAACTTTCAAAGCTCCCAATTAATTAAAAAGACTCATTTACATGACAATTATCCGACCTATTACACATACGGAGTTGAGCTTTGGGGCTTTACTAATTCATTTCGTATCCAATCCTTACAATCCAAAATCCTTCGTAAAATCCTCAATGCTCTTTATTAAGTCACAAACAAACTCATCCATCATGATCTTAATACCCGTATGTTGCTGATTTGGCCCAAACTAGATACCTATCCTTCCATGAAAAGCTCCATACACACTTGAATCCGCTAGTCTCTCAACTTGCTTCCCATTATATAATAACAATTACTTGCTGTAATTTTGAGAAAATTACATGTACCATTAATAGCCAGTTAATTGTTGTATCGTTATAACACAGTTGTAAATTTCAATGAATAAATTAATTAAAAAATGAAATATTATTTTTAGAGCTTATAATAATAATTATAACAGATTAAATAAAAGTTTACCAAAGAGTGGAATTTGAACCAAGGACCTTCGTAACGACAACTCAGTGCTCTACCATACAAACATGTATATATATATATATATTTTTGTTTTTTTCCGGTTGGCTCTACAGACCTTGTAGATCTTTGATTACCAGCCTTCTCAACCTCTGTCTATTCTGGGCCGCTGATTTCCAGTCTACTGCATGCAGCTCCGCAGCATCTTTGTTGACCCTGTCTATCCATCTGGCTTTGGCCCCTCACGTGGTCTCTTGCCAACTATTGTGGCATTCATAGTTGTGTAGAGGCGTCCTGAAGGATTACTTAGAGCTACATGCCCCGCCCATCTTAACCTTCTTCCTTTGATATCCTGAGATATCGCCTGACCAGTTTCCGTGAGCAATTCCTTATTGATCCTTCTCCTCCCAGTATTTAGACTCTCATCCCATACCGCTCCGGTTATCGTGCGAAGGATTTTCCGTTCATATCTCTCAATTATGCTTTCCAGGGTGCCGGTGAGAGCCCACGTCACCCAGCCGTTTATCAGAATCAGCTTTATTACAGCATTAAATACCCTTAATTTTAAATTTCTAGAGATGCTTCAATACTCTTGAAAGAGCGAAGTATGCTCTGTTTGCGCTTGTTATACGCTTGTCTATCTCAGTTAATTGGTCATTCGTTGAGGTTATAGTTGAGCCAAAGTATTTGAAGTTATCTACTTGCAATCTATCGGGAGCGATTTGCGATCCACACAGATGCTGTTTCTGGGGTGGACTTTTACCGGTTACTTCACTCATCTGCGTAATTGCGAGTCTCTCGTATATATATATATATATATATATATATATATATATATATATATATATATATTTAATTTACATACGTATGTTTAAATAAATATCAGATTGTACAACGTATCATTTAATTCTTAAAAATCATTAAGCTATGAATTAATAATTTAATATTATGCTAGCCAGGATGTGTAATGATTCAGCTGATGTTATGTAGCTCAATAGAGATACACAGAATTTTGTGACATAATGTTGTAGCAGTGACATTCAGGACCTACTAACCTGGGGTTTATGTCAATTACAAATCAGCCTACGCACTATCGTGTGACTTGTGATAGGTGAATTTAGCTGATTACGCATATTGGCGAGGTACTCCTCTGCATTAATGCTTATTAATAGTTGTTACTACATATAGCAATTAAATCAATTTAAAAAAATTTTTATTATAAAATTAATGGCCTTAACGTATAGCATTTCATTTTTTATTGATAGATAGAGTACAGATGTACAGACAGGGTACAGATGTGACAATTATGGTTTGTTCCCCAATAATTCTGTTAATTTATCAGTTAGCTGGGAAAAAAGTAACTAGAATTGTAATTTGTTGTAACAAATTGTTTATTTGTCTTCGTAAAAATACTAATGGATGGTCCTTAAATACGCTGTATTAGTCATAGGATGAAATGAAAAAAAAAAAAAGGAATGTGTCACAACCGACCACATCCCAAGGCCGGTTGTGACAGTGGTTGGGGTTGTATGCATAAACATACAGCAAAATGGTTTATAGTTACTTTTATTGTTAGAAATATGTACCATAACAAAACATAAACTTCTTCTAAACAAAGTTAACATTCATACAGCAAGTGAACTAAATTCTGACGTCACTTTTGTTCTTATAATTAATAAGGCACTGTAACAACTATTAATATATCAGTCTTCTTAGAATCAGTCACAACATTAACTAAACTTGAATTTACTGTAGGTGACTGTTAAAGTTATACTATAATTTAAATAATAGTAATAATAGTGCACACTTCGAGCAGTGCGGAGGAAATGACAACAGAGTAGTGCCATTTCCCTAGCTAAAATCCAGTGCATTAATATGAAAATGAGTTTAGTGATTGTCCAACACTAGTAAGACCTTATGTGTTAGAGAAGGATTAGAGAATTTCTTGAAATGCTCAAGAAACATTAAGAATGAAGTATCCTGCATCCAGCCTGAAGGATTTGCAGTTCCAATTGATCCCACTGGCCCGTTTCTAACAAAATAATCGTGGTAACGAACCCTCAGAAATATAAAAAATCTCCAAAACCATTTACTGCATAATCAAATGTAATTAATGTGCCACAAGTGACAGGTCCTTCATGCCGAATGCCACTTCTTTGTCAGGTTTTTTCACAGTAGTAACACCTGTCTCATCAACATTGTATATATCCTGTGGCTCATATGCGTGTCTGTCATAAGCAGTTTCCATATTATAATAAAAAGCTTGCACATTTTTTTTGTTAAAACTTGTTGCTCTTGAAAAGCTTGTAGCCTGTGCTACGCATACAGACAGAGACGAGTTTCTATTTATGAATGAACGGAACCATTCCTCACCAGCCATCCGATTCTCATCCCAAGTAGCAGGTCGCTTCATGCTGTACTTAGTTGTCAGGTCAAATGCCAGCTTCCATACCTCTTTTGCAGAAAGACCAAAATATATATCCGCGCAATGTGCTATCAAAGCTGCTGTTCTTGCTCCATAGAAAAAACTTTATTATGAGCAACATAGCCCATGCTGATTTTGCTGCCATCGTGTGGCTTCATCACGTTTACGAAGGTAACGTGACAACGACTAACAACGACTAACAGCTATTAACTTGAAACACTTCTGCAGCTCTCCGGAAAGAAGTCCTTTGTAATCATTTTTTCATTATTTATATCAGCTTGCACTCGTTCGGTCTTCCGCAGGCGTGTTCTGGGCATCTAAAAGCAAAAAAAAAACGAATAAATATATGTCACAACCGTTCCCAACGCACAATCTCGAAAACAAAAAATCGCTATGAATCAACCAAACAATCTACATAAGTAATTACTCGTAGTTAACTACAAATGTTTAACTTATAACAAAAAAAATACGAGGTAATCTAGTTGTATATAAAAAACAGTAATTATTAAAAGAAATCAAACAAAGAAACTTACTTTTGACTCTTGAAAAGCAATGTAGGCTCCTGCTCAGGTTAATGTCGGGCGTTGACTTACGCACTTTCGCCGACCCTCTCTTCCTTTATACTTTTCACCATATTCCGTATAGTTTCGCGGTTATACCGACTGTCACTACCGTACCCAGTGTACCCTATTGTGGTATGTTAATAGGCTTATTATAAATTCTGTGCTCATTGATTTTTTCGTAGGACAATGTCTTGTCAACATTTCTAAAAAAAAATTAATAAAATCACTTCTCACATTGAAAAAATAAGGTATAGGGTATAAAATCTTTACAATCGAACATGCAATTACATCATAGTTTGTATTATAAAATCTAATTCTGTAGAGTTATATTTCCAGCAATTGGCAAACTCTTATACTTGATGAAAATGTTAGAAATGTAATACGGATATGTTGGAAAATATAGTTAAAATACTTTAGAAAAGTTTTCCAGAATTGATCATTCAACATAACATGATTTTAGTTTCATAAAAATCCTACTGTATTGTCGTTATATGTTCCTTTACTTATTGTGTAAGTTGTTCCTTTGTTTATTCATTTAACGTTATGCTGATATAGATAATCGAGTCCTAAATGAGCAGCGAGAGTCCTAAATTTTACCTATTCTGGATAGGGGTCTTTAAAGAGTACCTGACATCGGACAAGCTCGGGACCCCGTTTTAAATTATTTATTTTATTTAAATTATCGAATAAGCAATCATATTTTACTCTCTATTAAATCCGCGATCTTGGGTATAGGTTGCGCTAACCACTACACCACAGGTTGCCTCCGTATTAAATCTCCTATTGGACTATTACTGTGGGTTTTATTTTTAAAAAACTGTTTTGTTTTTTCTAATGCTGATGACAACGAAAGGTAAAACAAATTTTTATTTAAAGCTTTCATTTTGAGTTTTTTTAGTTTATGCGTCTGATCTGATAGATTTTTTTCCGTTTAAATAATTATGCTCAAACAACAACTTAAAAAGTAAACTTCTGTTCCTTGAATCAACCATATTAATTAATGGAATGCATTTTCAACTGGAATGATATACTTTGAAATCATCGGGGAATCAGTTTGTTTTTCCAAGATATGTAGGAGGGAATGACAGAGCCGAGTACAAAGCAGGGACAAACAAAACAGATACACATGATGATACTTTGTGGTAATTAATTACTAACCAAAGTTAATTAATTGGTCCGAAGAGAAATGTTTTTGATTTCAACCTACGTGTTGTTGAAAAGTAAATAGATATTGTTCTGGAGAATAATGTAAGTTAGGAGTCTACATTTTTGCTATAATATAATAGTTGCTAGGTAGTGGTATTCGTTTTAGCTTTATGTTATTTTTAGTAAAATTTCTTCCGAGACTAGGTAAATTTCATTGAATCTTCTGTACTCCACACGGGAGGTTGGTCCAGTGCAAGAGGGCCAGTATTCTCGTGGTCAGGCTATATCCCTTAATCTTGAATCTTTCCAGGGAAGGTGGTCCTCAGGTAAGTTCTGTATATGACCTTGTGTATGAATAAAGTGTTGAGAGTAAACTACTCTGCCATGTGATAGTGTCTAGTACAGAACTCTGAAGAATGGGAGAGCGTTATTCCCCAATATTCTGGCATTTGAGTTGAAACTTTTTCTGGTATCGACAAAATACGTTATATTTTAATTATTTTATTCATGCGTGGATACAACAACGGGGTGACTTGATGTTTTAATTATAATTCTGAGATAAAACAATATTTTAAAATATCCCAATGAGATGACGTTACATATTAATTTTACTTGTGATTGACGAGTCGCATGGGACTAATAATGTTGACTCCGCCGATGGTCTATTGCCGAATTTATTTCGAGTAATATTCCTGAACTGTTTGCAGGAAGGTGCGGAGCGATGTTCGGTACATGCACTTGCATTTCAAGAATATTCATCTCCACGACCAAGGCTGAACAAACATTGAAACATCATAGGATACTCGTGTAAACAATCTGTGTGAAATAGCAGGTGTCGCCCGGAACAGATGCTGGTTCTATGTACAAGTTGTAATGTAGTAGTTCTGTTTTTTGTCATCATCCTTCCGGAGTGCGGGCCGCCGGAGCCAATCATAGGCGTTCAATCTGTGCAGTAATTACAACTATGACCCCCGGCACTGCCACGTTCACTGTTGTCCCTTCTACACTACACTAACACTGGCACCCGCTCTTCATTGTTTATTCCCGTGATTGTCCAAAGGGGAGGATGTTTTGATACCGGTAATTTACTGCTATGCTAGCGGCAGAATTAAGGAGGGAGCGAACCAGAACAACCAGCAAAAAAATAATGAATAAAAGCCTTCTCCCACCCGAACCTAATCGCCATCTCCCCCATTATATTTCATATTTATGATCCGTTGGTAATGGATTGTCATATCCTGGAAATTTCAATTACACATAGATTGGATGACATGTGCGAACATTTTACTCATATTATATTTCTATTTTACTTGTATTTATAATTATACTAGTAAAATAGAAAATAGGCAAACATTATTGTGAGATATTACGAATGTATATAATAAAAATGAATCGACAAATTCGTTGCTAACCGCTAAACTCAAGAACGGCTCGACCAATTCGGCTAATTTTTTTTTCATGTTTTCGCTAAGACGCATAGAAGGGTCTTATGGAGAGAAAAAACGGAAAAATGACGAGGGAAACCTTCGGTGGCCGAAAAACCTTGAAACTTTCATAGTTTTTTTCACTTTTTGGCCTGTATCTCCTAATCGGTGCGTTTTTGTAAAACAATATAGTAACCATTTTTAAAGATGATTAAATTTTCTACAATTTGAGCTCAACCGCAGCTCTGTAGGTCTAATAGATTCTGAGTTCAGTTCCTATCATATACTTCCTGCCCTTCAGTATCCTTTAATAATATCCCACTGGTGCCTGTAGAACAGATCCGTTACTGAGGGTTGCACCTTGACAAGCGATTGACCTGGAATCCTCATACAAGACTGAAAAAACAAGAAACCGCTCGACGTTTGAGGTTACTTCAACACTTACTAGACAAACGCTCTAAGCTCCCAATTAACTACAAAAGACTCATCTATATGACCATCTTACGACCTATTTGGACTTACGGAGTAGAGCTTTGGGGCTCCACTAAGCCATCGAATTCCTCTCGTATCCAATCCTTACAATCCAAAATCCTTCGTAAAATCCTCAATGCTCCTTATTTTGTTAAGAATAAAGTCATCCATAACGACCTTAATGTCCCTTTTGTTGCTGATTTGGCCCGAACCCGGTATCTATCCTTTCATAACAAACTTCATTCCCACTCAAACCCTCTAGTTTCAAACCTAGCTTGCTCTTCCATTCCCGAGGCGTCTGAAAAGAAGATGGCCACGTGACTTTCTTAATTGAACTTTGATTTGAGTACTACCAGTGGGTAGTTTCTCTACTTGTCATTATCATGTCAATATGTAGCACTTATCCTATTTACTTGTTGTATTACTGTAATACAGTTGTAAATATCAATAAATAAATTTATATAAAAAAAAAAAAAGTTCCTATCATATACCAAATAACTGGAATCTTATATACCTGTATTTATAAAAATATCCTGTCACAATGTTTTTCCGGGCTGATCTCCGAAACTCCTGTACTGATTATAATGAAATTTCGCAAAAATATGTAACATTTTCAAACATTATCCAACTTTCTTATAATTTTTTCCTTTTTTCAAAACTGGATTTATTTGAATTTCATCTTCAAGAAAAAAAATAAAATCGGCTTCCAGTCAAATTCTTTTATTGTTTTATATGATAAAACGTTTCGACATCATGGTGTCATTTTCAATCATTTATTCCTATGCATTCCTCAACTGGAAAGTCAGTCTTTTTTTAAAAATCATTTTTAAGGAGGTCTTTTGTCCTCCATAGTCAAACTTATATTCCCTAGTAATATAAATAAGTTTGACTATGGAGGACAAAAGACCTCCTTAAAAATGATTTTTAAAAAAAGACTGACTTTCCAGTTGAGGAATGCATAGGAATAAATGATTGAAAATGACACCATGATGTCGAAACGTTTTATCATATAAAACAATAAAAGAATTTGACTGGAAGCCGATTTTATTTTTTTTCTTGAACATTATCCAACTTAAAATGTTGGCCATTTTTTTTTTTTTTTTTTTTGACCGCGATTATTTTATTGCAAAACTATTTTGTTTTCTAACCTGCTGCATTTTTGATATGTTGTACATGCTGTTAAAACTAACGTTTATATTTTATCAGTTAAGAATTTAGTACATTATTTATTTATTGTATACTATAGTTAGGTATAAGATGAATGAATTGTAAAATCAATTTAATTAATTATTTCGTCCATTCATTATTTCTTTAAAATTCAAATTTTAACGTAATATTTTTTAAATCTATTATAACAGCCACAGCAACGCGTGGCCGGGTCAGCTAGTTATTCAATAATTCTATATTTCTGTAAACATATGTATATTTTCTGTTCATGTGATGAAGTGTTTAAGTCGAATTTCATGGAACATGGGTTTCTTGTTGAGAAGCGAAATCGTGTTATTCTCGTAGTTCTTAAATAATGCATTGAACTTAACACTCTCATATTAACACCATTTCAAGCCAATACTAGAATGACATGATTCTGCATACCCCAAGTTCGCGAGATCGTAGCCAGGCAGATGGCTGTAGGATTTTATAAAAGTGAGTAAAAATCCTTCGTAATGGTGTCCTTCGGAAGAGAAATAAAACGAGGACCCCGAGCCTGTACGGTATTCGTTAAAGATCCCTAATTAAACTAATTAATAGGCGAAATTCAGGACTTCCACTGTAGCATCGTCCGATTAGCCATATCAGCATATAGTGATGTTAAAAGAATCTTAATCTTAAACAAGACAATAATAAAAATAAATAATCGTTTTGGTTCAATTTCATACAGTCCTATTCTATAAAGAAATGTCTACCTGATGCTACTATTTAATCAGGTTCTGTTCAATTGTGTTAATCGGGTCTGGACCAACCTACTACAGCAGCACTTCAGTTCAACACAACATGAATCTACGATATTAGATAAGATTATATTTGATTAAAAACACTGAACTCTTTTTTACTGTGTTTTGCAGTATATTTCGTTTAAATATAACTTTAATATATTTATTTAAGTTATACAAATATTGTACATATTAATGAAAAATATAATATAGAAAATTGGATGTCGATGTCGAGACTTACCGTGTGCCTCCGCCTTTCCTGAACCATTAACCAATCAGTTTATTTAATAAGTTAATGGTTCATTAATTAAACAATAAATTAATGAATCATTATCGACATATTAGGCCTAGTTAAAAATCGGCGTATACTCTAAATGGAGAATCCTGAAATGCTCTTTCAAGACGCTTAACAACGGTCTTTGTTGTACTCTATAATAATACAATCGTATATAAAGTTATTTGCCGTTTATCGGTAAAACTATTGTCAACGTTATTATGTATTATTTTTAATTATGAGCACATGGTTATTTTTATTATTCTTTTCATTTATCGATTCGGTTAATTTTTTTTTGTATTGTTACGGGCTACTGGGTATTAAAATGAATTAAACAATTCCTTAATTAAAGATACTAATATTTATTAACAAAAATGATAAAAAGAATACAATTAAACTATTAACAATTAAATTATTGAACTAATATAAATTTATAATGACAATATTCTAAATATTATAATCTAGGCCTAACTCCTATTTAATTATTACAATAATATAAGATATCACTAATTCTAGATAGCTTAACTAGTTACAATAGTTTCTATGAATATTATAAAATTACACTACAATTTATAACTATTAATTAACACTTACAGTTCACTAGTCCACCGACCGTAAGATTCTTCAATTATCACAAACTGACACACAGTAACAAACAGAAACAGTTTATTACACTCGCGAGACTGTTACAGTTCACTGATACACTTATTACACGGGCCGGTTCAACACTGACTAGTTTATCACACTAACACTCACTTATCACAGATCTTGCATGGTCTACTCTCAGGCTAAGACTGACTGCCTCGAGGTGACGGAAGTCTTTTTATAGGCAAAGCCGAACATTCTAGAACTCGAAGGGGCCAGATAATTCTGGAATATTCTTAATCCTTTGCCGACAAAAGAAGACGATCTAGAACCGTCCTAATCCTATTTAAACGTCTCCCGCTGACGGAGTTAAGCCGCTAATCCCCCGCTTCCGCCTTCCTGCCGGCGCCCGTAACACTGCCCCCTCCTTAAAAGTGCTCTGCCCCAGAGCAAGTCCGGAGAAATCGGGCATTTATGAGCTTCTACTGATGGAGACGCACCTTCTTTCCAGGGGTTGAACGTGCACACCAATATGGCAATTCCAGAGTTGGCGAATGTCTGTTCGATCATGTCCCTGACAATCTTCCACTCCAAGCCGTCGTATCCACAGCCCAACTTCGGAATAGCGAGCTTAGTGACACGCAGTCTCAGAAGCTTACTCCGAAGGTCATCGAGGCTTCGCCGCAGTGCGTCATATGTCGGCTTCTGATCAGAGGCACGCTTGGTAACCAAGTAAAACAGGTGTCGTCCTTCGTGCGGCTGGTGGAGTGCCTTCCCGACACTTGGTCCTTGGCGTTCCAGCTCCTCAGTTCCGCCGAACTTCTTCCTGAAGACCGTTGCAATCCCTCGAGAACTTCTCAGATCTTCGGCAACGCAATGGGCCAGAGAATACTCCACTGGTAACGAGAAGATATCCCTGTAGATTACCTGAGTTACTCCACGAAACCCTGGTACCTTAGTATTTGCCACTGGGTCATTATTTGTCTCCACATTGTTTAGGTACCTAACCTGCTGGTCTTCTGCCGGGCCATGGTCTCCTTTGTACGGCGCCAGTCTATTGAAATGGACTACCTTGGGTTTTCCTTTAGGCTGCTTCCTGATCCTATATATGACGTCATTGATCCTCTTGACGATCTCAAACGGGCCGTCCCAGGAGTTCTGAAGTTTAGGTGAGTAGCCTCGCCTTCTTCGAGGATCATGTAGCCAGACCAAGTCTCCAGGTTGGTAGCCACCCTTCTCAGCCCTGATGTCGTAACGCTCCTTCATTCTGTCACTGGCTCCCTGGATGTTTGTGCGAACCTTCTCGTGGATATTATCCATTCGCTTCCGTAGATCCGAGACGTACTCCTCTCCGGCAATTTCCTCATCAGGCTTGAAACCGAATTTCAGATCACAAGGCAACCGAAGTTCTCTGCCGAATACCACATTTGCGGGAGTCTGCCCCGTTGCCTCACTGACTGAACTGCGGTAGGCCAGCAGGAACAGGTGAAGATACTGGTCCCAGTCTCGCTGATGGTCGGAGACCACTTTGGACAAATATCGACCCATAGTCCTGTTCATGCGCTCCACCATGCCATCGGATTGAGGGTGAAGAGGTGTCGTCCTGGTCTTCCGTATTCCCAGTGCTTCGCACATCCCGGAGAAGACTGCAGATTCGAAGTTTCGTCCCTGGTCAGAGTGAAGTTCCATGGGTACTCCAAACCTACTGACGAGCTGCTTCACCAGTACGTCCGCAACCGTGACTGCCTCCTGATTCGGAAGGGCGTAAGCTTCCACCCACTTGGAAAAGTAGTCCATGGCCACGAGAATATACCGGTTACCTTCATCCGTCACAGGGAAAGGGCCAGCGATGTCAATTGCTATCCTCTCAAACGGTGCTCCCACGTTGTACTTCCTCATTGGGGCCTTCTTTCTTCTTATGGGTCCGTTAGAAGCCGCACAGGTCGCACAACGCCTGCACCAGTCCAACACATCGTCCTTAAGGTTTGCCCAGTAAAAGCGTTCACGTACCTTTTCCAATGTACGGTGAACTCCAAGGTGGCCGCCAGATACTCCGTCATGAAGTTCCCTGAGTACTTCGGGCACTTTACTCTTTGGAACGATGAGCTGAAGTCTGCGCTGATCTCCTTCCGTGTTCTCCAATGCCCGTTTCAGCAGCCCGTTGTCCACTAGAATGGAGTCCCATTGGGCCCAGTAAGTCTTTACATTCTTCGACATTGGAGCAACATCCTGCCAGGTTGGTCTTCCTTGCCCTGATAGTTTCCACTGCTTCATTTGTTTCAAGTCCGGGTCCCTGTCCTGCTCCTTTGACACCTCTGCATCCTGCCAACTGTCCATGACCACCGTTGTCCTCAACACTGCTGCCTGCTTCTCATCTTGTCGAGAACAATGCCCGCAGTCTTCGCCACAAGGCCTCCTTGAGAGCGCATCCGCATTTCTGTGACTCGTTCCAGCACGATGAGCAGATTCAAAGTCATATTCTTGAAGGCGCTCTATCCACCTCGCCACTTGTCCTTCTGGTGACTTGAATCGTAGCAGCCACATTAGAGCCGCGTGGTCCGTTCTCAGGAGAAATCTTCTGCCATATAGATATTTGTGAAAATGTTCTATAGATTTCACCACTGCCAGAAGCTCCTTCCTTGTGACACAGTAGTTGCGTTCCGGAGCTGAGAGCGCTTTACTGAAATATCCAATAACCCTTTCTTCTCCATCTTGGAGCTGAGAGAGGACGCTTCCAATAGCGGTGTTGCTAGCGTCTGTGTCAAGTATGAACTTGCCCTCGGGACGTGGATAGCTCAGAATAGGAGCACTACTCAATTTCTTCTTCAACTCCTCAAAGGATGCCTGACACTCGTGATCCCAAAGGAACGTCCGTTTTTCCTCGGTAAGCCTGGTAAGAGGTTTTGCAATGTTAGCAAATCCTTTCACGTGCCTCCTGTAGTAGGTGCAGAGGCCGAGAAAACTTCTTACTTGGTGCTTATCTCGAGGTACTGGCCAGTCGGTGATCGCTGCAATCTTCTCTGGGTCAACGGCAACTCCGTTGTCCGACACAACATGCCCCAGATAGTTGACTTGCCTTCGGAAGAGATGACACTTCTTCGGGTTCAATTTAAGGTTCGCTGCACGCAGTCGTTCGAAGACCTTCTCCAGATTCTTCAGATGGTGAGCGAAGGACTTTCCCAGCACAATGATGTCATCTAAGTATACCAGGCAAATTTCCCAAGAGAGACCTCTTAACACGCTTTCCATCAGCCTCTCAAATGTTGCAGGAGCATTGCAAAGCCCGAATGGCATTACCGTAAATTGCCAGAGTCCAGTCCCAATCGAGAACGCTGTCTTCTCTTTATCTTCAGGTTTCAATCCAACCTGCCAATATCCACTGCGGAGATCCAAGGTAGAGAAAAGTTCACACCCCTCTAGGGTGTCCAGCGTATCATCAATCCTGGGGAGCGGATAACTGTCTTTCTGGGTGACGTTGTTCAGAAGGCGGTAGTCCACGCAGAATCTCGTTGTGCCGTCCTTCTTTTTCACCAATACAACAGGAGACATCCAGGGGCTACTCGAAGGCTCAATGACACCATCAGTCGCCATCTCCTTGATGATCTTCTCGGCGTCCTCCCGTTTGGCTAAAGGCAGCCTCCGCGGGACCTGTCGGATGGGCTTAGCATCCCCGGTGTCAATCCTGTGCTGGACGATATCCGTTCTACCCCATGGCCCTGGGCTGATCTCGAAAACGTCCTGCCATCGGGTAATCATCTTCTTCACCTCCTCACTCTCTTCAGGCGAAAGGTCGCAACATGATTCGTCCACAAATCCCTTTAATTCTTCCGACAGTCCTTGCAGCTCGGTGGGATGACGTTGCAGCTGACGAACCACTGAGGTAGCGGTTGTACATTCCCCTATCGGTGTTCCTTTGTTCAGCGTTACTGGGAAGCTGTTCAGGTTCATTAGCCGAATCGGAGTGGTACGTCCGACCTTGATGAGGGACCTTGCAACCATTACGCCGCGTCCGATCTCCTGTTCTTCTTGCCTTCCCGGTTCAAGTAGCACACATTGACCCTCAGGTAGAGGCCCTTCGATCGTCCCATGCGCTATGATTTGGCTCCGTGCAGGTAAAGTGGTGTCTTCCAGTAAGCGCACTCGTGCGTAGATGTCCTTTCCCTGCCGCAGGATGACTTCTTCGTCTCCCAGCGTCATCACACCTCTTGCCATATCCAGCTTGATCCCGCATGTGATCATCAAGTCCGTGCCCAATATGACATCTTCATCAATATCTGCCACGAGAGCGCGGTGCTTCAGATGTTGACCCCCGATGATGAAGTAGGCAACTGTCTCCCCGTAGACCTTGGCTGGCTCTCCTGTGGCAGTCCGTAATGTCCAAATCGTTGGCAACATCTTCTCAGCAGGAACTGTCTTTGAGCTCAAGATTGTCTTGGTTGCGCCGGTATCCAGTAGCAGACTTCGCAGCTGCCCGTTCACCTTCCCATCAACGTAGAAGCTGTTCGTTCTGCTCCCTAAAGACGCAACTCTACTGGTCTTCCTCGGGCCTCTGACGTAGCGGGCTGATAGTTGTTCCTCCCCATCAACCCTACTTCGTTCCTGTGGCTTTTCTTGCTTCTTGGATGGACACTTGCTTCTAGGGTGTCCAAGTTGGCCGCAGCTCCAACAGCGTATCTCCTTCTTACGGGTCCTTAGAACCTCCAAGACCTTTGTCAGAATATCTTCGACGCTAGGGACCTTATTAGACTCCGCTTCTGCTGCTCGAACTCGTGCATGGCCCCATACTGACTGCCTGACAGCCTCGAACTCCATGGCCTGAGATAATGCGTCTCCCAATGTTTTTGGCCGGGCGAGCTTCACTGCTTGTTGCGTCTCGGGGTCCCGAAGTCCATCCAGGAATTTGCCGACAGCCAGGCTCTCGTACACATCATCGGTGACCGAGGGGTAGGCATTCCTCACCAGCCGGGCGATATCCGCTTCAAATTCCTGCAGCGTCTCGTTGATCTTCTGGATCCTGTTTCTCAGCTGTGAGCGATAAAGCTGGTCCATGTGTCGGTGGCCGAAACGCATCTCCAGTCTTCTAATCAGCTCCCCGTAGTTAGACCGCTCTGACAGTGGCATCCCCTGCAGTACTCCCAAGGCGTCTCCACGCAAGGCCAGGCACAAAGCTGAAGCTTGGGTCTCTTTTGACCACCCATGGATCGACGCCGCAGTCTCGAAGAGAGTCATGTAGTCCTCCCACGGCGTCTTTCCGTCGAACACTGGAATGGTGTTGTGAGTTGGTGGCGTCCCTGAATTGGCGGGCATAATGGTTTTATGAAGGCTGCCCTCGGAGGAAAGGTCGGTGTCGTTCTTCGGTGGGTTGCTCATACGTCCCTCGAGAGCCTCGACTCTTAGCCTAAGTTCGTCTTTAATTGAGTTCAGTTCTTCCCCTAACCTAGATTCTAGATTAGCCACTTTATTATTTACATCGGCTAACTTATTACCAAAATTAGCTACTTCATTATTTACATCGGCTAACTTATTACCAAAATTAGCTACTTCATTATTTACATCGGCTAACTTATTATCTACATTAGCTAACTTATTCTCAACATTTTCCATTAACTTAGTCTCTAATATGCCTAACTTAGACTCTAATGTATCCAATAAATCACTTTTCACAGTACCTAATTCATTACCTAGCTCATTTTTAACATTGCTTAACTCATTTTTAACAGTACCTAATTCATTCTGTACATTACCTAGCTTATTTTCTACATTGCTTAACTCATTTTTAAAAGTTGCAGACAACCTGCTTAAATCAGTTTCAAACAGAACGTCATCTGGATTTTCCCCTAAATCTACAAAAAATTGACGCAAGCGCTCTTGCAGTACACTTTTAGTTCCGGAACAATCAAGATCACGTTCCTCCAATTCACGTTTCAAATCCGCAACTTTTAAATCAATGAACTTAACACTTTTAGAAGCCATTCTTCATACAGTAGCCCAATAATTACAAAATGCAAAATAATAGCAATTACACAATAATCCCACTTCTGACACCAATTTGTTACGGGCTACTGGGTATTAAAATGAATTAAACAATTCCTTAATTAAAGATACTAATATTTATTAACAAAAATGATAAAAAGAATACAATTAAACTATTAACAATTAAATTATTGAACTAATATAAATTTATAATGACAATATTCTAAATATTATAATCTAGGCCTAACTCCTATTTAATTATTACAATAATATAAGATATCACTAATTCTAGATAGCTTAACTAGTTACAATAGTTTCTATGAATATTATAAAATTACACTACAATTTATAACTATTAATTAACACTTACAGTTCACTAGTCCACCGACCGTAAGATTCTCCAAGTATGACAAACTGACACGCAAAAACAGTTTATTACACTCGCGAGACTGTTACAGTTCACTGATACACTTATTACACGGGCCGGTTCAACATTGACTAGTTTATCACACTAACACTCACTTATCACAGATCTTGCATGGTCTACTCTCAGGCTAAGACTGACTGCCTCGAGGTGACGGAAGTCTTTTTATAGGCAAAGCCGAACATTCTAGAACTCGAAGGGGCCAGATAATTCTGGAATATTCTTAATCCTTTGCCGACAAAAGAAGACGATCTAGAACCGTCCTAATCCTATTTAAACGTCTCCCGCTGACGGAGTTAAGCCGCTAATCCCCCGCTTCCGCCTTCCTGCCGGCGCCCGTAACAGTATTTAGATGAACAAGCACTGATTATACGTTTAAGCACTATAATAATTAAAATTCTTGTACTGACAAATAATATCTGGTATTTCTTCGAAATCTACTCCTATGAGCAAATACGGATTTCTTTGAATATAATAAAACCTCATGTTGGTTGAAAATGATAATGGCATTAAAAAAATAATCTTACTAGTCTTACTTATATTATAAATGTGAAAGTTTCTATGTTTCTCTCTCTTTCACGCAAAAACTACTGAACGGATTTGGATGAAACTTTACAGTAGTATAGGTTATATATCAGAATAACACATGGGCTATAGCAAGCGCGGATTTAGGGGGGCGCACGGGGGCAAGTGCCCCCCCCCCCGACAGTTTTATAGGAACTGTGGAGAATCCATTATTGTACATAATTAAAGGAAAATAACATGATCATAGTTGTTAAAATATCAGAAAGAACAAGAGTGAAACTCTTTGTTTTGATATACTACTAATCTTACTAATATTATAAATGTGAATGTTTGTCTCTCTTTCACGCAAAAACTACTTAACGGATTTGGATGAAACTTTACAGTAATATAGGTTATACATCAGAATAACACATGGGCTATAGCAAGCGCGGATTCAGGGGGGCGCACGGGGGCACGTGCCCCTCCCCACCCCTGACAGTTTTAGAGGTACTGTGGAGAATCCATTATAGTACATAATTAAAGGCAAATCAGGAATTTAGCATCTTGAAATTTGCAGATAGGTCCTTTGTATGATTTAAGAAAGAAGTTTGGATAATTCCACCCTTATTATAATAAGGGTTCAAAGGTTGTATGGAATCCGTCAATTTTGAAGTTAGACATCTGAAATTTTGTACGAGTAACCTATAGTGAAAAAAATTAAATTATTTAAATAATTAAATTATTTATTATTTTAAATTATTGTTAAAAAGCACTGTCAAGAAACTTTATGCGGTAGTCCAGATTCTATGCGAGCGAAGCCGCGGGCAAAAGCTAGTATAAAATACCCAGAAAATTCATTTTACATTTTGAAAATAATTTTATTTAATATATAAAGGATTCATTTATTTTATATTATTTAAAAGGGTATTTCCGAACACGAATTCTCATTAACAAAAATATTTAAAAAATATGAGAAAAGAAGGATTTATAGAAAATATAGATATGAACAACCAAATATCAATCTATGACAGTCTCCCGTTTCAAATTTTATCTCTTGTATAAATTCATTGTTCAATATTTTTTTAAAATAAATATTCAACGTACTGTCCTGTATCTACCCTCTATATTACACCCTCATGTGTACCCTACCCATTGCTAATCCTAACAAGACGGGTTATTTCGATGTTACCTCATTGTCAAATAGGAGTAATGGATATTACAGAGGTAGAGTCCGAACAGGCAACACATAAGTTACGAGATTCTTAAGTTCGCAACTAAACGACGTCCCATTGCCAAAATTAATCTTATTCAAATATATTTTCTTTGTTGGAACTTATAACATTCTGAGAGAAGATTGGAGAAGTTCGGTGAGGTTGCTATGCTATGCTGATGTTTCGGGGTTCAAATCCAGTTTATCTGCAACAACTATATGTAATTTTTGACAGCCACGGATGGATGATTCTTTTGGTGTCCTCCTGGGGCTTTGAACTCTGGAGCTGGAAATCTGGCGTAATCTTGGGCAAATCACCTTCCTGCACAACTTTTGTCTACCATGTACTGAATACATGACATCTTATGGGTAGTCGTGGTAGTTATTTTTTTATTCTCTTCTGAGTCACTACTATGATAAGCAATCTGTCTATCTTAATAAACAATCTCTTACCATATTTTAATTGTTAATTTAGTCTGTACAGTGTATTTGGTCTTTGGATGCATGTATATCTTCCACCTGACTAACTCTCTAAATAAGATGTATAATAATTAAGTTTTCATTTTACGCAATGCTTTATGAGAAACCAATTTTTAATAAATCGAATATTTTATTAAAACCTTTTAACCTTATGATATCTTAAGATCTTTTGAAGACAAGATAGAATGTGACCACACGTCTCTTGACATTCTTTCCTTGTGACGTCACGTACCGGCACAGTTCAGTTGCAATCGGATGTCTATGTCACAGAAGGCAACCCCAATCCAATACTTCTTTCTTGGAAATCCCAAGTTCACGGTCCGATAATCAATAGTAGCAACGAACTATTAACGAATCAAGTATTATTAGAATTGCCAATTCCCTACGATAGCAATCGCACTAACATTTATTTCAACTGTCTTAAGGTTCTGTCAAGTTCAATGAGAATAATTCGTTCAGTACATAAAAACTTCATCGTCGGTGAAACTATTTTTCTAACTAAACCCCATTTTGGTTTACAGTTATAAAAAAACAAAACTGAAAAACCTGTACCACTACAATCCGTGAACGGGTCTGGGTTGCAGTACATGGTAGAGATTGTACTGTTTCATGGACAACGGATCTGCAAGGACGTGCGGTCACGCTAAACCGCCAGATTTTTCCCCCTAGTTATGGGTACCCTATTTGTAATACACTTTATAGAGGCTGCGTGAGCCCCAGGAGGGTCCTAGATCCCATATGATCCATCTCCAGCTGAAAACAGACTAAATAAAAGTCTTGCCCGCAGCGGGATTTGAACTAGGGTTTTCTGGCATGGCAAGTCAATGATCTTTCTACCACTGAGCCACTCCACTCCCTTTATAGTTATATAAACAGTTAAAATAATAATAAAATATTTTAACTAATTACAAATTAGATCATACTAAATAGTTTAGCCATATTCATCTGTAAGAATCGAGAATGCATCAGAAAAATGCCAAGTACACTTATACAGAAAGTGGAACAGACATAACAGATGACCAATCAGTTCAGTTTATATATTAGAAAATCTTACCTTTCAAGAGTTCTTCGACTTACTAAAAAATTAATATCTCTTGAAATTAGCCAACTTAAAGGCATACATCATTAACAAACACCTGACCAGTTTATCGCATGGTGCACTAATTAAATTGAAGTTTAATTTTGTTTGTAGAAAATGTATGTAGCTAAGTATGTAGAGCACTGAGTTTCTGTGCTGAAGGATCTAAGTAATAACTGTTATAATTATATTTTTTCAAAATTTTGGTTATCTCGATTAATATCAGTTATAGAATGGTGCGGTGTAGCTCAGTCTGCTGAGTGCAAGCTTTACATCCAGCTAAAAGATAAATGCTGTATAAACAATTTAATAATCTATTAACAAACATAAATTACCCTGTATGATCAGTAGATACTCCGTAGAATTACTCCGGTTCTATAAAATGAAATAAAACCTAGTGGTTGAGCATTATATTGGCCAAATTATCCCTAAACAACCATTGGCTTAGTAGCAGTAGAGTACCAACCATCGACTAAACACAGGACTTTTTATTTATCTATTTAAAAAAAAAATATACCTATTTACATTAAGACCAATATACGTTGCGTTTTTCGTAAAGTGTAATACCCTGATTATTTAGACTTGTTGGAGGTGTTCATCTACCCCATGGGTTAAAAACAAATTTTATGCTCCGCACAATGAAAAAACAAAGCCTTGTTAAATCATTTTTGTTACATCATTAAATTGGACTGTACACCGATTTGGGAATTTCAAACAGCTCATTTCACACAACGTACTTATACAAAACGTTGTAGACTATGTTAAAATGGATACAATCAAGTGATATAAGATAAACATTATTCACCACTTATTAAAATATTCACTTATTAAAAAATATTGAAAGTATCTGAGCAGAAAAAAATGTTGCTGACGACATTAACTCATTTAAACAAAATGCGGAAACCATTGCAAACAAGCTCATGACTAAGGTGTTTCGGTGGGGAAATTATTCAAGCTGCATACTATTGATTAATTAGTCGATATCATTTTTTATTTTTTATAGTGCTGCTACATATTTCAGTACAATGATTTGTATGCTTAATAGTGTGTTTTGCTTAATTGAAATTGCTTAAGGATTATCTGTACCATTGAATTTATAACGTATAGTAAAATAATAATTATAATATAAAAAAATATTATAATGTTAGTTATTTACTTTACATCAAATTCAATTCAGCAAACGATTAACCAGCTCACTCCATTCGTTGCCATTATATAATAACAACGAAGAAGACATGGTAATGAATGTTTCTTCAATTCCTTGTTGTGTCGAGAAACAAAGGGGTAATTGTTTTGTCACTCAGAGTGTGCAATTAAAATTGGAATTGGTAATTTGGAGATCACCTAATCTACACTTCCTTAGTTAGATGCACACAAGGCTCATCCCACAATGTTTATCCTTGGAATAAACTGATTTATACAAAACATTGTTCAATAATATCAAAGAAAATAAACAAGATGAAATGAAACTAAAACAAAAGTAGGAGAGTTACACAGTTATAAGTTACACGGTTCACCCAGCCGCCCCTCCTATTTGCCCTGAAGATGACCTACAAAGTAGGTCGAAACGCCAGCTCAAAAAAAAATAAGTCTTCACTTATTCGGTGTTTATTTATGACTGCACCCCCCAACTATTTCCATCCTCCACTAAAACATAAGTAATTTTATTAAATTAAACTGTTATTTTTCACGGTGTTTTAATGTTGGAAAAATGTTTTTTATTTTCTAGTGACATATTATCAATATTTTTTTCTTTATATTTTCAACTGGTGATTCAGTAAAGTAAATACACATATGTATGAAGGCGTTGTTTTACTGTCTCTAAAAATGTTTAAATTTTCTCTCTGTCCTTAATTTCGCCATTTTTGAATGATAAAATAGTGAAAAAAATTTAATTCAAAGTTATACTGGAAACTTCAACTTTTGTTGGGGTATTTTTCTCAATGTTAAACATACGCAAAACGATCTTTAACCGGCTTAGTCTTTAAGTTCCATCCATTAGCTGCTTCCCAGTTTTCTGTAACAATCGAATACATTACTCTGTAACAATCGAACTTACCCTGTAATAATCGAGTACATTACTCTCCCCCTGGTCTAATTCCATTATCGTATAATAAACTGCTTTGCCTTCTGTGTAAGTGCGCCAGCAATTTCTATTCTAGAAAAATCTCACCATAACAGCTCGTTTATCTGCATTCTTCCTTTTTAGCCACACCCCATTTTCTTGAACAGTTAATAAATAGACAGCCCTTCTTTCTTAAAAAAGAACGTAATAAAATATTATCATTAGATCCTGAATATTATATTTCAATGAAAGTTAAGGTTTTTATTTAGCTTTCAGGATAACAGGGATTGAGTAATTTTGTGATAAAGAAATAACAAGCACTTCTTACGTTAATTTTATTTTCTCTTGGATATCCCCTTATTTAAATATTAAGACCTTTATCTTGTAATTCCCCTTCGTCTCCTCTTTTATCTCTGTATAATCCAAGTCATTATAGCCTCTATCACTAATAATTTTATGTTATTGAACTTTTTATGTATTTAATTTAAATTAATTTTATTATTTTTTAATCTAAAGTCGATCGTTAAGTCCAAGTTTCTTGGCTACCTCTTCCAGTGCTAAGAAAGCTTCACTCAGCGCCCTTTTAGATCTTGCCATAATGCCAAAGTCATCGGCATACCCTAGGGTTTGGATTAGTCTGTTAAACAGAGTCCCATCTACCTGAATTCCAGAATTTCTAATGGCCATTTCTGCTCCAAGGTTGAAGAGTAGGCAGGCGAGGGCATCTCCTTGTATCCGTATCTGTGTGGAATTCTTGTGAAAGATCTGATTCGACTTTTACAAGACATTTTAACCCTTGCATTGCCATTTTCACAAAACGAATGATCTTGTGGGGTATATTCAGATCTTTAAGGGCTCGATATAATTCGTTGCGGTCCATGATATCATAGGCTGCTTTAAAATCTACAAATAGGTGATGTCTATCCTATAAAACTCATTTATGAAAGTTAAAAAGAAATAATAAAAATGTAACTTGAATAAGCTGATGAATTTTTACTCAAAGCATTCTAAATTAAAAATAAGAATGTAAAATAATCAACGTTGCAAACAATCTTCTTTGAATAACATATTTTATTAAAAATAAAAATTGAACTTAGACAACATTCCTCTAAAATTTGCATACCATAAAACTCATAATTAAAATTTGAAATGAAATAAAGCACCTGAAATCGGAACACAAATAATTGTGAACGAGGTGAAATACGTTTTATATAATTCTTGGCTTGCTTCTCGACATTCTTCTTGAAACTTAAATCAATATGCCACACCGTCAATAGCCGATGGCAAAAACCGAATTCAACAGTAGTTTAAACTAAGTTAGTTTTATCTGAGTTAGAACAAAGATTGGGGCAACTGGCCTCAAGTTCGCGAAGTCACTTGGATCCGGCAGTGAAAGGGGATGATTTGAGGAGTTGAGAGCTTGTGGGGTGGCAATGGCTCTGAAAGCTTCGGTGCCGAAAAACATCTTTCATAACTATGAGGATGCTAGGATGTATGTTGTTTAATGTTTGCAATAAAAAAAATATTTGATCCATCCGAACTGTCCACAACTTCAAAATAATATGCTCAAATTAATAAAGAAAACAACCTGTACCACTATAAACCAATTTAACCCAGTCTTCGGTTCAATACATGGTAGAGACTGTAGAATTTTTGAACTGTTAATTTTAAGTCAAACTGTCACATTACATACAGGATCATAGAGGTCAATTAATCATTTATTGGCTTCTATGAGGTTCGAAAAAACAAGTAAAAAATACAGGCAAATAGAAATCATCGCTCTAGAAAAGTACTTTATGATCTGAAATAGTAACTGAATAATAACGTTCAGATTTCTACATACTATATTATATGGCTATATTAGCCATATTGGCTATATACTTGTGTAGCCAATACATGATATTTTCTCAGGAATTAAAGAAGTAGCTAGGCTTGAATGAAGATGAAGTTTTTCATGAAAAGACTGGCATCGGGTTAGGGCCAAACGGCAACAAATGGGACATTAAGGTCATTAAGGATGACTTTATTCGTAACAAAGTAAGGAGCATTAAGGATTTTACGAAGGGTTTTGCATTGTAAGAATTGGATACGAGAGGAATTCGATGGCTTAGTGGAGCACCAAAGCTCTACTCCGTATTCTTTATTCTTTAAAGATTAAAAAATCAGAACTTATCTGCATTTAATTGCATTTCATTCTGCAGGAAAATTTCCGAATTACGATTATTACTGATTCAAATGAAGCCCGCCCTAATCTCAATTTATTATTTAGTCTTTCTTATTTGAAGAGATCTCTCTGATGGAAAGGATCTCATTATGTTGAAGGGATAACAAGCATATCGCATGTCGGATAAGTTCTAGATTCCATTTCAGACAAAAGCTGAGCCGGTACAAAGAGTTTATTTCAAAACAACTTCTGACACTTTACCGAAACTGAAGGCAAAATGATTATCTTCCCTCCATTAAGATTTCAGTAATTTCTTATTGATTGAAGTTGATTTGTGCTGGCATGTTCTGGTCCCACTACTTCACTATCGATTACTCTTTTGATTGACTCGTACATAATAGATTGTGAACTTATCATTATCTAAGATCTTGGTATGTATGTGATTCATATTATCAAATATCTCTTAAAAATTGTGAAAAAGGATTTATGATATGAATGATAGACACTTTGTACCTTACTAGTTAAAACTTAAAACAGTCTACTTCTACCTCGGGTTTCGTTAAAAGTTTGACAATACAGAGTTGAACTAATTTAATTACATAAATAATAAAATATTGTTGTAAATTAAAACTGATTTTCAAGCATGACTTTGGTGACTGTTGTAAGATTCGATTTGTGTCGTTCCCAGTTCACTGTGGTTTAGTAGGAAATGGACAATGGTTAAAACAAACAACCAAAAAGGAAATATAAATTATATCATTTAAAAAAATAAACAAATCTGTCCGGAACTACTTAAAAACGTCATACAAAATTAATTTTCCCACCATTTCACCTAAAGAAACCGGAAAGATTATAAAAATATTAAAAACAAAGAAAGTCTCAGGGGACGATGGCATCCCTGTACAGGTTATAAAAAACCTGAGCAGGAAAACCATCTGCCATATAACGAAAACATTAAATTCAATATTAAGGCTTAATTACTTTCCCTCCGCTTGGAAAACTTCCAAAACAATCGCTATCCCGAAACCAAATAAAAACCCAAATATTTTTACAAGTTACAGACCAATTTGCCTCCTAAACATTTTATCCAAAATCCTGGAACGCTTGCTCTTAAAAAGAATTGTTAAGCATGTAAATGAGAACAAACTGATCAAATATGAACAATTCGGTTTTAGAGAACACCACTCCACTGTAGACCAACTAGCTCGTCTTACCGACTTCATAGCACAAGAATTCAATAATAAAAAACATACAGGCATGCTTATGTTAGATCTGGAAAAAGCTTTCGATACACTATGGCATTACGGTCTTATTCATAAATTAATCTTGTACAATTTTCCTCCATACCTAATACATGTCATATATTCCTTCCTCTCCAATAGACAATTCTATGTTCAAATAAACACTGCTAGCTCCATAACACTTCTCCTACCCGCTGGACTTCCTCAAGGCTCCTGCCTATTCCCAATTCTATTCAATCTGTTCATATCAGATCTCCCAAAACACCCAAAAGTAACCACATCGCTTTACGCAGATGACACCGCTTTGTACTCAGCATCATACCGAATCGATACAATAGTAAACCGATTACAACATGCTTTTAATAAAATCCATAAATTCTGTCAAAAGTGGAAACTAAAAATCAATCCAACGAAATCGGCCGCCATAATCTTCACAAAACGCAGACCCAACTTAGATCAGCACATCATCTTAAGCTCCGAGCACATCCCCTGGTCTAAATCCGTAACATACCTCGGTTTAATTCTAGATAGGTCCTTAACAGGAGAACAGAAAAAGCGAAAAAAAAAACCATCTACAAAATGTTTCCCTATTTTAATAAAAAAATCCAGGCTATGCCCCAAAAACAAGCTAATCCTTTATAAAACAGTAATCCGCTCACTGCTGACCCATGCCTCACCTGTATGGAGTTCAACCTGCGCTACAAATTATAGAAAGTTTGAAAGGGTACAAAACCTATGCATGAGAATTATTAATAATTATCCCCGCTACACGAAAATATCGACTATGCTCAGAGATCTTGAACTTCCCACTGTAAAACAATATGTTTCAGCCCAAACAAAAGCATACTTCTAAAAAACTCCAGCTTCCGAAAACCCATTAATCCGAGAAATCGGTAACTATGATAAATATTCACTAGGACGGTACACGCACAAAAGAACAAAACATATACTTCTCACTTAACAAATCACTATTCGTAGGTATCATAATCTAGTTATCTGTATTTATTTTATAGTTACTTTTAATTGTGTATTTATTTTCTATTTAATTATTAATATTATTATATTTACTTACTTTATTAGTATTATTTTTATTTATTTATAAATTACAATTATTATTATGGTTCATTTTTCTTTCTTTTTTTTTTTTTTTTTAAGCTGGTTTTTCTAAATTTTTCCTGCTATTGTAAAACTTATTTATAAAAGACAATTTTAATTAATTAAAAGTACTGTTCTTTAAACATGTAAAGGAAGTCCGGAACATGTATTTACACTTATTGCAGCTTGTACCTATATGTAAAAACTGTAAATAAAGGTTGTGTTTTTTTTTTAAAATTATATCTGCATTAAAAAATAAACAAATCCTTTTTTAGTACAAAATGAAATTACTTTTGGCTTTTGTGTTTAGTAAATTAGTAAATGTACTGACAATATGACAATGCAGTAGTTCTTTATATTGTAAGTTCAAACGTGTCAACTAACTTTTTTACAAGTCCTCAGACATCAAAGGCCAAAAACAGATTATTACAATAAAATATTATCTAATATTGGGTTGTGGTGCAGCTTGCATGATATACATCATATAAAATAGGCTTTCAAACATATTTGTTTTCGCTTATATTTTGGTGAGGCAGTTATATAAAAAATTAAAGCTGACAAAATTTGTTTTTCTGTTTAATATTTACTTCATAAGTTCTTTTCAAAATAGTTGATAAAGAAAGAGAGAGACAGAGCACCTTCTATATTTTCTTTATCTATTCAATCTATATTGGTCAATAAATAACTCTTATATGTTTGTCGATTTAAATAATTACATATTTTTTTTTATTTGTTCAAAATATATTTTATTATTTAATTTATTTAATTCCAATATGATATAATTTTTTTTAAATATTTTATTTGAAAAGAAAAGATATGGCCAAGGCTTGGAGTTTTTCCACTCACGTCTTAATGTCATTTATGTCTATTTTTATATTCTATACTATTAAATTTATTCATTTAGCCATATAAAAAAATTGATGAGCTACAATGTTTTTTGTTTTTTCGAAAGACAAGAGAGTATAAAATTTGAGGCAACCAAAGAGATATTTGTTTTTTAATTTAGGAACAATATGCAGGAAACATAAATGAATTGCATCGTTTAACATATTTAATAATTCTGAGATTTGAGCGGAATAGAAAACAAAATTATAAAATAAAATAAAGTAAATCGACCTTTCTTGGTCGCCATACCGCTTTGGCGAACGCTTGTCGCTTGTTGTTCTGTTTTATTGTGATCCGTTAAGGAATGCAATAGTAAACAAATAAAATTCAGATAAATATGGCTTTTTTTATTAAATTTTTCTTTTGATTATAAAGTAAAATGTTAAGAGATAAAGTAAAAATCACAATAGAAAATAAATAATAAATTCTTCTTGTATTGTGATATTGTGCCCAATCCTCAGAAGAAAACAAAACATTTTTTTAATATATATTTTGTTAATAATTAAATAAATAATTATTTGAATCCGAGGGATTGTGAGGAACCAGTGTTCAGTTTAACTGACAACCGTCTGTAAAAAGTTTATTTAGCTATTCAGAATAATTACTCGATCGATGTTAGGAACAAATAATTATTTGATATAAATATATTTAAAAATAAATAGATGTATATAGCTGTTAAGTAAAGAAATTGATGAAAAGATGAATGAAGTAAGGATTTGTATAAGAATAAAATATGGTTGGGTATTATTATTATAAAATGGGCCTCCTTCATCCAGCCAACCAATCTCCAAGAATCTGCCCTATTTCTCCTCCATTTTCATACCCTCAGCAGCTTTAAATCCTCCAAAAGTATCCATCTGATTCGAGGACGTCCTCAACTTCGCTTGCTATCCGGTTTCCCATAGAGTATCTTCTTCGGCATTCTATGTTCTGTCCTCCTCTCCTCATTTCCCATCTATCTCATTCGGTCTGCCTACATTAATGCCCCCAGGTCGGGTTATCCAAAAAGCTCCATCAGCTCCTCATTCCTTTTTCGTCTCTGTATTCCATTTTTGTCTATGCCACCCTGTACTCTTCTTAATATATTACTCACCGAAGTGTTGACTACAATTTTTATATGTTTAGGCCAGTGACCATGTGACAGCCAGTGACCAACAAGACCATTTCAGAGCCTATACATGTCTAAGGGTCTTACTATCATATATTTATAGTTGCATTATTTTCGAGAGCGGTCTAAACTTCAACGTTCCTTGCAGTGAGAACAAACATTGTTAACTGTAATCACACTTCCTAACTACTTAAATTGGGTTTCAGCTCTAAAACTGTGCACTCAAAAACTCACTTTTCCATTCACCACCTTTTCCAATCTTGAGCTTTTCATGCACACAGTTTTTTTAATTCACCTTAAGACCCATTTCAGTGGCTTTTCAAATTCATGGAACGCTCTTGAGAGTGCTGCTTGATTTTAGGCGGTAATAACGATATCATCAACATATGCCAGATGTTCTATTGAGATACTCAATTTGGTAAAAAAAACTAATTTATTTTTATTTTTATAATCTTTATACAATATCCTATAGTATTCCCCTACTATACTGTACCAGATCAAATACTTTACAGTATTGCGTTTAGATAGTAAGGGTAAGGGTGGATATTTGGGCCCCCACTTTGTTTTTTTAATATAACTTTTTTATTTTTTATTATTTCGACCTGAAACTAATAGAAATACTTCTTTGGAATGTTTACATGTTATTTAACCTTCTTAAAACTAATTTTAAACGTATAAAAACATTTTAAAAATGTTTTACTGAAAGTCTGCATTTTGTCGAAATTTTTTTGTGTGCTGGTATTATGGGCCCCTGGGTGTTTTTGAAGTAAAAATGCATAATAAGTATCAAAAACATTTTATTTTTTACAGTTAATGTAATTAGTCATTTTTATTGTAATATAGAAAAAAATCACAACTAGGTCTATTTAAAAAAGTCGCATATATACGCATCTATCTCGCATATAGGCATTGGCCATGTTTTCTTTGTCCCATGACTGCCTTTTGGTCTTTTTAGGGGGTATCAAAACTTTTCGAGGCATCTGGAACATAAAATGTAACAAAACAATGTAGTGGTTGTAATATGGGCCTCCAAAAGTATGGGGCACTGAAAGGGGCCCGTTTATCCACCCCCACCATCTTGAAAAACAAAACATTCTCAGCACTTAATTTAGCGTCGTAATAACAATATCTAATGATATACGCAATCTTTACAATATACCAAACACATATATTACCATGTTTCTACCAAATACTACAAAGAATATACGATAAAATTGGTTTAAACTCTTACCTTTCAAACTTTTGCTCAGGAACAAAAACTTGCCCAACTCACAAACAATCAGCCATGACAGCTACTTCGCCTGCGCGCTCTGCAGTGTTTATTAGCTTCAAGCTTTAGTAGTTGCAGTGTTCACCGCTAGAATACGTGGCCTGTATGACTAGATACAAAGAGGGCCCATATTACCCGCAGGGGCCCGAATATCCACCACTCCCCTTACCAGTAATCGTACATTCATATCAAAAATAGCCAACTCATCTATAGCATTTGCTAATTGTAAATATTTTTAAACTGTTAAGAGCCCAAGCAATAGTAACTGAATAAATAAATCATATCTTTGTTTTGAAGAGATCGTCTGCATCTCTGGTGCAGTGCTCTAAACCACTGAGCTACCAGGCGTCGTGTCCGAGTCAGACAAATCCGTTCTCTTCACGATCCTATATTCCCGTGTTCTCGCAATTTTTGCAATCAATACACGGAGAAGAATGTACATTGAACATTACTTTAATTAGGATCTTGTTGAGTTACGTCAATATATTATTTATAATTGAATTATATATATATATATATATATATATATATATAAGTTAAGACAAGACCTATGATCCCATGGTCGCTAAGATCAAGCTTTATTATATAGAGAGGTTCAAGATGGCAATACAGTCAGTGTTAAACCAGTTATCGTGCGAGTCATTTCAACCTTCTTTTCCTTTTTTTTTTATGTTTTGTTTCTGGAAGTATATAAGTTATATATATATATATATATATATATATATATATATATATATATATATATATATATATATATATATAATAATAATAATAATAATAATAATGTCTTTATTTATTCTGGGACGAGTCCCTATAGAATAACAATACAGGCATTGTAAGCTATTAAATCTTAGAGTGTTATATAATTACTTTTAATTAATTTTTACAATTAATTTAATTAGTGAGAACGAATAAAAAAAATGAACAAATAAAAAATGTGAATTACCTACAATAACAGTATTTCAAAAACATATTAGAAGAAAAGAAAGAAAAAAAATTAAAATAAGTTTACAATAATTATATAAGAGAAACAAATTTATGGTCACATATATCAAATTTATGCCAAGAAAAAAAACAAAAAAGAAAGATTAAACAAGATTATCCGAGATTTACCTTTCATCCCTTTTTGTCCTTTTTAATATCTATCTATATGACATTAATAATACATATGTACGTGGTTTAAATTCCACACACTCAAATATATGAATACAAAATAACACACACAAATGTACATCTAAAAACATCATTCATTCATCGAATAAAGAGAGCATTAAGTCAATACTGATCCCCTACTGTTTTCGATTTTTTGGGAATTGTAGGGATAATAGGTGCTGGAATATACGGGATTTGAAGGTTGGAAGATTATTGGAACGACGAATGGAAGAAGGTATAGAGTTCCAAAGGGAGGAAGATCGGATCAGGAAAGCTCTGTCAAAAGCTGCAGTTCGGTGGGATGCTGTATATAGATCAGAGAGCCGAGAACGGGTGTTGTGGGAGAGGACTGTGGTTTTGAATTGAAGGAGATCGAAAATGTAAGATGGTCGACGGGATTGGATAACTTGGTAAAGGAAAGATGCTAGGACGTACTTACGGCGGTAGGAAGGGTAGAGCCATTTCAATTCTTCGTAATATCGGGTCACCGAGGCATCTCTAGGGATCCCAAAGATGAATCGAACGAAGCAATTAAGCAACCGCTTTAATTTTACATCGAGATCCCCAGAGATACCCCCATACACCGAACAACAATAGTCAAAATGGGGGAAAATTAAGGAAGAAACTAGGAGTTTACGGATTTCAAAAGGGAACAGGTGACGAAGGTAATTGAGACGCTTTAAGGTGGAGAAGGTACGACGAGAAATTTCAGAGATATGGTTTTTCCAGGAAAGGGTCTGATCAAAAGTAATTCCAAGGTTTTTGACAGTTGGGTAGAATTTGATAGGATTATTGTTTAGAAGGAGGATTGGATTATGGGGAATAGTTTTAAGGAAGTAGTTTGACCCTATTATTATTGCCTTGGTTTTGTCCACGTTCAACTTTAGCTTGTTATCCATTGCCCATCGATTTATTCGATTCAGGTCATCTTGGAGTTTTTCGGTGGCTAATATTAGATCGGAAGGGGAAAAGGATAGGTACACTTGAAAGTCATCGGCATAGAGATGATACTGGGAATGTCGGATAAGAAGTGGAAGGTCGTTTATGTAAATGGCAAATAGGGTGGGGGATAGTGATGAACCCTGTGGGACACCACAGGATAGCGGAAGGGTTATGGAGGGAGGTTGACCGGGGACCAAAACATATTGGGAGCGATCTGAGAGGAAAGACTTGAACCATCCTAGAGCACTGTTGGATATAGGTAAGTTTCGTAGCTTGGCGAGAAGGATATTGTGGTCTACTGAGTCGAAGGCTTTGGAAAAATCTAAAAGGATCAGAATGGTTAATTTTTGCTGTTCAATTGCAGTATGGAGATCATGGGTGATTTTGAGGAGAGCGGATTGAGTTGAATAGCCTGGACGAAAGCCGGATTGGAGAGGGTTAATGAGGGAACGTTCTTCTAGAAAATTTGAAATTTGGTTTTGGGCTAGGCGTTCTAATGGTTTTGAGAGGTTAGAGAGAAGGGAGATAGGGCGGAAGTCATTTGGAGAGGAGGGATTTTCAACTTTATTTAGCGGGCGCACTAACGCGGTTTTCCAAGGCGTGGGAAATTTGGAGTTTTGTAACGAGAAATTATAAATATGATGTAATACGGGCATTAAGACAGGAAGGCAGGATTTTAGTAGCTTTAAAGGAATATTGTCGGGGCCATAGTCACTGGTGCGCGATTTCAGAATGGCGTTTAATAGTTCGTCATATGATACATGGGAGAAAAAGAAGTTATCAGGGTTAAAGTTTATGTGATCAATGTCGGTAGCGGATGAGGATTTAGGAGATGTGATGGGTACGAAGTGGTTATTGAGATTGTCTGGCGTGATTGAAGAGGAACAGAGTTTACCGGATACTGTTGGCGATAATTGTCGGAGTATTTTCCATTTGGATTTGGGATCGGTTGCATTGGTGAGGATGAATTGGATGTGGTTTGATTTTGCACGACGTATTGCAGATTGTGTTTCATTGCGAAGTAGTTTGAAACCTGCATAGTCTACTGATAGACGTGTGCGACGAAATTTTCTCCTTGCTGCTTCTCTTTTCTTCATCATTTCTTTTATTTCCGGGGTTAGCCAAGGTGCCGTTGGACGGCGTAAGGTAAGGGTTTTTAAAGGAGCATGGATGTCTAATATGGATTGCAGATTGGAAGTCAAGGTGGAAACCATCTGATCGATGGAACTATAGGAGTAAATGACGTCCCAGTTGATGGAACTTAAATCGGATTGAAGTGATTCGAAGGAAAGGAGATCCAAATTGCGATAGGACACCGTTCTGGGAGTAAAGGATTTGACTGGTAGGTCATATGAAATTTGAATGAGATCGTGTGATGAAAGAAACGGAACAGGATGTTGGGACGAGGAAAGAATTTTAAGAGGTGAATCAGAGATAAACAGGTCCAACCAGGTATCCGAAAATTGGGTGTGATGGGTTGGAGAGTAGGGAACTAGGTAAAGATTGAGAGAGAATATTAGATTTGAGAAAAAGGATTGATTGCTTGAATTCGAAAGCATATTAATATTGAAGTCACCACATATAATTATATTGGTGTAGGTAGAGACTAGTTGAAGAAGAGAGGATTCGAAGTGGTTGTCGAATGGAACATGAGGAGGTCGGTATACTACGGCATATAGAAGAGGAGAGGAGGAAGTTGAGATTTCAACAAATATATATTCTAGGTGAGGAAAGGTTGAGGCGGGAGATTGAAGAAGGATTTTAGCTTTAAGGCTTTCATGGATATATATACCAACTCCACCTCCCCTGCGGTCAGATCTGTCATGACGTATGAGAGAATAGTTAGGAAGGGACAATTGAGAGGAAAGAATGATAGGTTTGAGCCAAGTTTCGGAGACCGCTATGACATGGTAAAAGTTATCTTGGAAATATTTCTGAAACTCATCAATATGTGCAATAAGGGATTGTGCGTTAATGTGACAACAGTTCAGTAAATTAGTCATAACTAAGGACGAGAGAGAGAAATGACAGGTAAACGGAATACGGATTGAGGGATAGAAAATGAAAACTTTTCGGGCACAGAATAAATTAAACGATGATCATAATGAGTAAATGATGCGAAGATAGTTTTGAGTGATATGAAAATTGTCTTTTCTGAGAAAAATGAAAATAAAGAAATTCGTAAAAATAAATAACTGTTGTAAAAAAAAAGGAAACTGCTTAAATAAAAAATAAGTTTCAAATATAGAAGCACTTCTTCTCTACCTGAATAAAAAAGGAGATGAAAAATAACTATAAAAGAGTACAAATCTATATAAAAAAATAAAAGTGAAAAGTTAAGGTGACTATTGGACGACACTCAGCTGAAAACGTCCAGATCACTAGGCTTGCTAATTGTCACTGCTGGGTAACCGTCCGTTTGTCTACATCTGACTCGGCCTCCACTGAACCAAACATACTTAATTTTTGCAGATAGCTGCTTCTGCCTGGCTAGCCAGTAAAGATGCTTGTTGGTAGGAGTCATTGCTTCACTGACGTAGACGCGGTGCGCCTCATTATCTCCCCAGCCTAGGTGTCGAGTGGAAAAATCCCTTTTTATTTTCCTCTGACGAACCAATTCGTCCCTTAGGGCTTGTCGCACGAATCTGGCGATGATGGGGCCAGGAGTTCCTTCTTGTCTTGCCCTGAGCCGTACGGCGTGGTCCAGATCTTCGGGGCACAGTTTAACGCCCAGGGCTGCTCCGACGCTTAGTATTAGACCTTCAGTGGTCTCTCCTTGCTTTTCAGGGATGCCCCTAATTTCAATAGTATTTTTTAATTGGTACTGCTCGGCGTGGTTAAGGCGACCCTCTAGTACTGATACTTTTTCTTTTAAAAATTTGTTCTCAAGCATTACTCTTTCCAGTTGTTTGTTCTGCTCTTCAAGCAGGTTTTCAATTTTATGAAGTCTGTCACTATTTTCAAAAGATAGCTCAGACTGTTTTTGAATTGTTTCTTTTATCTCTTTCAGCTCTTCTAAGGATTTCATTTTAGCTTTCATCTCTTTGAACTCCTCTGTGAGTGATCTTAGCATATTCAACATTAGATTAGGTTCGGATACCGGCATTGTATTGGTCGCTAATAAACACTCAGGGCACTTCCATAATTTAGCAATTTGGGAGTCCATAGAATCAATTTTCGCACACTTGATATGATACGACTGAAGGCACGTAACGCAAGCTACTCTTGCCTTCTCATCACGGCCTGCTGATTTGTTACAAATTTTGCAAGTAACCATCTTAAAAAACGAAGAGATGAAGAAAAAAAAATATATATAATCAAGTAAATTTAAAAGGCTGGGAATAATTCCAATCTGATTGTTTACTTACTGGGAGACTAGTAGGATTAGCACCCGTAACAACTCTCACTACTTCAATGTTGTTGAATTCCTTAATTGTTTATGAAATTTAATGTCACTAATAATTCTTTAACACGTTACTTGCTATTAATAAATTAACTACGGATTGATACTTTTTCACTAATAAGTTTATAAAAGGAAATTGAGACGAAAAATTATAGAGGAAACACTAGAAGCACTGCACTCAACGAGGGATACTCTAAGACTCGGATATATATATATTTTATTTTTACATATAGTCGAACCCAGACAAATCAGTTCTCTTCACCGATCCGGAGATGCAGACGACCCGGGTTCGAATCCTGGCCACTCAAAACATAAATATTTCAAAATAATTACCATCAATATAACAATTAATAAAAATAAATAATAAATCATATCGTAATATAATATAATATTCGTAATAAATTATGAATGTCTGTACTAAATATATTGTATTATAGTAGTAATAAATGAATTCTTCAAAGTAGGTACAAATCATATTATGTTACTAGTAACTTCAGACATTTTCTTTAATGAATTGATGCAAATAAGAAATCGATTGGTTGAAAAAAATGTTAAATTTGTTCGTTTTATTTACCTAATGAGAACCACAATAATGGTGTTATTAATTGTTTTCACATTTTATTAACACTCTTATTTCTTCATATCACAATGGAATTGAATAAATTATGGAAAAAATAAAAATGTAAGATTTTATTTATTACTACTAGTACCTACTGTTATATTTAATGATGAAAATTTGCACTTATCATTAGTTTTTTCAGCTTCTGTGGTCCATCTTTAATATAGTGCAAGTTCATCTGCAAGATCAAAGACTTCGCTAAGTAGAAAGCTTTTGTCTCAATGTTTTTCAAGGCATCATTTGCATGACCACCTAGAAAAGAGGAAGCTTTTTCCAGAATATTTATTTATTCATTCCCTTAATATTTTATAAGCATTATTTATTAAATTTACTAAAGAAACATTATTTAATTAAAAGCTACCAGTTAGTTATAACATTTTTTTTCTTCAACATGTAAGTTGTAACCATTTTATACATTTTGTAATTTACAGTTATGATTAATTTTTTGTCAAAAGTGTAGCAAAATATTTATAAAACAATCGATATAGCAAGACCACTTGAAATTTATTCTGTGTAATTGTTCCCCTCCAATGTTTGCCTGATCATTTAACTGAAGGTCCTTGTAATTGAGGGTGTATTTGGCATTATTAAGTAATGAACCTTTTAGTTGATAGACAAAATTTTTATTACACATATGGTATTAATTGCCAAGTTGTTTCGGTAAAAAAAACATTTAAAAGAGACTGTACTGTGCTTTAATAAACTCGATTGTAATTTAAACAAATCTATTTTCCTACAAATGAATGGATTTGAGGTTTAACATTTTTTATCCAACGATAGTTTTCGTTTCGGATAGTTCCATCACAAAAACAGGTAAAAACCAAAAACACCTTTTTGCCCAAATCTCAAAAACATTCATCGCACTGAAAACATTATCATAACTTGCAAACCTTAAATTATTTCATGGATGAATTTTTTTTTAATAACGTGAACTTTTTTTTTTGGTGTGCGAATTCTGAGTTGAATCATTAATTAAATAAATAATCTTGAAAAGATATGACAAATTTTGGCATGGTATATTTCGACGTCAGCATCGAACTATTTCTGAAGGTATCCTTGAAAAATATCGAATATTTCTCCCACATTGAAAAGTGATTGATATTGCTGATCCTCTAAATTCTTGGGTTGTATGCCAATATCATGTACCAATATTCCTGTACCACTACAACCCGTAAAGTGTCTTGGGTTCAGTAAATAGTTGAGTCTGCACTGTTTCTTGGACAGCTTTGTCTGAGATCGCGATTAACCGTCAAGGTTTTCCCCTTACCCACTTTAATGGAGCAAGAACGGTCTGAATTAAAGTATGCTATCATCGGACATCACTGTTAAACCTAAGTGTGTTATTTCTGGCTGTAGAAATCGCCCAGTTATTGACACTTTTGAATTTACCTAATTATTCCACTGGATAAGGTTTGAAATCTTTATGAAGAATCACACCAGGACTCCGTAAATCTCCCCTCTCCGCATCCAATAAAAATTCAGCTAAACACAATTCATTTAGTTATTACATGCAAATTAAAACTTCAAATTGGTGGAAGATGGATCTCACTAATTTCCTGTTGCTGGTGCTGCAACTGGTCTCATCTCGATCTCACAACAATGGGTTCAAGGTGGAAAAGAGATTTGGATTTTCAGGAAGAAGAGGCCGAAAGTTTTTATATTTGAAACGACTGCTAACGGTCATAAAACAAGCAAGAAAATCCTGCAACTGACAGTGATACGCCCATTATCAATAGGCGAATATTGACGTAGGAGAAGTGAAAGCGTGGAGAATGCATAATTGTACCATTCTACATATTCATCCATTAATATGCACTTAGCCATTTCGCATGATAAGTAATATTACCAGGACTTCCCATATAGTGAGTAGCGCTCGTTACTTAAACGAAATCCACCTTTCTTTCCATAAATCAAATTGAATCCTAAATCGCCCGAATCGGAGTTAATATTACCCCGAGGCGCTCTACCGCTCGCCTCCCCGACATTTAGGACCCATTAAGGTATTCGTCCCCCTCACGCTCTACTAACTTAACGTCTCGAGATTAAAATCTCAGTGCGAGCAGCGAATATTTCTTTTGAGAATGTGTGTTTTTGAGTTGTTATTGTATGATTTGCAAATCTCACAAACTCTCCTTACTATAAACATGCCAACCTTATAACTATCAGTGGTTAATATAGTGCATCAATTAATAAATAATCTTGATTTGAAGAAGATACTGCATGAAGGTAAAAGGCACTAAAGTGAAGCAGATTTAATACCCAAGCACCAAATACTGGCGTGTCTTATTCAACCAAAAGTACATCCCAGGGTATTTGTTTCTGTGTGTATGCTTACATACTTTTCTATTCATATAAATTTAAGTGTACTTCAGTGTCAAGAGAAAGTTAATTTTTTTCTTATATTACATAAGAAAATATTTTCTTTTATATTATAAACTTGTGCTATTTAAATGTATAATTTTAACGCATGAACAGATTTGCATCGCTTCGCCTTAAATACTATTTTTATTTATTTAGCGTTTATAAATTACTTCAAAATCAAGCAAAAACCAAAGTAAGGTCTTGTTATTAAAAAAAACGACATATAAAAAACCAATAAATAAAATTTATAAATAACATCAAATAAAATTTATAAAACAATTAAAAATTATAATGTTTTAAGAGAAGGAATTAACGATAAAGCCATTCTTTACTTCTAATGAGTATTCAATGTGGGAATTGAGTTGTTGGAAAAGAATGGGTTTGAATGTAGGTATATTTATATATACATGTGAGTGACTTATGTTAAACATTTTTTGTTTTAATATATTTTCTTAATTTCCTTGTTACGTTTCATTTGCATTACTTCTTTTGCAATGTTAATAATTATGTTTCTAATAATTTTTATAAAGGCTACATTAATTTTTTTTATACTCAGAAAATACAATTCATAAGAGTGTTATGCATATATATATATATATATATATATATATATATATATATATATATATATATATATATATATATATATATATATATTGTAAAGGCGTGATTAGACTGAATAAATTTAATCGGAAGCAAATGAAAGTACCAAGGGAATTTGAATGAAATCCCAGATATTAACAAAGCGTTTGATTTATTAATTTATATAACATGCGAGATTTTCTTAAATACTATTAAATATACATGTTAAAGAAGATACAAATTAATAATAGCGTCTACAAAAATGACTTAAAACTAAACATGTAACTTAGCGATCTCATGAACTAATTAATTTAAGACAAAAAAAAAAAAAGAAAAGAAATGATTAACATGAATGGGAGCGATAATTAATGATAACAGAAATGCTCCATGCTAGCATAATGGCCAAAGATATAAACAACGAAATGAACTTGAACGTTATACTGAAGATTTCAATAAGGTGCGAGGATGTGTGAATTATTATTATCTTCGCCAGTGATCACGGCATGAAGGAGCAATGAGTATGATATCATGAATTAACTTGAACTGTCCGGTTCGTACCATGTAATACGTTGATCATCAGGAGAAAAATTAGTTGACAATTTGAGGCCTTATGATAATGAAATGTGACTTACAATTTATGTGATGTATACTCAATTGTCATCATCTCAGCATAGCTTCTGGCGAGTAACAAACTTTAAGACCTCTTGACGTTCTCAGAGGAATAACGGCTTGAGAGCGGTGTGAGGAGCGGCAGTGTGCGATGATCGATGCTGCGAAGGTCTGGGAGAACAATTCCGCTCGGCGTCCAAACAGCAAGTGAAGTGACTCAATAGCGTCGCTCTCCCCTCTCCTTGGTTTTGGCGGTACAGTATTCCCGATTTTAGAGGCAAGGATCGGTCCGTTCCATCTGGCGGGCAGTCCAGGTCCGCGACTAAACACATATATATATAAGTCACTCACATATATATTAAATTTCCTTCTGATTTTCAGTTTACTGTCGACTTCTTCCGGTTTAACTGTCGAATTGCAAAATTGCAGAGATGACAACAAAAATTAAAGAATATTTCACTTTGAATTGAAAAACTGCTTGATTTATATGGACAGAAAAGTGCAGAATGGGAAACAACAAACCTTTGATTGAGCGCGGGTCATTCAATTGGGCCAATAAAGGACTTCAATATTCAACAGCTGCCCGGCAGGCCCCTTTTTATGTCTTTGTTTATAGGCCGCCCTTGTTTGTTGATAACCGGAGTGCAATGGCTGATGGAACAGAAAGCTTTGTTTTACATCTAACTTTAACTAAGTTTGTTCGTTCGCCTAGGGTTCTGGAAAGTGTTAATACTGGAAGAAAAAAATAAAGTAAAGACAGATGATAGATGGGGTCACCTGTGTATTAGTATTTAGCACAACAAACTGCTATGCCCAAGTCACGTAGAATTTTTAAAGGAATTAAGACATCCTCATTTATGCCATACTTTGGATGGGACGTTAAATGGTGGCCACGAGCTTTTACGTAGTAATCGTTAATGATCCTACTTATATCAGGATAATCAAAACGTAAGACTCTCCCTGAAGCAACGACTGATTAACCATAAGAGCATCTAGCGAAGTTAATTTATGAAAATGTCTGTCACAGCCGGATTCGAACGGCTTGGTAACTCAGCGCTCTACCACCGAGCAGTCCCACTTTATAATTAATTATAAGAGATAAACGTAATAAAAACAATGTCAGAATGAAAAGTTTTATCTTAATTTTACATTCGTTGTGAAGGAAAGGAGGAAAACAAACTAGAGGGAATGACTGTAGGGCGTGGAAGGACGTTTAAAGTTAGATAGGAAGGGCCAGTTGTTCCCAGATCCCGGCCTGTTGTCACCGACACCCGACGCTCTCTCTAAGTCAACTTTTCCTTCTCTCTAAGCAACTTTTTCACTCTAATTCCACAATGCTTCTAGTAAAGGAAAAGTTGTAGATCGTAAATAATTGGGATATTGAATATAACTGTTTTATATAACTGTTTTGTGAAAATAAATTAATGATAAGCCTAGTTGAAGAAAGAAAAACAGCAAATATTACACTACATATTTTATATTACTCATTACTCAGAAGAACATACATTTAGACACATAATCTATATTTACCAAATGAAAGAGAAAAATAAAACATTTTTTTTTCCTTCTGGACCTCCTTTATTTTCATTTAATTACAATTATTAAATTACAACATATTAGGACAATATAATAAAAAAAATCTTTTATCTCCAGCTGCTACAAAAACATGTTTTTTTGGCTCAATTAATTAGGACTAAAGTACGCCTTTTCTCCCTGTGCATTAGAAATTGAGTCAAAAAGTTACATTTATTCCCTAGGGAATAAAGTAAAAAGATGACAACCTAACTCGTCTAAATAATGTAGGTTTTGTACTGAAAAGTTCAGGATTAGATTGGTACACCTGTCACACCGGCCATTAAAATCAGCTGTTGTTTCAAAACACCAAAACTGGATAAACAGAAGTTCTTGAATTTATTATATTTATATACATTTATTAAGTTTTTGAATTTATTGTAAAACATAATATAATATAAAATATTATACCGTATAGTTTGTCTTTTTACATCCCATCTGGAGATAAAATCTTGTATGCCCCTTGGGACTAAATTGATCTTATTCACAGCAATGCTTTACTCCCTTGTCCTGGCCTTGTGAGTAAAGATAATTATTCCCTCGCATTCGCTCGGGTACAACCTTACAGCTGAGGGAATAATGATCTTTAGTCCCATGGTGCATAAATAACTATTTTTTCTTATGAAGAGAAAAGTAAATTACTTCAGTATAGTTAAATGAAAACAATTTACCAGTGTGAGTAAACGACTTAGACTATAAGAAGTCTAATAGCTTATAATATTGTTACAGTACCTTACCTGCATTTGAAAAATCAGAACTAAGTATATGTGAAGTTTCTAAAATTTCAAATAAAATACGGTACTTGTGTCTTAACGCAGCCCTGGTTACTTTTTCCTGCTTGTTCGCCTGCGCGAGAGTTACATTTTGTAACGGTTACATTCCTAACAGCCGATTTGTTCTATGTTTCCATCTTGCTTACTGTGTTTTGATTATTGCTGATTTATTGTTTGTTATTTGTTGTTTATTGTTCGTTATTCTTTGTTATTGTTTGTTATAGATTTTTCGTTATTATTAATTTAGTTAGTTATTTCATTAGTGTAAAATGATGCGTATTTGGGGTTTGCCCTCAACAGAAGAACAAGCTATACATTTTTTGCAGGAGCGTAATATTTTACCAAAACAAAGAAAATGTAGCAATTCCCATCAAATGAAATTATATTGTGGTGAAAGGTTTTTTTGGAAATGCAATTTAAATCAATGTCGTGAGAAAGTGGTACTCAGAAAACGCATTTTCCACCTAAATGCGATTAAATTTTTATTGTTTGTATTTTTAATTGTTCATTCTTCTTTAATTAATTGTTCATCATATATTACATTTTTCAATATTTTTTTACATAATTTTTCATTACTTTAATTTCTTAATTCTTAATTGTTTGAAATAATTTTTTTGTACATAATTTTTCATTATTGCGATTTTTCATTACTTTTAATTCTTAATTGTTCATAATTTATTATTATTTTCCATTTGTCAATAAATTCTGTTGATTTGTAATTGTTCATCATTTTTCAGCCCCAATAAATAGAAGGTAACTGTTAGAAATGTAACCGTTACAAAATGTAACTGCTCGCGCATGCGAACAAGCAGGGAAAAGTAACCAGGGCTGCGTTAAGACACAAGTACCTAAAATACTTTTATAAGCACCCTTTGAGTTCAAATAAATAGAACAACTGGTTAACATGTATAAATAGGAAGAAATGCCAATTTTTGTTTGGAACTGGGTAGCTCATTGTGTAAAATCCTGAGTTGTTACGTCGAAGGCTCAAACCCGACTATTGTACATAAATTATTTGATCTGTTCATACCCACTTATAGACCATGAAGGCAAATTCTTTGGAGGACCTATCCTAAAGTAGATAATATTAATTGTGGGCAATCCTGGTGTTTGATCGTTGTCTCAGAAAGTCAACTCCCTGCACAACCGTTGTTGTCCTTGAACCAATACAGTCGCTACCACTTATTAATCTTAAGACTCTATATGAGTTGTAGTGTTGTATGGTTTTATTTGATTATACATATTTAAAGACGTAAGAATCTATAATTATTTTACTTCTTATAGCTACATAATCATATTCGTACTGTATGTACGTAAAGTAATCTAAGCATCCTTTTATAAAATGCTGACTTATTTAGTATATTCAGTCTTCAATTTAATTATTAAACATCTAAAAGCAAAAAAAAAATTATCTTACGGAATAAAAATCGATATATATTTAACCTTGATTATATGAAATTATGTTTATTTCGCCTGTAGGATAAACAGCATGGTGCTTCAAAACAACTTAGATGCAAATGAAGGGAAAGGTTTGACTGAGAACAGAGTTCACTTCAAGTTGCGATGAGATCTAAAGGTGAAGGTGAGCAAGTCCAAGCACAACTCGGCGGGGCTTAGTCTCCCTGCCTTCTCTGCTACCGTCTCACAATGTAGGAATAATATACTTCTATGTTGTATGTTTAGTAATTATTTGATAATTAATTACTCGAATCGAAGAAATGAAGGTTTTGAAGACGTTTCTATCATACAGTGAAATCTGTGAAAGATACTTATTGAGTGGACTATTTTAGATTGAATCATAGTTCACATTTGTATTTTTAATGAATATTTTTATTTTAAATTTATTTAATACTAGACTGGATCTTATACTAGACTGAAACGACAAGAGCAGGCTACTTTAACATTTACTAGACAAACGCTCTAAGCTCCCAATTTATTATTAAAGACTTATATATATGGCAATCATTAGACCCTTCTGGACTTACGGAGTAGTGATTTAGGACTCCACTAAGCTCCACGAATTCCTCTCTTATTCAATCCTTACAATCCAAAATCCTCCGTAATCATCAATGCTCCCTACTTTGTGACGTACAAAGTAATCCTTAATGACCATAATGTCGCATTTCTTAATGATTTGACCCGAATCCGATATCAATCTTTTCATGAAAAAATGCATTCCCTCTCAAACCCACTAGTTTCAAATCTAGCAACCTCAACCTGATAATTTTCAGAGTTGTCTGAAAAGAAGATGGTCTCGTGACCTTTTAAGTTGAACTTGTTATTTGAGTGCTATCACTGGTTAGTTTCTCAACTTGTCTTTATTCATGCCAATATGTACCATCCTTGCTATTTAATTGTTCTTTATCTCACATTGATGAAATATTTACAAATATTTAGTCCAGTAGCATCCATGTTAAAATTAAAATGACGAATAAATTATTTAAAAATATATATTTATTGAACTTTACTACTGTAATTTACAAGCAAATAGAATGAATGATACACAATGACTTGAAATAAAGTGGAGAGCAATTACCCGCTGGTAGTACTCAAATAATAAATTCAACGTTCAACATGATCTTCTTTTCAGACACTTCGGAGGCTTATTTGCAATTGAAGAGGAAGCTAGGATTGATACTAGTGAATTTTAGGGAGGATGTTGAAGTTGGTTATGAAAGGATTGATATCGCATTTGGACAAGAAATGCAACAAATACGAAAGGAGCATTGGGGATCTTACGCAGGCTTGTTAAACATACGGTACGAGGAGAATTCGATTGCTTAGTCGAGCCCTAAAGATCTACTCTAAGTAAGTCCTAATAGGTCTTATGATATCTTATATGTAATATGAATCTTTTGTAATTAATTGGAAGATTTTAACATTTGTTTAGTAAGTATCGAGGTACCCTGAAGCGTCGAACAGTTTCTTTTCTTTTCAGTGTAGTATAAGGACTCGAAGTTAAACGTTTGTCAAGATGAAGTCCAATGTATCTTTGATCGAAATCTTCACTTTCAGATTAAATTTCATTTAAATTTAATTTCTGAAATCTTCACTATGAAGCGTAACATTACATAACTAGCAAATAGCGATCAACATACCATCCTATGACCTGGGGTACAATAAACGGTCCATGGTCACATAGCAGTTGACTGGTGGCCTTTCGAATTTGGACTGCATTCTAGACATTTAACTTATGATATAAAACCCAAAGAAACGTCAAATAATTATGAGATTACGATGGGAAAACATTTTAAAAAAAACTCCAAAGTCTCTAGAAAATCTGAAATTATAAATAAATGGTTATCGAGAAAATTTTGCATCAATTAAGCTCAAATAAATCAGTATTAGCAATCCAAGAGAATCATCAATCAGGGAACGCAACCACACAGCCTTCGTATACTTAATGTTTAATATATTAATTAAATTTATTTAATACTAGACTGAATCTTATACTAGACTGAAACGACAAGAACATGTGATAAATACATTTTTTTTTCAATTAATGAACATTTCACTAACGTGTGTTATGTTTTTTAATGTTATTTACAACGTTACATATATTATGACCTCGAATCTTTTGTAGCGTATAAAAATATAATGAGCAAAACTAACAACCTAAGATGACACGTAAGGTGTCGCCACGAACAGGTTTCAAGCACATTAATATCTCTGAAACATTTAGGATAATAATACAACTGCATGTTCTAACAAACTGCGATCAATGTACAACATATTATATATTGTATATAAACACTGATATCTTACATTCCGTAGTTTAAAAAAAGGGCTGTGATTAGTCGACGATTTAATTATATCTTCCGCTAGAACATTTTTTAAACCTATTTTACTCATATTTTCAACTTATTTTTAATTAATATTTTCCTGGCAACTGACCTGTCAGTTTCCAGATAGCATTTACCAAAGATGGTGAAGAAGGTAATGGACTAGGCAGGTAGAAGAAGTTGAGTAATGCATGTACCCTCATGTTCTGAAATTGAAGTTATAAAAGAGGGAAGGATACGAAAAAAAGGAACTAAAAGAAGTTTTTGGATGACTAAGATGGTTGTTTCAAAGAATCTTCAATGTGAAGAAACCCTTAAAAAATTCTGATACCTATAAGTTCAAATAGCATAAATAGTTAAATATTGAATACTATCGTATTTTTGACCAAGAGTAATGATAATAAAAAACATGCACGAAGAACTGCCGGAATTACAGTTGCTCGTAAAAAAAAAAAGAATTAATTTACTCCTTAATCTAACGGAATCAAAGTTGTCCTCATTGAAATCAATTGCCACTGGTTCAAAAATAACAAATACAATATAATTGTGAGTAAAGCTTTGAAATCTCCTTACGGTGTCCAAAACCTTTGACAGATTGTAGTTTTGGAATAGCTGACTCACATTTGTAACTATTATACTCCTACCAATGTAGCTTCGATTTTCTATGTGCATAGCCAATTTCAAGGGGCATTGAAATGAGGTTGTTAAGAGTTGAGAACATACCATCCATTTTTATGGGATATGGTACATTCCCGCTCTGGTATTAGTGGACTTTACATTACTGTAAATTGTAATGAAATTAAACGCAATATAAATTATGGATTACAATGATAAAAAAGAGAAATAATAATTTTTAATTATGAATGAAATGTTTCTTTTATATTGGTGGTTGCTTGTTTTCCTTACCCAGCTGGCTGCCTGAAGGGGTTTTCTACTCCATATTAATCTGATAAACATCAATATATGTAGCGCTTATGTTATGCTCAAGATGTTGTTTTGTAGTAATAGATGTGCAAGATAGCTTTGTACCTAGCTGTGGGCCTAAGAGGTAAAAGAGGGCTCTTCCTCTGTTATAAGGGGGTAGAGCAGGTAGATTATGGAGCATGGTTCTTTTAGATTGGACAGGCATTAAATTCCCTCACACAATGTATTAATTACTAGTCTTCGAAGAGTTTCTGTAAATCATTGTTTGTGATTTGATGGTAGCAATATTTATTTACAAAAAAATTTTATCACATAACGGCATTATGCGATTCCATTTGGTCTGATTCACCCAGAACATTCGAAAGCGATAGAAAGAAATCCATTGTGAGCTCCTTATTGTCAGGTGTGGCCTGCTTGACTAATGACAGTGATTCCTATGGTATTTCCCCACCTACGAGCTCCTCCCCGCTCTGGCGCTATAGTTAAGCTTCGTCTCAATCCTTTCTTCACATTTTCGTCTATGATTTATTAAAGATAAAAAACGGGGATCCTAGGGTATGGCTGTTAACGAACGGTCAATGCTTCGGACATAGTTGAGTTATAACTCATGCATAGAGTATTTGCATCATATTTAATGCATATACAGGGTGTCCCGAATTTAAATGGCAAAACTTCAGGAACTTATAGGGGATCGAAAAACTAAGACTAAAAGTCCTTTAGAGATTTGCTAGTTTTTGCTTAGTTTTAGAGAAAATCGCAAAAAAATAAACAAAACAAGTTTTCTTTTTTATACTTATTTATTTACATTTTATTTATGTTATGTTCTTTTTAATGTAAATATTGTTCAAAATGATGTCCTCTTGCAGCAATGCAAGCATTATATCTAGCACTCACTTGATAAATTGCAGCTAATCATTGTTCTGATTTGATTTGATGTTTTGATGATATTTGGTGCACTACATCTATGATTCGGTCTCTTAATTGCTCTCTTGAGTTGATGGACACCGAATAAACTTTCTGCTTCAAGGTTCCCCATACGAAGCAATCCATGGGTGTCATATAAGGTGATCTGGGTGGCCAAAGTACTACTCCTCCACGTCCAATCCATCGTTGTGGATAATTTATATCCAGCCAAGCTCGAGCAACTCTGCTCTAATGAGCTGGACATCCATCGAGTCTTTCTCCAAAAAATGTGTAAATGTGATACCATTCAATCTTCCAGGTAAAAATTATGGTCCCACCAGTAATCCGTTCCAAATTCCAAGCCAAACGTTAATAGCAAATTCATGCTGAAACCTTTCTCTCTAATAGCTCTGGGATTTTCAAGAGCCCATACATGATAATTTCTTTGATTAACATTTCCTCCTCTTGTAAAGGTAGCTTCATCGGTCCGTCCATATAATATTTAATGGAAATAAATTATCATCGCGAATTTTTTCAAGAAACCAGTTACTAAAATTCAATCTCTTGACATAATCTTGAGGTAATAAATTCTGAACTTTTTGAAGATGGTATGGGTAGCGATTATCACCTTTCAAAGTTCGCCATATTGCTTGCCGCAATATTGCTAATGCAGCAGATGCTCTTCGGATGCTAGTCTCAGGATTGTTATCGAAGTGGCGTTGGACACAATTTCTTCTCTGATAATTTGCTCTTACTGCTGCCTGGAATTGGTCGCCTTCATTACGTCTTAAGAATGACCCAGTCTCTCGTAGTCTATTAAAAGTTAACGAAAAGACTCGTCGATTAGACACTCTTCTATTTGGAAATCGGCGCGCATACTCCCGCACCGCTTCTAAAGCATTACCGTTACAGAAACCATACACAAATATCATATCAGCGTATTCAAGATTAGAATATATATGTGGCATTGTGGCTGATGCTATTCACACAAAAATATCTGAGTAACTGACTGAAGACTGATTTAGGAATTCTAGTGTTTACATATCTCACTGCCTAGTCTGACGAAATTTGAAAGGTGATAATCGCTACCTGTAACATTTTTGTTTTGTTTCATTTTTTGCGATTTTCTCTAAAACTAAGCAAAACCGAGCAAATCTCTAAAGGACTTTTTGTCTTAGTTTTTCGGTCTCCTATAAGTTCCTGAAGTTTTGCCATTTAAATTCGGGACACCCTGTATAAAATTATAAATATTTTATCTTTTTTTTTTAATTGTAATTTCTTATTGTAGGGACCCTACTGGTAGGATTTCCTAACTCCCATATTCCGATACCTATAATATACATTATTTTCTTAAATAAATCCTTTTTTCTGTACTTTCCTCGAAACATAAATTTTCCGTTCCTTCTTTTCCATCTCCGATTTGTTTCAATCAAATAGCATAGAACTCCCTCAAACACATTTTCTATTCTGTGAAGGTCCTTTTTACATCGCTAGTTCTTCTGAACAAAATTTAACTGATGACATTTCCTTATACCAGAAGTAGACGAGTCTCATTTTCTTTATTCTCGAGGCATTAACTAGTAATCTTGTCAAATGAAGCCACTCTACCTACTCTCGAACCGCAAATGTGCAACTTCCCAAATGACACGTCAAAGTCATTGCTTAACAACATAACTTCATGTTGCAGCATGCTTTACAATGCTTCTCCTGGTACAATATCCTATGTTTTCTGAAGAATATCACTGTTTTTGAAAAGTACCGCATTTTCATCATGTTTATGTAAGAAAAACAAGAAAATAAAGCAAACAGAAAACATTAAAAAAACATGAAAAGGTTACCAGATTGCTATATTATCTTTTTTGTTATCCTAAGTTAGTGATTCAGAGGATTTAATTAATAGGAATGTGATGTCAGGGAAACTGAGTAGTTTGATTAAGAAAGCAATATAAATAAGGTCGCTATCGTAATTCATACACAATAATTTGTCTCATATATTATTTATCTTATCAAATTATGTTATTTAACAAAAGCAATTCTAGGTAACGTTTAAAATAAGTTGCTTGTCCTATTCAATTCCCTCAGGTAATCATGCATGACATAATTAAACCACCTAACACCTGGTCCAAAATCAAATTTGTGGGAGTATGCGACGCAGTCACTGGATTGAGACCAGTGGAAACTGGGCAAGACTTAGGTTTCATCTCTAATATTTTTTCGTAAGTTGGCTAGTGAGCGATGTTTATTGGTTTATTCTTTTTTCTTTCTGATTCACTAATTATCAATAAGATCCCTTAAATAAATGTATACGTGAATTAACGTTACAGATCTGTAGATGACTTCCTTAATCAATAATAATAAATTCTTTATTTATTTTGGGACAAGTCCCTTTAAAATAACAATATAGGTTTCCATCTAGGGGAATTTTAATGTCTTATTAAGTGAGAAAGATCTATTGAGAAAAAAAAAGTTGCGAATTACCTACAGTGATAATATTTAAAAAGAAAAAAAAAGAAGAAAATAGAGTACAAGAAATAAAAAAAACAGAAATAAAATTACAATAATTATATAATGATAAACAATAGATAATTACATATGTATGCAAATACAAAGTCAAGTAAAAACTAAGAAAGCAGAAAATTAAACAAAAATATGAACAATATCAACTAATATAACTTGTTTTTAAAAATATTTAACGGGATGAATGAAGTGTCAATAATATAAACATATATAAATAATGATATTAATATACTTATATATAAACATAAACATCATTCATTTATCAGTTAGAAAATATTAATCTGAAAACTGAGTATGTTATTGCCGATTTTTTTGTGAATTTTAAGGATAAAAGGTGATTGAAATATGGGATTTGAAGGTAGAAAGATTATTGGAACGACTTAAGTTATTGTTTACTTTATAAAACGAGAATTGTTACTCTGTTTCGCCAAAATTCCTTGGGATTGTTGTGGGAAAGGCAACATGCAGTAATCAGACACCACAGAGCCATAACGAGAGCTAATAACAAGAGTGGCAGAGAGGCGGCAGACACTAACGACCTGGAGCATGCGCTATTGAGGGGCAATGGATCCTGATATGACATGCGGGCTCGTGGACGTGTCCCATTGTGTCATTCATTATTCATTTCTCCACCCCCCACAACCCTCTGGCTGAGTGGATAAAGTAATCATTCCCAAGATACTCAACAGATGGCTTCTGCAGAGTCTGCAATAACTGTTTACTGCTCTCATAGCCATCTTACTAAAAGCGAATGGTTCAGCGAACCAGGGAGCCATTTCCCACTCGTTTCATCTTATGTCATTAAAGGTAAATGTCTTGGTCATTTCTAAACAATAATAAAAAAAAAAGAAATAATATCAATACAAGTACCATTCAGTATTTCTCAACTGCCTACGTGTTGGATTGTTTGTTCTTCTTCCCGCTATTTTTACTTATCCAGAAAAGAGACTGCTATGTAAAAGCATATAGATTTCTATTATTATATAATGATCATAACAAGAAATAATACTGAAAAAACTAGAGAAAGGATGCGTCGTTTACAAAAAAAAAGTGGCAAAGGAGGGGGTGATATTCTACAGAAAAAGAGGGACGCCTCCTCCGGTGAAGCCGAAAAGAGAAGACCTGAGCTCTGGCTTGGGGCCCCCACTTACTAGCCACAGACCTACCTGACGATTCTTCCTACATGTAACCCTTTTAGATACAGATAAGTTTTGATTTATTAATGTTTTTTGTGACCTGACTATACTAATCGCATCTAATGGGTAAACAATATTTCCTTAACTATTTAACGGTTTTTACTGATGGAAAAAATTAGCAATCATATAAGCCATATATGAAAATAATTTTTGTATTTGAAGGCCCTAGAAGAAAATACAATCCATGAAAAATCATTTACTCATTGAATACGTTCCTACATGAATTTTTAGGCTGAATTCCAATTGTCTTTCATTTCACTTTATGGTGCTATCGCTAATCGAGCGATTCTACAGTGGCCAATCCAGTTACAATTAGGAAGGACTCTATATCAAATACCGCAAAAGCTCGGGACCCCCAAGAAGGCAAAAACCAGTATTGTTTTTTTCTTTTAAGCTAAAAAAATAATAAACTGGTAAAGAGATTTAAGCATGAAACTACGTTTATGTTTAAAGATTGTAATGAACTGTTATAAATCCTCTCTTTTTTTGATAATATTTACTATGGCTGCAATGCAACGATCATTGTTTGGTAAGCCAATGCGACCGTGTAAACACTCGATGGTACTAAACGAGCCGGTATACAAATCCACTCAACCATTATCACCAGAATTATTTCTATCTGTTCAGAATTTCGGAATACTTCCTTGAGGGTAAAATTTTCGAAAATGGTTCTAAAGTGAAAAACACATTTTCAGACATTATTTTATTACTGAGTTTTTCAGTTCTGGAATTTGAGATTGGATAACACAACAAAGTGTATAGATAATGAGAGTAAATATTTTAAAAAAAAGTTTTGATTTCATAAAGTCGCTCTACTAGAAAACCTTTCTTATGAAAACAGGCATTCAATGCAAAAGTATCGTATAATATTAACAATCTTAAACGTAAATAAATCCCAATAATTCTCTTTTTTTAGTCCCCACGTTACGACCCTCCCTTCACTCGACCACTTACCAGAATCTTGACAAAGAGTCGAAGCTGGAGAGCAGCTGAATAAATCATGGACCCAATCATGGCACTCGAGCCCTGTTGATATTCCCCAGCCCTCTTCCGATTAGGATACCCGATCCTTGTAGAGAGGACACCATAAACTATTGAAGAGTTCTGTCAGAACTTAGGGTAGCAACCCCTACAGGTAGAATTGGAAACCCTGCTAAGGTGTAAATAATAACAGAGGAGGATAACAATTAAATTTTGAGAAGGTTGGGTGCATTATTTAGGGGGGCTCCCTTGAAATATAAATGACACCCCTAAATGGATGATGTCATCCAAGGCCCCAGCCTCCTCCACATAAACCCTCCAGATTTTATGTTTGGGAAAATGCCAGGTGTACCTCAGCAGCCTCTCTCCCTCTGTAGTAATAGCCTCTCTAATTCTCTCATTGTTTCATCCGAATAGGATTTACTTAACAGTATTTTAATTCTTTATCGTCTAGTTTTGTTTATAACAGACCGTTTCACTCATCGATCTGCTTTAGCGAATCAAAACCTTTGAAAATGCTTAACCATTTCACTCAAATTCAAATTAGTCTTAAAATCAAATTAATAATTCTTTCATCTAAAAGATATCGTAATCCCTTGAATACATTAATAGAATCATGTTTTTAAGACAAAAATAATAAAATAATTTTTAATCCAATAATTCGGAAATAAAGGAAACTGACCCCTGTTGATTGAATAACTTTTTGTATAATATATTATTTTTTATATATTTTTATTTAAGTATATTATATTTTGTTACTCTTCTCGATATTCACGGATATCCGAACAAAGTACTATTGCATTCTAAGGACAATACCCCAGCTCTTCACAAAAAACAATCTACTCAATCGTACGTCGATTACGCACATAAAATAAAATGGAGGAGTCGGAACTGGAAATCCTAATAGATCATTCATTGAACTGGGACAGAGTGATTTGAGTTGACCAAGTCAATACTGCTTGGAATGCACTAACTAAAATGATCTACCTAATATTTAATGACAGAAAATATTAGGCATCAATTATCTGATAGTTTTTGTATTTGAAGGGCCTTAGAAGAAATGACGATCCATGAGAAATCAATTTTATGATTGAAATATTAATACTTTGTTTATTGTTCATTTAAGAATATGCGTGAGTTTTATTATTACCAAAAAGAAATATTATAAATTTAAAAGTGCTTGGAACTTTTTATTGAACTTTAATTTTTTTGAGAATGTATACTTCATGATTAAAATAAAGTCATTTTGTTGCTACTAAATTAGTAATACTAATTATGTATCTTATATATTGTTAATATTTTTTCTTGTAATACTACGTATAAAAGAGAGCTACAACAAACATTAGTAACCGTTACCAAAATTTTATTTTTCTCATTCTACCATTCATCCATAAAAAAAACTTATAACTACGTGACACACGCAATACTTACAGTTTGCGATAAAAGTATATTTACGTGTCCCAACCAGAATGTGTTACTATGTCTTTCGTATTTAATTTCAATTTTATTTAACCGTATGTTTTATTTGGTATTAATTTATATTTAATAAACGATCAATGAATATATAATAAGTACTGCCAATATTAGCTAAGAAATGAAAAAAAATAACAACCTAATTTTTTTAATTAATCAAATTTACCATATAAATTTCAATTCTGTAAAAGAAGAGCAAATTAAAAAAAAAAAAAAATGAAAGGCTTATATATTAAAGTGTCGACAAATAATTGTAACAACTTATATAACGGTAGGAATATAACGATAATTTTTTTTTTTTTTTTTATTTGTCTTAGTTGAAGTCGTGACTCAGGGGTACTCCGTACCTCCACAAAGATAATTGTTGGAATCTTAGGAAAACGTACAGCCGCCTGGGAGGTTTCATCGAAGACGCTGCACTACTGCACGGACTTTCAAGAAGTTTATTTTTTATAATCCCCTTGGTATATATCAAAACAATGTATGGTGGAATATTCATTTTTTATAGATCTACAAAAATATCCGGGTTTGTCTTTTATGGATAGCTTACTATACCCATTATATCTTCTAAAAAATCGGTTACGTATTACGTTTTTCATATTAGCTAATATATACTTAAGCAAAATTCGGAAGAATAAACTCCTTACAATAGGATCAAAATAAATAGAACAAAGAAAAACATAAGGATACAGAAGAAAGAATAGAGAAAAGAAAATAGAGAAACAAACAGAACAAAAATATATAAAAAAAGTTGCAGTAACAACAAGTAACGTTTGCTACTGCAACGTTTTTTATATATTTTTGTTCTGTTTGTTTCTCTCTCGTAGCCCTGAAGATGGCGTACATTGTAGGTCGAAATGTCGGCACACAATAAATAAGTATGCACTTATTATGGTGTTTTAATTGACTGCACCCCCAACTATCTCTATCCTTACGTAAGAGGTTCCAGTCAACTAATTGCTTCTCTAAAAGAAAAATATATATTGTCATAGTCAAGTTATAATTTATTTCATAATAGTTGTAGATTATTTAAAAAAAATATAGATAAACACATAAAAACTGATATGCTGGGGGTATATCGATTTTTTAACAACTAATTAAGTATAAAAAAAAAACTATCGGGTAAAGAAATCTATTTAAAGAATACAAGGATAGTCCTTATAAAAAATGTTTCTTTTTTTTCAGCAGATTCCTTTATTCATTTGTGTTTTCCGTATGACTGTTTGATTTTTTAAGTCATAGCCTTTGGGAAAATGAAACTCTGAAAGTGTAATAGTATATAATTTAAAATAAAGATATTTCTATAAACTATTAAATTAACATTGCAATTATATAATAAAATAAGTAAAATGTATTTCGTAACTCAAGAATTGTTTATATTTCTTCATGAATATATCAGCCAATAGGAAATTTATTTTGGGTAAGAGATGTAATGAAATCTGTGGTTCTCAAGACTCCATATGTTTTTTAAATCATACATTTCAATGATGTATGTGAACAAATGGAAATTCTCTTGACCCAAACAGTAGTGAAAAATGTGTTTCAGTTCATAGTACTTAGACAAACTATCTAGAATTCAAAATTTACATTAAAATCAAAACTTCTTTTGCTTCTTGTAACGACTCTTATATTTTATTTCTAGTCAGTATTTATTTATATTTCTTGTTCGAACAACCCTTCAAGGTAAACCCCAATGAATGCAACTTTCGTCTCTCCCCCGAATTATTTTTACGACGCAACTTGTGCTGGGTTCTCCCCTCTGTTGGCACCCCTGGTAGTTGGATTATATAGGGTGTCTCAGGAGGAATTGTTAGTTATAGGTAGAGAGATAGTTTATCAAAAATATAGCTTACTCACAGCTTCTTTTCTCAATCTGCTACTTGCAAGTATTTTTCAACAAAATGTTTTTTTTACAATGGAATATCAAATATCACTACTTTAATTAAACATTTATCGACTGTTTCCTGATTTTCCCGTATTAGAGCAATCGATATGAAGTATGACGTTGTTTCTGTGAGGATCGTAAGAGCCAAAGAGAAGCCTTTAAAAACCGATATTTTCCTGGAGAGCCGAAAATGAAGTGAAAAGTGAGTGAAGTTTTATGTTGTGAATGTGTTCCAGGAAGCAAATTTCAACATGGCACTATTCTACTTCCAGTTTGTGGCCGAAGAGTTGCCGTAGGATGATTGCGGTTTCTATATGAACAATGAATAATTCATCCTAGTCCCTAGTGTAGATAGCTCTTTCAACAAGCTGTTTCCTCTGATTTTCATTACAGAACAGTCCTTCTGTTTGGTTCGGATAGTTTTATTATTTATTGTTTTGAGTAAATAATAATACCGCTATTATTGAGTGTTTTTTTATTGGTTAACCGGGATGTATATAAAAAGGTATTTCGTTTAAGACAGATTCTATCCTGTTGGGTAGCACAATTTACCAACAATGACACATTAAGTAATGAGGATTTTTTTTGTTTATAAAAATATTGTTTATTAAGTATAAACTTTATTAACATTTTTTATGATGTGTTCTGAAGCATGTCGATAGCATTTTCTAGTAACTTATGATTTCGTTTAGTTAGTACTAGCATTTAAATTAGAAACTTAGTTAATTTTTACAATATTTTATACCTTTGAAATTTTGAATAACACAAAAATAATTAAAACGAAAATTAATAAAAATATTACCTCCGTCTAGAATTATTCATTCATTCATGCAGCTCCTCAGCATCTTTGTTGACCCTGTCTATCCATCTGGTCTTTGGCCTCCCACGTGGTCTCTTGCCAACTATTGTGGCATTCATTGTTGCGTAGAGGCGTCCTGACGGATTGCTTCGAGCTACATGCCCCGCCCATCTTAACCTTCTTGATTTCATATCCTGAGATATCGCCTGACCAGTTTCTGTGAGCAATTCCTTATTGGTCCTTCTCCTCCAAGGGTGCAGACTCTCATCCCATTCCGCTCCGCTTATCGTGCGAAGAATTTTCCTTTCGCATCTCTCTATTCTGCTTTCCAGGGTGCCAGTGAGAGCCCACGTCTCACAGCCATATATCAGAATCGGCTTTATTACCGCATTATAAACCCTAAGTTTTAAATTTCTAGAGATGCTTCGGGATTTCAATACTCTTGAAAGAGCGAAGAATGCTCTGTTTGTGCTTGTTATACGCTGGTCTATCTCAGTTAATTGTTCATTGGTTGAGGTTATTGCGGAGCCAAGATAATTAAAGTTATCCACTTTCGGGAACGATTTGCGATCCACGCAGATGCTTTTTCTGGGGTGGACTTTACGGCTCACTGTCATGTATTTGGTTTTTTCCTCATTTACCTGTAAGCCGATTTGGTCTGCTTCTCTCATCAGCATCTTGGTGAGTCTCTCAATTTCATTTTCATTTTTTCCGAGGGTTGCTATATCTTCGGCGTAAGCAAGAATAATAAGCTCCACCCCGACGTGCACCCCGCCCTTCACTCTTGATGTTGTGCGTATTAACTTTTCAAGGGCTATGTTGAACAGTAAAGGCGAGAGTCCGTCTCCCTGCCTTAGGCCGGTTCCAACTTCAAAAGCCTCAGACACATCTCCCTGTACCAGGACTCTGCATCGGGGGTCGCCTGCACACGCCTTAGTCAATCTCACTAGTTTACCGGGAATATATATATATATATATATATATATATATATATATATATATATATATATATATATATATATACACACAATATTTGTGTGTAAAATAGTTTATGGGCATAGGAGTAATAATATAAACTTTTGTGTAATCTACAATTAATAGCTAAGTATAAGTTTTTTTTAACATATGTTTTATTTATATTTAATCTTTTATTTTATTTTTTTCAATTATCACTTCATTGCATTCTTATATTCTAATGAAACATCATCAATTCAGTTTATTCAGGTACCAGTATTATTATTTTTTCTAATTGTATTTTTGTATTAATTTGTGTTATTTGTTACTGACTTTTTGGTTTGTTTACTAAATTTTCAGACATTGGGATGTTTAAACTGTTACTCTTTATATACTAGGATAATATATAGAATACAGAATGACAATGAAAAATAAAAAAAAGAGAATATAAATAAAACACATGTTACAAAAAAAAACATATACTTAAACATATAAATATAAAATCTATGCTCGTTATTTGAACATTGTTTACAATCATACCTTAATTTTTATCTATTTTGTTTCAGGTGAGAGATGCAGAAATGTTTTCAGTGATTTTTTGAAAAAGTGGTATGTTTTTTGTATATTTGCTATTATACATAATCAACGCTCTGATATTTTAAAATAATTGAAACCATTGCCCAAAATAATATTTGTAAAGATTGTCAACAGTAACATTATAGGTTACGGTATTATATGCCAGTTTCCGCCAGAACACGGTATTTTTGATATAATAACATGATTTTCCTTGTTACAACCGACAGTATGTCGCTTACTGTTCGCGTGCTTTTGTATTCTAGTAGAAGGCACAATTGACTGCCCGGAACAAAGCTCTGGATTCACTTTACACGCCAAATGCTATCAATCCTCGTTACGCTTGTATTAAGAGCTGTGAAGTGTTTATTCAATATAAATCATGAAACGAAAATAGTGGTATTCAGTCAGTTGTCAGGAAATATTTGAGGTGTTAAGGATCAAAAGCGGATAATTCCAAAATAGACGTTTTCACTAGTTTAGTCAAGCAATTCTTTCTGAAACGATACTTAAATACCTTAATGCTCATGATTTTAGTCCAGTTCTGAGCCTGAAGGTTCGGTAGCTAAACTAGAAAAATTTAAAAAAAGGAAATTTTTGAAATTCAGAGTTATCCGTTTTTGGTTTACGCCGTATGACTACCATAAGTACTATTTAAATAAAATAGTTGGCAAGTTTATTTTTGTGTGTAAATGAAATCAGTAATTATTAAGGATTCTAAGATGTAATTCAAATGCACCTGTTATTTAGCTAATGCTATCATATAGTATGAAAAAAATATATTTATTTTATGCATCCATTGAGTTTATAAATATGTAGCTTGCTTATTTAGCTGTCTACGGTCTCTATAAAATACCGTGGAATCACTTTTTTGATAATTACCATAGCTCCATAAAAATTGCTGTGAAGCCACTTATTATGTAGTTGAGATAAGTGATAAAGAAAAAAATAATCAGAATAAAGCAATTAGGAAAGTAATAAAAATTTACTTAATTTAGGGAAGTAATAGAAATACACGGTGCTGAGGAGAATAGAGAGCTGTGCTGCCAATATGCGGACACTAACCCTAAAACAAATCCACGCTTTTATGGCTCAATGTTACGGGAGCGTAAAACGTTGCTCAACCACAAACTTCTGTTAAAGAAGTAATTCACAAATGCATGCAATAAAATATAAATATTGAACCAGATATACCGAATTTTGATGTATATTTATTTAATACCTTTACCACTAATTCATAAGGTTATCATTGTATGTAAATAAATGTTTACATTGAAAGAAAGCAGATACTCACTTTTTTTTTTAATTGAATAAAAGCTTCAATTGTTCATTGTCACCTGGTTTGTAGGGTTTAGGTCCAAGGTCGAATGGAAGAAATAAAAAAAGAAAAGTCCGTAGTAACTAGGTTTTATTTCTTCATCAGTGTATCATAACGTAACCATAGCATAGCATAACACCATGAAACCAACTAAAAGTTATATACACTACTAACTATATATTATATTCACTAATTAGCATATGATGCTTACCGCTGAGTCGCAAAGAAAAAATTAAGGTAAAGAAACATTTTAGCTATTTCTTGGTCAATTAAAAAAATAAGTGGAGGTAAAGTATACCGTACATCCAAAACGACAGTTCACCACAAAATGAGTCCAAAAATGATGGGTTTCAAAATTCCTTCGGTCTAACCGATAGGATGCAGTAACGGACGAATGAAGTGAGTAAAAAAACGAAAGTCGTTACTTTTCGTAATGTTTTGGTCATTGTATTCATTGCTCATCTGTAATGACTCGGATTTTGAATGCCTTTAGCTGTCATTAATTTCCATTTACTGTCAGAATTAATAATTCAATTTATAATTTATTATTGTAAGTGTTACTCCTTGTAAAAGGCTTTATGATTTTCGTGAACTGAGTGAAATAGATTGTGGTTACCACATAACAAGGGTGGTGAAGTGCGAGGTTTACACTAGTTTCGTGGGCTCAGGGGAGGCTGCTGAGGTAGTTTAGGGAGGATATAGCCCTGACCGCAGGCTATCTAGGTTATTCACAGAGCAGGTTGGTATTACGCCATGGAATTCTGCGTGTGTGTGTATTTATATAAATTTATATATATACATATATATATGCAGAATATATTAATCACGATATGAGGTTTCTAAATTATATAAAGATGTGGTAGCCAAGCGGGTTAACGCGCTCGGTCCCGTGATTCGTCAAAAATAATTTCTACCTCGGGTGTTCAATGCCCGTCAGACTATTGGAGGTAACTCACAAAGAACAAGTGCAGTTCTCATGACTCTAATCAGTGTACCACTACAGGGAATACCATTGCGGTTTTCCAAGAAGATATCAACTCACTTTGAATAAATAAAATTAAAGTCGAGAATAATTTATATATATATATATATATATATATATATATATATATATATATATATATATATATATATATAATTAATAGATAGCAAGACACCAGATATATCTAATTTGTGGGTGGATGTATATTCTTCCTATTATATGACTGATAATGATTTACATTTACTTTCGATTATTATGTAATGATGTATATTTTAAACATGCCTTTTTTTTTAATGTTTATATTCTGAGTAGTAGGGGAAATATTTCTTATTCTTCTATCTGTAAATCCACATCTCACCACCTTACACTTCATAATTCTGATTGATTAATTTTAGTTAGTTATTCTATTTTAACAATATTGTGACATTAATACCTACAGTTTCACTTAAACTTATCAATACTCGTTACTTCAACTGTAAATGCTATGTTTTAACTAGTTTGTTTCATAATAATTATTCTTATAATTTCCAGATAAGTACTTTTATTTAGTGCTAATCTAATCTCAATTATATCAATTGTTTTATTCGATCAAATATGACATTGATCAAATCGTTACATAAGAACGTACCATAATTCAATGCCATATTCTTCGCACTCAATTAATTTATGTTTTTATAATCAATGTGTTTACTACTGCTGGTTGCTTGCCCGCTCTCTGAGCTCATAATACATTCCGAGTACACATCGTGTCCTATGAGATTTCTTTCAAACGAGTTAAACTCTGAAGTTGTAGCTCACAGTGAAATGGACACACCCTGGAGTAAGAAGGGGAAAAAAAGAAATATTTAAATGGTTACAGAAAAGTAAACCAAAAACACTTGAGCCAATGATATACGTACCTACATCTCACCATTTATTATTATTAACTTTTGATTATTATTAAATAATAAACCTTTTGTTTAGGTGAATACTAAATTAATGTTTTAGTATGCATATTACGTATGGGTGCACTCAAAGGTTGATTTTTTTTTTTTTTTCAGACAATACTATTTTCAGTGATTTCTCATCATTAAAACGCTATATGAACAATTCACGTTCTTCAAGCTTTGTGTATACTCCTATTTTTACAAAAAGGTCAAATTTGTGGTAGATTTTGTGGAACTGACTTTAAAAAAGAACCAGCTGCTTTCGCCACTAGAGTTAGGAAATTTAAGAAAAAAATTTAAAGTAAGGAAATATTAGGAAATTTTTACCGTGTAATGTTAATCTTAAACAAATGTGATTTATTTTCATTGCTCATTTTTATATAATTATGCTCAAAGAGCGGAGTGGCTCAGTGGTTGCCGTGCCGAAGTTCCTGAGTTCAAATTTCAAATTCCTGCTGGTCGACTTTTATTTAATCTGTCAGTGGTCGGAATTGGATCATACTGGATCTAGGACCTCCAGGGGCTTACCTAGTCTCTCATAAGTGGGTACCTTAAATTGGGGAAATATGGCGGTTGAGTGTGATCAAGGACAAATCACGCTCCTGCACAGCGGTTCTCCATGATACACTTCTGTCCTGTTCCCCAAGATCCTTCATGGGTTGTAGAGGTACAGGTTATTTTGTTTTTATGTACAATGACCATATTACCAGGAGGTTTAGTGATTACAATAAGTTAGTGTTTTTAATGTTATAATAGGACAACTTATTTATTCAATGATTTCTATCAATAACCACTGTACCATTTTGACTCCACTACAATCAGTGGTATTACCCAGATGGAATTTTGGATCTGTTCCCGGCTGAATAATTTTAGCGAGACCATGTATAAAATCAATTGTTTAATGGCAAGGGATGCTCCTAGCACAGTGTTCTTGTTAGAATATGGTCAGTTTCGATGCATAACACCGGGAAATAAACGAGGTTTCCCATTGAAGACAAAGAAACCTTGTGTAGAGACAGGGCCAATAGACATCATGAGGTGTCGGGATTACACGGTTGTTAGTGACAACGAAGCTGTCATACACAAAGCCTTTGATATCGCTTCCCCTTCACACAGTTTGTGTATCGTTTTATTTCTATCTTCTTTCCCTTTGTCGCATGCCAGCTACCTATATACAGTAGTAATAATTACTATGATATTCATGTCAAACCTTGGACCAAAAAAAAAAAAAAACAACAGTTCAGACTAAAGATTTGTTATTTAAAGTAGTCTAGATTTGTGGAAAAAAAAATGTATCGCAGGCCGAAACGTTGGCAGTACTGAGGGTTCTTCTATACTACTTATATTGGTTATGTATATACACGTATATTATTTCTGTTTGAGCGGAAAATAGTTGACTGGATAATTCTAATGATGTCAGGGGTGCAGTCTAAGATAACAGAAAATAAGCAGAACTTATTTTTTTAATTGTGCCAACGTTTCGGCCTGCGATGTAGGCCATCTTCAACCAAATGATGAATGCCGAGTTTGCGGTGACTGACAAACTAACAACTATCTGTTAGTTAGCTAGCCTATTTAGGACGGTTGTTAGTTTTTCAGTCACCACATCCACTATTTGGTTGCACTGAAGATGGCCTACATCATAGGCCGAAACCTTGAAACAATTGGAAAATAAATTCTAGATATTTTGTGTTACCTTTTACTGCATCCCTTGACCAATTCAATGCATCAATATATTATTTATATTCGTTTTTAAAGTATAATTATTAAAGTACCGATTGTAAAGGAAAGGAAATACAATTGAGATAGTGGAATAAATAAAACTTATAAGACTAATACGTAGCTACCAAACTTTAGTCACTTACTCAATCTTACTTTAATTATTAAATGGTTAATTTGATTCTTAAAGGAATCAAGTAACGGCGATGAAATGGGAAATGCTGAATTTTGTCGAGAAACAAGTAATATTTTAATTTAAAATAAAACTAAAATAGTCTTTGTTTTTTATTAAATACTACTATGATAAAAAAGTAAGGTGACTTTGTTTATAAAGTGTAGATTCTTTATTTATTCTTACAAATCAATTTCATCCCCTTCAGAGTAATCCCCGTCCGATACGCGCTTTTTCCAACGCTTTTTCCAGTCCTCGAAACAGTCGGAATAGTCTTTTTTCGGTATAGCCTTCAAGACCTTCTTCGATTCGGTTTTTATCTCCTCAAACGTGCCAAAACGGCGTCCACGCATTGGCCTTTTGAGTTTGCTGAATAGCCAGAAGTCGCATGGAGGCATATATATACATTTTTTTTCCTCTATGAGAACATACGTTTTAGTTCATATTCAATTGTAGTATTCCGATAATGTAGCCGTTTGGCCAGAAATATTTCTATTAATTTCTGTGCAATATTGTTATTCTTAAGGAACCTGGTCCCAGAATAAAATTATTTTTGTATTCTATTCTAGTCTATTTCAGTTTATAACGGTATTGTTTTCTTCTAGGCAACAGAAATTCTCGTATGCCAGATTTTTTGGCTGTTAAAAAAATAATAGAAAACAACTTTAAACTTTATGAAAACAAACGCCTGTATTGTGGCCCCTTACATTCAGGGTAATAATATTTAAATACTGAATTAAAATTTTTAAAATAAAAGTGTCAACGATTCTGGATTTAGTCATACAGAAACAGAGATATGATTCTTTTAAAATGGTTACAATTTCTTTTTAGGAATTTAATACGAATCCGTTGATTTAATTCAAAATTTTCGATAAATCTATCTTTCTTAAAAATTAATAAATCTATCTCGCTTCATTTTATGATTGAATTAATCAGTTAAACATAAAAGAAAAAAAGATTTTTTTATTGATAAAGTTACTAATAAACAGATTTTTCAAATTTAAATCATTGAGGCCTTGATCATCCAATATTTACTTATTTAAAAATTGTCACTCAATATGCGTTTTTATGGCGTTGAAGACCGAGAAATAAATCAACCTTTGTTTTTGGCAAAAAGGACTGATAGCAGAAGTCAATAAGTGGCAACATTTTCGAAAAGCGGTGAAGTTCAGTAATCCAAGCATTTTCAAAAGTAAAATGTAATTTTGGTAATGAATTTTATTAGCTATCCTGAGATGACTGATCAATGATTTAAGAGGAAAGAGGTATTCACTAATCTTATTCATTTTAATAATAAAGAGATACAGGGTGCCCCTCGGGGATAACATCAATTTAAATAAAAACTATAAAATTTATTAAGTATATAGATTTATCAATTTAAAGTGGTTTTTGAAGTTGTGTTTTTAGACAATCGGTTTTTCACTGGTAATTACAGTAATTGAAAGTATGTTTGAATTGTACAGAAAAAAACGCTTACTCTAACAATCAAGCTTAAATATAACTGTAATATTCAATATGGCGATCACATTGTTTTGTACCATCAATACCAGCAATATTGATTCCTGGTTATATATCTCCAGCACCGGTGAATATGTGAATAAGTCAAATTTGTCCATGGTATATAAGGAGACGGAATCGTGTCATTCACCTAATATATGAGTGACTAAGTCAGAAATTGGCTTCAAATGGATTTATTGGTTATATTATTACTCAATTTTAGCCAAAAACTACGAGAATGACACGATCCCACTTCCCTCAATAAAACTACGTGAGCGATCTTGAAGCGATCAGTTGTTGGCTTGATGTATTCTCGCGAACTGGATGCGGTGCCGTGAGGTTTTATATATATATATATATATATATATATATATATATATATATAATATGTATATGTATATAATATAATATATATATATAAAATATATATATATATATATATATATATATATATATAATATATAATATAATGTATATAATATGTATATGCATATATATATATATATATATATATATACACATACACATATATACATATACATACAGGGTGTTTCAGGGTTAAATGGCCAAACTGAAAATTTGAACTAAGGACCTCAAAATAAGAAAAAAATTTCTTAGGAAGGTATATCCGTAATCGCTTTGTTTAGGAGATCTTCATTGTTACGAATTATTTAGGCATAGTAAATAAATAAAACTTATTTTATTTGTTCCAACTATTTTATTTATTAAATGTAAACCATTAACATTCATATTAAATGTTCAAAGTGATTTCCTTGAGCATTCAGACAGGCTCGGCATCTTTCTTCAACAGCAGCAGTGACCAAACTGAAAATATGAACTAAGGACCTTAAAACAAGAAAAAATATTTCTTACGAAGATATGTTGGCAAACGATTTGTTTAGGAGATAAATTTAGATAAAATACTAATATGACCTTGTCTCCCTAATTGTACATAAACCATGGACTTTAGGATTAATACTGTTTGGAATAGATCATCAATAACAATTAATAATAAGAATAGAACTATCAATAACATTTATCAGTTTGTTTGAGGCTTTCGCAGAGTACTCCTTACGCCTTCCATTTATACTAATGCTGAATATGCCGATATGGTGTTTGTGTAGGGTTTTTGCAATGGTAATGCCAATGCTGCCCGTCGTGAATATTCCATGCGATTTCCAAATAGAAGAATACCTAGTAAGTCTACCTTTAACTGTACATTTCAACGTCTTAGAGAAACTGGTACATTTGCTGCCATACCACATGCTGATAGCATTTTAGACCCTTTACGAAATGAAGAAAGGAGTGCGACCGTTTTACAATATTTTGATGATAATCCATCTACCAGTGTACGAAGAGCTGGAGCAGAATTAAATGTTACGCCAACTACAGTATGGAGAAATCTCATTGCAGATGGACGTCACCCATATCATTATCAACGGGTACAAAATTTATTACCGCAAGATTTACGGCAAAGAAGAAATTTTTCAGATTGGTATTTAAATCTAGCTGATCCACACTTTTCAGGAGAAATTTTATGGACAGCTGAAGCTATCTTCACAAGATGAGGTGTCTTCAATCAGAAAAATCATCTCTGGTTGCATGAAAATCCCCATGCGATTCGTCAGGATCATTTTCAGCACGAGTTTCAGTGCAATGTGTGGTTCGAAATAATAGACAATATTTTAATAGGCCCGCATTTCTTACCACCTCGACTCAATGCGGACACATTTTTGGAATTTCTTAATAATGATTACCACGATTTAGTTGAAGATATTCCACTATAACTGAGAAGGAACACGTGGTTTCAATTTGATGGTTGTCCTGCACATTACGAAAGAGTTATACGACAATGGCTAAATGCTAATTATCCTAATCAATGGGTTGGCCGTGCAGGACCAGTGGCTTGGTCTGCTCGCTCTCCAGACCTGGCACCACTGGATTTTTTTGTTTGGGGTGTCATTAAACAAAAAGTCTATGCAAGGCCAGTGGATATGTGCTAAGCCAAACAATAAATAACACATATCCAGTGCCATTCTGCTACTGCTGCTGTTGAAGAAAGCTGCCGAGCCTGTCTGAATGTTCAAGGAAAACACTTTGAATGTTAATGGTTTACATTTAATAAATAAAGGAGTTGGAACATTGTTTTGTTATAATGTCGGAAATAGGAATTTTAATTAATGCCATTCAAGAACGTCCTTTATTATAAGATGATGGAATAATTATAACTGGTTACGTATAAAACTTTATTTTTATGTATTTTATAAAACTATGTCTCTTTGTGTTTAATTCTACTAAGTCGTTCTTTAAATAATTAAAATGTTAGAACAATTCAATAGTGCTAGTTTTAATGATAATAGTAATTTAAAAAGGTGTTATTTAAATTGAGTTACTTCTCATTTCATTTTCTTTGGTTTTATTAAACTAAAATTTCTTTGAATAATTGAAATATTGAAATAATTTTAATAATAACATATAACATGGAGTTACTTAAATTGCGTTAATTGCTATTAAATTTTCTTTTTTTAAGTTATTGACGATTCGTGTGCACGTAGAACAGGGCCGCCGCATTGAATTCGCACATCAACCGCTTCGCGTTCTCGTTCGCTTTGAATCCCCCAAGTAGGACGTAGGGTAACTCACTCTGGACAAAATTCCAAGTAAGCACTTATTCACCTGGGAAGCACATATAATCTTTGAGAGTAATGTTTTATTTCCCATTATTGTTATTTGTAAATTTATTACAAATACAAATGTGTGTCAAATGAGAGTTTTATTTTATTTTTTTATTATTACCAGATCGGCTATTCCTAGCCTTACATGTTTTTTTAAATCTTTTTTTTTAAAGTGAAACATTTATTCTATCGCCCAAAAATTTTCGCCCATCTATCAGCATGTGTTACAACTGGAGAAGGGGTATAATTAAAGGCGCTTGACAGGACAGCCTAAGCCAATATGGTGGCGCCCAGTCAGCTGAACGTGTAGCATTTATAATCTCACTTATTCCTGCAAGTGTTCCGCGGTATTTGGATTTTTTGATCTGTCTATTAATATAAATGCATTTATGTACTTTATCGTAAATGTTTTAATGTTCATTAATTAACTTTATATAAAATTAAATAAATAAAAGCGATTTGTTTACTAATAACAAATCTCTTCAAAGGCTATCAAATCCTTTTATCAGTTTGTATTAATTTTAATTTCGATATATAATGATATATTTAATTATTTTTATACTCTAAGGCATATTAGCTGACAACACCTGTATTGTAATTCTAAAGGAACTTGTCTCAGAATAAATACAGACATTATTATTATTATCTTGTTCTTTTTCTCGGTTTCTACCAGAGAATGGACCAACCCGGACATAAGTCAAGGGTTAAGATAGAGTTTGTATAATGATAAAATACATCAATGATATATAAAATACATCAATATATAATCATAAACAAACACTTTATTGTGAATATCCCTCTTGTATAATATTGCTCTTACTTTTTAATATTAATATGCGTTTATCATCTAAATGATTGTATTAATTATGTATTCCGTACTCTAATACGGAAATTGAAATTAAATTTTATAATTGAATATTTTGACTAACATTTTTAAATAAGTAAGTTAAGATTAAAAACGCAATTTTAATACCCTAAATCGAATAATTTTCTAATTTTTTTTTTGTTAAATGGCTATAAACCGAAATAATGTTTCACTTGCATCGTGGTTTCATAAAACCACACAACTTTTTTTAGATTGATTTATTGATATTTACAACTGTAGTAATATTACATCAAGTAAATTTGCTGATATGAACAAATGACATGAAAATAAAATAACACTTCTAAAGAAACTACCCATCGGTAGCACTCCAATTTTTTTAATAATGAATTTTAAACTTTAACAAAAAGTAAAAGTGTTGGTTTCGTCTCATGCAAGAGACACTCCTAACTGTAGATTATCAGCTTATTTGCAAGATAATTTATACTATATAATAGTTTTTTTTCATATAAAATAATTATAATGTAATAATAAACAGAACTACAGTACTATAAAACGGAAAACTATAAGGAAACAGGAATATATTACAATTTGTTAAAACGACTGGTGAGAAAGGTAATAGAGTTCACTTCAGAATATCTTTCAAGAGTCTCGGTTTTAATCTTTGGAGATGAAATAGGTTCGCCAATGTTGAATGCTACAGCTCCTTTGACTGCTGGTAATCCAGTCTTAAATCTGGTGTAACGCTTTTTAATGAATTCTTCAATTGTCTCTTGTTTTAGCTCTCGGTGGAGTTGACTGTTTCGTACAAACCAAGGCGCGTTTACTGCGATTCATATTGCGATTTTATTTTGGAAACATATTAGTTTGCAAATTTTTTGACACTGCACCCCACACTTCACAACCGTACATTAGTAGAGGTCTAAGAATGGTTTTATAAATTAATAAGGCTGTTTCTGGTTTTAATCTAGATTTTCTAATAATTATCGGATAAAGTAGAGCTAATCGTGCGTAGTCCTGTGTTAATTTGGTGTTAATATGCTGGTTCCAGGTAAGACGACGATCTAAATAAATTCCGGGATATTTTGTTGCTTATTTATTCCACGGGAGGTTGCTGTCACTGAGCACTAGCTCAGGTGGGTCTGAAGGGCGTCTAAAGGTGAAAATTCTTGCACAACATTTCCAAATGAGAATGAAAACACATACAAAATTTATTTTGATCGTCAATTAAACCTATTGTATCTTTACGTTCACATTGATCGTACGCAAAAAAATATGAGTTTTTATGAGGTCATGATTTTATTATGTCATGGCCTTTTATTACCCTTTAGTCAACAACCGTATTTATTTATGTTTAATATTCTAACTCAATATTCTAAATCAATTATGTGTAATGTTATTTTTTATGGCATAGCTATTATATTACATTATAAGAGAATGTTCAGTTATGCGAGATCTTTTTTTTTGAATTGGGCTGATATTTTTGAAATGCTAAGTCCATTAGGATCTAAAAGAAAATTAATTACTCTCTCCAATAACGCTCTAAGCTCCCAATTAATTACAAAAGACTCATACATAATTATGATATAACAAATACCAACAGTTATGCACCTATTTGGAGTAAAGCTTTGGGGTTATACTAAGCCATCGAATTCCTCTCTTATCCAATCCTTACAATCCAAAATCCGGAATGCTCCTTACTTTGTTTCGAACTAAGGTATCCACAATGAGCTCAGGTTCCCATTTATTGCTGATATGGCTCCTGAAACCCGATACCATTCCTTCCATGATCAACTTTATTCCCACTAAATTCAAACCTTGATACTTCAGTCGATAATCCTTCGAGGTGTATGAAAAAAAGATGGTCTCATGACCTAAGTTGAATTTATTATTGTGAGAACTACCACTGAGTTCTTTCTATACTTGCATTTATCCATGCCATTATGAATCATTCATTATATTTACTTGTTGTATTTTTATCATTCAGTATTTATATAGCAATACAGCAGTTTTCTAATGGTTAATAAAAGAATGTAAATACCACCATTACAACGAGAATGCTTTGCTTTACCAATACGCAAATATAGGCTTTTTCAGTTATGAAATATTGAAGGAGCTATATAAGTCGTTAACAATTTCAGAAATAAACATTTCATAGTATAGATGATATATGCTTGTTGTAACTTTATGTTCTTGATGAAATAATATCAAGACATACACAATTCCCATAATCAAATTAACTTTTCCATTGCGGAGTCTTAGCCCATCAGGTGGCTCAAGTATTTTTTAAAGGGAGTAAATCATATTTAGTTATGCCTTTATAAGGGAGGCATCGGTTTTTCGATGCAAATATGAAAAGCTTTTTGGGCACGAGAATATATTTGAACAATTAAAATAAATTCCTCCGCAATTATCTCTCACGAAACACTCGACATCCGATTTGATTTATGGAAAGACTTATTCGGAATAAGTACCATGACTTATTCATGAATTCCTTGTTAGCGACAACTTTCTTACACAGTTCGTTATGAAGATTAACCTCGCCTCTCATTTCTGCAAAAAAAAAAATATTCAGAATTGAAGTTCAATTAGTACCGATTCCGACGTCTAGGTTCCTTCTAAATTATTTTTTATAATACCTTAAGAAGAAATCTCGGATTAAAAAAAAAAAAAAGAGGAAAATGATTATACATCTGAAAAGTGGAGGTTGGAGGCATATGAATATTCAGAGCAATTTATCCGCCGGCGAGAGAAGGAGAGGGAAGGGAGATCGCTTTAACAAACTGTTGGCTAATTATGTCGCCACCTTTGCCTTGCTAAGTAAAATAAATTACTCATTCTAATGACATTTGCTCTGGCTCATCAGAAATTTGTAACTAGGTGCTCGAGGCTACTCCCGCAGCTCCCTAGGGATCATCTCTCTTTAATGGAAGAGTTGATGGTCTATTTCCTTCCCCTTTGACCGGAATGGATATCAGATATAGTCCTCCGCTTCCATTGAGCCATGTCGTTTAGCTACGATTTATTTTTATCGTTTCGTCCTTTAATGATTATTACCACCAACCTCGAATCTCTTCCTATCTTCGGAAGTGGTTCTTAAACCTAAGCGGAGAAGGAGATGAGTAATCCAAGTATTAAGTTCTTTTAATTTTAGCCAGCACTTTGCTATTATGTAACAATCATATAAACTGTTTCTTTATGGAAAATAGAATGTTTTATGGGTAATGAGTAGATTTCGGCAATATTTTTATCAATAAATAAACATTTCAACTGACATTTCGAAGTATAGGTGATATATGTTTTTGAACCGTTCATTTCTAGATAAAATGGTTATCAAATTATAAACACATTCAATTAAATTATCTTCTATGAAGGAAATGAATCATCCATGTATTAAAGTTCTTTTCATTGTCACGAGTCCTTTTAATTACCTATCAGTCATACTAACTTTTTCTTACAACTCCTAATATATAATATATTTTATATTTCCTTATTAATAATTTCACCATCTTAAATAAACTGGGATGTAAAAAAACGATTAAAAAGGAAATAATTGTGTGGAGTTACTTCTTCATTTAAAGTTTGTTAGTGTACTCCGCTCCACATATTTTCCTGACCTCTGGAAATTATCCATTGTAAAAATGATACCCAAACCTAAAAAAAAAACCAGAATACCCATCCTCTTACCGTCTTATCTCTCTTTTACCTTGCATGGATAAAATCCTAGAAAAACTCATCCTTAAACGATTGTACCAGTTTGGATTCCGAGCATTCCACTCCACCATTAAGCAATGCCATCGTGTGGTGGATGTAGTCTCCTCTGCTTTAGAACGTGGGTCATATTGTTCGGGAGTCTTTCTTGACGTGGAACAGGCTTTTGACCGAGTCTGGTATCCGGGCTTGCTCTACAAACTCCGCAAATTCCTACCCTCTACACACTTTCTCATTCTACAATCCTATCTCACAAATAGAACTTTCCAAGTAAACCATGTCTAAATGTCTATTCGTCCCTCTTTTCCCAATCTGCTGGTGTTCCTCAAGGTAGTATCCTTGGTCCAATCCTATATACAGTTTATACAGCTGACATCCCAACTCATCCTAATACTATCCTTACCACGTATGCTGATGATACATGTGTATTATCAGTCAACACCAATCCAGTTATTGCATCCCAAAGCCTCCAATCCCATATCACTGATCTTGAAGAATGGTGTCAAAACTGGAGAATTAAAATAAATTCTCAAAAATCGCATCAAATCACTTTTACCTTACGTCGTAAACCAATGACTTCCTGCCCTTCAGTATCCTTTAATAATATCCCTCTGGTGCCTGTAGAACAGATCCGATACTTAGGGTTGCACCTTGACAAACGATTAACCTGGAATCCTCATACAAGACTGAAAAGACAAGAAACCGCACGACGTTTCAGGCTACTTCAACACTTACTAGACAAACGCTCTAAGCTCCCAATTAACTACAAAAGACTCATCTACATGACCATCATACGACCTATTTGGACTTACGGTGTAGAGCTTTGGGGGTCCACTAAGCCATCGCATTCCTCTCGTATCTAGTCCTTACAGTCCAAAATCCTTTGTAAAATCCTCAATGCTCCTTATTTTGTTAAGAATAAACTCATCCATAACGACCTTAATGTCCCTTTTGTTGCTGATTTGGCCCGAACCCGGTATCTATCCTTTCATAACAAACTTCATTACCACTCAAACCCTCTAGTTTCAAACCTAACTTCCTCTTCAATTCCCGATAATCCTCCGAGGCGTCTGAAAAGAAGATGGCCACGTGACCTCCTTACTTGAATTTTGATTTGAGTACTACCAATGGGTAGTTTCTCTACTTGTCATTATCATGTCATTATATATCACTTAGCCTATTTACTTGTTATATTATTGTATGTAATACAGTTGTAGATATCAATAAATAAATTAAAAAAAAAAAAGTTTGCTAGGAATTGATAGAATAAAAAGGATATCTGTTCTGCAGGTTGTCGCTTCGAGTTCAGTTACAACTTTTAGCTGTTTATTCATATAATTTTTAATATTTTCCAAAAATACAAGTTATTATGAGCATTAGCATGAAAAAGATAATGTAATTATGGGCATTAAGTATATTTCTGTAATCTTTTTATCTAGAAATAAAAGTTTCAACTAAAATTTCGAAGTATAGATGATATAGGTATTCTTGTTGAAACGTCCATTTCTAGTATATTTTACAATACAAAATAGTAACAAAAGACATCAATTTAATTCAATAATAAAATATTATAATATTGTTAAGGCCTGTTAAAACAGACATCTTGAATATTTGCCTATTTTCCTTTTTAGATTTGCAAAGTACCATAGTTGAAGTTGTAAAATACAAGATTCAACACTATTAGATTTAAAATGAGAAGAAAGTAAACATGCCAATATAATAAAATGGGAATTCTTCTCAGGGTCAGAAAAAGGATTGAATACACTTTAATAGCGAAATAAATTATTTTGCATTTCACGATTTGATATCGTTTTTATCCTAGCGGGTTCTCAAGGCCAGGTTTGTTGATAGAGATGGTCATTAAATTTCTCATACTTTTTTTAAATCTTTTTCTTTTTAGAAGCCTTTTCCTTTTGAAACATAAAGAAAATTGAAATAGTCGGTTTCGTTCTCTTTAGGTTCTTCCTTGAGTATGCAAGATCTTTTCATATAGCAAAGGATTGGATATACATGAAATGTGTGAAATGGTCATATCAAGAAAAAAATGTAAGGAATAATCGATAATTAATAATAATTAAAAAAATGTATTTCCGAATAAAAATATGTATTACTAAAGTGTTGTCTTTCCGTAAAATGATGCATTGAAAGCCAATAAAACGGGAAGATTTTGTCGACATTCTACTAAATTCTATTATATACTCTCGGTTAATCGAAATGAGAGCAAGTTAGGTCACACAATTAGAATTAACAGTAGCGTTATTATTATTTTTAAAGTTCCAAACGGTATATGTAGCCTCCAGGTTAGTATGGTGTTGTGGTTAGCATAATAAACTTCAAACTCGACAGGCCTCCTTAGGATTAAAAAAAATCCTTGGTTGTACCGTCCTTCGGAGATGATGATTGTCATGCCTTTGCGGTATCACATATTTACTTGCTAAATATCCCTATCCCAATTTTATCTGCATAGGCAAAATGAAAGAGTTCTATTGTTGTATCGTTCTATTAAAAATACAAGAACTCACAGCAAAAAGAACATTGGCGAACGAAAAATAAGAACGTTGTAGAACCTATTCAATAAGTAAATTGAACCAAGAAAACTGAGGAAGCTGTAGAAGATTGTTCTTCTTGCTCTATACTATGTATAAACAAATATTTTATAAAATAAAAAATCGACTTGGCTGTATTAACTCCCTTTTATCACACCTTAAGCTAACAAAACATATCGGATAAAACTAGCCAATTTCTTGCTTTACTGAAAAAAAAAATCATTTCCTGAATTGTCAATGAAATTTAATATGAACTATTGCGTTAAAATTAAGGTCTCGACCTTTTTCGGTGTCACATACTTTTTAAAGATCCATGTCCTAATTTTATCTGGGTAGGAAAAATGAATGACTCCTACTGTAGCATCGTCCGGTTAGCCATAAATTTACTTTAAATAGATAAAAATAACGAAAATAATAACAATGAAATGAATTTTCATTGGTCCTAGATTAACTATCTCATAAACTCACAACAAAATCTTAAAATCTTAATAAGTACTCGGAAATCATTTAAATGAGCCCCTTCAAGCATGAATCATTCTAAACCTGAAGATTACACTGAGGAAGAAAAATGTTTGAGCGGAAGGGAACTCTTGCTGGGCCTTGGGCTTCGTAAATTTATGATGGTGGGGGTAGGTAAATATAGCCGACGATAAATTCCTTTTAAGTTAACATTAAAGGAAAGAATATATTCGGACCAGCCTACCTTAGCTCCTCCTCTTCGTCGTATTTCCTCCTCAAGACCCTTTAATGGCTGAAGGAAGAATCTTAAAGGCATTTGTTGTCCATCCTTCTTTAATCCGCATCACCAACTTTAATTAAAGTCAAAATAAATCTTAAATAAAAAAATAGACATCCTAAAATGCCAACAAAAATTACGCTTTTTTAATCAATTATTTATTTACCAATGTGAAACATACAATTAGCGTTTCTAATGAACACGCGATATGATGCGCCAGAATAAGCATTATGATAAAAAGTATTGTTACGACTTTCTTTTTTTCATCGCTTATCTCGTCCGGTGCTGCTACCTATCGGAGTAGACCGAAGCCCACCACCCTTGGTTTGCTTTCTGGTGAACTATAGTCACCTATGGATGGTTACGAATACTCAGCATAGTTTATGTTTGGCTAAGAAATTAATTTTCCTTATTTTTACTCTTTTTGTCTTTGCGGTTCAGCGGAAAGCATCTTATATTAATAAGTGTTGAAAACAATCCCTTTTTTGTTTTCAAGATTAATTATTTCTATGTTATATTGGGTTATGCGATGTTATGTTGATGAAGTAATAAAACTTGGTCCCTATGGACTTTTTCTTACTTCTTCATTTGGATCTTGGGTCTAAAACCTATAAGCCTGGACTCACTATAAAACATGGTATTACTATAATCAAAATCTTTGTGACAAGCTCCTACCTGACTACTGGTAGGAGACTTCTTCGTTAACCAACATATGATGATGTTTATTTAAAAAATATAACCACTAACAAAAAAAAAATAAATTGAAGTAATAATAATATCCCACTTATAATATTAGAGTAGTTAGTAAATTAAAAAGTGATGGTATAAAAACAATAAGTTTTAGAAGCAATGAGGATGTCAACTACAATAAATGCAAAACTTAATAATGTTTTGTAATTAAGAAATCAAAATTTGTTAAAACATGCGAAAAATAAATTGATATATATATATATATATATATATATATATATATATATATATATATATATAATACACATTATACATTGTATATAATATATGTATACAATGTATATAATATATATATACATTGTGTATATATATATATATATATATATGTATATATATATTTATATCAATGTATAATGTAATTAAACTAAAGGGTATTTATTAAGCATTTATGATTTACTGTGGTGATTTTTAAAGCAGTGGAGTGCAAATAAGAATCTGCTCCATGTTTGTTTCACTGATCAAACCAATCATTCTGTAAATATTTAGTCACTCGGTAGTAAATGAAAAAGATTTGTGAAAAATAAATGTTTACATGTAATCGAGTTTTTTATGATAAGAGATATAACATTAATTAAATAAAGTATTAAATTGTTTGATGTATGGTATTCTTTTTAAAGCCTCTAATGACAATTTCTGCTTATCCTACTTTAGGGACTTACAGCAAGAAGTGTATTGTTATTTGATTTGTTGGAACTTTCTTCCCCCCCTCTTTCTCTCCTCTCTCTCTTTCTCTCCTCTCTCTCTGTCTCTCTCTCTCTCTCTCTCTCTCTCTCTCTCTCTCTCTCTCTCTCTCTCTCTCTCTCTCTCTCTCTCTCTCTCTCTCTCTCTCTCTCTCTCTCTCTCCCCCCCCTCACACCCTCCCTCCCTCCCTCCCTTTAAATCCCTCTTTAAATAACATTTCCTCAACATATGCTTTCTTAAAATATATGAATGTATGGTGGGTATTGATGTTGTACTCCCTTGCTTTTACTAGGATTGTTCGTAAGGAGAATATTTGGTCTGTGGTGGCCTTGCTTCTCATGAAACTTGCCTGGTAGCGTCCAATTTCCTGTTCTGCAAAACGAAGAAGTTTTAAGGAGATATTTCTTGAGAAATTTTTATATACTCTAGGTAGCAAGGTTACGCCTCGATAGTTTTGACACTCCAGAACATCCCCTTCCATATGTATGTGTCATATAATTCTGATTTTATTATTCGGGCATTTGTTCCATTTGCCCCACGTCCATAATTATCCTACCTCATCTCCTGCATATTTTAGCAATTCAGAAGGTAAGGATGTGTGTGAAGTAATGAAAAATTAAGTTTATTATCTTCTTGAGATTCAGTCAATCAGGAAATAAAACTATCATTTGGCGACGTTTCGAGCACTTATTGTTCCCAGTGGTCTAACAATGAAAAAACCCACTTTTCTTCAAAGCTTTCCGATTCAATCTCGTTTATTGTTCAAGAGAAACATGTCAGTCTATCAGTGAGCTGTTGTCTACTCAAACCGGAACAAAAGATCAACGTTGTCACTCAGTACCTGTTCCCGGGACTTACCTATCCTCTCCAAACCGCGTCCCTAACAAAGATACGTCCAGCGGTGTTAGAAAGCATTGCTGTAAATATCCGCAGAAGTGTCAAGGCCATTATTGGGCTCCCTGCGAACACTTCTACGGCCATGATGTACGCACCGAGGAGGTATCGAGGCCTAGGACTGAGCCGCTGTCAATGGGAGGCTCCACTTCAGCATTGGTCAATTGCCCAGCGACTGTCTATTGTCCCGGATGCCCTGTTCCATTCTATATTTAATTATGAAACGGAAGTAACTCAATGTCTTGAAAGCTTGGGAGTTGATCAGGGCTTCCGAAGCGAGAGAGCTCTACGACAGTCGCTGCGTGAGAATTCTTACGAAGAATGGGTTAATTACAGATGGCAGGGCATTGGAGTCCATCATTTCAAGGAGACACCGAAAGCCAACAGGTATATATGCGAGAAACAGGTACTTTCGGGGTCGGAGTGGACCAACGCACTAAAACTGAACATCAATTATGCGCCTCTGCGTGGGGGCCCAGGAGCCGGCGGACAGGCGAGAGAAGTTGGGTCCCTCTGTCGCAAATGCGGTAGAGAGTCAGAAACACCAGCCCATGTGCTGAGAAAATACCCAACAACTCCCTCCTCATAACACGCCGACACCATAGGATCAAACACGAATTAATGAAGCTTCTAAAGGAAAAAGACTTCGCCTATTTTGAGGAGGTCTATTGTATCGACACTGAGGGATCCACAAGATATTAAGTCGCATTTCCGAAGATCGGAAAGATAGCATGGGTATTGGATCCGACTGTTAGAATCGAAAATAATGACCTTGACCAGGCGGGTGGGGTGGAAAGAAAAAAGAAGGAAATTTATGAAAAATGCATCCCTTTTCTAAAGGAGAAATTCCACGAGACCTTCGGAGAGAGAGAGTTCACCGTGAGAGGCCTCTGGTTTGGGTCTCACGGAACGATTCCGAAAAGAACATGGAGCTTCCTCGATGACCTGGGTGTCAATGGCAGGGATGTGGCAGTGCTCGCCGAGAATATTATTCTTGACTCCCTGGGGATAATTCATCATCATATAAGTAGTAGCTGATGCCCCACATGCTAATATTTAATATATTTTCTTTATTTTCTTGTATATAAAGACAAAAAAAAAAAAGGGATGAAGGAAAGAAGGAAGAAGGAAGGAATCCAATATAGTTGGACAGCATTGCTGCAAATATAGCATTTCTCTCTCTCTCTACATTTTATGCATTAAAAAAGTAAATTTTTGCATAATTACAACTCAGATGCGTGTGTATAAGATTAACACTCAGGATGTGTGTGGTCTTAATATCTGAAACTATTGACTGTAAATCACTAAATGTCAAACACAAACAAAAATAAAATAATAGGATATAAATTTACAATAATCTGAAATTGGCTTATGAAAAAATACAAAAGTAGATAAGAACATCCAATCATATGAATAATAGTATCATAATGAGTGTGGAATAATTACAGTATTTATTCAATCTATTGTGTTGATTATAGCTTATTTATCTTATTGATTAGAGAGAATCTGTTTGGGAATTAAGGAGATGTAGGAATAGTTTGGATTTGAATGTGGATAAAGAAGATGCATGACTGATATCAGGTGGGAGTGAATTCCAAAGAGAGATAGACCAAGCTTGAAAGTACCGCTCAAAAGTTTTGGTTCTATGGGAACGGGAATAAAAGTCGGGGAGGCGGGATCTTGTGCCCTGGGATTGGATAGAGGATTTGAACTCTAGTAGATTACAGATATAAGATGGATGTTGTGAGTTGATGGCTTGGTATAAGAAAGAACCTAGGAAATAGAATCTACGGATAGAAGGGAGAAGCCACTTTAACTCATCATAGAGGTGGGACACATGAGGCTTCCTCGGGGAGCCGAAGAAAATTCGAAGAGCGCTGTTCATAATTTGTCTCAGCCTTTCCTCAAGTTTGTTCGAGGGCCCACCATAAGCCACACAGCCATAGTCAAAGTGTGGAAAGATGAAAGAAGTGATGAGGAGTTTAGGGATAGGTTTTGTTAAAAGATGCCGGGAACGATGGAATAACTTTATGGAGCTTATTGATCGGCGGGAAATTTGGGCAATGTTGGGTTTCCAGGAAAGGGTTTGGTCAAAAACGATACCGAGATTTTTAACAGAGGAACTAAAAGTAATAGGGTGATAATTTAAGATTAGTTGGTTAAGAGAGTTGATGGATTTAAGGAGGGTGTTGGAACCAATTAGAATGGCCTGAATGTTAGCATCATTTAACATCAGTGTATTCCGGTGTATATATATATATATATATATATATATATATATATATATATATATATATATATATATATATATATATAAGTAGTTGGAAACGACGGATTGTGCAAACGGGGTCAATGACCTAAGGTCATTGTAGGGCGGGGGGGTGATTAGTGAGGGCGGGAGGGGGTGACCTTGGGCTAGTGGCTGGTGTTTGTGTGCACAATGTGGCAACAGTGTAAGGAATTAATTAGATCTGGCAACGTCGCATTTGTTTACATTGCGTTTCATTCATGGGGTGGTTTGACCTTTGATGACGTCTGGTCTTATATTTGTTTACTTCCGCGTCGACGCGGCCGGTTTCGTCTGTGAGATCACCTTCAGGGCTGCTTTAAGTGGTTTTTATAATTTATCATCGGTAGTTAACCTGGTGCATTTGTTTTCAATGGTGGGGGTGATTGAACTTTGTACCGGTCTTGTGAGATGGGTGTGACGTAATTTCATTAAAACATCGTCGCTTTGTTTACATTTGAGTTGTAGTAGGAGTGTAAATAACCTTGTGACGTAACGGGGCATTGACCGTGTGACGTCAGAGCATGAACCTGGTGCATTTGTTTTCAATGGTGGGGGTGATTGAACTTTGTACCGGTCTTGTGAGATGGGTGTGACGTAATTTCATTAAAAGAAAAAACACTTATCCTTGTATATTTACTGCCGCATTGACAAGTATTCCCGTGTCTTAGGGTATTTTGTTTACATTGATGTGGGGGTATAGAACCCTGTACGTGAACTGGTTGTCGGCCTGTGAGATCGTCGCTTCGAGGGGGTCATGTTTTAGTTTAATGAGCTAATGCATACCCGTTCGTCGCAGGGTGTCGAGGTAATTATAAATTTGCTCCTTCGTCAATTGCCCTTACTTGTTAGTTTATCATGGGACGTTTGACAAGTAGGAACTTGAGGTATGAGAAAGACCGTCTGTCGACATTTGTCGGCTGGACGTCACCAGTGAGTCCTTTGAGGTTAGCGTCTGCGGGATTTTATTATTTAAAAGTCTCTGACCGAACAAGGTGTCCATTTTGCGGAGTAATAGTGCACGAATGGGAAGAGTTTGACGATCCTTTATTAGATCATAAGAAATGGTCTGAAAATTGTGCATTTATCAAGTATTTGGATCAACTGGAAAGCTTGCCGTTAAAAATAGGTGATGTAATTGATGGTGAAGAAGAAAAAAGATATGGATGTTGCTGATATTCGCAGGAGACTATGTATTTTTCTACGTCAACTCAACGACTTGAAAAACTGGATATCATTGTATGAAAAAAAATTAGAGATAAATCATTTAATAAAAAATTTAGAAAAACTTCATCTTCCCACCTCCAACGTTTAAAATCTCTCAGTGTCGACGTTGTAGCCTTGCGAGATGGTTGTTTCACGTCGATTGGAATTAGTAACTGATTATCCCATAACTAGGAGCAAACTAGTTCGAGTCGGTGTGTGCGATTATGTGCCTACAATCGCCGTTATGGATAAGAAAACAGTTGTTTATATGGATGCAGAAGAGTGGAAATTCGTTGAAGCGCAGATTCCTAGGATGCTGTCTCTATTACAAAACAGACGTAACAAGAAGGTGGATGCCGATGAGCGAGTAAGATGTAAAAATGTACTTTGTTTATATTCTACGAGGGGTAGAAACAGAGTAATGAAAATAGAACAGGTTTTTCATTGTTTATCAATGTTTAACCAAAGTCCATCGACTCTTGAGTCTGTTTCAGCATGTTTTAACAGGATAGAAACGACTAAGCTATGTACGAACATTAAGAAAATCAATGACTCGCTGGTCTTGATAACCAAGATGGTCGATCTATACCAGAAAAATGAAAAATGTCAACTCACCGAACCTGCGGAATGTGTGCCGATTGATTTTAGTATTAATACCAATACCCTTTTTTATAATTTAAACGAACTTAACGATATATGTAATAATAATTAATGGAATAAAAAGTGTAATTGTATCGATATGAAAAAATATATAATTGTTTTCTATATTTCGTTGCATTTATTTTTACCCAACACCCTTCCTATAAATTAAAAAAAAAAATAAGGTATAATAAAATAATAAACCAACTTATAAAATGTGCATTGTTTATTCATAACAATAAAATAATGTAAACAAATAAAACAAAATTTCAAAAATACATATAGTACAATTAATAATAAGTAGAGTCTTCATCAATGTAGGAAAGTCTTCGTTTCTGGATAAATTCCTCGTCATGTTGCCATTCCTCAGGTAAGTTGTCCCAGATATAATCCAATGTACAGTCCAAAACGTACAAAAGCAACGAGCGGGGTAAAATTCTCAATTCTTCAGTAGTTAGAGTTTCTATGCCTTCTTCTCCCAAGCGACGTATTACAGCCTCCATTCTGTCCATTATCAAAGTGATACAAGGTCCTTCCTGTCATTTTTATAAATACTCCTTTTCAAACCACAAACACTGAGGACGACTCGCCTTATGGTACTTGAGAGGATTGATTAGTGATTTGGAATCATAGACCAGTCCGCAGTATACACATTTAACACTATCCTTGACTCCGCGTATAAATCCTGCAAACGACAGCAGATGATGAGGCGAGTCAATGTTTCTAAATGATTGCTTACGTACCTCTTCTTTATTGAAATTTAAAGCCTCAGAATTTTTTCTGACCCATGCAGCCAATCGATGGGCTTGATTTAATGAGCAGACAAAGGAAGTGTTCAAATGAAAACTACATGCAATCTTATCATTTTCTAAAATTTTCAAGTTTGGACAGCCGAAATCATGAAGATCGTAGACTGGTTTATCGATAAGTTCTTCTATGAAATTGCATTTTTCCATTCCTTTTCCCCATAATGTGTCATAGTCTTCCGTGATGGATAGTAAGAAATATCTCATATCCTCATATGGTACATCACCATAGTTCCATTCCAGTCCGTGAATATGTTTCTTTACCCAAAGATTTGTTTTCGACTCACCCACTTCTCCGACATCTCGAGGTGGTTTGAAAAACCAATGCCACGATGAACCATGGCTGATGGAGATTACAGATAGTTCTTTAACGATCAATGAATTAGAAGCCGAGCGATAGCCCTGAAAATCAATGACCGCCGAACGCATTATATGCTTCAGTCAATGTCCTACGGTGAAGTGATATTTTTTGCAGTCGATCTAAGCTCTATATATACATGTTGTTTCAGTACATTTTACGGACCAAACCGGTTCCCACCTCATATTCTACAATTTTATCGTGAAGAATAAGACAGTATGCCTTAGTATTTGGCGGAAAGTTCTCACTCGCCTCTAGTAATACACGAATATCAATAGTCGTACTTTGTATTGCTTCAGATTGTTTAGAACAATCTATGATGGCTATAGGTGCGAATGTCTCAAAATCAGATCGTGACAGTAGAGGCTGAGAATGTCTCCTATTATAATAACTCTCTTGAAACTCTACATACATTTCGTAGAGGAGAGCCACTTTTCCTTGTGCAAAATCTAAATTCAAATCGTCATAAGGATATTGTTCGCTATTCAGATAGAGTTTCAAATTTTTCAATTTGCAACTATCAAACTGACTGCTGTCTTTGGTAGCGTTTCTCGTTCGATCAGTCTGGAATGCGATAATAACATACCGCGGCTTTTCTAAATTTGTCGATGTTTTGACAGTCCAATTTTCCTGCTGTGTTGCAGGCAAACTAGGGTATTCGTAAAGATCCCATGATCGAAACGGAATTGATATGACCTTGTTTTTGTCAACCATCTTCAGCAATCTAAGACGTTCTTGATCAGAAACACGAATATGAGGCATCCTCCAAACCACTTTGTCCAATTTTATTTGGACGTTATCATCGTTACCCTTCACACAGTTCAAGTCCGTACTAGATCGAATCAAAACGAGTTCCTGCTTAAGATTTATTAAAATTTTTCTATAGTCCTCACATATTCCTAAAAGAATATCCAGGGGCAGGCATGCGCTGAAAAATCCGTTTTTGTCTAAGGAAAGAGTATTGTTAACACCGGGCATCGTCCATCCCGCATTTTCTAGCCCTTTGACATGAGTAGGTGAAAATGATGCATGACCTTTAAGCGTTGTAGTTATTCCAGGATTTCTCACTCTATCAACTTCAATGCCATTCAATTCATATCTAATCTCGTCAAACAAAAACGCAAATGCGTTATTAGTCAATTTTGAAGTAGCTCCAGGAGTACCATCTTTTTTTAAAATTCGTCCTTCAAGATAAACATAACTTAATGAAGGAAACGTGTAGACATCTTGTTGATGTATAGGTATTCTGATTTCGTCGGACCTGTTAAAGGTGTTCCCCGCATACGGCTGATGTGAATGATACTGGAATTGCGTAAGGGAATCATCAAATTTTATATCTGATGTAATGTTGAGTATGTTATTCATTTTTTCTTATTTTGTAACCGAAAACCGCACTGTTTCAAAAAGTTAGCGTTTGCAGTTGTTAACTGTCTCGTCAATTTAGGATTACTAATTCTTAACATGGCTTGCTCTCTCCTTTTATAACGAGCTACACTATTATTCTGCACACCATCCATCGTAAAATCAATCCCCATTTTTCTTCAAATGTATTCTCAATGTAACAGTTTCTCCCCTAAAGTCAATAAGTTCTCCGTCTTGATCCACTAACCGAACGGTAATATTGTCAACAGTCCTCACGTTAGTAGGAAAGTAAATGACAGGATTCGGGGTTTCTATTATTTTATATCCTGGTTCTACAGCCGGAAAGAATTGGTGTATGCTATGATCCGGATCTCCATTGACATAAGACCCTACTGCGATGTTACAATGAATCGAAATAGTGTTTACAGAAAGAATTTTCACAATACCATCCGATTCGCTGTACCGATGCACTGGGTTGATGACATGATTTGGACGATGAAAACCCAACAGTGGACCAATAGAATGGGGCTTGTCGGGGAAGTTGAAGTAGACCGGCTTCGTTGTTCTAAGTTCAGCCTTTAAAGTATTCTGATTTCCTCGCAGCATAAACCCCGCACCAGGTTCCTGGTGAGCAATTTCTTCGCGAAGAAAAGAATTTAGTGCATCGATATCATACGATCCTTCAGGTATCTGGATCGTCGAATTTCCAAAATAAAACTTATCGCTAACATCCTTTCTTATATTCGGAATAGTATTGTATGTGTCAAAAGATAATAAACCAACTGTATAACTTGAGCCTAATTCCAGCGGAGGTAAAAAGTTTGCATGAAGAACACTAGAATTTCCCGTAAACGATACTGTATAGCTCATGATTATGAATGATCAAAATTTATGAGAAACATCAGCTAAATACTTTAAGCAGAGATGTCCGCAAATCTGAGTATTCCACTTCTGATAACGACGTCTGTTGTAAGTTATTTTTGAACCCTTGAAATAGTCAAGTAGCTGTGGTGGTGGTTTCAAATTTCCAAACGAATCAAAGTATTTCACAAGATTATCTTTTTTCACATAACACACCCAATGAGAACCAGGTTCTGAACTTGTTTGCAAGTTTATAATAGCTGTCTCATATTTATTCGGATATTTAGGGAGATTATCGATCATAAATACTCCACGAAAATTTTGAATATTTAAATCTTTAGCCATATAATTTAATTCAAGATCGGTCAACGGTTTATTTGGTAGTCATATTTTTCTAGGTCTTTTTTGTCGGCTTATAAACAGACCGTAACCATCCCTGTGGGGCTTCAAATAAAGTCCATCACCAACTTTCTGACCTTCCATTGCCATGTTATGTCTCTTTTGCTCGTCTAATTTAAGTTTGGCCTCTTTCGTCTCATTGATCGCTTTTGCCACACTCGCAGCTCCTCCTGCCAAAGATCCTACAGCGGAAAGTCCTGCCATCAACGGTACAAGAAATTGGAGAAAGCCTCCCTCCTTTGGTAGCGGTAGAATTCTAGGCGGTAAAGGATTCACCTTACCGCGTAAATGTTTTTTAGCCTTCTTATACGCCACTTTCGATGCGTTCAGAATTGATGATACATCATCAACCTTTGACGATTTAACCAAATCCATAAAATTTATCTTCCCTTTCTTTTTCTTATTTTTTAAACCTGAACCAGTTTTCCCTTTCGCCTTCATGACATTTGTAACTAGCCAAGCTGCAACTTTTTCTCCCCATGACGAATCTGAAGCTTTAACTCGTTTCCAAGCATTATCAGCTAGGATCTTGTCCGCTTGTTTGCGACTATCCATATTCGTATGTTTGCGATAAGCTATATCGTGTTCTTTACAAGCTCTATCAAGTTTGTTTATTCCACTATCACCCGCAATTAAACGTTTTTCTAATTTCGTACCCGGCCCGCAATACTGATATCCCGGAAGGTGTAATTCAATTGGTAACTTGTTAATAACACTGTTCAGCAAGCCTCTTCCTTTGCGAGTCCTACGAACCATACTGTACTTGGAAAATAAAGAACTGAGATATATATATATATATATATACAGAGGAAAGATGATGTTGTTTGCATTCAGAATGAAATTAGTTAGACAAGGACAACGTTTCTCTACTACTGACTTCTCCCCTGTTAAGTGGGATTCAGAGAGGAGGCACAGTTCATTATTACCAAGCACCATTAGGGCATCGATTTGTGGACCAAGCGGATGCGGAAAGACTAATATCATGATTGGACTTTTATTAAATCCGAATGGCTTAAAATTTAAAAATGTGTATCTTTTCGGAAAAACTTTACATCAACCGAAATATCAATATTTAAAAAGTATCATAAATCTAGTTCCTGAAATAGGATTATTCGAATTTGAAGATGCAAAAGAATTGCCTCAAGAAGTTGAATCCAATTCGGTCTGTATATTCGATGATGTGACAATGGAAGATCAGGATATAATTAAACGATATTTTAGTTATGGTCGTCACATGAACCTTGATTGCTTTTATTTAACACAAAGTTATGTTTGTATCCCGAGACACCTTATCAGATGTAACTTTAATTTTTTAATAGTATTTCCTCAAGATGAGTTAAATTTGAAACATATTTACGAAGAACATGTAAGCACTCCAGATTTAAGTTTTTCACTTTTTAAAGATATGTGTTCGTTATGTTGGAAAGATTCTTTTAGTTATCTCGTCATTGACAAAAGTAGAGACCTGAACAATGGGCGTTTTAGAAAAGGAATCGATACATTCATTGTGGATATATAAAGAGCATTCATGGGGGGTGTAACGGCAGTCATGGACCCAAGAGTCACTCGTGAGATTATAAAAACTAGCGAGATTTTGAAAAACAAATATCAGTCTTTGAAGCGTAGTCTCCAAGATATTGAAAAAGGTCGACAAGAATTCTTTACACCCGTGCTTCAACCTCTAGAAGACATTAAACAATCAGTACAATTGTACCAGGCCAAACCGGAAGTCTGTTAATATTTACAGAAAATCAGCATTAGTGCCAAAAACATCTTATTACAAAAGAGCTACAAACATTTCATCCGATGATACAAAAACTAATCCTAGCATAGTGATAGCAATCTAATGGTTATAAATATTACAGATAAACGGTAATAATAATCAACCTTGTCTGTGAGTTACATTCGCATAGTTGCATTCTCGGTTCTCTATATTTCCATTCCCATATATGGTCATACCATGTGATGACAGATTCGTCAGAGCATGAGTCATCGCGATGCAACCTACCCGTTTTCCATTATTCTTTGCTCAGCGGTTATATTTGTGTCCATATATGGTCATGATACCACCTATTCCAAGTCTTTATAAGCGTTCCCTCTTCAGCCACTGGCCTACGTCACTCTGTTTTGCCTCCGTGTTATGCTCTCCGCTGTCGCTAGTCACTGCTTAAACGTAAGTTGTTAAGCTACTTGTTTTAACTAATCTTAACATTATGATAAAAATCTTGACAATATTGAATCATTTTAACAATGATTGTTATAAACATTGCAGATGACTCTTTTGAATAAATTAAACGGTCTTACAGCCTATAAGACAATAGGAGAATTAGAAGAGGGAGCGGCATATAAAATACTTAAACTCAATTTAAAAAATACTGAATACGGCCAATCACTGCATGCCATCATAGAGGGAGAGGAAGGAGAACTCATCCGAACCTTTCTTCCAAAGAGGTACCGCGAATGTTTCACCGATGAAGAGATAGAGCAGTATGACGGTGAGTTTTCATATCATTAATTGTTATTGCGATCAATTAAATTAATACTTAATTTAAAATTTTAAAATTATTAATACTTAATTTTCAGAATAAAAAAGTAAGATTTTTTTTTATTTTTAGGATTATTGAAGATGAAATACGGAGGGAAGTGCAAAAATACATACATCTTAAGTTTTAGTAAATAAGAAAAGCGTGAATATCGGCCTAGGGGAAGTATCTGTGTCATAAGGTATGGATGTTTTATGTACAAAATGTGGGCTCTTATTACAAAATTTAAGTTCTCATATATGTAAATGGGAATTTCATTCGTGCACAAATTGCAGTCGCGAATTTAAATCAAATTTTAGCTGTTCACGACATAAAATTGTATGTGAGAAAAAAAAAAAGCGCATCAGTTCCCTTCAAGCGTTCGTGGGCCACAGTAGCCAATCGTTAGCAATGGAAAATTTCCAAACTCCTGCTGGGTCATCTTTGAAACAATCTCAACTTCATTTACCATTTAAAAAACGGACACATTCAAACATAGCATCTTTCTCCAGTGCTAATAGTGCAGAAAAAGGAATTAGTTCTCCTAAGAAATATAAACTTTATCATAAGGAACAACTCAGTAGCTTAATCACGTATGAACAAGGCATTAAAAAGGCTGCATTTGGTAATACAGTTTTAGATTTTTATATTGAAAATCGGGATAAAAACATAATTCCGAAAACATTTTTAGAAGTAAACAAAGAAAAATTGATTAAGATTTTAAAATCATATTTGGCTCAATGGAATATATTTAAAGTTAATCTACAGTTAGACTGTACATATAAAAAAATAAGTCAAAATAATGAGGAAAAGTCCGATATGAATTTTAAGACTAGTCAGCAAGTTATAGATTCTTCAACCGATTTGGACGAATATATTAGAGAATCATTCGAAAAAATAGTCTTGGAATTAGATTCTTTTGAAGCTAAAGGTTCTGGTTGGACATTTGTATCATGTAACTTTCTATACTTGCATTTAACTAAATATAAACCTCTCAGCGGGAAACAATTTATTAAATTGCCAAAAGTTATAGAAAACAAGCATGCCGTAATTAATGTAAAAAACGTAAACAATGATTGTTTTCGATTAGCAATATTAAGCAAAACTATTGGTTCGAGCAATCCTAAGTCGTATGAACATTTTGATAATAATTATAATTTCGATTGTATTACATATCCCACTTCCATGAAAGACATTAAAAAATTTGAAAATGTAAACAATGTTTTAATTAATGTTTACGGTTTAGATGAAAAAAATGATATATTTCCTTTAAGAATAAGCAAAAGAGAAACCTACAAGGAGAGATTTGACCTTTTGTTTCTTCAAAATGAAAGAAATTCGCACTATTGTTACATCACAAATTTAAGCCGGCTTGTTAGTAGACAAATATCCGATGACAAATCTGCCAAAGAAATTTGTCACAGATGTTTAACATCTATTTCCTGGGGATATAAAACAAAAAGCGGAAAAAACGCGGAAGAAAGATTAAAGGAGCATTTATTATTTTGCGGTACGCATAAACCAGTGAGATCGGATTTTCCAGTTGCTGATAAAATCAAATTTAAAAAATTCGAATGCACACAAAAAATTAAAATTGTAGCATATGCAGACTTTGAATCCTATCTGGAACCAATTGAGGGTCCTTCACAAAATCCATCAATTTCTTGGACAAAATCAGTTCAAAATCATAAAATCTTTTGTGCATCACTTATGGTCAAAGCGGATATACCATTATTTAATCAACAACAACCATCAATTTTCACCGGTGAAAACTCTATGTCAATGTTTATGGAAGCATTACATGAATTGGCTAAAAGAGCTGATAAAATATATGGAAATGTCGAACCTATGGCTGAAATGAGCGAGCAAGAAAAGTTAATTTATCAATCTACTGATTTATGCGTTATATGCCAGAAAACTTTAAATAACGATGAGAAAGTACGTCATCACGATCATGTAACATCTAAGTTTATTGGAGCGGCTCATTCCAATTGCAATTTACAAGCAAAAACTCCCAATTTTATTCCGGTATTTATGCATAACTTTCAGGGTTATGACTCGCACTTTATTGTTCCTTTTTTAGCCGACCATGAAGGAGATGTTACTGTAATTCCAAGTAACACAGAAAAATACATAAGTTTCACTAAAACATTTAAAAATTGTAAAACTAAAATAAGGTTCGTAGACAGTTATAAATTTTTAGCAGCTAGCCTAGACACCCTAGTACAAAACATGAAGAAAGGTTCTGTGAATCATTCAATCACATTCCCTCATTTGTACCAGTTATTTTCTGAAGAAACCAAAGTTGAATTGCTGACAAAAAAAGGAATTTACCCGTATTCTTACATAAATTCTTTCGCGCGGTTGGAGGAAACTAAGTTACCTGCAATAGAGAAATTTTACAACAATTTAACTTTAGAAAATATTTCTAATTCTGATTATCAACATGCTCAAACCATTTGGAAAACCTTCAATATAAAGAACTTAAAAGAGTATACCGAAATGTATATAAAAACAGATGTAATTTTATTATGCGAAGTCTTTGAAAAATTTCGTAAACTCTGTATAGATATATATCGCTTAGATCCAGCCTATTTTATGTCTCTTCCGGGCCTTAGCTATGAAGCAATGTTAAAAACTACAAACATTGAGCTAGACATTATAAAAGACCTAGATATGGTATTATTTATCGAAAAAGGAATTCGAGGAGGTATTACACAAGTTGTCAAGCGTTATGCCAAAGCAAATAATTGTTACGTAGATGATTATGATCCAAATCTGCCCATTAGCTACCTAATGTATGCTGATGTAAATAATTTGTATGGTTATGCAATGAACTGTTTCCTTCCATATAGTGATTTTAAATGGCATAATGAAGATTTAGACGTGTTAAACGTTCCCGATGACTCTGAAGTTGGGTACATACTTGATGTAGACATTGATTACCCTAAAGACATACACGATTTGCACTGTCAACTACCTTTATTACCCGAAAGATTAAAACCCCCTTGCAATAAAACTACAGAAAAGTTACTAACGACACTCACACCAAAAACCCGTTATATCGTGCATTATGTTAACTTGAAACAAGCTATAAATCTCGGGATTAAATTGAAAAAAATACATAGAGTTTTAAAATTTAACCAAAAGAATTGGTTGGCTCCATACATTAATTTAAATAGCAAACATAGAGCTAAGTCTACCAATCCTTTTGAGTCAGATTTTTTCAAACTCATGAACAACTCCTGTTTTGGGAAATTTATGGAAAACGTTAGAAAACGAATAGACCTAAAAATTGTAACAAATAAAAGATCGTTAAACAAACTAGTTAAAAAGCCAAATTTCAAAGAGAGAATAATTTTCACTGAAAATGTAGTATCCGTCCAGTTAGAGAAGGAAAAAATTGTATTTGATAAACCCCTTTATGTCGGTTTTAGCATACTGGAACTTTCAAAGGTTTTAATGTACAAATTACATTATGACGTATTCTTAAAAGCTTATGGTCCGCAAAATATAAACCTGTGCTATATAGACACCGATTCACTTCTATACCTTATTAATACAGAAGATATATACGACGACATAAGTAACAATTTAAAAGACTATTTCGATACAAGTAATTATCCGACAGAGCATCGTTCTTATTCTGACAAAAACAAAAAAATTGTAGGAATGCTCAAAGATGAAACAGCTGGAGATCCAATTGTTGAATACGTTGGCTTAAGACCAAAAATGTATTCATTTATAACTAAACATGGTTTACTTATAAAACGATCCAAAGGGATTAAAAAATGTGCAGTTCGTGAATTCACATTTCAAGATTATTTAAATACTATAAGAAATTACGAGTCGATGTACAGTCAATTTCAAATTATACAATCAAAAAGACATCAAGTGCAAACAGTATTAATAAATAAAAAGTCTCTTTCCCCATATGATGATAAACGCCATACAGCAATTAACAATACAGATACGCTACCTTACGGCCATTATTCATTGCATTAGTTATATAATTGTTAATTGTTATATGTAATTGTAGTTATAAGTATATAATAGTTGTAATTAATTAATTCTAAAACATTAATAAATGAATAAATAAATGATTACTTAAATCATAGAAGTGTAGGTTAAAAAAACCCAAAAAAAAAAAATAAGAACATTAATTATCAATCACTAGATTTTATTTTACATGTTATAGCAGCAACAAGTCAATAAAAAAATCCTATTTTATATTTTAGGAATGTTTTTAATAAACGTTTTGTTGTAACAGGATTAAAAAAAAAAAAAAATAAATGTCTAATATCAGAGTGTTTTTTTCTTCTTTCACAACATTATGCAATATCCTTTCTGTCAATCCAGCTGCGTTCTTCCAATCCCAACCACTTCACGTACAACTTGTTTCCTTTTCTCTTCAAAACCTTTTCTACAAGATATACATCTGGATATTAAACCTTTCTACAATGGAAGCCTTCATTGAGGTAAAAGTAGAATAATGATTAATAGAGTATTTTTTCATCAGAGAATTAAACTTTGAGTTGTAAAATTCTTTCCCTTGATCACTTTGAATATAATTCAAAGTACGATAGTGGTGTCTGCTCTGACGGAACTGACGTCACAAGGTCATTTTTACGCACTACTACAGCGCCTTATCATCCGTGAGATAAAGTATGAACTGCTGAGAAACGCATACTGGGAAGCGGGGAGGTGGACCAGCTGTGACTCATGCTCTGACGTCACACGGTCAATGCCCCCGTTACGTCACAAGGTTATTTACACTCCTACTACAACTCAAATGTAAACAAAGCGACGATGTTTTTCTTTTAATGAAATTACGTCACACCCATCTCACAAGACCGGTACAAAGTTCATTCACCCCCACCATTGCAAACAAATGCACCAGGTTCATGCTCTGACGTCACACGGTCAATGCCCCGTTACGTCACAAGGTTATTTACACTCCTACTACAACTCAAATGTAAACAAAGCGACGATGTTTTTCTTTTAATGAAATTACGTCACACCCATCTCACAAGACCGGTACAAAGTTCAATCACCCCCGCAAACAAATGCACCAGGTTCATGCTCTGACGTCACACGGTCAATGCCCCGTTACGTCACAAGGTTATTTACACTCCTACTACAACTCAAATGTAAACAAAGCGACGATGTTTTAATGAAATTACGTCACACACATCTCACAAGACCGGTACAAAGTTCAATCACCCCCACCAAACAAATGCAACAGGTTAACTACCGATGATAAATTATAAAAACCACTTAAAGCAGCCCTGAAGGTGATCTCACAGACGAAACCGGCCGCGTCGACGCGGAAGTAAACAAATATAAGACCAGACGTCATCAAAGGTCAAACCACTACATGAATGAAACGCAATGTAAACAAATGCGACGTTGCCAGATCTAATAAATTCCTTACACTGTTGCCACATTGTGCACACAAACACCAGCCACTAGCCCAAGGTCACCCCCTCCCGCCCTCACTAATCACCCCCCCGCCCTACAATGACCTTAGGTCATTGACCCCGTTTGCACAATCCGTCGTTTCCAACTACTTATATATATAAAACACTATCTGATACATGAATCTGCTTCATGATGATAACCCTAACATTTCTCTTTTACATTCAATTGAATGCACCAGAGTAGCTGGCGTTGTATATCTTAGAACCTGTAAACGAACTTACACGAAGCTCATTAGAATAACAGGCCTCCTACTTCCCGTTCCCAGGCCCTTTCCGAACAGATAACCCAACTTCGAATTTAAGTTCACGGGACATTACTATACCTGAACAGGCCCTATTTGGAAGCAAGTTAATCGGCGGATCTGAGTGGTACTTAGCAGCAGTTATCGTTGAGTATGGTTTTAACACATGCATTAGTTTAGGAAATAAATGCTAATTTTAATTGGAAACTGGCTGACATAGTTTGAGTCCGACATAAACAGGATGTAGGAGTTATGTAAAATTAAAAATTGAACGTTTGATAAACAAATAGATTTTACATCGTTAATTAGTAAACTTACTTATATTCATCGTATTTTGAAATCAAACTATTCAGAAAAGGTTAAAAAATTTTATCCGATTTTTTCTTTATTGTTAGGTCTCATTTAGTTGGATTATCGATATGTAGTAGCGAATTTTAATTAAACGTTAAATACAACTCAATACTGAAAGAACATAATGGAACTATATGAGAACATCGTTAACTAAAGAAATACCATTCCTTTATAGTTTTTAAAGATATTTTGATTTGGTTTTTATTTGATTCATTGCATATTACTAATGGCATTCTTACTGCTAGTACTGAATGCACCCTCCCAACCGACGTTCACCTCCTCTGTGAAAAACTTCGGCATTGCTATTGAGCAAAACCTTTCATGGGAATTCCATATCGCCCAAATATCCAGACGGTCAATAAGTTCTCTGAAGTTATTCCATCGTCTCCTTACACAACGTTCCCGTAAGCTCCTCTTATCATCTCTCATCTTCCCCCACTTTGACTTCTGTAGCGGGGTATACGGAGGCCTTTCTAAAATGCTTGAAGACAGATTAAAGCGGATAATGAATCGCTCTCTAAGATTTGTGCTTGGTACTCTGATGCGATCGCGCGTTTCCCACCTTTATGATGAGTTACAGTTGCTCTTCCCTCCCTGACATCCGTCATGCTACCTGACTATCGTCATTTAAATCCTTGCTTTTAACAGTTTTCCCCAAAAAATGCTCTATAAGTTAGTCTTTTGATTAGAATGAAATATATTGAATAATTTATTGTGTTATTTAGGTGTTTTAATTTTGTTTTTAAGACGATGTACATCATGTAAATAAAGTATTACTCTATATTACTCTTAAGCTCATGCATTCAACAGTTGTTATTGAATTATCTATTCTCTTTTATTGCTTAATATCTTGCCAGGATTTGTACTGTTGGTTTACTTATTACTGTTTATATTTTTTTGTTATTGATTTCTGTCCTGTAGCTTTCTGGCCAGATATATTTTATGTTTCTATTTCTTTTCATGTTTGTTATTCTAAAGGGACTTACTCCCAGAATAAAGTTACTTTTCTATTCTACTCTAAATGATATTATTACTACAGATATCGCAAATTATTCAGGTACTGCAAAAAAAAAATACTGAAATTTTTACGAAGAAGAATTATAACTTGGGACAAACATTTCAATTAAAGTTGTTACTACATTTAATTGAAAATGTAGCTATATAAGTTCAAATTAGGGTATTTTTGGAGCAAGGTCATGAATGAAATTTCTCATTCTCATAAACTTTGTTATATTAGTTGGCGGGATTCTTAAACTTTAAGCACCGTTACATAAATTTCATATTTGTTCCAAAATAGATTATGGAAGTTTTTTTTTACGGCTTTGCTCGTAAAAATACTTTAGCTAAGCTTGATTCAGTGCACCACCAAGGAATACGCATTGCTACGGGAGCGTTCAGAACAAGCCCAACACTAAGTCTATGTGTCGAATCAGGCTTACCACCCTTACTGTTCAGGAGAAAAAAACTCGCTATCAACTATATGACCAAGTTATATACACAAGCCACACACCCTGCTTACAAGTACATCTTTCAACCGAAATTTTCTTCCAAATTTCGACAAAAATATAACACTACGCTCCGTTTAGCTGAAAGAATGTCCACTGAAATAGGAATGCTGAAACAGGTCAGATTAAACAAGATTCAAAATGAAATTCCTCCTTGGACCTATTTAAAACCTAACTTAAACCTGAAACTGGCAAAATTTAGAAAAGAAAATACAAAGCCCGTAGAATATATAGAAATCTTCAATAAAATAATTAAGTCTTTACCAGAACACTTACTATTATTCACTGACTGATCTAAATCGGACAATTCAACAGGTTCTGCCTTTGTCACACCCGATGCTACCTACAAATGTAAGGTACATCAACTTAGCTGTATATGTTCAGCAGAAATCAAGGCCATCGGAACGGTCCTCCGATATGTCATCAAATCACCTATTGAAAATTTGGTAATAGTATCTGACTCTTTGAGTGCCCTAAAAGCCATGAGTAACATGTACCCAGACCATCCTGGGGTAGAATATATATTAAACCTCACGAAACAGCTACATGATGATGGAACATCGATACATTTTATCTGGTCAACGGCACATGTAGGTATTATAGTCAATGAACTGGCTGATAGGGCAGCAAAAGAAGCCCTTGCTCTTCTAGGTCGTTGTAAAGCAGTATTGACCCCATCTGAGCTAGCAAGACCATTTAGACAGCACGTACACCAAGAGTGGCAGGCCTTATGGGGGCAGCCCTCCAAACAAATTGAAGCATATTAAAACCGATGTCAAACCATGGAACAGCTCCTGTCGTAGCTCCCGAAGAGAGGAAGTGGTCCTTACGCGCCTTAGGATAGGGCATACAAGGCTTACCCACGCTCACATGATTACTAAAGAATACTCGCCAACATTTGAGAAGTGCAACGAGAGCCTGTCAATTGCCCATATCTTCGAAGGCTGTGCCTTTTACAAAAGAGCGATGGATAAAATAGCTCTACCTACCAATGTATCCATGATGTTGGGAAATGAGGAAGAATACATTATTAATGTGATCACATTTCTATCAAAAGAAGGACTTATTAGGAATATCTGAGGCTTTTTTTTTCTCTTTTTTTTATTAATAAAAATTGTTACTAAAAATCATACTACTTTTAATCATTCAAATCATTATAATATTTTTTTAAATTTTATTTATTCGTTATTATAGTCATTATTACTGTAATTGTTACTAGAATTATTGTTACAGATAATTATTATACTACTGTATGTATTATTATACCGGCATATATTATTATTATTATTATTATTATTATTATTACTATATTATTACTCTACTGTATACATTATTGTACTTGTACTATGTTAGTATTAATAAAATTATTGTTACTAAAAAAATTATTATACTAATAAGTCGTTGATGACTCCTCTAAATAAAAACAACCAACCAACCATAAATTTCAGAGCATTGTAATTATTATCATAACCTATCAAGATAGCTTAAAGATGAAGGGAGAAGGAAGGAATTTTCTTTGCAAAATATTTCCATTTTAACAGATACGTTTTATCATCTGAAACCCATCGAATATATTTTTCATCGTGTTAATTTATAAAACCATCTACAATGTTCCAAAAACTATTTAATACTGGAAAAAAAAAATCGTTGTTTCCATAGAGGAAGTTTGTTCCTATAAGTCAGGTTTAAGTTGTATATAGAGGGGTCGCTTCAAGACGATTAAAAGCTGTTTTTCGGAAAAATGGGCAGCCTGAGAGAATAATTGTGCAAGAAAAATCGAAATTTTCCACGTTTTCATGGGGAAAATGCTCATTCTTTTCTATTATTAGCGTTCAAATTTGGCTGCTTGAACTTAACATTATGTCAATTGTCACTCCGGTACTTTGAGTTATATTGTTACGGGCTACTGGGTCTTAAAATGAACTAATCTACTGCTAAATTAAAGATACTAATATTTATTAACAATATGATAAAAAGAATACAATTAAATTATTAGACTAATATAAATTTACAATAACAATAGTTTAAATATTTATTATCTAGGCCTAACTCCTATTTAATTATTACAATAATATTATATTATTTATATATATATATATATATATATATATATATATATATATATATATATAATATATATTATATTATTAATTCTAAATAGATTAACTATTAACATAAATTTGTACAAATACCATAAAATTACAACTACTACTTAACTAATTAACACTTACAGTTCACTAATTTAAGTCCACCGAGCGTAAGATTCTCCAAATATCACAAACTGACACACATTAATACACAGGAACGGTTTATTACACTCGCGAGACTGTCACAGTTCCAGATACACTTATTACACTGGCCGGTTCAACACTGAATAGTTTATCACACTGACACTCACTTATTACAGTTCATCTCAGTGCCTGGTCTACGCTCAGACTGACTCGCTCGAGGCGAGGGGAGTGTTTAAATAGGCAAGGCCGAATATTCTAGAACACAGAAGTAGGGGGATACTGTTCTGGAACCTTCTTAATCCCTTCCTACAAAGCAGAGGCGGTTCTACTATGTTCAGGAAGGTTCTAATCCAATCTTAACTTCTCTTTCCGACGGCTTAAGAAGTTAATCCCTTGTTTCCGTCATCCTCTCTGTGACCATAACAATATATTTATAAAATGTAACCATTGGAACTTTTGATAATGGGTATGGAATAATAATAAAGTCATTGGAATAAGGTTAGTAATGTTATAACTATTTACAGAATGTTCCCAGATAGTTACAAAGGTTTGTAATAGATAGTTAACAAAGGTTTCTTCCTTTACCTCAAAATATTTCTGTTACTAAAATCATAACAAAGAAGCTACAACTGTTGACCTATCTGTAGTGATACTACTACTGCTCTATGCAAATTTAAATATGAAACTTAACGGAAGATTTAAAACAATTATTTTCTTGATATCACAATTGATTACCCAATTTTTCTCCACTTTTACAGTAGATAAATGAGAAGACTATTAAATTAATAATAGAATAAAAAGAAGAAAAATATTTGTCCATCTGGTTGAGCGAACTGGTTCATTTAAAAAAAAATTGGTCATCAGACCACAGAATCCACTCATGTAAGCAGTTGGGTAACTAAAGCGACGTGTGAAATGATCGTGTAAAATGCAACGGTGGCTGATCATTCAGTTGCCTTGTCGCCCAATTCAAAGGAAGACTAATCCAAACCAAGTACTCAGCAGGGACGTGTTCATTAGCCTTCCTTTGCCCTATTATTTCTAGTACAATTTCAGATCCATTTCCATAGCAAGGGCAGAGCCGATAGGTCATGTGCTTTCTGCCTCCACCCTGTTTATTTCCCTGCGTCCTTTAATTCCCTCCTTCTTCTTGATGTTCGATGTTTTCCTACCATCCTTTTAATTGAAGAACAAGGGCTGAGATGATAATGATAGGCATTAGAATAAACATAATGTTCAATTAGTTAACGAGCTCACAAAGTCAGTTTGCTATCTATCTTCTTAGCAGAGAAAAAGATAATGAATTTGTTTTGAGATTTTAAGTAGGAAATTACAAGACCTTTTACTGATCAAAGTATGACGTAGGAGATCTGCTAAGTTTCTATTGATTTAATTATTTTTTGGTTGGTTTCGATAATTGATATTGGAACATGAAAAATAACGTAAGTTTATGTTTCGTGACATTCATAAGAATTTAAATTTCACAAAGTTGCATGTCTCCTTTGTGTACGGAAAACCTTGCACTAATTTTTTATTTATTAGTGTTTTTATCACTCGATCATATTTTTTTTTCGTGACTAATAATCGACTTCCTGTGGTTATTTTATTTCATTTAATTTCTTTTGGTAACTTTATGCTACAAAGATTATTTATGTACTCATGAGTATAATATCACTAATGTGTTTTTTCAGCACTAATCTATTTTCAGCTTGATAATTTTTATATTTTTTACTAATTAATATAAAAATTATACGCATTATCTCTTTAAAATAAAAATATTTAAAAATTATCACCATCGTAGAAATAATAAATATATATATATATACTGAGTTCAAAATATCACCCTTACTTCTCTAAACATTGTTTTAACTCATTCGCATAGAACTTATTTTCCATAATTCTGAAGCATTTCTGCTTTTATATACAAAAATCTGAGCCTAATATTTTAACACTTCTCTTAGTTATATTCATAAAAAATGTAGATATTTATAGGCTAATTATTAAATGCTAGAATTATGTTTAAACCTTGAAATAAATTAAATGATTTCGTGTTCTCCCTACGCAATAGGTAAGATTATTAATAAATGTTGTCGGTTCAGCATTTTGGAACAACTTTCCTTATCTGGGAGATGCGAGTGTCCTGTTACATAAAAGCAGGTAATAGCCAATTAAAGGTATATAATTCCTGGATTTATTTTAACAGGCCTATAGGCCTGAACGATTTTCCGGTATAATTGCGTCTATTATTATTGAGTTTCTAATGATATTTTTAATTTGACAAAAGAAAGTTGGTTTATAATACATTTATTATATGAGCCGTTCAAGGCGAGTGTCCTTTTACATAAAAGCAGGTAATAGCCAATTAAAGGTATGTAATTCCTGGATTTATTTTAACAGGCCTATAGGCCTGAACGATTTTCCGATATAATTGCGTCTATTATTATTGAGTTTTTAATGATATTTTTAATTTGACAAAAGAAAGTTGGTTTATAATACATTTAGTATATGAGCCGTTCTATGCGCGTGTCCTTTTACATAAAAGCAGGTAATAGCCAATTAAAGGTATGTAATTCCTGGATTTATTTTAACAGGCCTATAGGCCTGAACGATTTTCCGATATAATTGCGTCTATTATTATTGAATTTCTATTGATATTTTTTAATTTGACAAAAGATAGTTGGTTTATTATACATTTAGTATATGACCCTTCAATGCGAAAATTGATTAACTCCATAAAACAAAAAGTGGAAAAATGCGAGAAATAGTGTGCATTGTTGTGCAAGATGTACCTAGCTTTCATTTAAAATTATATAAAATTAATAAGAAAGACTTGCCAAATTGTCAGAAATGTTACAATCTTTATGTGATCGATGGGGTAAATCGATTTGGTAAGTGAAATAAGTAATAAATTTAAATTAAATGTTTAAATTTCTAAGTTTCTTATCACATAAAAAGTTAATTACGTAATTAACGTAATTACGTACCACAAAAATTAATATTTACAGTTGTATTATGCTATATTATTATTTGTGATTAATTCGTCAGCAGTATAAATGATGTCTTCTTCATCAACTGTGTGTAAGGACTCATCATTTCGATTTCTTCGTTGATTCGTTGTTGTAACATGTATTGTATTTCAGAAGACTATACTAAGTACTTTTACACTTAAATTTAAAAATTTTCAAAAAATTGCGTTGGTCAATTTGTGTAGTCATTCGTCTCACATGTGGGAAATTGCCTTATCTTGAAAATCGTAATTCGTTGTATACCCTCCTGTTTTTTTACGGTGAATTACGTCTATGCGATAGAATTCTTATATAATAAAGTTTACAGCGTTCTGAACAATCAAGCTTGAGAGGGATTGTCCTGTAGCATTGCGTTCGAGTAAAATACAAATATTTTTTACAGTTCAGGATGTTTTTTTTTTTTATAATATTTAAGTTTAACAAATTAATTTAGACCAATCAATATTTAATGGGGAGTAATATGATATACCCAATGTTAGGCTTCAATTAAAAAAATTATCTCTCTATTTTATTAAAAATTGTTTAGTGATATAATAGTTTATCAGTGTTCCTTAGTAATGGAGAATTACTTTTTGGCTAGTATCTGTTTGTTCTCGATCAGTTTAATTATAAATACTTTTAAAAATTTTAAATTCACAAAGTCACGGTTTCTTACTTTATTAAGGCGTTGCACAATGTACAGCACAGTTTTTGAATTTAAATAGAAAAACTGAAATTCATCGATTTAAATAATAAAATAAGCTACTTATTTAATATTTCGTATTTAAAGGCCGCTACACGCTCAGTTTGATGTGTCAGTTTGGTGTGTTCACACCGAACTGACACACTGAAATGACCGTGTGTAAGCTAAATTTATGTGAGCTCACATCGAAAAAGTGGACTGATGGACTGAAAATCCATCATTTCGGCGTTACACACCGAACTGACGACAGTCCGAAGTGAGCGTGTGTACGGTCGCTTTAGTTCAGTTGACCACATTAGTTATCTGAACATGCCTACAGGTGTCTTTTGGATATACATCACCATTTCAATCACTTTTCCAGAGTGTATTTGTATATATAGAGAGGAACCTGTATAAACGCAATCCTAAAGAGCTGAAGCATGGTGACGCTTAAGTATCCACTTCAGGAAACCACGTGGCTCATTGAGTCTGTATCAGTTTGTATTTATATCTCATCTTTCCTTTATATCTACAATATGAATGAAATCTTCTTTTATGAATGGGAGTATATTTTAGTTTATTTTCGTTTTATAATTATAACAATACAAGGAATAAACATCCATTAATGCATAAGCTAAGCACTTATCACCAGTTATTCGCCTAGAAAAACTGTATGAGACAGAATGTTTAATCCCCAACAAGAAAATGTTGATAGGTGATCTAGATATAACCCAGAGAAAAAAATGTTGGACTTTAAAAAAAAAGCAGATCACAAAAAAGTTGACGCCATAACAAGGAACTCTATACGAGCTAGAAACTAATTCAGACACTATAACAAAAAGAAAAATCTAGTTCTATGGAAACCTACAAAGGAGGTACACAAGCAGAATGGCCAACAGATTATTAAATTATCTTAAAAAAACTGAAATGGCCAACACATTGAGTAAAGAGGCCGAAAAAGACACTGAAGAGCTCGAGGTCTCTCAGGATGGAATGAAGGATGTTCTTCACTTTGGACAGCATGCGCAGAGTTTACATGACAGACTAAAAAGAAAGACGGGTGTAATTCGAACAGCAGAAAGCAAAAATACAGTAAACGAATGAAAGAGATATAGAAGAGAAGAAAAGAAGGGAAGGAAGTTAAAACTAACGAAGTTGAAAAAATGGAAGATAACTGATACAAAAATAATTATATATAACTAAATCTTAAGGAAACTCCTGGATATTTTTTCACCTTTCGTTGATTTATTATGAAAAATTGAAAATTAGTTATGTAAATATTTTAATTATAAATAAATACTGTGATAGAATTTATTACTTATAAACTATTTTACTATACAGTTGTTTGAATATTCATATAAAATTTATAAATATTATAAAAATGTATAGTATATTTATATGAATATTTATGTTTAAATGTTTATATTGAATATTTATAAGAGGTAGCGGAGTGGCTCGGTGGTAGAGCACTGAGTTGCCATGTCGGAAATCCTGGTTCAATTCCCGCTGCGGGCAAGACTTTTATTTATTACGTTTGCAGCCGGAGATTGATCATATAGGATCAAGGACCCTCCTGAGGCTCACCCAACCTCTATAAAATATTATGAAAATAGGGTACCCCAGATAAGGGGAGGGGAAATCTAGCGGTTGAGCGTGACCTAGGACAAGTGACTTCCTTGCAGAACCGTTGTCCATGAAACAGCACAGTCTCTACCATGTACTGAATCCAAGACCCGTTCACGAGTTGTAGTGGTACAGGTTGTTTAAAAATATTTATAATATTTAAATTATTATTTCATATACAGTAAGATCGTCCTGAGACAAAGAAAGAAGACAATACATAAGGAAATGAGTTTTGATATGATATTAAATGCTTCAATTACAGTTATTAGAAAGTTTTCATTAACTATGCACATAATTCCAATAAGAAAATGTTTTTTTTCTTCAAATGTATCTTACATTGTATTAATTTATATTAATACAATAAGACTTCTTTTTATTTCACTTTTACGTTACATTTTTTTTTTTATATTCTTTGAAAACGAAGGACACTGAATGTATTATGTCAGTGTTAAATCCTGTAAAATATAAATTTTACAGATTTTTTATTGACATACAATTTATTTTAAACCTCTCGTGATTTCATATTTTACGAGGCCAACCCTAATTCTTGAATATCATGTTGATACAAGTTTTGCTGAACTGAGATGTTTAAAAGACATGAAAAATTCAATGTGCCCAAGAGCAACTTGAAAAAACATGAGGTAAGAGTAATCTTAAATTATTATTACTTCTCAATAAACTATTTTTAATTAGCGTAAAGTTTTTTGTATTTTTATTTTTTCGTGTTGTTCTAAAAACACTTTTTTTCACGTTATAGTTTGAAATCATCAATACTTCAAGGCCTCATTTTCTGATATTTTTCTCGGCTTTATATTTGTTCATTAATCCCAAGGACGATCCTTTATCATAACCACATTTATGTATATACGCACATATAGTTACAAGAGAAATTAATAGTTTGATTGCAGAATAATATGAACTGGAGGTGATTCACGGGCTGACGTTTGTCATTGCACATAGAGTCAAGATAAAGCTACGTTTTATTTTCCTCTGTGTTTATGACTGTGTTTGGACGTTGCTGCAATGAATTGTGTATGAAGTTCCTTCGCTGTATCGGCACAATGAATTTTCCTGATAGTGTCATTCTACTCGTTTTCCCATGTCTTTACGTTAGAATATGTTTTCAAAATGACTAATAGTGCAGTTGGAATATATGATTCGAGTTATTATATTTTTCTACAGAAATTGCCAATTAAAACTGTGATTTTTTATTTAGAATTTTCGTATCATGAACATTTAGCGAATTCATATTGTGTAACAATATAATGTGGTAAGATAAAGATAACTCGATCTAAAAAAATTATAATTTAGATTAAAGGAGAGGCGTGAATGTATGAAGAGGTGTCAGGAAGAGCAACGACGTGCTGAACAAGTAACTCGCATTCGGTCGAAACGAAAAAAAAATCTATATTAAAGTCTTTATAAATACATTAGTATATAAAACTATAGAACAATTGTTTGTTTTTAATATCTATTTAATGATTATCATAACTGAAATAAAAAACCTACTATACCAAAGAAGTCCCTATTATATTTTCCGAACCTTTAAATCTATTTGAGGTGAATGATAGTTATGCTTAAAAACTATGAAGGTAGAATTTTATATTTCAGTTGGTCCATATGTTATTTGTTGGCAATAAGAAACTAAAATAAATCTATTACCACCCCTAAAGCGTTTAATATAAAAAACTGAAAACAATTCTGGGAAATCATGATTTTAATAATATTCATGAGTACCAAGTGTCATGGCCGCAACTGATGTTAACTTGTTAATTCGCTCGGTGCTTGTTACGTTATTATAACAATATTTCTTTTTAAAAACTCTCAAAACTGAGTCAGAAGAATCCATAAGTACTTTAAGACATTTATCCAAGATCAGTGAGGTGAGTGACTGTTTTAAACAATAAATTCAGTAAATACATTGGTGACGGGCTGCTGAAGGTAGCAACGTGGCCAATAATCCCTCCACGAGACTTAAATATTTACCTCAAGTTCAGGGTCAAGACTTGGCAACCAGCCTCTCGATCGAATCCCGCATTCGTCAACATTTTTTTTTTTTATTTTCTTTTTATTGTTTATTCTTTTTAAACACATATATATATTTATTTATTTTATTATTATATAAATATGAAAAGTTGTTTAAAATTTATTTCTTTTGTTTTTGTGAGATTTAATTATTTATTTCTAATTATTTTAATCATTAATAATAATTAATTATGTTTAACATGCAAGTAGACAATTCGGGTAGTGAAGTGTCGGAGGCAGAGGCTCCATTTTCAGAAATAAGCGAGACCGATTCGCAATATTTAAAACCACGGACTCTCCAAAAACGTCAGAGAAAGGCTGCCCCTGGCTCAGCGGGCAACTCACCCAACTCAAAAAAAAATAAATCGGCTGGGTCAAAAAAGTCAGTGAGCAAAAATAACACACCACCGGAGCCTCCCATAACCCGCAGCAAAACTACTGCAGTCAATTCAAACAAATCTCCAATCGCCTCATCTTCCAGCAACCCTGGAACTACAGAAAGCAATCGTGACGAAAACCAAGAACACCGAGGGTTCATTGACCCTAACCCTCCTCCTATTTTTGTCACGAAGATAACAAATTTTTATGAATTTGCTCAAGAAATATCTGAACTCATAGGACAAACTAATTTTAAATGCTTTTCTAGAGTAAAAGACATTAAAATAAATACATCGAACAAGGAATCCTATAAAAAATTAATTAACCATCTTACAGTGAAGAACTATGATTTTCACTGTTACCAATTACAACAGGATAAATCGTATCGAGTCGTTTTAAGAGGACTGCACTCTTCAACGCCCACAACAGCAATCAAAAGTGACCTCGAAGAAATAGGTCACAAAGTAAGAAATATTTCTCCAGTGTTGCATCCCACCGAAAAGTACCCCCTTCCGTTGTTTTTCGTTGAACTTGAACCAGCCCGAAATAACCCAGAAATATTTCAAGTTTTAAGACTTGTTTACTCAACAGTAAAATTTGAAGAACCTAGGCATAAAAATGCTGTAACTAACTGTCAAGCCTTAGGCCACACCAAGACGTATTGCCATCATCAAGCTATGTGCGTCAAATGCGCTGGACAACACTCATCTAACACTTGTCAGAAATCAAGAAACGAGCCTGCTAAATGTGCTCTTTGTGGTGAGGATCACCCAGCGAACTATAGAGGCTGTTCAGTTCATAAGAACTTTCAACGCCTTAGAACCAAGAATTATCAAATAAAAAGTCAAGAGAAGAGCACAATCCAGGCTCCTGAAGTTGACAATACTGCCGCCTTTCCTGAATTGCCTAGACCTGCCGTATTACAACCGTATATAACCGTAAACCCCACAGATAGACTTCCGGACAACATAACTAGGGGAACATCAAGCATTCAGCAGCAGCCTCGAGCTCAGACGCCTCAAACTTCCCAAACCAAATCTCAGAATTCCTTTACCAAATCCCAGACGTCCCAATCCAAGCCTCGAGAACCCATATCCAAGACCAAGGCAGCCAATCCCTGTCCTCAACCTCCACGTCAACAAATTCCTCCCCACCATACACCCTTACGGGTCAAATTACCTCCTCAACAACCAAATCCTCTCCCTTCCAACCACAGCATTCAAACAAATGCTGTAGTTCATCAAACATTGAATGAAAATCCAGCACCTCGGGTACAACCCCCAGCCAACCCTCCTCTGCCCATTAATTATCCCTATCAAACTCAAGGCTCATATCCATTCCATGTCCAAAATCCTATCGACATAAATTCCATCCTATCATCCTTCCTCAAAGACCTTCAAGAGACTATCAAGCCTCTCATCACCCTACTCACGAGAATCTTTAGCGAAGTCCCTCTTAATTACCCACGATGAGCATAAAGCCCTTAGCTATCGTTCTGTGGAACGCTAATGGACTGCTTAATCACTGTGATGAACTTGACATATTTCTACACGACAACCAAATAGATATTGCTTTACTTACTGAAACACATTTCACTCATCGCGCACATTTCTACATACGTGACTACATCACTTACAGATCAGACCACCTAGATAACACTTCACATGCCGGATCTTGTATTCTCATTCACAAAAACTTATCTCATTCCCTTATTCCTTCCATTCCAACTGATGCTATCCAATCAACCTCAGTAACCATAACAACTCGTCCTTTCCATATCACATTTTCAGCTGTATACTGTCCTCCTGGAATTTCTGTTTCCTATAATCTTCTTGAATCCTTATTCCAATCTCTTGGTTCACGCTTCATTGCTGGAGGAGACTACAAAGCTAAACACCAACGATGGGGTTGTCGAACATCCAACTCCCGAGGAAATATCCTGTCTGCTGTAACATCCAAAAAGAGTTATTCCATTCTGGCGCCAAACAACCCCACCTTTTGGCCTACATCTACCAAAAAACGTCCTGATATCCTTGACATATTTATCACATCCCAAATTTCCTCCGCACAAGTCAATATTGAATCCTTGGACGACCTTTCATCAGATCATAGTCCAGTCCTCCTTTTCTTGCACTCAAGTTTCGCTCCCAAGCCTTCCCCTCCCACATTGATTACAGGACGTGTTAACTGGAACGATTTTTGTTATGACTTGGAGGACAAACTGGACTTAAAAATTTCACTAAAGACAAAACAAGACATTGATACAGCCATAGAAAAACTTACAACATCAATCAGAAACAGTATACATGACAATATCACAAATCACACAAATAATAACCATCAACAGACTGATTTGCCACAGCATATTCGTATCTTATTAAGAGAAAAACGCAGAGCAAGATCGAAGTGGCATAGAACTCGATATCCAGCAGATAAAACTATCTATACAAAATTAACTAACAAACTAAAAGCAGAAATCAAGAAGTTCAAAATTCAAAATTTGATTACCTGGACTGAAAATCTTACAACCACCGACAAAACATTATGGATGACTACCAAAAAACTCCTAAAGTTCAAAGAATTCAATCATCCACTACTTACTGAATCAAATAACTGGACAAAATCTGACGGAGAAAAATCACAGTTATTTGGCCAATACCTTTCCAAAATCTTTCATCCACATCCTGATATCATTAACCCAACTCAAATTGAATATATAAAAGAAGCGTTAGATGTTCCCCTCCAAATGTCCCTTCCACCCAAAGCATTCCATCCTTCAGAAATATCCAACATTATTCACAGATTACCTTCCCGCAAAGCTCCTGGTCACGACCTCATCACAATTCATATCTTAAAACACCTACCTAGAAAAGCTATCCTATTCCTTACCTATATATATAATGCTGTACTCCGCTCCACATATTTTCCTGACCTCTGGAAATTCTCCATTGTAAAAATGATGCCCAAACCTAAAAAAAAACCAGAATACCTATCCTCGTACCGTCCTATCTCTCTTTTACCTTGCATGGGTAAAATCCTAGAAAAACTCATCCTTAAACGATTGTACCCTATCCTTGATGCAAATCACATAATACCAGATCACCAGTTTGGATTCCGAGCATCACACTCCACCATTCAGCAATGTCATCGTGTGGTGAATGTGGTCTCCTCTGCATTAGAACGTGGATCATACTGTTCGGGCGTCTTTCTTGACGTGGAACAGGCTTTTGACCGAGTCTGGCATACGGGCTTGCTCTACAAACTCCGTAAATTCTTACCCCCTACATACTTTCTCATCCTTCAATCCTATCTCACAAATAGAACTTTCAAAGTAAACCATAATAATTTCTATTCATCCCTCTTTTCCCAATCTGCTGGTGTTCCTCAAGGTAGTATCCTTGGCCCAATCCTTTATACAGTTTATACAGCTGACATCCCAACTCATCCTAATACTATCCTTACCACGTATGCTGATGATACATGTGTATTATCAGTCAACACCAATCCAGTTATTGCATCCCAAAGCCTCCAATCCCATATCACTGATCTTGAAGAATGGTTTCCAAACTGGAGAATTAAAATAAATTCTCAAAAATCACATCAAATCACTTTTACCTTACGTCGTAAACCAATGACTTCCTGCCCTACAGTATCCTTTAATAATATCCCACTGGTGCCTGTAGAACAGATCCGATACTTAGGGTTGCACCTCGACAAACGATTAACCTGTAATCCTCATACAAGACTGAAAAGACAAGAAACCGCTCGACGTTTCAGGCTACTTCAATACTTACTAGACAAACGCTCTAAGCTCCCAATTAACTACAAAAGACTCATCTACATGACCATCATACGACCTATTTGGACTTACGGAGTAGAGCTATGGGGCTCCACTAAGCCATCGAATTCCTCTCGTATCCAATCCCTACAATCCAAAATCCTTCGTAAAATCCTCAATGCTCCTTATTTTGTTAAGAATAAAGTCATCCATAACGACCTTAATGTCCCTTTTGTTGCTGATTTGGCCCGAACCCGGTATCTATCCTTTCATAGAAAACTTCATTCCCACTCAAACCCTTTAGTTTCAAACCTAGCTTCCTCTTCAATTCCCGATAATCCTCCGAGGCGTCTGAAAAGAAGATGGCCACGTGACCTTCTTATTTGAACTTTGATTTGAGTACTACCAGTGGGTAGTTTCTCTACTTGTCCTTCTCATGTCATTATGTAACACGCATTCTATTTACTTGTTGTATAATTGTAATACAGTTGTAAATATCAATAAATAAATTTAAAAAAAAAAAAAATAATATTCATAATGTTTAGTTACACTGTACACACACATGCTTATTTACTTGGTCAACTTGCTTTTTATGGTTATCGAAGCGAAGTATGTAGTTCATCAAATTCTGTGAAATTTATCTATTTATAATTACACAAGTTATGTACTTATAATTTCTATTGATTGTGCTGAATTATAACCATCACAGCACAATCAATATGGCTATAACTCTTCTTTTATAGCTCGTTTAAGCCCAAAAACTTTCTTAAATTCATTTCTAGTATAGCCAAACTCGATCTGTATATTTATATTTATTATATTAATAATAAAAAAAAAAATAAAGAAAGGTATTTTGTTCAGTATATAGAAGAGACCTTTCTGTTTCCAGGACAATGGTTGTGCAGGGAGATGGTTCGTTCTGGATAACGCTCAATCATCAAGTTAATTAGAGAAGAATTGGTTGACTGTATCTTCTAATATAAGGAAGAAATAGTTGGGGGTGCAGTCAATAAAAACACCTTAATAAGTGTAACATATTTATTGTGTGCCGACGTTTCGGCCTACATTGTAGGCCGAAACGTTGGCACACAATAAATAAGTTACACTTATTAAGGTGTTTTTATTCACTGCACTCCCGACTATTTCTTCTCTACATCAAGTTAATAATCATATCAATCCTTTATAGAGACTGGGTGAGCGCACCGGGTTGTCATTAGAAGATTAAATAATTTATCTAACAAAGCTGGTTTTGAACCCAGCATCTTCAGCACACCAACTCAATGCTCTACAAACTGACATACCTCACTCCCTCGTTTTGCTCTTTTTTAAATATAAATTACTTTGTTGATGGTTGATATTGGCTGATGGTATTATTTTGAAGTAATTAGTAATTGATATAACAATTCCTATTATATCTTGTTGGTTTGTTTACTTAACGTCACTTCATGCTGCTATGGCTAATCGGACTATGCTACAGTTGGAGCTCTAAACTTTTTCTATCCAGATTTAACGATTTTTAACTGTACCTGAAGGCGACCTGTGGTTTAGTGGTTAGCGTAACAAACTACTAAGCCCAAGATCGCGGGTTCGTAACCAGGCAGGTGATCCTAGGAATTTTTATCACATTTTCAGCTGTATACTGTCCTCCTGGAATTTCTGTTTCCTATAATCTTCTTGAATCCTTATTCCAATCTCTTGGTTCACGCTTCATTGCTGGAGGAGACTACAAAGCTAAACACCAACGATGGGGTTGTCGAACATCCAACTCCCGAGGAAATATCCTGTCTGCTGTAACATCCAAAAAGAGTTATTCCATTCTGGCGCCAAACAACCCCACCTTTTGGCCTACATCTACCAAAAAACGTCCTGATATCCTTGACATATTTATCACATCCCAAATTTCCTCCGCACAAGTCAATATTGAATCCTTGGACGACCTTTCATCAGATCATAGTCCAGTCCTCCTTTTCTTGCACTCAAGTTTCGCTCCCAAGCCTTCCCCTCCCACATTGATTACAGGACGTGTTAACTGGAACGATTTTTGTTATGACTTGGAGGACAAACTGGACTTAAAAATTTCACTAAAGACAAAACAAGACATTGATACAGCCATAGAAAAACTTACAACATCAATCAGAAACAGTATACATGACAATATCACAAATCACACAAATAATAACCATCAACAGACTGATTTGCCACAGCATATTCGTATCTTATTAAGAGAAAAACGCAGAGCAAGATCGAAGTGGCATAGAACTCGATATCCAGCAGATAAAACTATCTATACAAAATTAACTAACAAACTAAAAGCAGAAATCAAGAAGTTCAAAATTCAAAATTTGATTACCTGGACTGAAAATCTTACAACCACCGACAAAACATTATGGATGACTACCAAAAAACTCCTAAAGTTCAAAGAATTCAATCATCCACTACTTACTGAATCAAATAACTGGACAAAATCTGACGGAGAAAAATCACAGTTATTTGGCCAATACCTTTCCAAAATCTTTCATCCACATCCTGATATCATTAACCCAACTCAAATTGAATATATAAAAGAAGCGTTAGATGTTCCCCTCCAAATGTCCCTTCCACCCAAAGCATTCCATCCTTCAGAAATATCCAACATTATTCACAGATTACCTTCCCGCAAAGCTCCTGGTCACGACCTCATCACAATTCATATCTTAAAACACCTACCTAGAAAAGCTATCCTATTCCTTACCTATATATATAATGCTGTACTCCGCTCCACATATTTTCCTGACCTCTGGAAATTCTCCATTGTAAAAATGATGCCCAAACCTAAAAAAAAACCAGAATACCTATCCTCGTACCGTCCTATCTCTCTTTTACCTTGCATGGGTAAAATCCTAGAAAAACTCATCCTTAAACGATTGTACCCTATCCTTGATGCAAATCACATAATACCAGATCACCAGTTTGGATTCCGAGCATCACACTCCACCATTCAGCAATGTCATCGTGTGGTGAATGTGGTCTCCTCTGCATTAGAACGTGGATCATACTGTTCGGGCGTCTTTCTTGACGTGGAACAGGCTTTTGACCGAGTCTGGCATACGGGCTTGCTCTACAAACTCCGTAAATTCTTACCCCCTACATACTTTCTCATCCTTCAATCCTATCTCACAAATAGAACTTTCAAAGTAAACCATAATAATTTCTATTCATCCCTCTTTTCCCAATCTGCTGGTGTTCCTCAAGGTAGTATCCTTGGCCCAATCCTTTATACAGTTTATACAGCTGACATCCCAACTCATCCTAATACTATCCTTACCACGTATGCTGATGATACATGTGTATTATCAGTCAACACCAATCCAGTTATTGCATCCCAAAGCCTCCAATCCCATATCACTGATCTTGAAGAATGGTTTCCAAACTGGAGAATTAAAATAAATTCTCAAAAATCACATCAAATCACTTTTACCTTACGTCGTAAACCAATGACTTCCTGCCCTACAGTATCCTTTAATAATATCCCACTGGTGCCTGTAGAACAGATCCGATACTTAGGGTTGCACCTCGACAAACGATTAACCTGTAATCCTCATACAAGACTGAAAAGACAAGAAACCGCTCGACGTTTCAGGCTACTTCAATACTTACTAGACAAACGCTCTAAGCTCCCAATTAACTACAAAAGACTCATCTACATGACCATCATACGACCTATTTGGACTTACGGAGTAGAGCTATGGGGCTCCACTAAGCCATCGAATTCCTCTCGTATCCAATCCCTACAATCCAAAATCCTTCGTAAAATCCTCAATGCTCCTTATTTTGTTAAGAATAAAGTCATCCATAACGACCTTAATGTCCCTTTTGTTGCTGATTTGGCCCGAACCCGGTATCTATCCTTTCATAGAAAACTTCATTCCCACTCAAACCCTTTAGTTTCAAACCTAGCTTCCTCTTCAATTCCCGATAATCCTCCGAGGCGTCTGAAAAGAAGATGGCCACGTGACCTTCTTATTTGAACTTTGATTTGAGTACTACCAGTGGGTAGTTTCTCTACTTGTCCTTCTCATGTCATTATGTAACACGCATTCTATTTACTTGTTGTATAATTGTAATACAGTTGTAAATATCAATAAATAAATTTAAAAAAAAAAAAAATAATATTCATAATGTTTAGTTACACTGTACACACACATGCTTATTTACTTGGTCAACTTGCTTTTTATGGTTATCGAAGCGAAGTATGTAGTTCATCAAATTCTGTGAAATTTATCTATTTATAATTACACAAGTTATGTACTTATAATTTCTATTGATTGTGCTGAATTATAACCATCACAGCACAATCAATATGGCTATAACTCTTCTTTTATAGCTCGTTTAAGCCCAAAAACTTTCTTAAATTCATTTCTAGTATAGCCAAACTCGATCTGTATATTTATATTTATTATATTAATAATAAAAAAAAAAATAAAGAAAGGTATTTTGTTCAGTATATAGAAGAGACCTTTCTGTTTCCAGGACAATGGTTGTGCAGGGAGATGGTTCGTTCTGGATAACGCTCAATCATCAAGTTAATTAGAGAAGAATTGGTTGACTGTATCTTCTAATATAAGGAAGAAATAGTTGGGGGTGCAGTCAATAAAAACACCTTAATAAGTGTAACATATTTATTGTGTGCCGACGTTTCGGCCTACATTGTAGGCCGAAACGTTGGCACACAATAAATAAGTTACACTTATTAAGGTGTTTTTATTCACTGCACTCCCGACTATTTCTTCTCTACATCAAGTTAATAATCATATCAATCCTTTATAGAGACTGGGTGAGCGCACCGGGTTGTCATTAGAAGATTAAATAATTTATCTAACAAAGCTGGTTTTGAACCCAGCATCTTCAGCACACCAACTCAATGCTCTACAAACTGACATACCTCACTCCCTCGTTTTGCTCTTTTTTAAATATAAATTACTTTGTTGATGGTTGATATTGGCTGATGGTATTATTTTGAAGTAATTAGTAATTGATATAACAATTCCTATTATATCTTGTTGGTTTGTTTACTTAACGTCACTTCATGCTGCTATGGCTAATCGGACTATGCTACAGTTGGAGCTCTAAACTTTTTCTATCCAGATTTAACGATTTTTAACTGTACCTGAAGGCGACCTGTGGTTTAGTGGTTAGCGTAACAAACTACTAAGCCCAAGATCGCGGGTTCGTAACCAGGCAGGTGATCCTAGGAATTTTTATCACATTTTCAGCTGTATACTGTCCTCCTGGAATTTCTGTTTCCTATAATCTTCTTGAATCCTTATTCCAATCTCTTGGTTCACGCTTCATTGCTGGAGGAGACTACAAAGCTAAACACCAACGATGGGGTTGTCGAACATCCAACTCCCGAGGAAATATCCTGTCTGCTGTAACATCCAAAAAGAGTTATTCCATTCTGGCGCCAAACAACCCCACCTTTTGGCCTACATCTACCAAAAAACGTCCTGATATCCTTGACATATTTATCACATCCCAAATTTCCTCCGCACAAGTCAATATTGAATCCTTGGACGACCTTTCATCAGATCATAGTCCAGTCCTCCTTTTCTTGCACTCAAGTTTCGCTCCCAAGCCTTCCCCTCCCACATTGATTACAGGACGTGTTAACTGGAACGATTTTTGTTATGACTTGGAGGACAAACTGGACTTAAAAATTTCACTAAAGACAAAACAAGACATTGATACAGCCATAGAAAAACTTACAACATCAATCAGAAACAGTATACATGACAATATCACAAATCACACAAATAATAACCATCAACAGACTGATTTGCCACAGCATATTCGTATCTTATTAAGAGAAAAACGCAGAGCAAGATCGAAGTGGCATAGAACTCGATATCCAGCAGATAAAACTATCTATACAAAATTAACTAACAAACTAAAAGCAGAAATCAAGAAGTTCAAAATTCAAAATTTGATTACCTGGACTGAAAATCTTACAACCACCGACAAAACATTATGGATGACTACCAAAAAACTCCTAAAGTTCAAAGAATTCAATCATCCACTACTTACTGAATCAAATAACTGGACAAAATCTGACGGAGAAAAATCACAGTTATTTGGCCAATACCTTTCTAAAATCTTTCATCCACATCCTGATATCATTAACCCAACTCAAATTGAATATATAAAAGAAGCGTTAGATGTTCCCCTCCAAATGTCCCTTCCACCCAAAGCATTACATCCTTCAGAAATATCCAACATTATTCACAGATTACCTTCCCGCAAAGCTCCTGGTCACGACCTCATCACAATTCATATCTTAAAACACCTACCTAGAAAAGCTATCCTATTCCTTACCTATATATATAATGCTGTACTCCGCTCCACATATTTTCCTGACCTCTGGAAATTCTCCATTGTAAAAATGATGCCCAAACCTAAAAAAAAACCAGAATACCTATCCTCGTACCGTCCTATCTCTCTTTTACCTTGCATGGGTAAAATCCTAGAAAAACTCATCCTTAAACGATTGTACCCTATCCTTGATGCAAATCACATAATACCAGATCACCAGTTTGGATTCCGAGCATCACACTCCACCATTCAGCAATGTCATCGTGTGGTGAATGTGGTCTCCTCTGCATTAGAACGTGGATCATACTGTTCGGGCGTCTTTCTTGACGTGGAACAGGCATTTGATCGAGTCTGGCATACGGGCTTGCTCTACAAACTCCGTAAATTCTTACCCCCTACATACTTTCTCATCCTTCAATCCTATCTCACAAATAGAACTTTCAAAGTAAACCATAATAATTTCTATTCATCCCTCTTTTCCCAATCTGCTGGTGTTCCTCAAGGTAGTATCCTTGGCCCAATCCTTTATACAGTTTATACAGCTGACATCCCAACTCATCCTAATACTATCCTTACCACGTATGCTGATGATACATGTGTATTATCAGTCAACACCAATCCAGTTATTGCATCCCAAAGCCTCCAATCCCATATCACTGATCTTGAAGAATGGTTTCCAAACTGGAGAATTAAAATAAATTCTCAAAAATCACATCAAATCACTTTTACCTTACGTCGTAAACCAATGACTTCCTGCCCTACAGTATCCTTTAATAATATCCCACTGGTGCCTGTAGAACAGATCCGATACTTAGGGTTGCACCTCGACAAACGATTAACCTGTAATCCTCATACAAGACTGAAAAGACAAGAAACCGCTCGACGTTTCAGGCTACTTCAATACTTACTAGACAAACGCTCTAAGCTCCCAATTAACTACAAAAGACTCATCTACATGACCATCATACGACCTATTTGGACTTACGGAGTAGAGCTATGGGGCTCCACTAAGCCATCGAATTCCTCTCGTATCCAATCCCTACAATCCAAAATCCTTCGTAAAATCCTCAATGCTCCTTATTTTGTTAAGAATAAAGTCATCCATAACGACCTTAATGTCCCTTTTGTTGCTGATTTGGCCCGAACCCGGTATCTATCCTTTCATAGAAAACTTCATTCCCACTCAAACCCTTTAGTTTCAAACCTAGCTTCCTCTTCAATTCCCGATAATCCTCCGAGGCGTCTGAAAAGAAGATGGCCACGTGACCTTCTTATTTGAACTTTGATTTGAGTACTACCAGTGGGTAGTTTCTCTACTTGTCCTTCTCATGTCATTATGTAACACGCATTCTATTTACTTGTTGTATAATTGTAATACAGTTGTAAATATCAATAAATAAATTTAAAAAAAAAAAAAAATAATATTCATAATGTTTAGTTACACTGTACACACACATGCTTATTTACTTGGTCAACTTGCTTTTTATGGTTATCGAAGCGAAGTATGTAGTTCATCAAATTCTGTGAAATTTATCTATTTATAATTACACAAGTTATGTACTTATAATTTCTATTGATTGTGCTGAATTATAACCATCACAGCACAATCAATATGGCTATAACTCTTCTTTTATAGCTCGTTTAAGCCCAAAAACTTTCTTAAATTCATTTCTAGTATAGCCAAACTCGATCTGTATATTTATATTTATTATATTAATAATAAAAAAAAAAATAAAGAAAGGTATTTTGTTCAGTATATAGAAGAGACCTTTCTGTTTCCAGGACAATGGTTGTGCAGGGAGATGGTTCGTTCTGGATAACGCTCAATCATCAAGTTAATTAGAGAAGAATTGGTTGACTGTATCTTCTAATATAAGGAAGAAATAGTTGGGGGTGCAGTCAATAAAAACACCTTAATAAGTGTAACATATTTATTGTGTGCCGACGTTTCGGCCTACATTGTAGGCCGAAACGTCGGCACACAATAAATAAGTTACACTTATTAAGGTGTTTTTATTCACTGCACTCCCGACTATTTCTTCTCTACATCAAGTTAATAATCATATCAATCCTTTATAGAGACTGGGTGAGCGCACCGGGTTGTCATTAGAAGATTAAATAATTTATCTAACAAAGCTGGTTTTGAACCCAGCATCTTCAGCACACCAACTCAATGCTCTACAAACTGACATACCTCACTCCCTCGTTTTGCTCTTTTTTAAATATAAATTACTTTGTTGATGGTTGATATTGGCTGATGGTATTATTTTGAAGTAATTAGTAATTGATATAACAATTCCTATTATATCTTGTTGGTTTGTTTACTTAACGTCACTTCATGCTGCTATGGCTAATCGGACTATGCTACAGTTGGAGCTCTAAACTTTTTCTATCCAGATTTAACGATTTTTAACTGTACCTGAGGGCGACCTGTGGTTTAGTGGTTAGCGTAACAAACTACTAAGCCCAAGATCGCGGGTTCGTAACCAGGCAGGTGATCCTAGGAATTTTTAAAGGGAGTAAAAGATCCTTAATTACGCCTTCCTTCGGAAGGGACGTTAAATGGGGGTCCCGAGCCTGTACGATGTCAGGTACTCGTTAAAAATCCCTATCCTAATTAAACCTGGATAAGCAAAATTTAGAGCTCCCAATGTAGTATCGTCCGATTAGCCATAGCAGCAAAAAATTACGTTAAATTAATAAACAAACAAACTGACTGTACCCGAAATCGTACAGAACCTATTTAACATGTCAACCACTACACCACAGGTCACTCCAAATTACTTCATTTAGTTATAGTAAAGTAATATCCATTTTTATTTTCGTCAATAAATTTGCAATTTTAACTACCTAAGAACATTTTTTATTTAATAAAAACTGTTTTAATTGCAGCATTGGGTTGTATAACCGTGGTAGTTAATAATTTAATTCATTATCCACGAGGTTTGTTTTGGATGTGGACACTAACAGACCACAGGATGTGGCGACTGAACACTGCAGGGTGTGTTAACGAGTCTGTTCATTTGAGCTCACCTCTTCATTAAGCTAATTGCCTTAGCAATTGTTGCAATTTCTCAGTAACAATTAATAATAGTTGTGAAATACAAATTACTCTGTCAAGTATTTCCGCAGAATGTTCTCACCTTCCTGAATTAGTAGGCACTTTTATTACTTTGGGTTTTGTCATACCTTTCAGCTTTATATAAAAAATCATTTTAATTATATGAAAAAAATGAAGAAGGGTAATTTTTTATCAGGTTAAAATTACTGTGATTTTTAATTACCTTTGAATTATGGTTTGTACATGGCAATGACAGATCCATTGCCTACTGACCACAGATAAGATTCGAAGAAAGAAGAACATTCCAGAGAAAAGTACAGAATATATGGTTTTGTAAAATGTGCCTGATATTTTATATTAAATACCATGTAATATTGATACTTATTACGCATTAACAAAATTCGTTAAATTCAAATAAATTCGCAATTCGGTGGAATGTGTAAGATGTAACATCACCATTTTGGCTCTAAAAACACGCGGGCTATAACCATCTGAAGAAATGTCCTTATATCACGGTTAGGTATTTTAGAATTAACAAATACGGTAATCATCTGTCTCGAAAATGAAAATTTAAAAAACTGCCAATTATGCTAACTGAAATCCTCGTTTGCTTGGATCCTTTCAAATATTCGTTCTTGTATAGCGCTACCATGTTTTTCTCTTTAGGACAGAAATTTGTTAATGCTGTCCTTTAGAAGAGGAATAAATGGGATTCCCGATCCTGAACGATGTCAGTTACTTGTTAAAAACTCCTACCCTAATTAAAGCTGGACAGGCAACATTTAATACTCCCACTGTAGCATCGTACAATTAGCCATGGCTGCATAAAGTGACTTTAAATGAATAATAAACGAATAAGAGGATTACTTTAGGTCGTGCGTTCGAAAACGGCTGTGTCATTTTTACTCCTATCAGCCATAAAACAACCTATGGGAACTGGAGATCTTCATTGGGCTCACTCAGTCCCCCAATAACTAGATACCAATGGAAGAAGTAGTATTGCAAGACAATAGTGATTTCAAGTTCTATTGAAACTTGATAATTGTAAAATTAATTAGTTTTCATCTTACCTTTAGTTGTTCCAAAGGTTTAAAATTGTTTAAATTATTTGAAAAATTACGTAAGAAACAAAAACACCAAAAATATATATAGTATTTCGACTTGCAGAGAACAGCGAGGTTCAGTAGTTTCTTCTTGAGGTAAATTTGCCAACTAGTACACCAGCCACGTATTGTTCCGTCTCCAACTTTTTCTCTTTATTCACTGCAAGTTCTTGCCACTTTTTTTTCTCAGAGCAATGCTTACATGATCTCTTTTTTAGCCAATCAGACAGAATGATATGTCTATAACTTTAAGGGATTTGTACCGTATATATTTCTCTGAGAGAATCTTCATTGTCTTCGATGATCTTCCTGATATCTCCGACAGTGTAAAAAACAAAAAAGTCCCAGGGATTGATGTTATAGGAATAACTTTCAAGCAAGGCAGCCTCTTTCCAAGTGACATCTGTGAATTAATTCACTTCATGTTATTCCAACTAATCGGAGGAAGTTTGTTGTTTTTCAACAGACAAGAGCTTTAATCATCGGGAGGTTGCTCTATTCCATTGGAGTAAAAAATCCTATCGAACATTTTGTTCTGATGGTGTTTAGTGTTTGTTGCAGAGGAAAAACCGTAAAACGAGGATATATGCGTGCGATCAAGTTTGCAGTCTGAAATCCATTAGTGTTTGAATAACAGGTTAGAACACATCGCTTTGTATTAGACAGCAATACAGTTGACTATTCATAGATTTACGATGAATTTATAATCTTCAACATCCGACCAAAAGTTTTATGAGATATGCCGAAATGAGTGTTTTTTAAAATCTCGTAAGTTTTCCTTAGTAATTTACTTTAAAAAGGGAGAAGATGTTCAAGCATTTACTTCTAACTCTGAAAGGAACGGTAAGAACTAAATTCCGTCTCTGGCAAGTATGTCTAGCGAAATAATGCAGCTGCTCAATACCATCATGCTTTCATCTCGTTAAAAAAAAAAAAAGTCTGATCTTATTGGAGAGTACATGAAGCCTAATTTATCTAGCACTACATCTGACTGCCCAAATCAGAAATCAAATCAAAGATCAACTGTACACAAAACAATGTGTATGTAGGTGGTGGAAGCCATAAGCTCCGTGGATACATCAATAGATGCAGTCCGTTCTGTGTTGGCAGGGTTACACAAAAGGGTGTTGAGATGCTTGATTAATTTTAGCTTCGGAGATAAATCCGCAAACTGTTGTAGATATCAATGTACCCAATGACTACATAATACATATTCCTCCGGCTGTTTATTTTATTTATTTATTGTTTTTATAATAAAGAACAGATGAAAATTTTTGAAATGTAGAATCTTCAATATTCCAAGAAGCAAACAAAAATAACTCAGATTTAAAAATTAAAGGAGTAGAAATTAGAGCACATATTATCGTTGTTAAAATTCATGAACATATATAAACACAAAAATAAGAAAAATCAGTGGGTTTATTATTGAGAAGTACTAATTAATTATCTATGTTATAAGCGAGTATTAATTATATCTAGGCTACTTGTTAATTATATCTATGATGGATATCCTTTCGTTATTGAAGTATTATAGAGTCCTATTTCTGCCCGAATGATATGATTAAAACAAATTAGTTAGAAAATAAACAATTTTTTATAATATAATTTATTAGGTGATTTACAAAAATCTTTAGATATTCACAGATTTTGATTCATACACTTGAATTATTTCTTCTTTTCATTATCTCTGATGTATTCTTTACAAAAAAAAAAATATAAATTAGAGAAAAGACGAAAATTAAACACGCACACTTACTGAGTAAAACCAGTTTACATTTGCATTTCAAATTTTTAGCTTATCTAAAGAGTCTCACTGAAAACGACTAAAAACTTTCCAATCCAAAATATCCGGATTTGTCACAAATGCCGTAGTATGTCAATAAAAGCTCTGCATACTGACTTAAAAATACCAACGGTGGAGGAACACAAACGAACATACTACAGGCGCTTTCAAGAAAAACTGCACGGACATTCGAATCCATTAATAGAACAAATGGCCTGGACTTTCATGCCTGAGAACACTAGGAGGAGACTAAAAAGAAGGTGAATGAGGGATCTGTTATCATAGGAATTTAAATCAAGCAGCGGAAGACGTACCGTAGATGTTATTATGTTTTATTTTATTTTATCTTCTGATTATCAATTAAAGCACTTGACAGGTATAGATGCATGTATAAAGAGAAAAAAATAATTATCTTAGGATAGTAACACACTTGATTAAATTTTAATGAAACCATGTAATTGACAAGAAATTCATTAACATAAATTTAAAAAAACATATATCGTATTTGGTGAGTAATTTAGTAAGAGGAAAAATGTGTTCTTGAAGACAGATTTTTTTCTATTCCTTGTATTCTAATGAAAATAAATTAAGAAGCTGACTATTGTAAAAAACTTGCAAATGTCCCAGTTAAAAAATAATAATAAAATATTCTTAATATTAAAACAACACCTACTGTATTAGTTCTAAGATATTTTTACTAGTCATAAAACAGAAACTTTTGTTCTTGCTAGATATTTCACTCTTCTAGTATAAAGTTTTCATTTGGTGTCATAATAATAAAACCCTAAGTATTATGTGCCAGCCCTTGTGCTGGGGATGAGTACTATTGAGCTGAGTAATCCAGCAGGATCTTGAAGGGCTAAGGATGACTGAAGGAGTCCCCGTGGAGTAAAGGGCCATAAAAGGGTGGATTTGTTTTAGGGTTAGTGTCCGCATATTGGCAGCACACCTCTGTATTCTTCTCAGCACCTTGTATTTCTCTCCGGCATTTCTTTTAGAATTTTTATCACATTCCTGATTGCTTTGCTCTGATTTTTTTTCTTTATCATTTATCTCAACTGCATACTAAGTAGCTTCTCAGCATATTTTTTTGATGCTATGGTATTTATCATACAAGTGATTCAACGGTATATTAAAGAGGACCAAGCCAACTTTATATATTAGTGAAAAGCAGCAAGCGATTTATTTTATAAAATCAATGGACAAATAAAATAAATACATTTTTTTCATAATAAATGATAACATCTGCTGAATTCGAATTACATCTTTGGAAAGAAATGTTTTAAAATCAATACAGAATTCGTTTACACCCAAAAAATTACCTCTCAATTATTGCATTAATATCATTGCTTATGATCAATAGCTGATTTCTCTAAATTTCGAAAATTGACATTTTCAAATTTTTGATTGTTTAATCAAGCGGTTTATTTCTACCGAAACTTCAGGATCTTAACTGATCTGAAATGAGAAATAAGATGGCAAAGTGCTGTGTTTAATAGCGAAAAGTATGAACAACATCAATTATTGAAATTTTCGAATGCTGACCCGGAGCAATGACAAGAGATGGCGGCGTTAGATCATCGGTGGCGTTATTATTTCAACCGCCCCAGCTGCAGATATACTGAAACCGTCGTTGTTCCACTCGGCCGCATTCATCCATTTACGTTTTCGGCACTTGACTCGGTCATATGGTGTTATATTGCTACCATTCGATGTCTCTTGAGAAGCCCTTTCCAACCGTATACGATCTCTGTAATTGGATTTGGCTTTAAGACGCGTTTAGGCCAACAATATATATATTTTTGAGAGTTCATATTTTTAAGCACTAGTTTTAATTTTTCAAACTCATTAATCCTATCTACCTTTTTTCAAACAGCCATTGTACACTATTGTTACTGTACAATAGTTTTTCACTAATTTTAATTTTTCAAAATTCATTAATCCTATCTACTATTTTTCAAACAGTCATTGTACACTAATGTTACTGTACAATAGTATTTCTATTACTCACATTAGTTATTGTACATACAGTTCCATACTTTTCTGTAACATGTAACATCTTTAAGTCCGTTATCGTTCATTTTATATCTTTATTTTACTAGTTTTTCTTTATTCTTCATGTTCCAACCGTTTTTTGTATATGTAAATATTCTCATTTTGTTTCTTTTGTTTACCTCCTCCTTTCTGATTTTCCTTTATATTATTTTTACTTTACTACCCTTTCTGTACTGTAACGAGTATTCTTTTGTTCGCTAAATTCGTCCGTCAGGTGTCTCTACCTATCTGACCTCACTTAACTGAGGACCGTCATTCCATACGGATGTGTATAAGTGGGTTATATGGCCAAGTAATTGCCAAATTTAATTGTTTTTACCATATCGTATCTTTGCGGCTCAGCGGTAAGCATCCTATTAATATATGTAAATAAAAGTGTATATAATCTTTGTTTTATTAATTATGTATCTATGATTTTTAGTTGGTGGTGTTACGTTGATGTTACAACATATATTATGGTTATGTTTTTGGAGTTGGCATTATGTTACCGTTGATGTATAATATAAGAATACAACATTTTTCTTTGGACAATAGTTTATTTAAATCAATTTGGACCTTGGACCGGAAAACCCCGCAACCTGGTCACAAATATTATGGCGCCCGAACAGGGACTGCAAAAGAAAAATCTACAGATAAGTTATTAGTTGAAGATTTAATTATTATATTAACATTTTTTTGAAATAGTGAAGTTAACTGATAATAGTTTTATAATAATAGTAACAGGATAATTTTTCCAAACAATACTTTAATATTTTTTCTAATGTTTAAATATAATTTTCGCAATAATCGAAGGTACTAAATTTCTGTTGACGGAAGCAAAAGGTTGGTCTTAGACGCAATTTTGGAAATGTAAAGATAATTATTTTTAATTTATAATTTTGTATCAACAACAAAAAATTAAGAATTTTTACTTAAGGTCGTAGAACGACTTAGTTTTGTTTAACACATGTTTTGAAAATTAAAATCTACTAATATATGATTTTATTTTGTATTTTTACCGTAAGTTTAAATAGTTGAATTGAACATATGTTAGATTAGCAAGTAAGCATTAAGTTCACCTAGAGACAACAGCTGTTGTTTGTTTCTATTAGCATTATCTTGTGTTTCCTTTTAAAGGGAAAATATTTGTTTATCTATGGCTGACATATGAAAAATTATATATTAAGTTTGTAAAGGACGCTTACCGATTTAATTTAATTTGTTAGTTTTAATAAAATTTTATTAATTTAATTTTCACTATTTTACGACCTTTAAAGGTTCTGTTGGTATTTTTTTTCAACATTTACTTTCTTTGGCATTTTTTTTTGTAACTTTGGGTAACGTCTTGATTTATTGTCACAATGGTGATCCAGTCGTTCTAGTGTCAGAGAGGGAGGATATTTTTGCCGCAGTTCAATCCATTTTCACGAAATCCAAATCTTTGAGTACCGATTCAGCATCCGCTTTTAAACCCGCTTATGACCGCTTACTCAAAAATGAAATCCGATTTGAAGAAATTCAATCAAAAATTCGGATATTTAATGCAAGTATAAAGAACAAAAGTGAAAAACTCGAGACAACAGAAGTACAAAATTCATTTAACGATTTAGTTTATATTACTAAAGCGAATTATAACAAAGTGGTGCAATCTACCTGCCCTCCTGAGAATAAACCTGTGGTTGTCCATTCTCATTCTATTCCTCAGGAGCTACCGAAAATTGACTTACCGATATTCACAGGGAAATTAGAGGACTGGAATGGATTCTATTCCCTATTTGATTCTATGGTTCATAGGGAAGAATCTCTATCGACCATTAGGAAATTTTACTATCTACGAAGTAGCTTACGCGATGAAGCTCTGTCGCTTATCTCGGGCTTCGCATTAGACGAAGCTAATTATCCGCTCGCATACGACGCATTGGTCTCTCGCTATCAAAATAAAAGGCGACTAGCCAGATATTATATCAAGAAGGTGATGGATTTTACCCCTTTAAACAATTCTTCAGCGTCTAATTTGCAGAGATTTTTATCTGAGCATGAGAATAATTTTTCTGCGTTATCGGCTTTAGGCATTGAAGACATGGGGGATTTCATTAAACTTCATTTAGCTCTTAATAATTTAGACCCAGGGACTAGAAAAGCATTCGAAGAACGAATAAAATCAGCAGATATTCCCTCTTATAAGGATTTGATTAATTTCGTCACCGAACGAACTAGAGTATATGAGATGATGGCTCAAGAAAGCCGATCAGAAAGGCCTATTATAGAAAAATCCCGCTCTGCGAATTCCACTAAACGATATAACAAATCCAATTCCGGAAAAGAACAAATATCTCCGGGAATTTTTACTGTTTCGCCATTGGAAAAACAAACCGATGTTGCTGCTAACACAACGAATCACGATCCTCAATTCGACCAGTTCGAAATTCAGGCAGTTGGCTCTAAGAAACAGGTATTCTCTCCGACTGATGTACAATCAAGAAATAGTACCGAATCGATTCTCTACGAGAAAACGTGTCTAAAAGGCTCAAAACCGGCTCTACCAGCTAAGAAATTAATTTGCTGGAATTGTGGTGGACCGCACGTATATTCGTGATGTCCGCTACCACGAAAGTTGTTCTGTTACCGTTGTGGTAACCCAGGAGTTTCCATTCACGCATGTCCTAAATGTACTCCGGGAAATGTGCAAGGGAATCGGAAGTGAGGGTCATTCCTATTCCCATGGTTTCAGCTGACCCACCAAGTACCGATTTACCTATTACCGTGCCTTATCGTTTACCTTTTTGTACCGCTAAATCTGATATCGTTTCTCCTTGTGTCGTATCGAATTCTCCCGAAAGTTCTACCGTATCTTGTTATATTTTACCGTTTCCTAAACAGCACTATATTGATTTCCGAATAGGGAAACCTGACAAAGGAGGCCTGTCCTACTGGGCCCTGTTTGACCCTGGTTCCACTACCTCATTTGTTGGACCAGAAGGGGTTGAGATTCTCCTTAAATTGGGATATGAAGTTGAGAAAATTCCCGAATTTAATATTTGTGTCGCTAATGGAAGCTCTGGTATTGTTGATGAAAGATTCTCCATTTCAATTACCGTTGGGTACCGGTCATATGACACGAAGCTTTACGTTTTAACCAAGCTTCCATTTATGTTTCTTTTAGGGTTAGATTTTATCGTTAACACAAATATGAGTACTAATCATCGTGAAGCGACATGGTGGTTTCAAGATGACCCCGACCATAAGTTCTCGTTTCGTCAAGATGTTCAATTAGTAGAAGAGGAAACATCAAAAATATGCGGCATTAGTTCACTTGATCCCTCAGAAAGGGTGGATCTGGATAGAATAGTCAGTGAAGGATTGCGAATTCTCCAAGATTCTCCAGGATTAACGACGCGCATTAGCCATAAGGTAGATGTTCAGGATGCCCAACCTATCAAGCAGCGCTCCTACCATTACTCACCCAAAGTACTTGAGGCAATGCACCGGGAGTTAGATCGAATGTTGGATGAAGACTTAGTGGAACCTTGCCAATCTCCATGGTCTTCCCCGGTAGTCATGGTTCGTAAGGGATCAGGTTATCGTTTTTGTATAGACTTTCGTAAGGTTAATGAAGTCACTTGTAAAGATTGCTATCCTATGCCTAATATGACATCTCTCTTAGACGGACTTCGACAGGCTAGATATCTCTCCAAGTTTGACCTCAAGCAAGCATTTTTGCAAGTGTCCCTTGCCGACGAAACTAGTAAAGACATTACTGCGTTTACAGTTCCTGGCAGAGGACTATTCAGGTTTAAAGTTATGCCCTTTGGGCTGACGAATTCACCTGCTACCTTTCAGAGGTTAGCCGATGCAATATTTGGACCCGAACTTTACCCTTACGTGGTAGTTTTTCTTGATGATATTTTGGTTTGCACACCAACTTTCAAACTGCATTTGGGTATGCTAATGGAAGTGTTCAGTCGACTTAAAGCCTCAGGTCTGCGTATCAACCCGGAAAAATGTGAATTTGGCTGTAATGAAGTTAGGTACTTGGGCTATCTGGTTAATAGTGATGGCTTGAGTGTAGATCCAGATAAGGTTGGTTCCGTTACTTCGATTCCTCCTCCCACCAACGCTGGGCAGCTCAGAAGATTCCTTGGAATGGCAGGATGGTATCGCCGTTTTATTAAAGACTTCTCCACAGTTGTCTCTCCGCTAACAGCTTTGCTTAAGCGTAACGCTAAATGGATCTGGTCAGAAGAGCAGGACGCCTCTTTCAATGCTCTCAAGTCAGCACTGACTGAAGCACCAATATTAGCTAGGCCAGACTTTAAACAGCCTTTTCAATTACAGACGGACGCCAGTGATACAGGTCTTGGAGCGGTCTTGACTCAAATACAAGACGGCGAAGAAAGAGTCATCGCTTTTTGTTCTCGTACCTTAAGTTCAGCTGAAAGGAATTATACCGTAACCGAAAAGGAATGCCTCGCAGTTCTGTTTGGTATCGAGAAGAATAGGCATTACTTGGAAGGTTATCCATTCACTGTAATAACTGACCACGCCAGTCTGAAGTGGTTACTGAACTTGAAAAACCCTTCAGGTCGTTTGGCTAGATGGGCTCTTCGCTTGCAGCCTTACAACTACAAGGTGGAATATCGAAAGGGGAAACTCAACACAGTGGCCGATGCCCTATCACGAATTGCTGCAATCACAGTATTGTCTACCAGTTCCGATCCTAATTCTACTACCGATTCTGTTTCGACTTCAGGAACTTTCATAGCGACCGACGAATGGTATAATCAGAAATTTTATCGAGTCCAGAAGTCCCCAGAACTCCACCCTGGATGGTCGATAAAAGATGGACAGCTATTATACCATCGAAAGAATCCTTTGAAGGGAGAGCTAGAAGACCCCAGTGAGGAATGGAAAGTTGTCGTTCCTAGACATTTAAGGGGAGCAGTAATATATGAAAATCATGATCTACCGTAGTCAGGCCACCTGGGGATAGATAAAACTGTTTCTAGGGTTAGTAGACTATATTATTGGCCTGGATTGTACCGAGATATAAGCCAGTATGTGAGGCAGTGTGAGTTATGCCAGAAGGTCAAACCCAATAACACGCCACCTCGTGGGTTAATGTTCCCTCGCTATAACAAGCAGCCGTGGGAAATGGTGTCAGTTGACATCATGGGTCCTTATCCTAGGAGTTCTAGAGGCAATGTATATCTACTAGTGTTTGTAGATCTATTTAGTAGATGGGTGGAATTATGTCCCATCAGAAAAGCTACCTCTTCGGTTATTGTAAATAAATTGAAATCCCGCATAATATACAGATATGGCGCACCGCATAAAGTAATTTCCGACAATGCGAAGAACTTCGTCAGTAATCTTGTAACTGAAGTGGCTAAGGAGTTTGGAATCAAGAGAGAAACTACTCCTCTTTACCATTCACAGGCAAATCCGACAGAACGAGCGAATCGGAATATCAAGCAACTTATCGTAGCGTACCTAGGGAAGAAACACCAACGCTGGGACGAAAAACTAGGAGAGATCCAGTTTGCCTTAAATTCCGCCGTTCAAGATTCGACCAAGTTCAGTCCTGCCTTCTTAAATTTTGGTAGAGAACTGAGGCCTCTACATCAAGCTAACGACGATGATATCCTAGTGGCTGGCACAGACGAACATGCTGCTTGGGCCGTTAAAGTGGGCAGACTGCCTGAAGTTCATCATATAGCCGAGGAAAATTCTCTGAAGGCAAGTCTAAATCAGAGCAGTCGTTATAACTTGAGACGCCGAAAAGATCGTTTCCAACCGGGGGACCAAGTCTTAAAGATGAGGTTTCAGCTATCGTCGGCAGCTGATAAACTCGCTGCTAAACTGAACCCCAAATATGAAGGCCCTTTTACGGTTGTTTCCGTTACGGGTGGTGGATCCTGTAAACTGAGAGATGAAGATGGAAAGATAATAGGCTTATGGCATCCCTCAAAACTTAAATTATTTTATCCAACCCGACGGACTTAATCGCTGGAGGGGAGTGTGTAACGAGTATTCTTTTGTTCGCTAAATTCGTCCGTCAGGTGTCTCTACCTATCTGACCTCACTTAACTGAGGACCGTCATTCCAGACGGATGTGTATAAGTGGGTTATATGGCCAAGTAATTGCCAAATTTAATTGTTTTTACCATATCGTATCTTTGCGGCTCAGCGGTAAGCATCCTATTAATATATGTAAATAAAAGTGTATATAATCTTTGTTTTATTAATTATGTATCTATGATTTTTAGTTGGTGGTGTTACGTTGATGTTACAACATATATTATGGTTATGTTTTTGGAGTTGGCATTATGTTACCGTTGATGTATAATATAAGAATACAACATTTTTCTTTGGACAATAGTTTATTTAAATCAATTTGGACCTTGGACCGAAAACCCCGCAACCTGGTCACAGTACATCTATTTTCTGTATTTTATTTTATATGCGTTATTTATAATTTGTCATTTCTGCTCATTCTCTTTAATTTTATTAAATTAATGTACATTTATTTTCTGTATTTTATTTTATATACGTTATTTATAATTTGTTATTTCTGCTCATTCTCTTTATTTTATTAAATCTGTCTTACTTTATTATATATGTCATTATTTTCATTTTCTTGTCATGATCATTAATTTTGTTATATCTGTCTTTATCTTAATTTTATTATGTCAGTCACTATTTTAATTTCTCATTATCATTATTTTTTTAAATCTATCTATATCTTAATTTTATCACTTTTTAATATTCGTTATCTTCCATCTTCATATCTGCCACTATTTTAAATTTCTACATTACTTGTCACCATATTATTGTTACTGTACATTTTTATAATTTTTGTTCTGTTTGTTTCTTTCTCATAGCCCTGAAGATGACCTACACTGTAGGTTGAAACGTCGGCACATAATTATAAGTTTATTACTTATTCAGTGTTCTTTATGACTGCATCCCCCAACTATCACCTTTACATTAGATCATCCAGTCAACTATTTTCATCTCATAATATATATTTTTGATAATATTTTATTTTTTTTTATTCTAACGCCTTATTATATTCTCCATCAATATTGTACACCAATCTTTTATACACAATCGATAGATATTGTCGACAGCTGACGATTGAAAGTTAAACGAACGTCGTCGTTTCTTCGAGTCAAACGTTACACGCAATGGAAATCTCGATACGCAGCAAAATGACCTCAAAATGGTGGCGCTCCTCCCTCCACCGCGCGTGATGTATCACTTCTTGTCTTCACTTATTGTAATGAATTTTTCGATCCTTTAGCTATCCAATGGTATAATTGCATTGTGGATGGAGATGATAGATATGTAGCTGCAATACCAAACTGTATCCTCCGATTTTGTTATCATTTGGTTATTTGAATTGCCTCCTACTATTGAAGCAATTTTAAAGACGTATTCACGACAAAAAACAAGTAGACAAACTATCCAGTGGTAGTACTCAAATAACAGATTCAACTTAAAAGGTTACGAGGCGATCTCATGAACAGTTGTATGAAAAAAATATATATGTTTTTAAAAATAAAGTTTTTCTTATTTTTATGAAAGTCGAAAACATTCTCGGATTTTACAGAACCGATAAAACATAACCCACTATATAGTAGACTACATTGCTATGCAAGCATTCAAAAACTAAGTTTAAAAGCATGCACTGCGTTTTAATAAACGCGACAGCCTGATCTGATCAGGGATTGTATCATGTAAAATTTATCAAGCACTATATTTTAATGCAAAGATTTGAAAAAAAGCGATCTCATTACATTCTAGATCGAAGATTCATTACATTCTAACCAATATGTTGGAGGTCATGAATTCTTGGCTTCATCAAGCGATGCATTTCCGGTCAGTGTTAACAGGTTACACAGGATTAAGATGCTAGATTAGTTTCAACTTTCGAGGATAACTTCCTGAACCTGTTGTATTGGAGACATAAAAGAATTACTTGGAAACATGTTGGACTTTATGGAAGGAACTTAGTAGACACATAAGCCAACTATACCGATTAATATTCTCTTGTCTTTCAAACATTTATCAGACTTCAAAGCTTTATCATTAGACTCGTAGCTAATAATAAAATAATTAGTAACGAATGGTAATGAAACTACCCTCAGGCATTTAGAAAATAAAGTAGAATGGCACACTACAGCTAATGGTTGCCCATCTACCGTATCGTAGTGAGCAAATATACCTCCTTAAAATTTCATTAAGCCTACAAAACTAGTTTTAAAGACATTAAAATGTACCCCAGATGGAAAAATAAGCGTTTTCTGACTCTAAGAACATTAGAAAAACAAGAAAAAATTAAGGAACGAGATAAAAAACATGAGAAAATATTATGACTACACGGTGCAAATTTTGCTGTGTATATCCAACGTTTATGATGTTCCGACCTAAGTATCTGTTCAAAATTAGACTAGATTTTTAGACTGATGTATATACCTTGCTTAATTTTCAATAAGAAATCCACAAAATCGCAATATACCATGAAGAAATATTCGTTAAATAGATATTTCTAAAGTCTGTTTTTTAAAACTATATGTTGATAATGTAATGTATTTATTGAGGTAGAATAAGCTCAATAACTTTTATTATCGGCCGTCCAAGTGACTTTATAGTCACGATAAAGAACTGCATTCTATGTAGAATCGTGGTTTTTGTAAATAATTCCTGACTTACTGAATTACTGAAAGCCCCGCCCGAACCATTCTGTTCTCCATGAAATGTTTTTGGGTTATCTTAAAAGTATGGAATTTTATTCATTTTCTCATGAAAAAAATTATTCGACTATATACATTGCCTTTTCTAGGTGGTAAATAAAGTAACAGACATTACATTTTTTTTTTGTAATTTTACAAATTGTACATTAAAAAATCATATCACTCCTTCAAAAAGAACCTATCTCATATCAACAAACCTATATTTTTAATAGAGGAATGTCAATGTTCCATGTGAGTTTTAACTTCAATTTAAAACATGATACAACTCAAAATATCACTATATTAAAAAAAAATGTTGGAGATTGAATATCAGATATGGTGTTCCCTAATTAAAAAGCTTTAACCAATATACTATATAATATTCAAGACATTACATATTCATATCAATAATATCAAGATAATATCCAAACAATAACAATCAATTGTTATCGAAGGCTTAAATAAAAAATACCAATTTTTGAGTTATGTCGTTGTTCTTTTTTAAGGAGCAATATACGAATCATAATAGCAGTTATAAAATTGTTGTTAAATACTTTTAATATTTATAAAATATGATTAAATTTGTACAAATATACATTGACATTATTGTGAGAATCACATGTTAGAATACAATACTTGGTTGTTGACAAATGTAATACAAAACCGAACGAAAAATATATCCAAAGAAGGATATTCCAATTCTCTATGTAGTTTTTCTTTTTCAATCATGGATATGATTCATATTTACATTCTATCGTCTGATGTAAACCCATATATTATATATTGAATTGCTACATTTGATGTGACTATCAAAATTCGAAAGTTAGATAAATCATATTTATTCATATTTTATCCTCCTGCAGTACTCGTGGCATTGGGAATTAATCATCATAAATTAAAGATTTAATACTTATTAAATTTTAATTTTTTATTTACATTAAAGAACTATAACCCGTGTCCTAGAGGCTGAGTTACACCGAGGCTTTAATAATTTAAACATACAACATTAAATGTTTAAAAGTTTCCTTCATGAAGTCGTTTTTACCTACAAAGTTGAGAGAAGAATTACTGCAAATACATTAGAGATGTAGAAAAGGAAAATGACAATGTATGTGTGTGTGTGTGTTTGTGTGTGTTTGAAAAAACAAATATAACTGCGGATGCTATAACTGGATCAGTGTTGACTGATATTATAGACACGTGTCATCTGCATACGTGGTAAGGATAGTTTAGATTAGGATGAATTGGGATGTCAGCTGTATAAATTGTATAGAGGATTGGGCCGAGGATACAGCCTTGAGGAATACCAGCACATTGAGAAAAGCGGGATGAAAATACATTGTGATTTACTTTGAACGACAGGCTAGTGAGATAGGATTGAATAATGATAAAATATCTAGGAGATAAGAATTGGCGGAGTAAAGCAATATGGGTTTTTAAAGCAATCTAGGTGCCAGACTTAGTTAAAACCCTAATCCACGTCAAGAAATACCGCTAAACAATATGATCTACGTTCCAATGCAGAGAAAATGAAGTCCACCACACGATTACATTGCTTGATGCAGGGCTAAATCTGGAGAATAGGGCGGATGAGGGAGCCATTCGTAGCCCAATTCGTGGATTTTTGCCATGGAAACTGTACCTCTGTGCACCCTTGCGTTGTAGTCAATTGTGAGCAAACGCGGCGGTCTTGCGGAAAGCTTTCATATACCCAAGTGATCATTCAAAATTGAAACCACTGAACCATGTGAGATGCCTATGGCTTCCACAATCTCTCTCACTTTCAATCTCCGATCGGCTAAAACCATATCGTGAATTTTTTCAATCGTTTCGGGTTTAGCGACCTCAACTGGGCGCCCAGAACGTTCGGCATCTTCCGTGCTTGTACGGCCACATCGAATTCAGTAAACCACTTCTTTACCATGGAAATGGATGGTGCAGGGTCCCCATAATATTTATCAAGCTTAGTCTTGGTTTGAGCGATGTTTTTTTCCGCAAAAAATAATGTTCAATGAGCACACGAAATTTACTTTTTTCTATTTTCTTCTCACAACGCGCGGTAGTCTGCTATCAACGGCTGCCAAACACAAACTAAATGACGTAGCTTGTTCAAATTTAGACAGGAGTCAACTGCTAGTTACCTGTTGACAGAAGCAGTGTTGCCATTTCGATTAAGAGGCGGGAAATTCGAAAAGTCGCGGACTTATTGACCTGCCCTCGTAACAGGTTGTAGATGAAAAGTTTTAGAGAGATGGCCGAATAATAATAATGTAATAAACGTTTAACCAAGTGCTTCAGATTTTTTAATTTTTCTTTTTTACTTATTTCTTAATAACAGTTACTATGTTATTCTAATCTTTACATTCCACAAAAGATCTTCTTTAAAAAACATATGCAGAAAAATATCCTACATTTACTATAAAATATTAACGCTAGTACATTTTTTTAATCTTGGACTGCAAACACCCCAGTGAGTCGTCTGTAGTCCTTTCATACGACGATTCACCGATGTGAAGAACATTCAATACAATTTCTTCTACAGAATAGGGAATTGAATATAGATAGTAAGATTACTAAAACAGAAGCTTGTGTTGCGAATTATTCATTCAAATGTCCAATATAGCGATTACACGCCTAACATGAAATATCTCCTCGGGTTATGAAATTGGAAGAATTTCCACTAGCCCAACTCATAACAATGTTTATTAAATTAGATCCTGCCATTCCGTTAGTTTATATCATCCTAAAAATGAATTGGACCAGTTTATCATACACCACAAAAAGAATAAAAAATAACCGAGTACAACTCAACTATTATATAAAGGTATGAGATGAAAATAGTTGACTGGATGATCTAATGTAAAGGTGATAGTTGGGGGGTGCAGTCAGAAAGAACACTGAATAAGTAATAAACTTATAATTATGTGCCGACGTTTCGACCTACAGTGTAGGTCATCTTCAGGGCTATGAGAAAGAAACAAACAGAACAAAAATTATAAAAATGTACAGTAACAATAATATGGTGACAAGTAATGTAGAAATTTAAAATAGTGGCAGATATGAAGACGGAAGATAACGAATATTAAAAAGTGACACCAAGTGATAAAATTAAGATATAGATAGATTTAAAAAAATAATGATAATGAGGAGAAATTAAAATAGTGACAGATATAATAAAATTAAGATAAAGACAGATATAACAAAATTACTGATAATGACAAGAAAATGAAAATAATGACAGATATAATAAAGTAAGACAGATTTAATAAAATAAAGAGAATGAGCAGAAATGACAAATTATAAATAACGTATATAAAATAAAATACAGAAAATAAATGTACATTAATTTAATAAAATTAAAGAGAATGAGCAGAAATGACAAATTATAAATAACGTATATAAAATAAAATACAGAAAATGAATGTACAGAAAGGGTAGTAAAGTAAAATTAATGTAAAGGAAAATCAGAAAGGAGGAGGTAAACAAAAGAAACAAAATGAGAATATTTACATATACAAAAAACGGTTGGAACATGAAGAATAAAGAAAAACTAGTAAAATAAAGATATAAAATGAACGATAACGGACTTAAAGATGTTACATGTTACAGAAAAGTATGGAACTGTATGTACAATAACTAATGTGAGTAATAGAAATACTATTGTACAGTAACATTAGTGTACAATGACTGTTTGAAAAATAGTAGATAGGATTAATGAATTTTGAAAAATTAAAATTAGTGAAAAACTATTGTACAGTAACAATAGTGTACAATGGCTGTTTGAAAAAAGGCAAATAGGATTAATGAGTTTGAAAAATTAAAACTAGTGCTTAAAAATATGAACTCTTGATTACCAACATATGATGGATGCCAAAATGATAAGGGGGAAATAATAGTGTGAAGAATGGAGAAAGGATAAAGAGAAAAGGATATAATAAATAAAGTATAAAGAAAGGACGTACCTATTTGGAGGGAGAAGCCTGCTGACTAATACTGAAAAGACCGTTAAGGGCGGAAGGGGGAAGGGGTTAGAAGCGATCTCTAGCGGCCAAAAAGTTAACTATAGAAGGTATCTATACTGGAGTATAGGAAAAAAAGAGGGAAAGTGAATATATGGATAAAATTAATATAAATAAAATTAAAACTAAAAATTATACGAATTAACAGATTCGTATATTAATATAAATAAAATAAAATAATTAAAATTAGAACAAAAAAAAATTTATAAATGTCAATCGTGTGATAACAAAAGAACCATCAGTGACGAAGTAACAGAATTTAAGGTTTTTTGAGTAAGTTAAAAATTTGGGAGTAGGTAGAGGAAAGGTGATGTGAGTCAGTCTTAAGATTGATAGTGGAGGAATCTAAATTTATGTGGATAGTTTCAGAGTGGAAGCGTTTTTCATGGTTAGGAACCGTAGCTAGGATAGACGTATTATAAAAATCAAAAGTGTGGTTTAAAGAAAGGGCATGTTCGGAAAGTTTAGAGGAGGTATGGTTACGGGAGGAAATGTTATATTTGTGTTGGGTAATACGGTCTTTAAGGAAGTTTTTGGTTTCACCTATATAGGAAGAGTTTCAATTAGTAGTAGAGCAGGGGACACGATAAACGACATGGGAACGTAGTTTGAGGGGAATAGGATCTTTTATACGGGTATAAATATGGGAAAGTTTGTTATGAGATTTAAAGGCAATACGTAAATTGGGGATAAAGGAACGTAAGTATTTTTGAATGTTATTAGAGAGGGAGGGTGTATATGGCAAGGATCTGTATATAGGGATAGATGGTGGATGTGGCGATCGGGTGGGGGTGAGGGGGTTATAGTAGTCATGGATGAGTTTATTAACAATATAGGGAGGAAAATTGTTCTTAAAAAGGATTTCTTTGATACGGTGGGTGTTGGTTGTATGGAAGCAGGCGTCAGAGAGGGATAGGCCACAGTGAATGATATTTTTAGCGACGTTAATTTTAAGGTGATGTGGATGTTGGGAGTAATAATTAAGAAGTCTGCCAGAGTAAGTGGGTTTAGTATACCAATCTGTGGATAGGGTGTGGTCAGGATTTTTAATGATAAGGAGGTCAAGAAAAGGTAGTGACTTATTGGATTCGACTTCAACGGTGAAATGGAGGCGGGGATGGTATGAATTGAAGGAAGATAATAAATCAGTTGTTGGGATTTTTTCTGTATTTTATTTTATATACGTTATTTATAATTTGTCATTTCTGCTCATTCTCTTTATTTTATTAAATCTGTCTTACTTTATTATATCTGTCATTATTTTCATTTTCTTGTCATTATCAGTAATTTTGTTATTTCTGTCTTTATCTTAATTTTATTATATCTGTCACTATTTTAATTTCTCCTCATTATCATTATTTTTTTAAATCTATCTATATCTTAATTTTATCACTTGTGCCACTTTTTAATATTCGTTATCTTCCATCTTCATATCTGCCACTATTTTAAATGTCTACATTACTTGTCACCATATTATTGTTACTGTACATTTTTATAATTTTTGTTCTGTTTGTTTCTTTCTCATAGTCCTGAAGATGACCTACACTGTAGGTTGAAACGTCGGCACATAATTATAAGTTTATTACTTATTCAGTGTTCTTTCTGACTGGACCCCCCAACTATCACCTTTACATATTATATAAAGGGTTTACTTACTTAGTGTAATCCAAAAATAAGAGTCATGATATGGTGTTTTCATGAAAACGGTTGTACAGGGAGATGATTTGTCCCAGATCAACCTTTTCTCCGAATTAAAGGTGAATTTATAGGAGCAGGATGAGCCCATTGAGGACCTATAATTTCCAAGAAATCCAGGTTGTCAATAGATTTAATAATTTATCTGCCTTAACAGAACACTGAAATCAGCACTCCACATATTCAGTTACACCGCTGTCCTACTTTACGTCATACAAATAAATTTAATTAATTTGGGGCATATGTTTTTCTTATAGACTTTTCTGATATATTGAACAACTCTGCTTTGCCACTTTTTATTAAAAAAAAGGCTCTACTTATAATATAAAAAATATAAATTCTAGATTTGTATTAATGATAATTTATTTCGGAAATAAGTTCCTACTAAATTAATCATTCAAAATTCAATTTTTCACAGGCATAGTATTAACAATATAGAGGATGGACACTGTGGTGTCTGGAGATCCTCTTTGGTTCACTCAGCCAGTATGAATTGAGTACCCTTAATTGGGGAACAAACTTAGTGCTTGACAACCTCCGAATCCCCTCCCTGCAAAATAGTTATAAAAGACACAATTCAGTCTCTAACACTTACTGAACCCAAGACCCTTCAGTGATACATGGTTCTAATAATATTATTAAATATTAGTAAAGGTTTTCAGCTTACCAATTCAATATGTATTCCTTTCAAAACCAATTGAGTCAACTAGACTATTATTAAACTATCAATAATATTCGGTATTACTGATGACCGATGCAATTGCTCAGTACGACAGGTGCAATTATATTTATTTTACATTTATTTATACATAACAATCATATTTTATATTATGTATATTGTTGCTTTAACTAAATCCTCTTACAACTTTATTATATAAATAAGTGCACACATCTGCCAAATCATTATTCTAGGCTATTAATTAGTAAATATAAAAAAAAAACATTTGGTGATGACCGAAAGCGAAGCTCATTCACCCGAACAAAGATTTGAGTGAACCACTGGCCGATTAGCGAAAAGCTTTATCACCGCTAATAACAGCCACTACACCAGTCCCGATACAACGCCAGTTATTGCTCAATTGATTCATGCATCAAATCCCGTTGAATCGCTCGCAATCGTAGATTAATCGCTAATTGTTGATTCGCATAAGAGGAAAGCACCCGGAAACATGCACATTTATAATTGACACACAGTTTAGTTAAACGGTAATGTAATAGTAATAATAATACACAATAATTATGGAGTTCTGTTAAATCAGAATTTAGATTACAGAGAGAAAATATTACAAAATATTTTGGGACCGATTAAAGAAGGAGAACAATGTATACGATGTCATAACCAGAAACTCCACACCCACATAGACTACATTAGGTAAAATAAGAAAACGCAGAATTCAGTTTTATGGACTACCAATCTACCAAGAATGGAATCAGGACATATTACAAAAAGGATTGTTCGTGTATCTTAAAAAGCTGATAATGCTCAAAAAGTGGATTAAGGAGATTGAAGAACTTAAGGTCTCTCCGGATGGGAATGAAGAACATTCTTCTCTTAGGAGGGAACTTCAGAACACTCCGGATTTTCAAGAAAGAACAAAAAGAAGAACATGAGAAATTAGGGCGCAGTATAGAAAGGAAATACTAGGGAAAAGAGTAGTTTTGGATAAAAAAAACAGTTTTGGAAGGATATAATAGTAGAAACAAACGTAGACTATAGTGGCTCGATCATAAAAAAAAATATTATTAAGATCAGGCAAGAAAAATAAACCGGATTTTTATACGAGATATATATGTAAATCAAAAATTTTAAATTGTTTAAACGGAAGTTTTAAAATTTTTATGTTTAACATCAATTAAATAATAACATAACCACTGGTAGATTTACATCTTTTTTTTAAATTAAATTTGTAAACATTAGATTAAGCTCTCGTGAACCAAAAAAACGACAGTGTACAAGATGATGACTTATTCCAGTAGATTGGACTGTTGAGGTATTATATCTAAAGCTATTAATATTTTTGAAACATTTTTGTGCATACTATTTTGAAATTTTGATAAAGTTTTAAAAATTTGCAATAATGTTTTTTGGCATACTGATAACAAATTTCAAATTTTAACTAAAACTATTCGGATAATGTTGAATAACAATGCAATAACCCTAACAAATAAGTATTATTTCAACGAAATTAATATACAATAAAGTTTAAATAATTCTATTGTACATTAATTATTACTATAAATAATAATATACATTTTATAAATATAATTATTACATGTTCTACTAAAAAAAATGTTTTGAATGGGTTATTGTTTACGAAGATCCACCAGGAGTCTTCTTGGATAACGTATTCATGGACCATAAATTATTATTATTATCTCATGAAATGTTTTGAAAAATTATCATTAATTTATTTTTAGGTTTTTGACACGATTTATGCCATATTGCTTTTTCAAAACTCAATAAGCTATCACATAATATTACTCAATTTATAATGTAAAGGAGATAGTTGGGGGGTGCAGTCAATAAGTACACAGAATAAGTGATGAACTTATATTATGTGCCGACGTTTCGACCTACAGTGTAGGTCATCTTCAGGGCTAACAGAGAAACAAACAGAACAAAAAAATATAAAAAATGTACAGTAACAATAATATGGTGACAAGTAATATAGAAAAATAAAATAGTGGCAGATATGAAGATAGAAAAAGAGCCAGATTATAATAAAATAAAGATATAGACAGATTTAAAAAATTAACGATAATGAAAAAATTAAAATAGTGAAAGTAATGAATTAAAAAAGTGACAGATATAATAAAATTAAGATAAAGCCAAATATAACAAAATTATTGAAATAGTGACAGATGTAATTATTGAAATAGTGACAGATAATGTGTCAGATAATGTGATAATGTGTGTGTGTAATAAATAGTGAAAATAATGAATTAAAATAGTGACAGATATAATAAAATTAAGATAAAGCCAAATATAACAAAATTATTAAAATAGTGACAGATATAATTATAGAAATAGTGACAGATATAATGAAATTAAGATAAAGACAGATATGACAAATTATTGATAATGAGAAGCAAATGAAAATAATGACAGATATAATAAAGTAAGACAGATTTAATAAAATAAAGAAAATGAGCAGAGATGATAAATTATAAATAACGCATATAAAATAAAAAATAGAAAATAAATGTACAGAAAGGATAGTACAGTACAAAATACTAATAAAAAGGAAAATCAAAAGGAGGAGTTAAACAAAAGAAACCAAAATGAGGATATTTACATGTACATAAAGGTTGGAATATGAAGAATAAAGAAAAACTAGTAAAATAAAGGTATAAAATGTATGAAAAAGGGACTTGGTGATGTTACATGTTACAGAAAAGTATGGAACTATATGTACAATAACAGATGTGAATAATAGAAATACTATTGTACAGTAACTACAGTGTACAATGACAGTTTTGAAAAAAAGTGGATAGGATTAATGAATTTGAAAAGTTAAAATAAGTGAAAACTCTTGTACAATAACGATAGTGTACAATGTCTGTTTGAAAAAAAGTAGATAGGATAAATGAATTTAAAAGATTAAAATTGGTGTTTATAAATATGAACTCTTGATTACCAACAAATGATGGATGCCAAAATGATACGGGGGAAATAATAGGAAAAGTGAAAATTGGAGAAAGGATAAGGAGAAAAGTTTAAAATAAATAAAATAAAAGAAGAGACATACCGATTATGGATAGCATGGCCGTTGGATTTAACGGCTAGCAGGTACTGAGTACACGACCGATAAGAAAGGGGGAAGGGATAGGAGCGATCTCTAGTGGCCAAAAAGGTAACTATAGAAGGTAACCATACTGGAGTATAGGAAAAAATGGGGAAGTGAATAAATGGATAAAATTAATATAAATAAAATAAATAAAATGAAACAATGAAAGAAATGTCAATAGAGTGATAACAAAAGAAACATCAATGACGAAGTAACGGAATTTAAGGTCTTTTGAGTAAATTAAAGATTTGGGAGTAGGTAGAGGAAAGGTGATGTGAGTCAGACTTAAGATTGATAGAGGAGGAATCTAAATTTATGTGGAAAGTTTCAGAGAGGATGCGTTTGTCATGGTTAGGAGCTGTAGCTAGGATAGACGTTTTTTCAAAATCAAAGGTGTGGTTTAAAGAAAGGGCATGCTCGGAAAGTTTAGAGGAGGTATGATTATGGGAGGAAATGGCATATTTATGTTGAGTAAATACGGTCTTTAAGGAAGTTTTTGTTTTTGTTCATATTTTTAAACACCAATTTTAATCTTTCAAATTCATTTATCCTATCTACTTTTTTTCAAACAGACATTGTACACTATCGTTATTGTACAAGAGTTTTCACTTATTTTAACTTTTCAAATTCATTAATCCTATCCACTTTTTTTCAAAACTGTCATTGTACACTGTAGTTACTGTACAATAGTATTTCTATTATTCACATCTGTTATTGTACATATAGTTCCATACTTTTCTGTAACATGTAACATCACCAAGTCCCTTTTTCATACATTTTATACCTTTATTTTACTAGTTTTTCTTTATTCTTCATATTCCAACCTTTATGTACATGTAAATATCCTCATTTTGGTTTCTTTTGTTTAACTCCTCCTTTTGATTTTCCTTTTTATTAGTATTTTGTACTGTACTATCCTTTCTGTACATTTATTTTCTATTTTTTATTTTATATGCGTTATTTATAATTTATCATCTCTGCTCATTTTCTTTATTTTATTAAATCTGTCTTACTTTATTATATCTGTCATTATTTTCATTTGCTTCTCATTATCAATAATTTGTCATATCTGTCTTTATCTTAATTTCATTATATCTGTCACTATTTCTATAATTATATCTGTCACTATTTCAATAATTTTGTTATATTTGGCTTTATCTTAATTTTATTATATCTGTCACTATTTTAATTCATTATTTTCACTATTTATTACACACACACATTATCACATTATCTGACACATTATCTGTCACTATTTCAATAATTACATCTGTCACTATTTCAATAATTTTTTTATATTTGGCTTTATCTTAATTTTATTATATCTGTCACTTTTTTAATTCATTACTTTCACTATTTTAATTTTTTCATTATCGTTAATTTTTTAAATCTGTCTATATCTTTATTTTATTATAATCTGGCTCTTTTTCTATCTTCATATCTGCCACTATTTTATTTTTCTATATTACTTGTCACCATATTATTGTTACTGTACATTTTTTATATTTTTTTGTTCTGTTTGTTTCTCTGTTAGCCCTGAAGATGACCTACACTGTAGGTCGAAACGTCGGCACATAATATAAGTTCATCACTTATTATGTGTACTTATTGACTGCACCCCCCAACTATCTCCTTTACATTAGATCATCCAGTCAACTATTTTCATCTCATACTCAATTTATAGTTTAGTCTATTCGTGTTAGGGAGATGTAACACGACATTTCATGAAATGTGACCGTATAAATTAAACTTTAATCCAGGTAACATATGAGAATATTAATTGAATCTATACACATAGGTGGTCTATGTAAACGTATATAAAGTAGAAATGAAACAACTGTGAGACATAATTCATGTCAAATATTCATATATTTTCAGTGAGAAAGCGAGCATCTACATGGTTTCATAGTCTGCACACGAGAGTAATGTTTACACTTCTTAGTCATTCAGCCTTCACCAGCAGCTGAATATAAAATATCACCGCTACTATTTGCAGAATATAAATTTCATTATCATGAAAAATATTTAGCAAACGTCTACCTTAAAATTCCTGAAAAGAATTTTATTGTTAATTTTATGAATTCAAAATCATCCATCCCATCCTCTAAATTGTACCCCCTTTTTGGGGTACCACCTTTATAGAGGCTGGGTGAGCCCCTGGCGAGTCCTTAATCCCATAGGATTCATCTCCAGCCGATAACAGATTAAATAAAAGTAAAAAAAAAGTGGTCTACCACTGAGCCACTCTGCTCTCAACATTATTTATATACATTAAATTAAAAAAAAAGAATACATTATTACAGGCATTATTTTTTTTCCGGGATATTGTTTAGGGCCATCCGCTTTTAGTGTTCGTAGTTCTGGTCAAATATGGCCCATTGAATGTTTAGGAGAATTTTCAAAAAATATTATAAATTTTTTAAGGCTATTTTATACCATTTATACCCAATAAAAAAGATCAGCAGTTAACCTGAATATTCCACCTTGTGACTGGAACAAGTATTGGTTAAAGCACTTTTTCCGGACACACAGGATCAGTAATGTTTGCATTCTTATTTAGGTTCTTAGTCCTTCAGCCCCCACCAGCAGCTGAATATAAAATATTACCGCTTTTATTTGCAGAGTATAAATTCATTATCATGAATATTTAGCAAACGTCTGCCTCAAAATTTGGTGAATTCAAAATTGCCAGTCCTCCGTCCAAAATTAAGGTTTTACGATGAAATATCTTGGAATCGTTACAACTTGGCCGCCACGAACATGCATAGATTAGAAAACATCTTCGCTAGAATAACTACTTAGAAAATTTCATTATTGCAGTGTTGTAATATTATCAAATTAGCTCACAAATGAAGCCTTTTCTGAATTGAGAAAAGCACTTAGAGAGGGTCAAACCGTAACCTACTTTGGAACTTACATGCTAAAGTTTTGAATTCATATAACTCCCTCCTATCCTCTAGACGGATTTGAAACTTTGGAGCCTCGGCAGAGAAGTGGAACAGTGGCAGCACCACAATTCAGCCTGTTTCTGCTCATAACCCGGGCACACATTGAATAGAATAAAAGGAGGATTGTTTCATTGTTCGCATTTTGGTGAATATGCCTACTTTATTATTCTCTAGAAAAATAACAAACAATTTATATACAAATGTACCACAAATGGGCCGTAAGAATAATGGCTAAATTCATTTTCGAAGTGAAAACTTCTTTCCGCGTTTAACGGTTTTTGGTAGGGGTAAACTTGTTGGCTCGCATCAGCAATAGGCGCGAGATAGGCGAGTATATATGAATTATACGATTTCTTATGATCAACTTTAGTTTAAAGGTTAGAGTTCCTTAAATATAAGAATAATGACATTTATCTTAATAGTTGTTCAATTAATACTAATAATAACTTACAACATCAATAATTAGTTGAAGTGTTCATTTCCTTCGAATAAAATTTTTTATTAGTCTTCTTTTATGAAATGATTGAAAGTAAATGGATCTAGATATTGTTGAATTTAACGATGATATAAATCATAATGCTATTAATGAAAACAAAATATTTCAAATACAAATGAAAGGTATAAGTGAGATTACTATATACTAATTATCATTTCAATTAAATTACTGATATTTTGTTTTGAGTTTGTGTAGCCTATCATAAAACAATTTATAAATGTATTTTGGAGTGCTGATTATGAATTATAAACCTTATCTCTAAATATTCAGTTGTTTTTTAATATATATTTGTTGTTCTCATCTGTGTACAAGATGCGCTTAGCAAACAATTTATAGGCACAATTCGAGCAAGGAGGCCAAATATGGCTCAGGGCATTTGTCACTTCAAGCCGATCTTAATCGAATATTTAATAAAATTAGATTTAATTCAAGAATTTTGTTGCTAATTTTTTTAATTATTATTGGTATTATTCCAAAAAACTCCATTTTCTCAGCGGGGAATAATAGTCAAGTTTTAATACGTTCCAAAATTTTCAAATTCCAAAAACTTCGTGCAGACACGGCATAGCGGCATAGCGGGTTTCACCCAACGTCATGTCACTTTGACTTAGTTTATAACCTTGCACCGGCTGGCTGTCCACAGCTCCATAACCAGTTTCCATTGAGGCTGATTCTCCAGACTCACTAAGTACACTCATGTTCAAGGATAGTGACAAATCGGTCTAGATCCAATGGATGTTAGGAGACTGCAGGAGCACCAGAAACAATATACTATTTCTCGAAACTGACCGTCCACGAATCCAAGCTTAAGAAAACTAGACAGGTCTCCTCCTAGAGAGTTGCTTCCAGTAAACTGACAGGCCTCACATCCCCAAAGGTTGAGGTATTGATTGAGGAGATCCTAGACCTGGATTCGAACACACGACCTACTTTGGCAAGCGCGTTTTATGAACTTTAATAGGACCACCGTTTTCTTCTGATCTCCTCTTGAATCTTCCCGGAACAGTCTTCTTCAAGATTGATACCGATCCCTATAACGTTTCCCACTCGTACCTATCAGGTGTCGTAATGATTATCGGTCTTGTTGCTTCTCAACTCAACGACTCATTTAAACCTTTTAAAATTCTCTGTAAGTAGTATGAAAATATTCATCCTTAATTAGGATAATTATACATAAACCGCGATTTGCCTTTTGGTAAATACACCTTATCATGCACTTGCAATGCTATATGGAAATCCTTAACGACAAGCGACTATCGGAGCCCTCTCGCAGCTGGTTGAGGTTTGCTCGAGCACTCTCCAAACAAGAGGGTGGAACAGCACTTGTTAAGTCCCCCACCAATTATCGTTCTTGTTCGGTGAAGGGTCCTGGAGACGATCTGGATACCTGCTTCACCTGGCTATAACGTCCAAAAGATTCTATTTATACATTGTTTATTTGATGAGAGTGGCTGAGGTAGGTGAGTATTTCTGAAATTCAATGTTCAACATAATTCGATAAAATTGATGCCGTCATTACATTTGAGAAGTAATATAAATAATATTGTAATGTTTTCCTGATGATTTAATATGGACGAATATTAATAAATAATGACTTTAAAAATTTGAGTTCAAAAATCCCGGAAAAAAATGTGCAAAAATCATGATTGATATCTAGATACTTATCACCCATTTTATTCCAATTTTCAGTTTAACGTCAGATTTGTACCAGAAGATCAAAATTCTGAGTTTCCAGATATGGCGGTAATAATATTCTTTTGGCTCTATGGAAATGTAATTTGTGAGCTTAAATGAATAAATTATGTCGAGTGTATAATAAAGATTTATTCTAGATCTGAAACAGCATGCAAGTCAATTTTTCAAGAAATTTTTATCCAGTAATCAAATTAAATTTTAACGTAATAAAAGAATTAGGAGTCCTAAGGAGGAGTAATTATATTTGATTGCATTTTGTTGAAATCAAAATGAATTAATTTTCATTAATCTGGTTCTCATTACCTCACTATTCTCTAAGAAAATTTTAAATTGTGTAATATTCATTCGTTTTGAGAAATTGAAAATAACTTAATAGATAAAAAAATAAAACGTTACGTATAAGTAGTATATTTACGTGTATTAACACTTGAATGTAATGTTAGAAGGATATAATTCTATGCATTCTCTTTATTATTATGATTACGTATATAACATTTTAATAATATACGGTAGTATGTTGCAATATATCATATTATATTCATTACAGAGAAATGAGGTTTATATTTAGATACTACGTCGTAGTGAATTCTATAAATTATAAGTTTTATAATATTTTTTATTTGATTTTCTTTAACGTCGCTTTGATTGCTGGGACCATCTGTCTTCTTAAATTTCTTTAACTGGCTTCGTGTATTTTAAATACATCAGAGTCTTCTGTACTTTATTATTTCCTTTAATTAGACACGCTTCAATATTCAAATTTACTCTTTATGTTTGATACTTTTTACATTCAATGCTTGACTGTATGTTTTGTAATATGTATACAGTGGAATTGGAGAGATGTGAAAAATGGCAAACATGACATTTTAAGATAATTGTTCTACATATTATTATATGTAATTCACAACAAGCAAATTATAGTATATGAAGTTATTAGTATGGCCTTGGTCTATATTTGTCGAGTTCGGTTTATTTTGGAATATATTGAGTCATTAGAGGATATAAAACAAGTATAGACTATCTCGCAGATGGAATCATTAGGCCAATTATAATTGCTCTATTACCGTCTAAGAACATTATACCGATTTCAATATTGGATCTGAATTATTCATCAAAATATAAAAAGGGAAATGATGTAACCGAGTAGTAATTAAAATCATCCCTGAAGACCTTCAGGCCGTCAACGAAGAGCCATTAAAATATTGATGGACTTTAAGAAATACGAGACCCTCGGAATAATGAATAAGTCTATTCTTGATATCGGGAGAGGTATCGTTTATGTATTATCTTCAGTTGTAAGGAAAAAAAAAGATATATATATATATATATATATATATATATATATATATATATATATATATATATATATATATATTGCAACTATTACGTAAGCCTAAGTACACCGAAGTTAATTTATGTATTACAAGTATCGCTTTAATTACTAGTTATTTGAGTTGGAGTAGGATGAACTGTTACAATTGACCCGGTAATTGTTAGGAAGGAAAGGCCTAATATATAATTAGCTAGTACTCATTAGTATTTCACATCAACCCATAATGATTTATTAGGAGACATCTCTAAGCCCGTGTTGAATCAATAATCCGTAGAGTTGTGTTAAGTGCCGGTCCCGTGTTGCTTTTGTCCTCTTAAATACATGATGGAGTCGTCAATGTACGTTCAGGCAGGTTGAGGCATTTCTTTATTGACCTTACAGTTGTTACCACATGGGGTAAATTCTGTCCTTTTATCAAGAAAAAAATATTAACCACAATGAAATCATGTTGTGGGCAAGAATGAATATAAAAACAATGTATTGTTATCTTTAGAAATACGTTTCATACTCTTCTAAATAATACATTTGCGCCATAAATAACTACTTGTTTTTTTTTTATCCGTATTTTATATGTACTTGTTTACCCTTTGAAAAAAGTTGTTCTCAATTAAATATCACAAAGACTCGGTAGTATCTACAATCTCCCTCCTGGCGCTGCCCCAACCATTTTAAAGTTGGTAACCTTAATTGGGTTTGACCGTGATTTCAGACATATTATCTCCCGACACAGTCGTAGTGCTAGGACAGTCTCGATCACGTTCTGAACCCAGGACCCTTCATGGGTTATAGTGCTATTAGTTCTTTTTTCCTTAAACTTAGGATTTCCTCAAACACATACGTTGCTAAGATAAATGTTGGTATTTATATTATTAAGTTGTTATCTAAGTTGCTATAAAATTATTTATTATTATTATTAAATTAATATAATAAAATAAAATAAAAACCTTTAACAATACAACCCATAAGGGTCTTCGGTCCAGTACAGAATTAAGATTGTACGGTTTCTAAGCCAACTTTAGTGGCAGGGAGGTCTTTTGGCTAGATCAGGTTCAACCGCAAGATTTTTCCTAATTTAGAGTATCCACTTGATAGAGAGAGACTGGGTGAACTCCGAGATGCTCTGCAGGTTCAACAAGATCGGCCAACTACTTAGATCGATCAGTTGCAGAATGAATATTTTATCTGTCATGGACGGCTTCGAAACCGAGGCCTGCAAGATCTAGAGGTATTTTAAAATTAAAATAGATTCATCCATAACCGTAATGTTCCATTTGTTGCTAATTTGGCCCGAACCCGATATCAATTATTTCATTAGAGATATATTCCCACCCAAACTCTATTCCCCATAATACTCAACCATAATAAGCTTCAACCACTACTTTCAAAATTATTTTTGAACAGCTTGCCGATTCAGGCTACTTCAACGCTTACTAGACAAATCTTCTAAGCTCCTAATAATTTCAAATGATTCATATATATGGCTATTACAAGACTCATTTAGACTTACGGAGTAAAGCTTTGGAGCTCCACTAAGCCATTGAAAACCTCTTGTATCTATTCCTTACCATCGAAAATCGCTTATTATCAATACTCCTTACTTTTATAAGAATAAATTTATAAATAATGGCTTAGAAAATTTTTAAAAAAATATTATTTAAAAATTTACATCAAAACTTACAGTAGTTCCTCTCCTTGCCTTTTCCTTATTACTATTAATAATATTCACTTGTAGTTTTGCAAAAGAGATGTTCACATATAATTTGTTTATATATATATATATATATATATATATATATATATATATATATATATATATATATATATATATATATATATATATGGGTTTCTACTTATCTTGACTGTTTTAGGAAAAAGAAGTATTACATTAAAAGAAATTTAAGAACAGACTGGAACTCGAAAATTAGAATTTATATATATTGTAAAGATTCATGGCTGATTCATGAATTGATATCCATTCCCTATCAATTTGGCATTATTATGAGACCAACATAGTCTCGAAATGACGCCAAAAAGAAGTTGAAAGAATTGACTGAATCTTGAGAACCATAAGTTTAAATTATTTATAACAGTCAAGAAAATTAGAAATAGATATAACAGGTATATCAAATTAAACTATGGTATATATTGTGTGTTAACAATATATAATGTTCCAGATTATCCGATATTTTCCACATTCAACAAGGTTATCGAATTTGATTTAGCTAAACTTTGAAAGCATGTTTTATTTATGAAGCCGGGAGAAGTGTAAACAGATTCCCGATCCGTCGGTTATATACACTTCCCTTTCCGAAAAGATTTAGCTCCCGATGGTGGATTCAATGATGCCGGGGATCGTGCGAGAATTTATATGCAAGGAAAACACCAGCTCCCGCCCCACTGGAATAATTATGCATGAGGTGTTTATTATCCAAGCACAACAAAACCGTTTAATTAGCATTCATGCATTCGGAGATAAGGGGGCACGTGTATTTACACTAGTTGTGGCGGAATCCGGTGCCGACGCATTCATAAGATCCCAGGCTCAGGTCGGGCTAAATTATAGGCCCTTGGGGTTTCCCTGAGAACGCCTGTCGAAGGCCGCATTGTTAGCCAACTATCTCCGCTATCGGTGGCCGGGGGTTGGCATTCCCCTGCCCGGCTAATCGCCACTACCTCCGGATTCTTAATTAGAAAATGGGACCTCAGGGTGTGCGTATTCTTGAATAAAGTTGTTATTAAGTTGCAGTTAACTAAATAAGAAGACTTAAATAATAAATAATAATAATTTTACTCGGTAATATTTTTTAGGCGTATTCATTTGACGTCACTATAACACTTCGTATGGCTAATCTGAGTATAAAGTGGGAACGTCGAGTTTTTTTGCCTATCCTGGTAAAATTAGGAATAGAATAGGATCAGCATCTATAAAGTGACCACTCGTGACTGGAGAATAGCCCACGCCTTTGAGCGTCATCTCGCCCAAAAAACTTTCGAAGTTCCAAGTGGAAATAAACGGAATTAGAGAGATAATTTAGATTTGTAGAAATAAAGGTAAATTATGATTTATATTGTATCAGAAATTGGGTGACACTTGTAATCCAAATCCTTACTATGTTGTCAATAAGTTAGAAAGATAATTTGAGAAAAAGGATAATTTTTTAATGAATTAATTTAATTTAGAGAATAAAATCGAAAATATAAATAAGTTACAATGTTGTAACTAAATATAGATGTACATAAAACTTAATGGAGGTGATGATAACAGCAATCAAACTAATTGTTTAAATAAAGATTAGCCGTGGTGGAAGCATTACTGGGTTTCTACCGATTACACAGGCCAACGATGAAAAAACTTTTTTAATGAAAATACCTTATTCTTATGTTGTTTAGGTTGCTGAATCCAAATATGATGCTTAAAAAGTTGTATCACCCACCATTTATTCACATTTTATAGTTAAATTCATGAAATAAAGAAATATTTTTAGAATTTAACAGCTTTTTCATAGTTAAGATAACATGAAAAAATAGGTCTAATGAACAAAGATGATCTTGGCAGCACTGCTGAAACACATGCTAAACAGCTGATGTTTTGTTTATTTTCAACATAACCTCACTTTTACGTTTCCTGTACATGTGCTCAGTGCAATGTCTCATCGCGGCTGTAAAAACTCTGCTGACAGTTTTTGTTATATTTGTGGTGAGTTTGTTATTAAAAAGCACCAAAGAAACATTACAGACTTTGTGAAAAAGGTTTATCTAGCATACTTTGGAACCAAACTTGGAGACCAGGATAAACCTTGGGCACCGCATAAGGTATGTTATGTATGTGTTGAAGACCTCAGGAAATGGTCAAAAAAAGAGAAAAAACACTTTAAATTTGCTGTTCCCATGATATGGAGGGAACCAAAAAATCATTCCGATGACTGTTACTTTTGCAGTGTAGATATTACTGGTCATAACTCTAAGAACAAGAAGGTAATAAGCTACCCTAACCTTCCGTCCGCCATCCGACCAGTAGGGCACGGTGTAGATTTGCCAATCCCGGAACCACCAGAGGACTTAAATTCTATTGAAACAGAAGTATTTTCTGATGTACAGTCGGAGTTAGATGAACACGATGAAGAATTCCAATGTGTTACAGAAAATGTAGAGCCTAAATTGTTCACTCAGGTCGAGCTTAATGACTTAGTTAGGGATCTGGGCTTAACAAAAGAAAAAGCTGAACTGCTTGGCTCTAGGCTAAAAGAAAAGAACTTGCTGGCGGCTGGAACCAGCATTCATGTGTATAGGAAGAGAGAACAACAATTTTCGAAGTATTTTGAACAAGAGGGTGATTTGGTGTACTGCTCAGACATTCATGGTTTAATGAATGAGTTTGGAATTGAATACAAAACAGAAGATTGGAGGTTGTTTATTGATTCATCCAAAAATAGTTTGAAGGCAGTTTTAGCACACAACGGTAACATGTATGCCTCTGTACCTGTCGGTCATTCTGTACATATGAAAGAGAGTTACGAAAATCTAGAAATAGTGTTAAATAAAATAGGTTATTCTGCACACGGTTGGATGATATGTGGTGATTTGAAAGTTACGTGCATGCTCCTTGGTCAGCAAGGGGGTTTTACCAAATTTCCATGTTTCTTGTGTGAATGGGACAGTAGAGCTCGGAATCAACATTGGTGCAGAAAGAACTGGCCTGCTAGGGAGTCTTTAAAGCCTGGCGAGAAGAACATTTTACGCAAAAACCTTGTAGATCCAAAAAACGTGCTCCTACCACCACTACATATTAAGTTAGGTCTCATGAAACAGTTTGTAAAGGCTTTGCCTAAAGATGGGCTTTGTTTCAAATATCTCTGTCAGAAGTTTCCACACCTTTCAGAAGCTAAACTGAAAGAAGGCGTCTTTACCGGGCCTGATATTAGAAAAATGATGTTTGACGTTAACTTTGAATCCACAATGACCTCAAATGAAAAGGAAGCATGGGTTTCATTCAAGCAAGTTGTCACCAAGTTTTTGGGAAATGAAAAAGACCCAGAATATAAGGCTATTGTTGCTAACATGTTAAAAAAATTTGAACAGTTAGGATGTTTGATGAGCCTGAAAGTTCACTTTTTGAGCAGCCACCTCGATTACTTCCCGGAAAATTTAGGAGATGTTAGTGAGGAGCAAGGTGAGCGTTTTCACCAGGACGTTAAAGTGATGGAAAAACGTTACCAGGGCCGCTGGAATACCAACATGATGGGGGATTACTGTTGGTCACTTCACCGGGAAGTTCAGCAAGCTATTCATCGCAGGAAAAGCTACACAAGTAGCTTCAAGGAAAAAAGGGAAAGAAAATATAAACCAATTCCAGTTGACAAGTGAACCTTGTATCATCACATAAAATTACTATTCCAAGTATTTTACTGTAAATACAAACCATTTTTACGATTCTACAGTGTTTCATTGATTTCCCTATATACTGTAAATGGGTATTAGACTATATAATAAAATACATTTTGCTTGGAAACTAAGGGTGATACATAAAAACTACGAGCAGATTTGGATTCAGCACATAAAAATCTATCAAGATCAGCTATTAAAATTAAAAAAGTTTTCAAAAAGGTTTTTTTTGTTGGCCTGTGTTATCTACAAGAAAGCCCAACTTGTCCGCCTGTCTAACTGATAGCGATAATTTATTTACTACCACTTATTCCTCTTAAGATTTTATTACTTAATTTTTTTTACCCATTACTTAATAAAAGGACAGTAGTTGTGTTTCTATAAGTATTTTTTATTTATTATTAGTATTTATTATTATCATTATTATAATTCATATCCATTCCAACATAATTTTATCTTTATCTATGTAAGTCATATGCATAGATTAATATTCTTTAAAAACTGATGATTTAGATGAATCATAATTTATTTTTAAACCATTTAGAAGAATAAGTGGTTATATGAAGGGTTTAAACGCAAAACTCATATTCTCCACTTTTAATAACTTTCGGTAAAACGATAAAAACCGATTGTGTTATAAATATATGGGATAAATCAATCAGAATTTTTAGGAGAAGAACCAACAACAAACTCTTCTCTTACGAATTTCTTACCCATATATCTATAACAGAATTGTTTTTTATCGTTTTACCGAAAGTTATAAAAAGTGGAGAAAGTGAGTTTTTCATCTACATCCCTCAAAACTAATTATATTATATTCAAGATAAAATAATCTTAGTTAAATAAACATACAAAACTCCAAAGTAAATAACCTGTGTTAATGAAAATCGGATAGGCCATAATCCCAACAAGAAGGGTTGGCAGTAATTATTCATTGCTGAATAAATTTGAATATCGGGCGTGGCGTTGACAGCCTAAGTAAGGAGAAGGGGTTGAGGCGAAGAAGTTAAACGTTGCAGGTGGGATATTGGTCTTGATTGAAAGGGGAGAGCTGCCGGGATCCTGATATGAGGACTATCTCGACAGTAACTGCCATGATAATAAGTATTTACGGTTATGATCCAGGCAGCAGTGGCGGCTATTGGCGGTTTGGCGGGGCGGGAAATGAGCCCTCGGGCGAGAATTTACTCGGGAAATAAACGGGACGGGCCTTGCTTCCGTTTGCTCACCGCCTCCAGTAATTAAATTTGTTTTAAATTTCTTCTCTATATCCCTCGCTCTCTAGGCGTAGGGGGCTGCCAAGTTAATAGATTATACCCTAAGAGGACCTCCTCGCTGACAATACTCAATACTCCAACTTTTCAATTTTCCCCTTTGAACTCTTTTATTTTATTATGACCATAGTTTTTTTCTTTTTTCTTTTTTGCCACTACAATTCATAGAGGGTCATAAGGAGGCGGGTTATATTGGAATAGGTTTTTAATTACTTTATTGTTTTAAATAATTTAATTGGCACTAAAAGCCAAATATCAAGTATCTTAGTAACGTTCAATTTTCATAAAACGAAATTTTGTATGCATGTAAATTTTGAGGAATAAAGAGAATATACCACTACAAACCATGGAGAGTCATGGGTTCAAACATGGTAGAGAATGTACTGTTTCTTGGACAACGTTTATGCAGAAATGTGATTTGTTCTAGATCACGCTCCACCGCCAGATTTTTCGCCTTACTTTATTAAGGCTGGGTGACCCCCAGGAGGGTCCTATATATTATTACATCCATCTCCAACTGCTAAAATATTATATAAAAGCCTGCTCGGGAGCGTGATTTCAATAAAGTACCTTCGACACGGCTGAGCCACTCCGCAGCTGATCTATTTATTTATTTTATAGAGTTTTTTATTTATTTATTTAAGGCCATTTTGATGCCGATATGGCTATTAGTATGATGCGACCGTAGGAGTTCTAAATTTTGCCTCTTACTTTATTCATGCCATTAGGTATTATTCATGGCATATGCTTGTTGCATTGATATAATACATTTGCAAATAAATTATTTTTTTTTAAATTAAATATGCAGCAACTACCACTTGCTAGTTTTTCTACTTGCCTTTATCCCTGTCATTATGTATCATTCGTTATATTTACCTCTTGAATTGTTATAATTAAGCTTTAAATTTCATTTAATACATTTTCATAAAATATATAGGAAAAATGCATTGAGATAACATTTTCATTACATAATCTAACACATAAGCCTAGAAAACTAAATCATTAAGGAAGAATTGTGTGTAAACACATATTAACACCCACCCCCAGCTAACATCTTTGATTGTAATTCCGTAAAGTCCTTATATCAAACTTCACACATTTTAGCAATAAATATTCTCAAACGATATTTATTGGATAAATGGCAATATTGTAAATTTATTTTAATTGAGTGATGTAGTGCTAAACATTTCATCATCAATTCTTTTTATATATCATCATCAAAATCAATTTATATAGTATATTACCATCCTACTAGTGTCAATTTCATACTTTCATTAGAATGTGATATAATTAAAATTAATTAATTAATTAAAAGCATTTTTTTCACTTTTAGGACATCGTTATGAAAACAATATAGTCTCGGAACGCTGGAAAAATATAGTTTCACTGAATCCAAAGAACTGAAAGTATATCTTATACCTATATATAGTTTTATGAATTAATATATTTATTTTATTATTGACGTTAAAGGAGGAACGTTGCGACCTAGTGTGACCTTTTAGGATTCCAAATCGATAAACATTAGGTAACACTAGTTGACAACATCTATGATTACGTATTTGACGTTATGTTTGCTGGAATATTTTGTTAATCTCTGGAAAATGAACCTGCACATACTACATTAGCGACCCAAAAATATGTGAAGACGGATTAATGTAAATACTTCTTGAAGTATAGTTAAACCAAATGATAATCCACTACTAACAATCATCTACTCACAAACCATAGCTCTCCTACTGTATTAGGATCATTTATCTGTGTATGAAGTAGAACATAAATTATCGACTTCTTTTCAATACATCAGATCGACCAGAAGAACTATAAATCACACGACCAATTTCAGTATATTTAGAATACTACTGAAAAAGATTAATTGTGTAATAAAACAACAACCATTACTCTGCATTATATAAAGTTGATGTAATCAATATATATTAAGTAATGCAGCACTTACTAAAATTGAATTTTCCCATTTGGAAAATTGTTGAATGCTCACGAACACCGTTCATTATTGGTTCTTTATAGTTTATTTTTTTCAGATGTAGTCAACATTTTTCCAAATGCGGTTCTACTGCATATGTTAGTCTTACGCATATCGTAAACTTCAGCTATTTAGGAGTTGGTATTTATTTTAATGAGGAAGGACAATGTGGTCTATATAAACAAATAATTTTATCCAATTTTCTAGGAAAAAAGGCATCAGTAATAGTTCAATTTATTTTCTCTAAACGATATTTAATGATAATAGCACATAATCAAAGAAACATTTTATATCTCCAAATTACTGACATGTTTACCTAAGTGTAACTCAGTGAATATAGGAAGGGTATTGTAAAGGGTAAGTATGAAATTGTCTCAAGTATAAATTTTTTTATTAAACACTTTATTCAGACATTACAATCTGCCACTTGTGGGCAATAAGTAATGGTGCTATGTAGCTACAACCATTCCATAACAAAACAAAAAGTGGTATAAACAAAAAAAATAAGTGAATGTAATAAAATATACACATACGCAAACATATAGACATGCGGTAATAAAAGAAAATTAATGCAAAAATGATAATAAAATAAATTCTAGATAAGAAATTATAAAAATAAAAATAAATAAAATAATGTACACATTCAAACCCTATTTACAATTTTCCTTGTCCCCCGAACTAAGCTTCTTCCCCAGGAATGAGGGCAAAGCAGGAGTTCGGGAGGCCCGTGCTCCCTTTTCCAGCCGCTTCACTGGAATAAACTCCAATGGAAGCTGGTTAAGGGCGCTTCACACACACAGGTCGTGAGTGGAGAATCTGGCCAGTGCCAGTACTCCAAATAGCATTATTATAACAATTCTCGGGGCCATTGCCGGTTTAGTCGGCGGGTTGTATGGATGTGTGGAACTGGATAATGACTGACTCAAGTATAAATATATCAAATAAAGGGGCTGGATGATTCGATGTTAGGCTTTCGCAGTTTCCTTTTATTAATTCCTTAAATAGTGATAATATAATAGAATAGAATATATCCATACAAAAACTATTTGTATGGATATATTCTATATAAAAAGTGATATATTCTATTCTGGATATACAAACAACTGTTTGTAGAGTGAATTTCAAATAATATAATATTGAATAATAAATATGGTGTCTCTGCCAGATGGATGTACAAGTAGTTATATATTTTTATTTATGTATTAGCTTTCGTATCCATCCTCTCCATTATTCACTTCAGGTATAATATATTAGTCATAATATTTTTTTATGATAATTTACCCTTTTTGTTAAATATTATTTTAGCAATTTCATTTTGTTTAATTTTAGAGCGATAAGGAACGAAATATCTATTTTCTTTTTTTGAAATAACCATAACTAATTGATTCTAATTTTTACTAATTCATTCCGGGCAAATAGCTGGAATGATGTTTACTAACCCTTCAAATTTTCCTGCCATCGTTATTAATTATTTAATTTTGCACATAATTCCACCATTAATGAAGTTATATCCTTGCCACATGCCTAATAATGTATGCAATATGGCCCACACAAACCGCATACATGTATATCTGGTATGTAAATACGGTCTTTGGCATGTATGTATTAATATAATTAAACATAATGTATTATTTGATAATCCATTTGTGTTATACTGTAACTGATTTATTAACTCTTTTTGCAGGTAAGAAAAACATTATAAGAAATGATTCCCTCTCTTAACTGATGAAGTGAGTATTCATTGAAGTAATTATTTACATGCTTCAAGATATACAACGTTAAATTAAGTACCGATTTTATGAACTGTTAAAATGGCCGGTTAAAATATTTATAATTTGTGTCTAAATTTGTATTATGAACTATCCGGTGTGCCCAATATCACAAAACATTCCTCTGATAGTAAAATTGTAAGTTCATATTTTCGGGAATATTACTGCGATCAAGATTTTTCATTTTGTTTAATGTGTTCAACTATAAAATATAAACTATAGCAAGCCTTTAGTTCACAGAATCTAGTTATGAAGTTCTTAATTTACATAATTAACCAATTATTTTTTTTTAAATTACAATTTTCCGAACTCAGACCGCTGTACTATTTATAAGGTACGGTATTAGAAAGAAAATACTGTATAATGATTAGGAAAATCCTTAAAAACTTATTGCTTCATAAAGCTATCAGAAGAATTGATCCAAGTCATAATTTGGTGTCACCTGTGGCGTATTGGATAAAATAACAACCTTCTATGCCCCAGGTTGCTGTTTCGCACCCCGGCAGGTGGCGCTACGATTTTCTAAACGACACTAAATTATCATTGGTTATGGCCTCCTTCAAAAGGGCAAATGGTGTCATTCATAAGCCCAACCAAAAATATTATATAAAGCTAAATCACGATTTGTTTTTATATAAATTCATTCAACGTCACTTTATGCTGCTTTGGCTAATCGGACGATGCTACAGTGGAAATCCTAAATCCAGGTATAATTAGGATAGGGATCTTTAATGATTACTTAAACCGCACAAGCTCGGGACCGCCATTTTGCATATTAACCAAAGGACGGCATAAGAAGGATTGTTTTTATTTTTAAACAATCCTAATGCTCCTTCTAGTTTTTTTTTTTTTTGCACATCGCACCAGCGAGTCAGCGATCTTGGGCAAATTAGGCTATTCTGCTAACCACTGCACGACGGGTGATCCTGTTTTTTTTGTTCACCTCCACTAAACTATAAATCAGACACTAAAGTTGATCTTAAATAAACTAAAATCTTATTATTATAAAAATTTCTAAATAAGTTATAGTTTATTAATTACTAAAGCATATTACAAAATACATAAAAGAAAATATTTCAGAATATTAAAACAGGCATTTAAACAGACCAGAGAGTTTTAAGTTTGATCAAGTATGAGGTATGTTTTTATAACTAAAAATTTGACAAAATTTTCAGTTTCGAGTATTTCCTAGAATAATATACATACTTGACTTGGTATTTGATAGAGCTTAAAAATAGTGTTAGATGGACCAAATTCATATGTATTTTACGGATTAGTTCGAAAGGTTTTCCCAGCGAGGGAAAGTCGAACTAGGTCACAATACTTCCAAGAAAAAAGTAAGAGAAGACGCTCAAGGAAAAAACGTGCAAAAGAAAACTAGAAGGGGCCTCATGAAACTCGGAGTACTGATAAGGGCAGAAAAGCTCTGAATCATATCGATGTTGAAGCAACTTCTCCCAAACGAATCAGTTTACGACAGTGATATTTTACACGTTAAGGATTAAAGGATTATCCTTACTCACTTTGAATCGATTTCAATTTGAACAGATATCGATAAATGAAAGTCACAGGAAAAATGGTTAGAGATAATAAACCTACAGTTATATATGAATCGTACTGCCATTCCTCATAGAAAAGTAGATAATTTAGCTTTTATACTTCTTAAATTTTCATATCACTAAAATTCTATTCAACGATATTAAATTCCGATTGCCACGTGAATAGCAATAAATCTCTGATTAAGAAAAATAGACTTAGCGATATCCGTTTTATTTTATTTATGCGTTGTTTGTTTTTTTGTTGAAATTCTAGTAAATATTTTATTTATTTATTTTTGTAATTTTTCTCAGGCGCCTGCTCGACCATAGACTCCCTATTTTGATGAAAACTTTTACGTTTATCTGACATCGGTATGCATTTTCGGATCGTTCTAGAATTTCCTCCTTATAAGATAGGAAGTGCAATATGGTTTGAGGTTTCCGAAACAGAGAGAGAAATGTTTTGAAAATTTATAAATTGAGTTTCAAAACACTCTCGCTTGCAAGTTTTCAATAAGAATATTTAGTCTTCCTTATTAACTTTTTGGAAGACCTGATCAGTTAATTTAAGCCGATGGTAAGGAATTATTTTATCATTTTCGTAAAATATTTTTTAAATATGTTCACGTTTTGGAGAAACTGTCCCCATCCTATGAACAATTGCTTCCTTTCTATTCCACTTCGCGGCAATTGTCATTGTAAATTGAAATTATTTATTTTTAAAACTTCAGCTACTATTATTTTGCTGGGAGCCCTAATCGTATATCTATTCATATATAAATCTGAATAAAGTTATTTCTTTATTCTTTAACACTCAAAACTTGAGGTATGAGACATATCCCTCTAAAATTGTTAAATACCAAAGTTTATCTTGAATTGTTGGTTCACTCAAGTAAGTTAAGTGTAAGGCATTCAAGAGCAGCTTGGATGTCTAAGAGTCGAATTTACCAAATGAACAACTTTACGCACCTGCGAATATATAATACTTCATTAATATACTACGTGTGATTAAAATTCAAACACAGCTTTTATTTATAATAAATATGATAAAAATGTTCCGGTTAGGATTTTTTTTTAGAGTCTAAATACCTTTCGGATGATTATTTATTTACCATAGCAAATATTATGCTTTTTCATTACCATTTAATGAAGATTTGTTTTAAAAATAGTTTACTATCGTAGTTTCGCAATGTTTTAAAATTACAAAAGCATTAAGGAAAATATTTTTCTTTAATTGTTTGAGAGGTCGAATTGTAGGTCCTTTCATCTGCTTTTCTATCTCACATAGGCTGACAGATTTGATCCTTAAAAATCCTTAATCATCTCGTTGATATCTTCCCATCGAAATTTTGACCCGACAATAATGTATTTTTTCCTAGGTAATTAAAAAATATTTAATCTATACAATTTGACTTAAAAGTTAGGTATTGATACTTTTGTTTCGATTATTAAATTAGATGTTTGTTTGTACAAAATATTTCTAATTTCGGAGATTGGTTAATTTCATTCCTGGGTAAATAATAGCAACTGAAAACATTCGTTTCAGGAATAATTCAGGCCCAATTAGTTGGCATTCAAAATTACAAGTCGAAATGAACCACACTCACAAAAAAAAATATTTATAATGTTAAGCGAAATTCATCAATATAATTATAATCGAAAAGCGGATCATTATAAAGGGAAAAAAATCTTCGGAAAACTACAAACTACATTGTGAGCTAAAGAGTGTTGAAAAATGTGGTGATATACATCAAGAGTGCTGATGCGAAGGAATTCTTACATAAATATTTTACTCTACTAAATCAGGTTTATAATTACTTAGGAACACCATGTAGGAAGAAACGGTCCGGGTGTAGATAAAAAATAAATTTATAAATAGTTAGTAACTATTTATTAGAAACGTAACTTTCGACCCACATTGCAGGTCTTTTTTAGAGATAAATTTACAAGATACAAATAAAGTATAATAATATATGGTAAAGAATAGTATGTGTAATATATTGATAGAATAATACTATATATAGTAGGTTTTATAAATAAGAACCAGAGAGAATTGAATTATATAATAATATTATCAAAGAAGTTTAAATTCAGTAAATTAATAAATGAAAAATTGAAAATTAGAACAGAGTTATAGTAAATAATAATAAAAATTAAAAATTAATAAAAATTGTAAAAATTAGATTAGGAATTGTAGACACATAATGAAATTTTATAGAGTTATTAGGAATTTTAATGGAATAACAAATATAAAAAGAAATTAAAAAATGTTAAATAATATCATGGTAAAATGATAAAGTGGATTATCCCATCATAGGATGGAATAGAGAGAAATGCTTTATTTTTCAGCTGTGCTGTCCAACTACATTGGATTGCCATAATACACAGCATACTGATCAATCCATATCGGACATACTGTGCATTACAATTTGTTTGCCTTAAATACATACTTAAAAACTACAGTACAATTCCTAATTCTTCTTCCTCTCTTTTCTTTTTTTTTTATACAAGAAAATAAAAAAAAATAAAACTAAGCACACATATATTACCATGCAATTTATGAAGATAAATAAAAATAATAATAATAAGAATCATAATAATAAGGTGGCCCCATCGCCCGGTCATAGTACCGCAGATAGCCACTGGTCCTTCGGTTAGGGGAACAGTACACTGACACTCATACATTCACACAGATTACAGCACACTACACTCCCCCCGCACTACAGATCAAGGTCAATATAGTAGTACAAAATAAAGGTCAATACAGTACACACCCTAGGGTCACCCCCTCCAGGCAGTCACCCCGGATGGGGAATCCCTCCACCTGATTCCGGGGGATTGGGCCGATACCCCATTCACCTTAAACAAAATTATTAAAAAGAACGGGACGAAAAGAGATGGATTGCCTTTACGGAACTCGCCATGGTGTGAAAACGTTTTTATCGACTGGCTACTTGGAATGTCCGCGGCTGGGAACGGGAATGAGTGTGAACTTGTGGTTGGAATTAGGAGGGCCAAAGTAGATCTGCTGGATATAACAGAAACTAAGAGGAAATGAATGGGAAAAGTTAAGATACAGGACTACACACTTCTATATTCTGATGTAAACAACAATGAGAGAGCAGCCGGCGGAGTGGGTTTCTTGTTCTTTGAAGACCTGGTTTCTGTAACCGAATCAAGGTTATAGACATACTGGAAGGAGAGAGGGTTCAATCAGTGATGGAGCCGAATGTAATGTTGTCTGTCTGAAGAAAAGATGCTTTCTTTTCGACTTCAGAGAAAAGTGGATAAGTGTGAAGGTGTACCCATAGTTTTAGGGGATCTGAATGGCCGGCTACAGGGGGTGGCCCGGAACCTTAAGAAGACATGGAGAAGAGTTCCTCAACGACGAGGAAAGATTTTAGCCGGAAGCTCGAAGAAAACTCTAAAGAAACCCAGCAGATCATCTATAAATTTCTCAAAGGAATGAGAAGGGATCGACCGACTTCTCTGAAGGGAATTAAGGATAGAAATGGAGATATTATCTGGTGTGACGAACTCATCATGGAAAGAATGAGGGAGTACTTCAAAGATCTACTAGAAGGTTGAGATGTAGAGCTCGGTGAAACCCAGAGGGATGCAGAGAGTCTTCTTTACTGATGTAGTCGAAGACGACTACATCAGTAAAGAAGAACAAGCAAGAAGCTATCAACAAATTCTAACGAAGCAAAGCAGCAGGTCTTGATGAAATTACTCCCGAAATGATTAAGTACATGGGTTGTAAAGGCCAAGAGATGTTCCTCCATCTTCTGAATCTCATTTGGAAAGAAAAGAGAATTCCAAGGACTGGGAAGTTGCAGTGATCGTTCCTATTTATAAAAAAGGGGACAATAGAGTGTGGTAACCACCGTGGAATATCATTTCTCAGTATACCCAGGAAAGTGTACACTCGAATACTGGAGACTAGAATAAGAACAGTGGTCGATAGTCAGCTCAGAGAAGAACAAAACGACTTCAGAGCACAGCGAAGCACGCAATATCTCATCTTCACAATGCGACAAATAACGGAGAAGACTGTCGAAAAGAACAAAGAACATTCTGTTTGCGTTCTGGACCTCCAACAAGCTTTCGACTAAGTGAGAAAGGAAGACATATAATATATTTTATAATGCAGGCACTGTCAGATAGAGGCATAGATCGAGGGACGGCCTTGGCAGTTATGAGTCTTTATAATAAAACCAGGAATGTTGTTAGATCAAGAAACCGCATATCACAGGAATTCGAGACAAACCAGGTTTTTGCCAAGGTTGTAGCTTGAGCCCGATGCTCATAGTAATCCTGGATTAAGCGATAAAGAAACTAATACTAAGAATAAGACAGTTTTAGTTAGGACACAGAAACTTACAACCCATAAGATTTTCTGCGTTAGCTTTCGCGGATGACTTGGTCTTGCTTGCTTCCAACGACCGTGACCGCCAATATAACATAAATGTTCTTCAAGATGAAATGGCCACGATATACATGAGAATGAACCGGGAAAAGACCAAGTGTATGAGTCGAGGGAAGAAACCCCGGAGAATCGTGAGGGTGATAAGAGCGAGCGGAGAAAGATTAGAGCAGGTTGATAATTTAAAATATCTAGGTGCTCACCTCAGCGAGAGCGGCTATATTGATGAGGAAGTTTCTCAGAGAATCGTTGCAGCTGGCAGAGTATTTAGTTTGCTTCGAAGGGCTTTCATGGGTAAAAGGGAAGTGACAAGGAAAACTAAAATGATGGTTTATAAATCGACATTCCTCCCCCATTTTTTCCTACTCTTCCGAATCCTAGACCCTCACCTCAAAACACACGAATCGGATCTAATATATGAGATGCGTTATCTTCGTAAAGTGGAAGGAAGGACACGACGAGATAGGATACGCAACAGTACCACACGGACTGCTCTAAAAGTTAAGCTGGCTGAGAACATCTTTGAGGAGCACAAGCAAAGGTGGTTCGGTCACCTCCTTAGGGTGGACCAGGAAAGAACTCCCAGGAAGACGTTCGAAACTCGCGTGGAGAGAAAAAGGTCATGAGGGAGACTGCGCATTTCTTGGGATGAGAGTGTAAAAGAGGCGTTCAGGAGGCGGAATATGGACTAGAGTAAGAGTAGAGAGTTGGCCCTGAAACGAGACACCTGGTCCAGACTCTACAAATTGTGAACCCACACTGCGTCAGTGTTAAACGGGGAAAAATGATTATGATGACGATGATAAATTTTAGATCGATAGACAGTACTTCTTTGTTATTATATGTTATTATTTAATGCAATCCCCTCTGATTCTTATTTATAATACATACTACATATAATAATACTTTAACAATTATTACATATACTATTCTTTACCACATATTATTTTAATTTATTATGTATCTTTTATATTTAGCCCTGAAGAAGAATTTTTCACCTCCACCCGGACCATTTTCTTTCCCAATATGAATATAGTTATTGTGTAAAAATGTAAGATAAAATTACTCATAACATCTTTTGAAATGTTCTCATTGTACCTAATAGTTTATTAGATACAGAATAGTGTTTAAAAAAAAAATGTTATCCAGTGAGACAGGGTCTAAATTAAGCGGTGTCAAGGACCAATGTTGACTGGAGAGTCCCTCCATTTATATGCTTTGTAACTCTTGGGAGCTGTAACTGATCTGGCGTCGTTTGTGGTTACTGATATGCCTGTCCTTGCTCCATTGGCACCTGTCATTCAAGGAAGCCTGGAAACAAAAGCTGCTCCATCCGTCTCTCTGTCTTGTTTCTCTCTGTTTTACACCTTTTAGTCTTTCTAAAAAATAAGCTAATTTTGACCTCGTAAACAGGAAATAATTGTACTTAAGAATCTAAATAGATTTCAACTGTTTAAAAAAAGTTTACGGAATTACTTCATATAGTTATCAGACTTCAACTTATTTGTTTATATTCATTTTATACATTGCCCTTACGAAGGAAAGGAGATTAACATGAAAATCTCACAGTATTCTAGGCCCAGTTCTATATACACCTACGATATCCCATAGACGTCAAAAACCATACTTGCAATCTATGCGGACGATATTGTCATATTTTCGTCCAGTAATAGTAGCTTCTCAGACCCTACAGACACATTTAAATTCATTACAAAATTGGCACGGTAAATGGCGAATAAAAACTAACATACAAAAATCAAACCCTTTAACATTTACACTTGGACATTCAGACTGCACCTCATCTAACACTTTACAATACACCATTGCCTAGACAAACACACACTAAATACTTGGGCCTTACAATGGACAGAATTCTGATTTGGAAATTTCACGTGACTGAATTGATGAATCGGTTGAATCACCGACTATCACACCTATGACGACTACTTATCCACAAAAATAAACTATTGCTAAACAACAAACTTATTATATACAGCATGTTACTTAAACCGATGTGGACCTATGCATCAAAGGTGTGGAGCTCATGCAAAAAGTCTTACTTACAAATCATTCCAATCTTCCAATCAAGATTCCTTTGTTATATTACCCATTATCCTTTATATAAGTATTAAATAATTACACAAAGATTTCAATATACCATTCGTGACTGACTACAAAACATTTCATGACTCACTTGCTGTACACCCCAACATATTGACACAAACATTACTGACAGAACATTACTAAAGAATGCATCAAGGAGACTGACGTCTCTTGACCAGGAATCTATTACTGTGAGATAAAACACGCTAGGAATGCCCTCAATGGGAGGTTTCTGTACCCATGCTTCCAGATGAAACACTTAGGGAAGGTTTTCGAAAGAAGATCAAAAATACAATTTGAGCCAAACGGCACTTTTTTTTTTTTTTAAATTTTTTTAAATAACTATGTTAATTTTATTATTAAAAAAAAATAATAATATCATTTTATCATCACAAGGGCTAATCGAACGAGAAAATGTGTCTTCAACGAGTGCCTGACTCTGCGTCAGGTCTGGATTCCATTTTATGTCTTATCCGAAGGACTGCACAATAAACTTATCATAAAGACTGCATAAATGACTTTTTACTCCCTTTAAAAATACCTACTAGAGGTAACTGCCGGCACACAAAAACGCGAACTTCGGCAAGGAGGTTCTTATGCCAATCACTACACTACAGGTGACCCATGATTTTATTAGTTGTCCTATTACTCTTGATCACATACCCTTATCCCTTATAATCTGGAAGATGCTATCTAATTTTCTAGGTAGAAATTTCTATCTGTCTTTACCATGTAAGATTCTTAGCTGTATAATGCTCTCCTTGTAATTACCTTCCTTATAATTTCTTTGATTCCTTCTGACCGCACTTTTTGTCTGCGAGGCTAAAGACCAGCGATAGGATAGTCGAACATACAATCTAACATCATATCCTGTGTCATCTTGGCATCACCCTCAACAATACACCCAGGTGTCTCTATGTCAACAATACCCCATCCTCTTACGATTGTACAGCTGACATCACATTGGTGACATAAAAAAAATACTGGGAAACATTAGTGGTAACAGTGAACAACGATCCACATTTTATCCCAAATCCTTAGATCTAAATTTTAACTAACTCCATCGAATCGCCTTCACTCTTCATCTTAAAACTATTGTATTAATTTTTATCCTATACTACCTAGGACTTCATCTTAAAATGCCCAGCATGGAATCCTCTTGCAAACAAATTCTATTTTTAGGGTTTTGCAATATTTATCAGATCCCTACCCCCAATACTCCTTCAGTCCAATATTTTCTGTCCTTGTATTCACCTTCTGTTAGACCTATATTTGTCATTCCTTCTCTCACTTCCTCAATCCACTGTTTTCGAGGTCTCCCACGCCTTGTTCCCATCCATTCTCATGATGTGTCCATACCATAGCAATATTCTTGAGTTTAACATCTACCCTATTTTTAATAATCTCATTTGGGACCTTCTGCAATCGGGATATGTCACAACTACGAACAACTTATCGCTGTTTATCAAAACGCTTTAATATTTCAATTAATTACAGAGGAATAATATTACATCATACAATAAATACTACAAAACACTATCATATAGTAAAGCCTTTTTCGGCTTCAAGGGCTCCAATAATCTTTTATCATTCCAAATCCTTCACATACCCTTTAATAGGATCATGATAATCTCCTTATCACATAAATATAAATCATTAATAACATTAATATTCCACGTTGATTGGGATCTTATTCCATGTTAAGTTTGATTTCCACTTAAACATACTAGTTTAGAATTTCGCTTCATCTTGAATTCCAGATTACTCTCCAAAACGTTCGAAATGAAACATTTTTTATTTTAAACTATTTTCTCGAATACCACTGATATGTAGTTTACATTTTTTACATGCTATTTAAAATTGTCTTGTCAGCCTGCCCACGTTTTGCCTCTTAGCAAGTCAAATATGATGATTCATTTTTAGCTACATTTTTTATATTAAAGTAAACCTGTAAAACTCAGTAAGCATATTATTAGGAACAGTTTCTAATGGCATAGCGACTTGGTTAAATCTCACTCTTCTATTCTAAACTTTTTTTATTATATTAGTTTAAAAAAAAGGTGTACAAAAAAAAATTATCCATTTACAGGATTTAGCGTTTTAATATTGTTTTAAGAATGTTTAATTTAATGCTAACAATGAAGCGCGATTCATCTACAATAGTTTTATTAGGAGGACTCTTGGTAGTTAAAGTAGGGAAGGTAAAGAGAGAGATAAATAGGCTGATAGCGACGTGGATGAGAACTGGAGGGAAGGCTGGAGGCAGATATAAAAAAGAGAAATGACTAATTGAGATAAAGAAGAGGAAGCAATAAGTAGGAGATCGTTTATCACAGTAACATAGAGTATTGGTCGCTCGAGTTAGCGCCATCTTCTCCTGCCGTTTCAGTCAAACTTCTATAGAACTGACCTAAAATCTAGATCTATTGAACTGCCCGCTTTGTGAACCACTCTCCTATTGTCCACCAATGGGGTCTTCTTGTCAGCCTGCCCACGTTTTGCCTCTTAGCAAGTCAAAAACTTTTTATAATAAATAAAAGAGCAAACAAAAAATTATATTAAGTCCATAAATTATATTGAAGAACCGGAAGGAAAAATTATAATATATAATCTAAATACACTATGAATAAAACTAATCAGAACCACAGCCCACGAAGTGTCTTTACGGAATATATAGTCGAGATTGGGCTGGACAACGGACAACAGTTGTGCAGGAAAATGCTTTGTCATAGAACATGTTCAATCACCAAGTTTTTACCAGGTACCCTGGTAGGGTACTGAATTTATTTCTTTAGTGGTGGCTGGAGGATGTGTAATTTCTTTAAAAAAATTGAAATTTCTTCCTAAAATTTTTTACGAAACTGGTAATTGCATTTCTATGAATACATGGAATTAAATACTCCATCTTTTATGACGATCCGAAAGTTCAGAGTAAAATAATTTGTATTAATCCAATAACCATGTTAAAAAATCATATACATTGAAATAATTGAGTTAATAATGAAAAAAAACAGGTACTATTACAACCCATAGACATATTAGATACTGTATTGTTTCTAGTATAACGGTTTTGCTGGGAGGTGATTTGTGTTAAATCAAGTACAACCACCAAACCTTCCTCCAATTAAGGATATCACTTTATAGAGGCTGTTGGTCTGTAGATCTCGCAGGATTCATCCGTGGCCGTATAGATTTAATAATTAATCTGCCTCAGCCGGACTTGAACGCAGTAGTTTTTTCCAAATGAGTGTTTAGAGTGCTTCAAAAGAAGTAGTGTAGTTATTAGTTACCAAAAGCTGAAGGGTTTTTTCGGAGATCAATATCCTACATATTTGCTATTACAGGTCGCATCTTTATGGTGGCCGATCTTAAATATATGTATACATAGTTATAGAGTACCTAACTGATCTTACTTTTTTAATGCCTATGTTTAAATATTCCATTGATGGAATCGATGCTATCAAATATAAATTGCCAGTTATATCGATGCTATAAAGTTATAAATCGCCATATACATATGATAAAACTGTGAATAAACCAAAGTCATGTCAGTGAAGAAACACAACAGTAACTTGTTACACTAGTCCTAAATTACAAAAAATAAACTTATAAATATTTATCTGTTGTTTCTCTTATTTGAAATATTGGGGATACCAGTTTATGTCCAACATCATCAGTATTCACTACTCCCTTTTTATATTCATCTTACTAGCAATTTTTTTTTTTCAAATGCGCGTTTAGAATGCTTCATTAGAATTACAATATACCTAGGCTGAACGTGTTTCTTGGAAATGAATATGCTATGTAGAAATTTAAAACAGGTCGAATATAGTCGTAAATGGATCTGAAACGTACAGACTTGTAGAATGATGATTAACTGTTGCTACTTTATTTTAGTGTCTATGTTTTATGATTCCAAAACAGCCCTTATTTTCACTTCTACCTTAACCATATGCCGATTTATGAAATCAGTGGTATGAAATATCTTATAAAGCCTTTTTTATATAAATATGCAGTGAATAGGCCAAAGTCGAGTTATAAGAAACATACTATGTTAATAATACGTTTATAAATATTTATCTCGTGTTTCTGGATCTTGGAATATTTGGTATACCACTTTTTAAACTAATGGAAGTCCAATATATATTGATCTTATTACTCTATTTAATTTTATTTTTAACTCATTTCGTTTTTCGGTAATTTTGTTTTTCTTCAAAGCAGCGTATAGAACATATAAATATAAGTATCGTTGAGCCCGGTAGTCCTGGCGTAGTCTTTTTTCCTTTTCTATTTTTCTTTTCAACGCATTATATTACGGTGAACCTAAAACTTATACGGAAAAGGTGAAGTAAAACTTATCATATCTTAGTGCATTTCAGAAGTTCACTATTTATAGAAAGATGACCATACGTAAGGGAATTTCAGAACGGAAAAACATACCTCGTTGTTATTTATAAAGTTAATAAACCTAGTTATAGAAAGATTTTCAGGATCATAGGATTTATGGAGGGCAGAATTTCGTATGAAACTAATTTCGAGCATCCCTGGATCGGGAGAGATAAAGCTGTGTAACCAGCCAAGCGATTAGTTCCTGAAAACAGCTTAATGGCTCAGAAAACCAACTTCAACCCCAGATTGATTTAAAGCTCTGTTTCCAAATTCATTCTCGTTATCTGCTCTGTCCCATTGAGGTCGTTTAAATATTGCATTTCAATTGTTCCTCTTCTAATTATTTGTTTTAACATTTTCTTCAAATTAATTTACTCAAATGTTTACAATTAATGTACTCCTGCTAATTGCTGTTCAATAAAAAATCTCCACCGTTATTACACTCCTTTTTTCTACTGCCTGCGGTTATGGTATATAATTAATTACTAAAACTTTACTGGTTTTTAATTACAGACTTTGATTAATCGATATGAATTACTTTCCCCCTATTTATGTAGAAAAAATAATTAAAGAAAAAAAAAAGCCTACACCTCTATAAGCCATGATGGGTCTTGTGTTCAATACAATTATATAATAAATAATATAATATTAAAATATCTCATTTTTTATAAGATTTCTTTAAAATTCAGTCTGGCATATTATCCTGTAGAAAATCCAGGATTTTTGTTGGTACTTTTCCAATCTAACGACGACCTACCCCAGCACGTTCCTCTGGCGCTTACCTCAACTATTTGGACCCTGTCAGGTTATTCTGCCTGAAATATATTTGAAATAGTATTCTTTCATTATCATACAAGAGGATTCTTAGGAAATGAAATAGGAGATGATATACAACTAAAATATGATTTTTTTTTTTTTTAGCTATTTTTCTTTTAAAGAGAAACGATTTGCCCGGGTATATCACAATTTCTCTTTAAATTTAAAATATATAAAATACTGAATGAATAAGAAGATAAAATATAACATTTATTATAAACAAAATTCATTAAAAATAACAATATCACACCAAAACCGTGTCGTATATACAGAACAATCAAAACAATTAACCAAAAAACATCACATTGTAGTTAAATATAATTATTTATGTTTCAATTTGAAATATTTAAAATAGAAAATAAATAATAAGATATAATAAAACATTTATTATAAACAATATTGATTAAACACAACAATATCTAGCAACAATTATAAACAATATTAATTAAAAAGAACAATATGTTACAAAAATTATAAACAATGTTCATTAAAAAGAACAATATTCAGTTGCAGTTTCATATTATGTTCCTTTCTACAAAACATTTTACGGGGAATGACGTTCCGCTCCTGTAGAAATAGCACAGCTGACTTTTGATCAGTCACCTCGCGAAAAATCTTCATTAAATTCCAACTCATATTGTATAATTAACATGAAAACAAATAAACGTCCACTCGACACAAACAATAACAAAGGACTAAAAAAGGTTACGGTAACAGTAGCAGGTAGTTAAGGAAACTGACACTTGGGGCGCTGGGGTAGGTCGTCGTTAGATTGGAAGAGTACCTTTTTTTTTTCTAACGAAAATAAAGTAGAAACACGAAACTATACAATGTTAAATGTTCGATGTACTCGACTATTACTACACAGCACTATTTTTATTATCCCCCGTAACACTTGCTCTAAATATTTTTTTTCAACATGCAGTACTACAACATAATAAGGATTTATGACTATGATTACATGAAGGTTCAGTTCACTTTATTAATAAAAAAATATTGAACTCTGGATTAACCAAACCAAAGTTAATCTGCAATCGCACCGCAAGAAATCAGCTATTATATGTATATTTTTTAATTTTATTAGTAAACTATTTACAAACATGATAAGACAAATTTCTATAAGTAAATCGTGGGTCCAAACATGTTAGAGGCTGTACAGTTTCTTGGACAACGGTTAAACAAGAAGGTGATTTTTCCTAGAACACGATCAAGCAGATTTTCCTTCTGTTGTTTTTTCCTTCTCTAAAAAAACAAAAGGCAAGTTGTTACTAAAGAAACAAATGGGCTTCATTTACCAAGCAAATAAATGCTGATGTTGACGGATTTTGGAGAAAATCATGCCGATTTGTTTTTAACTCAGTAAAAACATTGTAAATATCCATATAAATTACAATTTATTGTTTAACATTTTTTCTACTTTTATTTTAGGAAACTAGCTGCTTCGCTCAAGAGCCATTGTTCTTATGAATTTTATTAATTTTTAATTACCATTACGAAAATTAGTAACAAACTAGTACTTTTTTAATTGGTTAAAATAAAACGTGAATATTTTAAGCACGAAAAAATAATAAATAAATTTACAATTTTTAGCACACACAACTTACCTTCCAGATGATTGAAACTCTAATTTGTTATTTTCTATATTTTTATCTGTTTGTGGACTGTTGCACCACCTTCAGGATTTTGATTACAATTTCGAAATATATATTATGTAAATGTTACAGTTTCGGAATTATCAAATACTAAAAATCAAAAATAGTGGACCGATTTTTATGGAACCTTGTGCAGAATATTTTAAAAATAAATATATAGTTTTGCTAAAGGCTTATTATTAATGGCCTGACTTGTTCATTTTAATGATTATGTATAAGCATTAGTATGATGTATTATACATAGTTATAAGCGAATCATTTTTTTTTATTTTATGCTTTGTAGCCGAAATTCGTTGTAGCAATTCTGCTCAAGCCACCCGATTAAGTATTTTCACATTGAGAACTGACCTCTTAAAATATTCACAAAAATCAGTCCAACCATTTAAGAGATAACAGTGACAAATACGCAGACCAATGCCTGAAGCAGCTTCTTTCAAAACCACTACCACTAAAAACCAAAAACAAAAACATTAACATATTTTAAAGAAAGTAGATAAAATATATTAAAATTAGAACTTTTTTATAGTTTTTAAAACATTTTAGATTTAATGGATTTCTAAAACTATTATTAATTAAATTAAATTAATGAAGAAACTGGATTTATGAAGTTGTGTAACTTTCAGAACATTTATCACGATGGCATAATTTGGATTTATTTGTTTACCAAAATATTTTAATTCTCTTGTTTATGTTACTGGAGAACATATTTTTTGAGTCATTCATTCAAGTGAGTAAAAAAACCTTTTTCCAGTCAAACATTTTTTTCTTTATTTAAAAATACATTTCGAATTCTTCAGTCATTTTCAATTTTCATCTCTTATAAGTCCATTTATTATTTAATTTAAATATCTTTTTACTTATAAATTTGTACATTATTAACCTAAATAAAAAGAATAATCCAATAAATACATAATTATATAAAAACATGTCCTAAAATACTGAATTTTACTCACTTGTATGAATGACTCAAAATATTTTATTAATACTGAATTAAATGGTCTGAAATGGTTGGAATTTCGAAAAGGGTATCTCTCATTTTTTTTTTAGTTTTATATTTATTGGCTTCTTTTCCTGTTCCATTTAGGGTTGTATTTTTTTCTAAATATTTAAAAATTTTCTTTCTGTTAATATGTTTGTTTTCTGAAATGTTGATTTTGTTTTGTAAATTTCGAGATCGGAGATTAGGTATACATACAATCACTTTTCTTAAATTTATCATTTCTTTAAGCAAATATTTGATTTATAGATGCAAAAATATTTTTATTTTAATTAAAAGTTTGGTTTGGAATTCATAGAAATCTGTATTAATAATTTCAAATTACAAAATATGAACTAGTAAATACAGAGCATTGAATGGTTATTTTAGAAAAAGTGAAAATTTCAATAATGCTGTTAGAATGAATTTGGAAACTGTAAAATGCGAATGATTTTGATTTATATTTTTTCACGATAACCAGATTTATTACAAATTTGGTGATACTTAATAGAGCCAATTTAAATTTAAAAACAAGTGGCCGGAATAGCCCGGTGTGCTGAAGATTATGGATTAATGAAAGAACAATGGGAGTTAAATCCATTTTTTCAGCCTGTTTTGAAATCTCTTGAATCTCTAGGCCTTCCTCGGTTTCCAACCAGCCTCTATAAAGTGGGTATCATATTTGGGAAAAACCTGAGCGGATTCCGAATAAATCACCTCCTTGCTCAGCCGTTGTGTCAGTTACAGTGCAGTCTCTACCATATCTCGACCCGAGACCCATCATGGTTCACCTAGGAACGATAATCACTTTTAGTCATAATTATTCTAAATATAGAGTTCGATCCGATGATTGAATAGCTTCAACCTATTCACTTCTAATAATTTAGCTCTTTATGTACGTAAATAGTTTACTATTAAAATTTAAAAAAAAAAAATAACAATAGGTGTTTTTTTTTTTGGTGCAATTGCAGATTTTTACATTGATTGATCCAGTGATTATGAAATATTTTTAACTAATACAGCCAACTCTACCTTCATATTCATAGTCATGAATCCTTCATTCTCCTATTTTGTTGTAATACACGTTAATATATATATATATATATTTAAGTGATGGGGTATGATATGGGGTATGCATCAAACATTATATACTTTCGTGTTTCTACTTTATTTTCTAAGCAATATAAAAACCAAATTTATAGAAACCAAAAATTTTGTATATGCATAATTATAAAAGAATCAAATTTAAATAGATCTTATTTACGGAGCAGAGCTTTTTAGGCTCCACTAAGCCATCGAATTCCTCTCGCATCCAATCCCTACAATCCAAAATCCTTCGTAAAATTCTGAATGCTCATTATTTTGTTAAGAATAAAGTAATCCATAACGGCCTTAATATCCCATTTGTTGCTGATTTAGCCCGAACCCGATATCTATCCTTTCATAACAACCTCATTCCCACTCAAACCCTCTAATTACAAACCTAGCTTCCTCTTCTATTCCACGTGACCTTCTTAGTTGAATTTGTGATTTGAGTCCTACCAGTGGGTAGTTTCTCTACATGTCATTATCTCATGTCATTATGTATCACTTAACCTATTTACATCTTGCATTGTAGTAATACAGTTGTAAATATCAATAAATAAAATAAATACATCTTATAAAAAGCGAGATATTTTATCATTATAATATTGTATTGAACCCAAGAAACATTATGTGCTATAGGTACATTTTATTGATTTTGATTATTTTGTAGCCTCTATGTTTCTAGATAAAATAAGGGGAAACTATGGACTGATCAAAGTTTATAATTAAAATTAAGCATAAAAACGGGGATACAGCTAACATTGAACATTGTATACTTACGTGTTTCTACTTTATTTTCGTTAGAAACCGAAAATCCTAAAGTTGCTAAACTATTACAGACTCAATTTTAAATACATCTTATAAAAAAATATATATTTTATTTATGAAATTTATTACTTAAAAATCTCGACTGCATAATAAGTGTCATGGCGCTGGGGAACAAGTACGGCCAAGTTAAAAATTAATCGAACCCCTTTTAATCAGAAACCTTGCATATCGCCTCTTAATTGTGAATAATTAATAACTCAATATTATTGCGAAAGGGCAGTAGGGAGATAAATGGGTGGAGCAATAAGTGCTGGTGAGGGTGTGCAGCATCCATCAAGTGGGGTCCAACCCTTATAGGGCAACCCTTGCAGCACGGTTGACAGAAGGCGCCCCTACTGCTCCGGGCCCTGGTGCCCACTCCGGACCCCCCTGGGTACCGGTAATTGATAGTGCGGCTACTCCCCGCTTTATTTCTATGAATATCATTAACGCAGGATCGATGGTACTTTGTCGTTGTCATTCCCGAGATAAGTTTTAAATGTGTATATCAAAGCGTATAACGATCCAATTCCAATCCGACCATTCATATTATATTTGCAACAACCTTATCATTTTAAAAGGCTATAATGTTTAGTAAAAGTGTTTTTCCTCTCTACGAAGAGTGGTGCAGTTTAAATCGCTCTCTAAAATAATGCAACTACAATATAGAAAACCATAGCATGTAGTGGGACACATGGCCCCCGAACAAAAAATTAGAACAAGGCCAACTCCTGGGAAAGGGAAATGTTAAGAAGAATATGGGGCGGAGTAGCCGAAAATGGGAAATGAAAGAAGAATTAGGAATTAGGAGGTGACGGAACTGTTTGGTGAGCCTGAGAAGAATTAAATGGTTGATGAAAGAATGCATGCATGCAAAATGCACAATGTCATGTTCGAGTGCAGTCGGATTATTCATCGAAATTTTCTTCTGTTAAGGGACTAAGGCAAGGGGATGCCATTTAGATATCATTATTTAAATCTCATTATCATCATAGCAAGATCCTTCACACCTCTAGAGAGAGCCTTTCTCGATCTGCAGAACGCTGCGTAAGCTATGGGTCTCATTTTGAACGATGGGAAAACAAATATACGTTCACAGGATTGGGCACAGATTCGCGAGATCGAATGGTGACAATCAGGGCCTTTGATTCGACAATTTTCGACCAACTGTGATTCGAAAGATAAAACAAAAAAGAAAAAATGAAATATGTATACAATGGACCTTGTGAGATCTACAGGCCTTCCTGGGGCTCTGTAAAGTGCGCGTCTTTAATTAAGAGAAACCATGCTGATGATCAAAACAAAGCACTTCCATGCACAATTGTTCTTCTAGAAACAGTACAATCTCTACCATGTACTGAACCCAAGACTTCATGTACAGGATTATGGTTTATAGCTATTTATTAAGTTCGACTTACGGAATTGGAGTCTACTGTCTGTCAAAAGCCTGGATACAAGTCATGTTTTGCTGAGTACTTAGCAGTAATAATTGCCGCACTATAAGATTAAATTTTTACAACATTGTATCAACAGTTTTATCAGGATAATAAGATATTTAAAGGTTGTATAAATATGTTAAACCCTAATAAAATATACTTTTTTCATAGACATACATTCATGATTAGAGTGATGCTAAGGAGTGTTTTATAAAATCACCATTTAATTTTTTGATCTATATTCTTTTTTTTATGGATTCAACCACATTATTCGTCGAATATTGAACGCAATACTTTTTCTCCTTAATTTGTTCTGATACATTTGTTGCTTATTGAAGACAAAACTTAGGATACATTGGATATACCGTACTCTTTCGTGTTTTTTTAAAAATTACTTTATTTTCCTAATTGATACACCAATGTGTAATTGTAAAAGCGACAAAAAATAATTAATTGATACAATGTATAGAAAAGTAGGTTAATTATTTACGAAATTAATTACTTGAAAATCTTAGGTAAATGACTTAATTAGAAATCGTAGAAAATAAGACTTCATATTATTAATCGGATATTTAAAATATATATATATATTCCATATATATATATATATATATATATATATATATATATATATATATATATATATATATATATATATATATATATGGAATTAATTTATTTTATAATTTAAAATTAAATCGAATATTTCTCATGACTTATTCCTTTTACTTTTCAATTAGTTATATCGATTAACCCTTTGAATCGATAAAGTACAAAAGCCTATCGATAGGGTAGGGAATCGCCTAGGCCCTTCCTGGAACTTCTTTTCCATGTAACCCTGTTTCGGATCCATCTCATTACTTACCCATCCGTTGGGTTATTCCTACCGCATTCCCTAAATAACCCTAAACCCTAATATTTTATAAGGTGCAGTAAGTTCTTAGGGCACCTTAGTATACCTTTATCTTCCTTTTCTTCCTATCCCATTCATTTTTCATATTATTGTGGAATTTATCTTCTCGACCGCAAAAAGTTTCAGTAGTTATATTAAGTATTGTAATCAGTTGGGAATTGTTTTTCAGAATATTTTCTTACCTTTTTTTTTTTTTACTATCCTCCGAGTTTAATAAAGAGATGTATAAAAATGTTGATTCTGTTGTTTTTTTTTTTAATCGCACTCCCTAGCGAAGAATTTATTTAGTTACTCTGCTAAAAAATTAAAATATTATTATTCTAACAGCTATTCACGTTTCTAACTTTTTGAATTGTTAGGACGGAAATGAAAGTTATAATATTTGTATAATGCTAAAACCTAGCTCCTCGCAGAAATATTTTAAGAAAAAACAATTATAATTCAGAAAATATTAAATTAGGAAAAATATTGTGTAGCCTTCTGGCCAAATATACATCATGTTTCTTTTTCTATTCATTTTTTTTTTGGAAAAGGATCCCAGAATATAGTTACTTTTCCATTCTATTCTATCAGCTCACACCATTTACTGAAATCGATAAAAAATTTGAATTCATAGGATTTATGTGACAAGAAGAAGTACAAGAAACATGAAAAAACAAAACAAAAAAAAAACATGAACTTCTTGAATAACCCGAAGCATTACCTACATGCTGTCGGTGTCAAACGGCAGTCAAATAAACGTTATGCTACCCGAAGGAATATACAAGGTGGGGTTCTACACCGCAAGGTAATGCAAATTGTTTTCAAGACTGATCCTGTCACTGTACTGGCACGAACATTCATGGCATCATTATTCGTCAAATATTGCTTGAGGAATCCAAATGTTACACCCAACATATACCAAGTTCTACAATTAATAGAGTATAAGAGGTTTTAAGTTACAGATAAGGTTTCATACTATACTCAGTTTTACAGATAAAAATAATGATAATTTAATTAATAATATTTTTTTTATGTTTATACGAATTTCATAATATTATTCCATTGCATTCTCTGTGTAAAAATAACAGTCCTAAAATCGAATTGGTTGAATCCGCTGGCTATTCACTCATAAACCGAAAGAATCCAATTAAGTATCAAAGTCCAATTAATATCACTTAAGTACTCACATGTACACAGACGGAAGCAAAGATGACGTCAACGTGGGATGTTCATGGTTTGGAGAAAATAAATCTTTCTTGGTTATCGAAAAACTGTATAAATTGAGCTCCTGGTGCTCAAACAATCAAGCCGAGAAATGCGCTGTTTTAAAGGCTGTAGAATATTAACATCCGTCACAAACTTAAATGCACATTAACATACACTCTGACAACAAGAACATGATTCATCCCATTAAAACGCTAACATACACGGCCCTTTAACAGAAGACATTAGATTAACTTTGATAAAATTTACGGCGATAGGAAAGAGGGTCATGATAGAATGGGTTAAAGTACATGCAGGGGATGAGGGCAACGAAAGAGCAGACCGTTTAGCCAAAGAGGCAGCCAACAGCGAGCTCTTGCATTACAGTAAGTTCCCAATGCCTCATGAAACAGCTAATAGAAGAGACAACTAAAAAATGAAACACTATGTGTACTTCATTGATAAAATCACCCAGCCTATACAGATACATTCCTCGCATAACCATCGGAAAAACAAACAATTACACAATTCAGACTTCAAATTAACACAATTTTTAACAGAATACGGAAACAAAAACAGTATCTGAAACGGTTTAACATTATAAGATCAGACGCGTGTGATAAAGACGGACAGCCCTACACTTTCAGACACACACTGTATGACTGTTCACGATACGACAGACAACGAATTAAATTGATAAATAACATAATACTCAAACGAGGGACTTGAGACCTGAACACTGTCTCTAAATTTAAAACTGACTTAGTATCATTTACAAAAGACATTTATTTTGATCTCTAAGACATAAGAAGGGCAATTTACTAGTTACATAGTTTTTAATGTTACTAATTGTAACCTTCTGTGTATAAAATTTTATTAATTACTATCGCTATCCATTATGTTCTATATTTATAACTTATTCATTGATGTTTTTAGTTATGTAAATTATTTTATAAAACCTTCTTGCTGTGCTTAAAATATTAATTTTATTTCATTTTTTGTTTATTTATATTTGTTATTTTTATTTTATTTTACAATTTATGATTAAAAGTTTAATTTTAATTTTATTCTCACATGTAAATTATAAATTTTGTCGAAGTGTACAATTTTAATTTCTTATGTTGTTAACTTATACCAAAAAGTATTCTACTGTAATTCTATAAACTCATCTGTAATTGTTAAAATCACATGTAATTTGCTTATTTAAGCCTGGATTATGTCCTAATATTAATAAACGGTCCTTCCACGGAGTTACCATGGGGATATATATTAGAGAGATTGATAAATATTATATTTTGTTTGTAATATTTAATTGAAATATAAATAAGCATTGAATATACTACTCGATCTCATTACATGTATCTGTTTCCTATATATCACCGATTAGGCTATCACAGATATCAAAGGACTGGTTTATCTTACCGCACAACTGATTCATTATCAAGAGCTTGGGAACAATAAGCAGATTACATTAAGATACGCTGTTAGTTAGAAATCGTAAGGAAAATGTCAATAATCACTATATTCGACGGATAGCATATCTTCCCATGTTCAACATTCTTCTGTAGAACTTCATCCCCTCTTATCTGAATTGGTGTATCTAACACCCTACGTCTCTGAGAGAATCACTCTTTCTGTTATCTTCCTTAAGTAGGCAGTTCAACCAGTGGCCAAGCCTTTTGTCCCTTAAATTAAAATCATGTCTTCTTTTTTATCTTGTCTTTTTTTATTCTTTTATAATCCATTATATATCAATTATTTAGTTTTAAATATTTTCATATCTTTTCTATTCAGCTCTGAATAAGAACTGCAATGCGGGGCGAAACGTCACCTTCTAATAAATAGTTTATCACTACATAGGATTTGTTTTTAACTTTCATCCAGACGATTTTCTTCTCAAATATATTCGTAAATATTGTTTTAATTAAGGTGTATATTGTTTCTAAAAATGTGAGCTAATTATATAATACTTTTCAACAAAGTGCAATATCGAGATAACTTTTTTTTTCTAATTTATCAACATATCGATATTTTTAGATTATTTTGAAAGAGCCAAAACTTTCGAAACTATTCTTATGTATACCAGAAATCTATATGAAGGATCATTCATTCAGTCCAGTACGTGTGTGAAGATCTGTAGTATTTGTCGTGAACGGACCTCTGCAATAAAACATTGCTTTCGATACACTTTTCATCCCATTCTTTTTCAGAATCATTTCACGAATCAAATCAATAATAGAAAAGAAAGATTAGAAACAATAATAGAAAAATTAGCGCACTACACCTTGAGCTACCACGCTCCTTAATATTAATATAGCTCTAGTAATAATAACCGTAAAATAAAAATAAAATAAAAATATAATAACAAAAATTAATAATAATTCTAAATATATTATATCCAACAGCGAACGGGACTGAAGGAGAGTATATATTGCCACAATCTAAAAAACTTAATCCTTTACATAAATGGCAGGGAATGATCTGCCCTCATGGAGGATCATGGGTTCGGTACGTGGTAGAGACTATACTGTTTTAGGACAACGGTTGTGCAGGTAGGTGATCACGCTCAATGTTTGCCCTTACCCTATCCAATTTATAGAGGTTGGGTGAGCCCCAGGGCCCTTCAAATAGGATCCAATGGATGGCTGTCAACAGATTAAATATAATCTGCCACATATTTGAATCCGAAATCTTCGGCACGGCAACTCAGCGCCCTGCTACTCAGCTCCGTGATGAGACCTACGGGTACAACAACTACTCTGCACTGTTATTTCATTCTGTCCCAATCTGTTAATACATATGATCGAATATAAATGTAGTTCATTCTATGAATGTAAAATACTTTATTCTAGTCACTTTCTCTCCCTATAACTGCTATAATTTCTAGTTAATTGGGTGTCATCAGCGATCTGTCGTTGATGGGATATACCCAAAATAATTTTATCGTTTTTCCGTCGTTGCAGTCAGTTCTCAGTTAAACCTACTATAGAAGGCAACTATAGGAATTGACAGGAAAACAAAAGATGATGATTGGCCTGATAGAGTGGCTGCCGGCGATGATGGATGATGATTAGAGTTGACACCTCAATAGTCCTTATCATAATCACTCATCTCTTTTGTCACTTATCATAGGCCGTAATTTTTTTACTGTTCGGTCGCTTCAAATAAAAGATGCATTGTAAAAGGATGCTTATTTAGTAAAATAAATTTGTGAAATCAGAAAATTTGTATTCAAAGTATTTACCCTCATTTTCTGTAAATGTTTCCCAAGCGTTATATGATTGCAGAACTGAACAATTCAAGGTGATATTTTATTCTTATTTTCAATTAATTGCAAAGTAATAATTTAGTTTCATAGTTGTAATTTTCTCAATGACTTCTCTTTCAGTTTTGGTAGTAGTAAGATTAAAATCCCAGAACCCCATTTCTCAAGGATGGGAAAACCAAAGATTTTTTACCCTCTTAAAAAATCCTATGGCCAACCGCCGGACCTAATGAGTAAAAGTTTGTTATGCTACTAACCACCATACCACAGTACACCGCAAGTTTGCGATTGAACTATTAAGAAGTAATAACCATTCCCGATATTATTTGTAATGACATGAATAGATTTTTGTTATATTTTCGAGAAAAAAAAGAAGAAGTTTTTAAAGAAAAAGTATACATTATCTATAACCATACCTAATTACACAACGAACTATCTGTCTTTTTTTACCTTAATACTACCACCCATAAAGTATCTTGGGTTTAGTACATGGTAGATAATGTACTGTTTTTTAGACAACGGTTGTGCTTGTTGTGGGAGGTGATTTTTCCTAGATCAGGCCAGATTTTCCCCCTATTTAGGGTTCTAAGTCCCATATGATCCATTTCCGGGCGTTATCTGATTAAATAAAAGTCTGCCAACGCACAGTGTGAAATTTCGCCAATATAGGAGGACAAAAATAGAAAAAATAAATATTTTTTTAAGGATTTTAATACTACATATGACAGGTACAATGTCTGAGGGTATTGGAATCGAAATAGTTAAAATTTTAAAGCCACTTAAAACGTCGTACTTTACACCCAAACTTGCCTGTTAAATGTTTGCATACCAGGAATAAGTGCAAACCTTCACTCATTCGTTCTTTGTTCATCATTGTGTACGGTTTTGTTTTCCAGTTATTGTGAATTTTTCTCTGTTTATACATCATTTGAGTTAAGTATTGACATGGTTACATTAGAATTTAAAGGGCTAAAAGATTTTGTTCAAATTAAACGAATAAAATTCAAAAAATCATACATTATTGAATTTTGGAGGAAGGTAACTTCATTATTACGTCAATTCACGTCTTGCTCTATGTATTAACGAAAACTTAGGAAGCTAGAGAAGAGAACATGGCAAGAATAGTTTGCCCATATTTGCCCGTTTTGTCGAAATCTTAAAAAAAGTTACAGTAATTTAGAATGGACGAATTAGTCACTTACGAAATGCTGTATGAGATATGGAAAGAGAGTGAAAAGGATGCAAGATTTGACAACGTTCTTAGTTTTTTATGGAGAAAAAGGCTGGGGAGGATTTCCTGAGGAAAAAATGGAAACAATTAGAGCTCGTCTGAAGTCAGTACTGTGCAGATTGGAGTGGCGCTGGGTAAAATCTCATCGCACAGCTGAACGTTGTCTAGCAATGAATGTCTCCTGGTTGCGGAACAATTTTGTTGTTTGATTTTAATGCAATGCAGACTCCTCTATTGCAGAACTACCATCGACATTAAGGTAAGAAATAAGTTACAAAAATAAATAAAAATTATATATATATATATATATATATATATATATATATATATATATATATATATTTTTAATTTTGAAGAGAAAAGATTATGTCTTGGCCGGGATTCGAACCCGGGTCGCCCGCGTTTCTAGCGCGGTGCTCTAACCACTGAGCTACCAAGGCACGCATTCCAGCTAGACAAATCCTTTCTCTTCACTGATCCTATATATCCCTGTGATATATAGGATCAGTGAAGAGAAAGGATTTGTCTAGCTGGAATGCGTGCCTTGGTAGCTCAGTGGTTAGAGCACCGCGCTAGAAACGCGGGCGACCCGGGTTCGAATCCCGGCCAAGACATAATCTTTTCTCTTCAAAATTAAAAAAAAAATAATATTTAAATAATTAAAAAAGAACCATAAATAAAATATATATATATATATATATATATATATATATATATATATATATATATATATGTAATTATTAAAATTATACCTGTTGTGATATAATTCTTGATAAATCTCATTAATTGTTTTAGTTTGACAACTTAAATATAAAAAAAAAATATTAAACACTCATTCTGAGGACGTTTAGTATTTTTGTCCTCCTAGATTGGCAAAATTACACACTGTGCAGCGTCCGGAATTCGAACCAAGGACCTTCGGCATTGTAACTCAGTGCTCTACCACTGAGCCACACTTGCTCCTTTTACTGTTCGCAAAAAACAAATCGGAATAAATTTAATTTCGAAACTCTTCAAAGTGGCTTCCTCCTCAATTATTTTGCTGCAATCTTCATAGTTGTTTCTTTTGACAATTATAAAAAGCTTTCTACTTGTAAATTTTTCCGTCCAGCTCTAATAAGGAAAAGGAACAAAGTTATTTTTGTTTCATTATTCACTATGAATTCTTGATTGTGTTATGATCAGTTCTTGTTTGAAGACAGCTATTTTTCTTATTTGTGATTAGGAGACGCGACCGTGTTTCGATCGCCTTCTTTGAGAAACAATATCTAATTAATGATTTCTCTGATTTAATTTTAACGGATAGCACTAATTTTGTTTTCGGTGGTACAGGAGAAACTCATTATCCTTGCTTCTTATTAAACAAGGCCAGAGAAGGCTACTTGTGTATTAGACAGTAACCATGGAACCTACCTCCTTATCTCGTGTAACCTTTTATTATCACTTATCTTATTTGAGTAATTTGTGTGAGCGTTATTAAATCGATTAAAAATGTTTTTTAGTTTTTTCGTCGTGTTAATTTTTTAATTATCTATTAAAATTTCTTTATTGTCAATTAAAGTTAAATTGTCGTCTTTGCTTTTATTAATATTGTTATTGTCTATTTAAAATGAACAGGATAACGCTTTGGACATTGCCGTCTTCAGCAGAAGAAGAATCTGTGAAATACATTTATTTGTTCGGAATAATTACAAAAATTAAATTATGTGAAAAAAAGTCATTAAATGGACTTTGACAAGAAGAATGAATGGAATTTTTTTGACCAAATGTGATGGAAAAACATTACTATAAGAAAAGGAACGTAGCTAAAGGGGTCTGGAATTAGTATTTTACTATTGCATATTGTATGTTTCTTGATTTAACGTCACTTTATACTGCTATGGCTAATCAGGCAATGCTACAGTGGGAGCCCTAAATTTCGCATACGCGTTTAATGGACAACCAAGGTGATTTTCAACAACCGTTTCAATGAAATCTATCCTCCTTAAATAATGGGTTAACGCTAATTGTTATGGAAAATATTTTTTTAAACATGAAATTTTTGACTTCGAAAATTTTCTGTTTGAATTTCGCGCAGGTTTGAAAGATGTAAGTTTTATAATGATATAATGTGACGTCATCAGGCTTGTTACTGGATTATCTTTCCCATGGATCCAATAAGAAAAAAAATGCGGTTTTGTCTGAGGAGAAGAAAAGATAACCTTTTGTACAAAATGTAAGCTTAAGCATTGTTCACTTTACTTCTCCTGCACTCTAAATGTGTCTTTCCCTATGTTAAAAGAAGATGATGACAATCATCAAGACATGGATAATGTTATCAGTCAAATGATATGTACAAATCATCCTTAAAAGATTGTTATGGCTTCTTATTGTCCATTGGGATAGGGATTTTTAACGAATACCTGACATCTTATAGTCTCGCTACCCTCATTTAAAGTCCCGAAGGACAACTTAACCAAGAATTTAAAAAAAAATCCCATGGCCCCCGGCCGAGCAACGAAACGGCGATCTTGGGCATAGTAGGTTGTTATGCAAACCGCTGCATGCAGCACAGGTTGCCGCTATTACATTTTGTATAATTAAATGTTCATTAGTATGCATAATTAAATTGGTATTAATAGTTTCACAATAATCTGGTTACAAACAATGGCGGATAACATTCATGGTAACGATATGGAAATCAAAAGTATCATTTTTATTTATTTATTTACGAACCAGTATAGATTTTTCTGTTAAGACAAATTATAAATAAAAATTATATGAGCAACACAAACTATAGTGTATTCTAAACACTTATATGGATTTAATTGTATGAATATTTTTAATTTTGTTCCATAAAAATACGTTTGTCCAATGGTTCACATATTTTTAAAAATACATTTTTATTCCGAATATTTAGCAGTTAATTGGGGACATCTAATCACAGCGTTAAAACCGTTATTAGCTTCCGTTCCATGAAATAATCATAATGAGCATCAAACACGATTCGACGCGGTAGTGGGGCGATCTATTGTTGATATCACGGCCCTGCCCGGAGGCACCGCGCCGCGCAATGCATATTTAACATTGATCGAATTTAATCTGTCGTAAAACCGAACTGAACGCGGCAGCAGCCCACCACCTCCCTCACTACAATGGTCCTCACCCTTCCTCGAGAATAAATGTCGCAAAGAGAGGCTTAAATCTAGCAGTAGCAATTAGTGGCGAGCAAACTGAGCCACGCGGCCACCGCACGCTCGTGCTAATCATGCTAAACTTCTCCCACTCTTTCTATGCTACAGTTTTAATTTAAAACGGACTCTCGCTCGAGTAAACTATAGGGAAGCGGGGGTCCGCCATGCTACTGTGGGTCCCTTAAATATTTTTAGCCCTCAAAGGGTTCAGAGCCGATTGTTGTCGGTCATTTAGATTCTTTGCATCTATTTATTCATCTACTGTTAAAGTTCTTTGGGAACTTTTCTTATTCACACTTCTGATTATGCAGCTGATTGAAAATTAAATATTACATAAAATATCTCTATTATTTCAATTATTTATTTATTAAATTTAATTAGCAATAAAACCAAGTAAATATAATGAATGGCACATAGTGGCATGGATAATAGCAAGAAGAGAAACTACTCAGTGAATGTTTGTTTTATTTAACTTTATAAAATTTTATTACGTTATTCTATTGATATTTAAAATAAGAACTAGAATAAAGAAAAATATAATCAGGGGTAATGTGCGGTATAGAATTTTTTTTAATTTTTATAAATTCTGACTTAAGTTGTATAGAAATTCCCTTTATGCAAATAAATAAATATTGATTGATTGGTTCCATAATCCTATTTCAAACCATATTTTTACTCTGAATGATTTCATTATCTTACTCAATTTACGGTTCATCATATTGTCAATGTAGAAATTATTTGAGCCCAAACATTGCAGAGACCCCAACCAAGGATTTTTTATTTCCTCATCATAGAGCATCTGCCAGGCTACGAACCCATGACCTTGGACTTAGTAGGGTTTTATGCTAGCTATTAGACCGGTCGCCCCAACTCAGTGGTAGTACTCAATATCTTTTTATCAAATTATTTAAAGAAATATTTTAGTGATTCTGTTTTATTCTTAGGCTCTTGGGTTGCTAATTTAAACTAGGAAAGGATTCATGGAATCTCTTTTGTTGTATGCTTTACATTTTATGAGAGGGGTGTGAAATTGAAAAGGTTCGAACTTATTTTATTTATATTTTTAATTTTTTTATTTTCCAATGATGGATCTCACCTTCGGCGTCCGTTTGCTTTTATTTGTTTATTTATTTACTTTCTCAGCCTAGGCTGAGATTTTGGACGCGATCTTGCCATTCTTTTGGTCCTCCTGTTGATTTGAGATTCCTAGGCGATTTAATAACTAACATTCACGATTGTGCTGCACCCGAATACGCCAATTATTTCTGGGCAAAAATATGCCCTTTCCATTACTTAAAAATGTTACATAAAAATATTTTGTTTTACATATAAAGTGGAATAATAAAACTGGGTCGTAAAAAATTAGTTTAACTGGAGAAGAACGTATATTGTAAAACGGGTCGGTCTGGGGTGAACTCATATCAAATTTTTTAGTATTGTAAATATAATGATTATATTTACAGACGGCGTAAATAATTTATCATTTGATCCTAACATTTTTAAAAGTCTTTTAATATTTGGTCTTCTCTTATTACAAAATTTAAAAAAAAAAATTATTTTACTGAATTGTACAACTGTAATATATACATCTGGTACAATGGCTATAAGAATAATTAATACATGACAGGACATGTAGAGACACTACCCACTGGCACCACACGAATAACATTTCTGTAACAGAAGGTCCCGAAGCCATCTTATCTTCAGACGCCTTGGAGGATTGTCCGGGATGGAATTGGATGCAAGGATGGAAACTAGTGGGTTTGGATGGGCCTGGAGTTTATAATGGAATGATAGGTATCTGGAATGGGCTAAATCGGTAACATATGGAACGTTAAGGTCATTATGGATGGCTTTATTTGTGACAAAATAAGGAGCGTTTAGGATTTTGCGAAGTATTTTGGATTGCAAGGATTGGATATAAGAGGAATTCGATGGTTTGGTGGAGCCCCATAGTTCAATTCCGTAAGTCCATATAGGCATTATAACAGTCACATAAATAAGTCTTTTGTAATTGATCTGAAGCTTTGAGCGTTTGTCTAGTATGTGTTGAAGTATAACAAAATCTAAAGTCTAATTTCTCACGACAACTCTAACGCCGTGTTTTAAAACTAAATCCTCCTCTTAGTTGAAAAGAATTAAGGATTATTTTAACAGTGACAATTCACAATTCAACGCATTTCTCTATTTTATGATCCCTGATTCCAATTTGAGAAGTTCTGAAGTCAGGAGTGTACGTATGTATATCTCTATATGTCGGCTCCCGATTGTTACTTTCTGCATTTTTTTGTTGAAAATTCGTGATGATTTAGTGCTGATGAATGATGCGTTTGTTTTTATTATCCTTACTATAAAGAATTTCTTTTAATGGAGAAAAATAGTTCAAAAAGTAAAATTTGATAATGATTTTGTATCCAAAATATATTTTATAGCATTAAGTTATGTAATGTTGTTGTAGTCCTATCAAATACGAAGGTGCGATTCGAAGCTTTTACCTAGGTTTGCAAGTTAGCTTCGATCCTTGTACGAGTGTCAACAAATTACACCCAGCTACAAAACAGTTGTCATACGAGAAGTACTATTAATTTTTGATAGATATTTATTACTAATTACAACCTTCAACGATGGTTCACATTTAACTATAGAAAATCTGTTTTTTGTTGTTGTTTTTTTGTCTGACTTAATTTGCAGAAATTTGAATTTTTGTATTTGATGTTGGAGTAACATCGAGTTATACACTTTCCTTTTTTGTACTAAATGATAAGGTGCTTTACTTATAGGCCATAACTGATATTTAAAATGAATTAATTCTTTTTTGATATCAGAAACAGCTTCAGCTTTGCTACCGTAGGGCTTAGAAACAAATCTGAGACTACGCATCAATTAGTAGTTACATTATCTACTACCTCCATTATTAGAATTTTTTACTCCGAGCCCATGTAAGACGCCATAAATGCAAAAACCGATATAATATTCTATTGCCTACCATTCGACAAAATTACATCATTTACACCCGGGAAACATCTATAAAGAAATCGATTCTGTATGGTTTATGTTGTTTATATTGTTATATATATTTGTTTGTTTGTTCATTTTATTTCTTTTTTTTATTTGCCATCCATTAACGAGGAAAATACGATTGTAAAGAATACTTAAAACCAAGACCTCTTTTATAAAAAAATATCTTTGTAAAATTTTAAGAAGCTATATTTTAGCTTTAAATGAATTTAATATTAATGATGGCATTTAAATGATATTTAATATTAATCTAAACTATATTGCCATAGGTACACAAAAATGAAATTTTGGGGATAGATATTGTAAGCAGCACTATTTTCCGTGTGGCAATCTAGAGCCACGTGATCTTATTTCTGCACTGGCTGGATATGAGTTTATTGTTTATATCATTAATACTACCTATGAGACATATATTTTGTAGATACGTTTTTGTGTTACTAAGGCGGCCAACTGTACCGCAATGCAATGAAATGTAACACAGTACAATGAAAACGCATTAATAAACAAACGGTCATTGGCATTAACGATGACAGCTTAGTAACGTTATGACATGATACATTATGTATTTTGATATATTACATATGACTCATGCCAAGTAATCACGTTCATTTCATAATTAGCACGTTAAATAAAATAAATCAAAAATTATTATATAGTATAGTATAATAATATTTTATTATAGTTTATATTACAATTTACAATAAATTTAGTAAGCACTATCACATCATCTTTATAAATAACGAAATTAGGAAAAGAATAAAAGAAGATCTGGAAAATTACAAAAATGATATGGACACAAAAATACTTCGAAACAACAACTCCACTAGAAAAATTAAAAAAGAATTGTCCAAAGGTAGGCAATGGATGGTTGCTCTTGAAAACAGGAAGAAGGAAGTTGTGAGGGATAAGAAAAATATAAGGAGAATAGCAACGGAATACTTCAGAGAACTTTATCAATGCAATCAGACAAGCTTGGAAAAAAAAAGAGAGCCAGATGAAGTCAAAGCTCTAGAAGAAATCCTACCAAGAATGGAACAAGAAGTTGCTATTATTGTAAAATATTTAAAGTCTGAAAAAAGTCCTGGGCCATATGACATAAGAACGAAATTTTAAAAGCAGGAGGGGAGTTACAGAATTATTTAACTTAACTATAGAAAAGGAAGAAATTCCAGAACACTGGGAAACTACAAAATTAATTCTTCCTCGCAAAGGAGGCAATAAACAGGATATTGAGAACTATCGAGCTATTTCCCTTTGTTCTACCATGGCAAAGCTTGTTACCAGGGTCATCAAACAACGTCTTACTAAAAGAATCATGGAATGTATAGTGGAAAAACAAGCTGGATTTAGGAAAGGTTTCTCAACTATGGATCACATTCACACATCCAATGATTGAGAAAGCTAAAGAATATAACTTTCCTTTGTATTTTTGTTTTATCGATTTTAAAAAGGCCTTCGACAGCGTCCTACATACTGACGTTCTTAAAGCATTAAGAATCATAGGAATCGAAGAGAAATACTGAAGAATTATTGCAGAGTTATACAAGTATATGTCAGCATATGTCATGACGGAAAAGAAGGTTCAAATCTTTAGTGTCGAGAAGGGTGTTAGGCAAGGGGATCCATTATCTCCCTTGTTGTTTATTCTGGTGTTAGAGATGATTTTCTGGTGTCTTGGAAAAAACAGGCGTAAAAGTAAATGGTCGATAGTTAAGCAACCTACGGTTTGCAGACGATAATGAGCTTTTTGCCAATGACATCCACCAAATGCGAGAAATGCTTAAACAGGTTCTAAAACTCTGCGAAGAAATTGGTCTATATCCAAATTATAACAAGACCAAACTAATGACCAATAGTTCAAGGGAAGAAATAAAAATGGACAAATTCACCCTAGAATACGTGGAGGAATATGTTTCCTTTTCAGATAGAGCAACAAAAGAAGTTCAGAGAAGAATAACATTTAGTTGAAACAAGTTTTGGTCTCTGAAGCACGTAATAAAAGGGAACATAAGTATTGACCTAAAACGATAGGTTTTCGACAGATGTATTATGCCACCGGTGACCCCAAGCATGGTCTTTGACAAAATCCCAAGAGAAGAAGGTCCAGGTGTGGCAGAATAGCATCGAAAGAAGTGTAATGAAAGTGAAGAAAAAGGACAGAATAAGATGCAAAAAGCTAAAAAGAGAAACAAAGCTAAAAGACACATCCTTGCTGATAATGGAAGGCAAATGGAAATGGGCTGGGCATCTCTTGCGGTGCAGTGACAACAGATGGTCAAGAGTAGTCCCGGAATGGACACCATATGACCAAAAAAGGACGAGAGGCAGAAAATGGAAGAGATGGAGAGATCCATTTTTTTTTTGGGCTTTCGGTAGGATCCCTCTGGTGGCGAGCTGCTAGGATAGAGAAGAGTGGAAAATAAAATGGTAGGCCCTTAAAAATTCCGCATCTCAGTAGGACTAGTCACCCAGGCAGGTGTTAAAGACTATTACTCCAAAAGGAAGGTCTATGCAAGGAAAATGTATATAAATATTTATATAGTAAAGAATTGTTTTTTATATCGCAAAAAATTGTTTTTTTATGTTGTTTGTTAATTTATTTTAAAGTAATTGTGAAATGCACGAATAAATAAAGGCTATTTTCATTCATTCAATCATCACATCATCTATTTTTATCTTATCATTATAATAGTAACAATTATAGAATTATTCACATTCTTAATCCTTCCCACTCTCAGGCTAAATCTTTCCGATTATTTTTTGTAAATAAAAAAAAAAGAAATTCAAAGTATGTAATAATTTAGAAAAAATATGAAATCGAATGCTGTAATAGAATGCAGTTTGGGGGCTTTTCAGGAGAGAACACTCGATCAGTCTAATAGTTCTAACTTGTAGCAATGACTTTCTAACTTCTTGATATTCAAAGCAAAGGAGAACGATACAATTTAAAGAAAAAAAGGATAAGTGTAGGTAAAGTAGGAAATACATAGGAGAATATGAAACAAGTGGTGTATGCTACAAAGTTTGTTAATTGTTGCTACTATTCTCCATGTATTTCTAGAAAGTAGTTCAATTTGTTCATATTCCCTTCTGCATTTTATTTTATTTGAATATTCATTACTCGTTTTGCTACATCAACAGTAATTTAATCATTTTATCAGATAATTTTTTTTGCAGCTTTTCCCGAAAGCTTATTACTTTTCAGACATAATGGCAAGCATTTTGTTTAGCGTCATTCTTTAGGAAAATTGATGTGACGTTCATTACACCCACTACCGTTTATCCGATATTTCGATGACATTTTTGTGTTAATGAGGGTAGATACCAATTTCATAAAATTCCAAATTACTCAAACAAACATTCATAATTCTTGACTTACCTCAATTTGAATAAAAGCACTGCCTAATGGACCCTAATTTTGAATATTGGAAATTGCAGTAGCAATTTCACCAAATTAATTTCAACATTTAAAATTAATGATATGTTTAATTTTATGGAAAAAATATTATTTAGCTTTTGCTGAATACCATTGATACTACATACTATTGAACTAATAACAGTCTTTACCATGTACTGAACCCAACACCCTTCATGGGTAATGCTTCAGGTTTTATTTTATTACTCCATTAACACGTAGAATGAAATATTATGAGAAAACTGATCTGCATGCCACGTCGTATACTACACTATCTTTTAGTGACGTTTCGAAACTATATTTTGTCATGATTAGGCCAAATTACCACCACATTACTCGATCAAAATACGTGTACAAAATAACCATATATACTTTAAATATTGTTAACGATTTTAAAAAGGATATTATTTTACTATTTTGTAAAAAGTATTATCGATTTATTATTACTTATTGTTATTAGTTTTTTGTTAATAAGAGTTTATCAAATTTGTATAACATGAATTTTTGTAAAATGGTACATTTGAAAATACAATTTTATTTTAATTATCTTGTTTTTGTAACTGGAGTGCATCTTTATTAGTCAATCATTCACGTGAGTAAATTAAAACCTTTTCCAGTCATATATTATTTTTCTTTATTCTAAAAACGTTTCAACAAATTCCATGTCATTTTCAATTTACATCATTTTTAAGTCCTTTAACATCATTTAATTTTAAAAACATTCTCTAAAAATTTTTTTTTATATAATTTTGTACATTTTTAATTGTAATTTTTTTTTAATTGTATGTAAAATTATGTATTAACTTGATTTGTCTTATAATTTTTAGGTTGAAAATGTACAAAATTATATAAAAAAATTTTTAGAGAATGTTTTTAAAATTAAATAATGTTAAAGGACTTAAAAATGATGTAAATTGAAAATGACATGGAATTTGTTGAAACGTTTTTAGAATAAAGAAAAATAATATATGACTGGAAAAGGTTTTAATTTACTCACGTGAATGATTGACTAATACAATTTTATTTAAAGCGCGATTCTTTCAACTTCACTCCTTTATGCGATCACTAGTCTTGAAGAACATTTAAGGGATGCAAGGTTATATTGTTCAGGTATTTTTATTGAGCGATGTAAACATTTTTCCATCAATTTAGAAAATTATGAGAAGAAAATATAGTTTAACGAATATGAGACTATGTCCCAAGTACTGAAAGTAAAACTTTTATTAACTTGTTTTTTTAATTTTTTTATTTCCGGATAAATATAAACAAATTTTAAACCTAATCACAAAAAATGTATTAAAAATAAAACATTTATGATGAAAATAAGAGTATATTCATAGATTTCTTATCGGTATGTGCTTGTGTAGTGTTGAATAATTGATGTTTATAAAGTAACTAAGCGCATTATTTTACTTACATGATCCAAAAATATTCTCCGTAAAACACATTTATTGATTACTGTATCTCCACTTTGTATTTTAAAAATTGAATGGTGTTTTTAAAAATATGTGTATAATCAAGTTTTCGAGTCGTAGTGATAATTATTGGGATGTACTGGATAATTGAGGCATCCAGGAAATTAAATTTAAATTACATTTTTTTATTTATTTTAATTTTTTTTTTCTTTATGTTTCTGAGATGGACGGGAGGTATATTATAATTTCATTGAAGTATGTTGTGGACTAAAAACTGCTGCATAGAATCAGGATCAATGAATCGCTACATCGACTTTTCTAAAGGATTGGGTTTTGCCAAAATATTTTAAGTAAACAGTGATATTGAATGGTTAAATCCTTTATTTATAATGCACAGCTCAACCAAATCTTAATTGGAGAATTAATTATTGTTTAAAGTCGGTTTAAAGCTTTATTATTTTCTGAGTTTTTTCCCCGTATTTTCCTCTTTCCCCATAAATAAATTAAAGATGGAAACTTCCATAACCGTAACCGAGTTTTCTGCCGTTAGCGGCGTGATAGCATTGGCTGGAGCGGATGGAAGCAGTCAATTTCCAGGTGGGAATCAGCTTCCAGGGGAGCCAAGCGTTCATCAAGGGGAGGAAATGATGGATAAGGAGAGAGGAGGGGTGACACAACAAGGGGAGCCGTCCGGCCAATGACAGGCGAGCTCGTTGAAACGGTACAAGCTGATTGGCCGATTCCTTTTTGGGATGAAGAGCTGCAACCCCTTCCACTGGCCGCCTGCGGGCATGGGGTGCATACCCTCCGAGCGGGAACGTCGCCCTCATAAGGTAGGCTATGTCTTTGATGTTCTCCCGCTTGGGGCTTTGCATGTAATGGTGTCACGCTCAATGGGAGTAAATTTATCTTTCCTAATTTCGTTACACGTCTGAATCCTTTCTGAGCTTCTGTCTCCCTCAAATGTTCGGTTGGAATAGGATGAATTTTATTTGGTATTTATAAATTACTTAGGATTCTTTTTTAAATATTATAATATGTTATATCGCTTATAGAATTATCGGTATCTCTTTTAACTTTAAAAATTGAGCTATTATTTTTGAAATTTGAATAGGTCTATTTGGGTCTGAAAAATTGTTTATTTTTTAAAATAATTTTAATGGTTATTATTTTATAATAAAATTTAAAAGGAATATAGGGTTAAAAGATCAATCTTTGCTAAGTCCTTAGTGATAAAAACGTTTGTCCTTTTGCCAATATTTTTAAACTAATTCAAATCGAAACCCTTAGATATCGCGAATATGAAAAAATGGTCTTATACCACTTTCAAATATAATCCAGAATCCATAAAACATAACTTTTAGGAAAAAGAACTAACTGAAACACACTCCCCAATATATTTTTTTAAAAATAGAATGAAATAAAATTAATTAAATAATTTGGAAATCAGCTTTCAGCAGCAGATATTTTCATAATTCATCAGATTACTTGAATTGATTTGCGATTTAGAAATTATTTAGGGTACTCAATTTAGTATATAATTTAGTAAATTATTTAGTATATAAATACTATACTAAGCCCAGCCTCTTCTGGAGTCATTGGTATCTCCTTTCATAAAAAAGGACATACCAACACTTTGTATACAATATCTAAGTCTTTTCAACTAAGATCAATCGAATTCATGGAACATCACATTTAGGGGAACGAATCAGTTTATTTAATTAAAAACCTTGTTATTTTTAAATTTTTAATCACAAAAGAACAACGTTATAACTCGAAAAAACAAATTTTCAAATATTGATATTTGAAAGTTCCATGTGAGTGAAAAAAATTTGCTTATTGGTAATGCAAAGCATTCCTATTGTAATAATTTTATTGGCATTATTATATTAACCATTAGGCAAATTTTAAAAGTTTTAATCTTTTTCGATTTTAATTTATGTCATTATTCCCATTATACTTCAAATTCAAACGTTGGAAAACTCAAAATATGACTTTATTTAAAAAAAGAAAAATGTTGGAAATGGAATATCATTTATGTCGCTCCGGAACTAAAAATCTAACAATACAATTGTTACCGAAGGGTTGACTAAAATATTCCTTTTGAGTTATGCCGTTCTTTTGAAGAAGCGATATCGAGCCGCAGATATATTCATAATTTATTACGTTATTTGAATTATATTTGCAATTTATAAATTATATAGGATAACTTTTAAAATATTGGTCCTTTATTTGACTAATATGAAAAAAGATAAGCTTCTAGAATAATCGGTATTTCCTTTAATTTTAAGAATTTATTTTACAATTTGTATGTCTTTTCAACAACACGTTAATAGAATTAATAGAACTAAACATTTATTTAAACAAACACATTCCCAAATGTAATTTTAAAAAAATAGAAGAAATGTGAATTTTAATGTAAAATTTAGTTATATGCATTTCAAAGGTATAAAACTTGCATTTTCCATTTCAAGTGTTCTAATTAATTAATTTTAAAATTCTTTTTATCGTCTTTTAATTACATAAAAATATTTATTAAAATACCAACAGAAATAAAAAAATTATTGAAGAAATTTTTAACATATAACTACAATTATTTCTCATAATTTTTTTTTTTATTTGTTTCTAATTAAATACAATAAAATATTATCCAAATGTTTTATCGTATATATCATTTGCTATTTGACTGATTGATGATGTTACATCGACTTTAAATCATTATTTAGAAATAAACTTTTAAATATTTGTACAAATTTGCATTACATAATTTTATTTTAACTTCTTGTGAGAGTACTACCAGTGGGTAGTTTCTCTACTTGTCATTATCTCATGAAATTATGTATCACTTAGCCTATTTACTTGTTGAATTCTTGTAATACAGTTGTAAATATCAATAAATAAATAATATACCTCTTGTGAAGCCTGGTGAGACAGTAAGTAATTAAATCTATATTGCATTACAATATTATATAACACATGCAATGTAAATTTTATATAGGTTAGTATACATTTCATCATTATATGATAGTAAAGAGAAGCTAATAAATTAACTTGTAATAAAACGCCGCTCGTCGCATCTTCGGAATAGCATTCGAGCATTTTTGTTCTTTTTTTTTTAATAATGTTGTAGTGATCGAAATTCGGAAGGTAGGTTCTTAACCTACAAAAATGTCTTTCTTTTCCTTCATAAAATATATATACATAATTTAAACCAAATAAACAAAAAATACTCTTTTATTCGCTGTATTTACATGTAGGCATACATAAATGTTTGTATAAATAGTACAGTTTAGTGGTCAAAAGGCAGTAACATACACCCTCTGGTAGATTAAAACCCAGGTAGGAACTTGAGAACCACAGGCTGCGGTGAAAGCTTTAGGACTTATTTGGTTGACCACAGCTTGTATAACTCGCCTCAAAAGATTCCTTTACTTTAAGCATATATCAGTGAACAATTAAACTATTTTATGATAATGTGGAGCTAGCACTGCTTTTTTTTTTTTTTTATTAAATATGAATTTATTTATATCTTGTATAAAAATTGTATTTACTACAATTGATCATCAGGCATGTTACGAAATATATAATTTGATCTTGTCTTTGTTATAATTAATTGGAATTATAATTTAAATTCAGTTCAGACATATTTTCGGGTCAGAGAAATCATGATCAAGTAATGATTTCGCAAAAGTTTTGTTGTTTTTTTCAACATCTACAGTATCCACGTTTCAGAATTTAAAATATTTAAAAATTTTATTAAGGGATATATTTCTTTGTGGTAGTTACTCCGCAGGTTCTCACTTCGAGTTGAGTCACCAGTTTTAAATTTTCGTTCGATTCTTTTTTAATATCATCCAAAAATACAAGTTGTCGTGAGCTTCAGCATGTAAAAGAGAATGTAATTATATGAAATGTGGTGTAATTCGGTAATCACATCATCTAGAAATGAACGTTTCAACAAACATATATCATTTACATTTTTATTGTTAGTTGAAAGTTTTATTTCTTGATGAAATTATTACCGAATCCACTCATAACTCATAATTATATTCTTATCTCCATCCAAAAGCTTATGGTATGTATTTTTGTAAAATGTTAAAAATAAAACGAATAAACAGTTATAACTTGAAGCATAACTAGAAGCGACAACCTGCGGAACAGATACCCTTTTTTGTATAGAGTTTTGTCGTGTTCGCTCAGTTAAATTATATTTTTACAAATAGTTAAACTATGAAGCCACTGTTCCTGACTTCTGCTGTTACAGAAAATATGACTTTTTTTTTTTTAATTAGATGTTAGTACTGGTATTTCAATACATATTATTCTATAAAATAAGACATATTTCTTATAATCTATAATTTTTTTTTTCATACAACTTTATTATATTTAATGGAAAATAATTAATAACTAAAAAATACTGAAAAGGTACTCATGTTTTAATAGATAAATGTTTAATTTAATATAATAATATGTAGATACCTCTTCTAAAACTTGAAGTATCAACTTTTGTACAATTAAATGGAGAGTTTTATACTTCGTAAAATGGAAATTAGTTCGCCGTAGGGGGGCAGAGGGCTACCTCCTAGGCTTTGTATATTATTTGAATCCTTGTTACTGAAACAAAAATTGTTGCATTGAATCAATAAGATGAATAATTGTTACGGGCAATAATGGAAATCGTGCTATAATGTTAACTCTGTTATGATATGAGATTTTATGTGGTAATGTTGTGTGTATGTAATTATGTTATTTGTCGTTTATGTGACTATCAAAAACTGTTATATAATTCATTCATTATTTTTCAGGTGAGGAATTCTTGATTTTGTTTCTAACATTTATCACCTACATCTTTCTGAAATTCTTTTGATGGTATGTATGTAGCTTTACATTGGTAAAAAATATCTTTATAGAATGCTAGTGGTATAGTCAAATTATAACCGACGAAGGTCAATAAACATGACACCGTTATAAAACCAAATATTTTATCACTGCACAATGATAAGGGAATCTCTGATTAAGGTCCATATTCCATTCCATCAGTAATTTATGGTGTATAATAAATTTGTAATCGATAAATGATAATAAAAATGTATTATTTTAATAAATTATAATATTATTATAAATTATTTTATTATGCTTTAGTTTATGGTTTTGGTATTGAGATTTATATTTGCCATTCAGATAATTTTTTTTTTTTTTTTTAAATTCACACTTTTTGGGATGAATGTTTTCTGCTTTTTAATTTGTTTTCAATTAAATTGTGTTTAATTTTTTTTAAACTATTCTTTATTTTCTGGAGCGGTGTGGCTCAGAGATTAAGCAAAAATTCGGCTGTATTAGGTATTATTTTTATTTTGTAAAAACCAGATACTTTGGGATCTAGAACCGTCCTAAGGCTCAACCAGCTCTGTAAAACGGGTACCTAAAATACGGGGGAAAATCTGGGGTTGCGTGTGATCTAGGACAAATCACCTCCCTACATAACCGTTGTCCAAGAAACAGTACAGTCTATACCACGTACTTAACACAAGACCCTTGATGGGTTGTACTGGTACTGATTATTATTTATTTTCTACTTTTTAGTTCAGCTAATACGAAAGGGTGTTCTTTAGTTCTTAAAACTATATTTTTTCTCTAGTTGCAAAATATATTAAACTCCTTATTTGATCCTGTCAGTAGTCATACTTTTGCCTCAAAAGCAAGCCATGTATGCCTTAGCATTTGGCACATGAAACTGCCGTGTCTTTGAATATGAAAAATCACTAATTCTTAAGTTACTTTTCAGCATACAAACTTATTAAGTTATTATATTGTAACCTCTTTACAGGGATTTATTATATTGGTAGTCCTTGACAGAGACTGGTGGTGCTCCTTGTGCTAAAATATCTACAATGCAAGGTATAAGATGTAAAAGAATAAGAAAGAAAGAAAGAATTATTGTCATTGGTCCTTTACTTTTATTAATTATTGTAATTAGATGTACTTTTAAAAGGAACGCAAATCGAGTTCAAAGATTCCGTTACAAAATTATAAATTCCGTATTAAAAATTATGATTTCCGTTCTCAATTAAGGGATTGCTAGGACTCGCTTAGAGAAGCAAGCGATTTAGATCTCAGATATCGAATCATAAAGTGATAGGTGGTTGGTTATAAACGCTATGATTTAGTGGGCAATAAATCGATTGTGATGTCTCTCGATAATTAACAGTGATAAATCCGGAAGAGCAGAGAGGTTCCACAAGTGAGGCTGCAGCTCTTGGCGATTTGTCTATCGCTGCTCCATTTGTACCATTTTATCTCTCTCGCGGCGGCAGGCTTCGGCAGTGCTACTGACCTAAACTGTTTTGGAATATAGTTATATTTTTCCACCGACCGTTAGTCTGATTTATAGGCACCTTAGTAGGAGATAATATTTATTGAGTAACGATTTCATGATTTATTTCTTTAAGGTGTCGATATGTAACTGAATTTGAATTATATCCAACCCAAAGTTCACAGATTACCGAGCATTGTATATATTTTTTGATTTTAAAAGACAGATATCAACTTAAACTTGAGTCCAAATTTATTCAGTTAGAAATATCTCTTAATATCTCTATCATTTGATTGCATGTTTAAACTGTTGACTTTTATTTGCTTGAATTTATACCATCAATGCATCTGCTGCTAAGGAATATATCGTCCATATTATTTACCATTTGATAAATTTGCCTTACCCACATTATCCGTCCCTGTGTTAAATCAAATATAATTTAATGAGGACATGGTTGCCTGAACGTATCTAGAGAAATATTGAAAATGATCGGGGTTGCTGTAATTTTATATAGACCAACGTTTCAGCCCCATGTTTAGACCGTCGCACAGTGTTTCGATTAGTCGGAGCTAGCTGGACAAAATTATTTTTAGGCACTTTGGCATTTCTTTTGCCTAATTAAACTGAATTCAAGAGGATTGCTAGGATAATAATTAGAAAAACAAACAAAAAAAACAATGTATAATTAAGACAATATACAATAATAAAACTGATAAAAAACCGTATTTATTCTGTGGGACAAGTTCCTTTAAAATAGTGATACGGAAAATAAAATATAAACTATAATGTCTTAGATTAGAATGCAATTACAATTTAATTAATATATGAAAATAAAAAATTAATGAATATAAATTAAGAGTTAGCTCCTAATAACGAATTAAATGAAAGAAAAAAAAATAAAAATACCATAACAATAATTATAAAGAAAAAAACTATTAATATTTACATACATACAAGTTTTATAGAAAACAAAACAACAACAAAATAATTTAGGAAATGAAATAAACAAAAAAAGTATAATTATTTTTAAAAAAAGTGTGTGTTGTTCAGGCATGATAATCTTTAGTATTAAAAACTGATTCTGTCCTGAAAAGAATGCGTTTGCCGGAGGCAGCTGGCTAAGGGTAAATTTGAGAGAAAAAAAAGGCATTACTGTGAATAAGGTACAATTTATTTTTTTTTATATCGCATAAAAGGCTGGGCATCCCTCCTGGTGTCTGTCTTTCTTATCTCCGTGACACTTGGTGCCCACGGATTGCGTCCTCCAGGAAGAGAATGAACCCCGTTGCTTGGTGGTCCTGGAGGATAAATAACACCGCTGCTTGGTGCTGGAATGCTTCCTCATGGATGATAAATAACACCGTTGCATTTAAACAGCGTAAACAGTTGAGTTTACATTATTGTCGTTGGGGTTCGAAATATCTATTATACCTGCTTTCCTCTCACTCGACATTATAAGGAGGATATCTGGTCTATTATGATGCACTGTATGGTCTGTTATAACGGATTCATCCCAATATAGCTTAAGGGGACCTTTTTGTAGAATTCTATTGGGGTGGTACATATAATATGACATTACATCTAGAAGATTGTATTTCACCACCAGGGCTTGATGCAAAATTTTGGCCACATTGTTATGCCTCTGTAGATATTCAGTGCCAGCCAACGCTCCACATCAACCTGATCCAACGTGATATGTAGGATTGACTTCAATGTAGCCGAGCATAGTAGACATTTATCCGGCGTTGATGCGTCTTTTAAAACATGCCTTCTATATGATCTGGTGGCGATAACTTGGTCTTGAATGGCGATCACAAACCCCTCTGTCTCGGAGAATATCTTGCCAGCCTTTAACCAATCAACTGGCATCTCCTTGTCAATGGAGCTATCATTTAATTTGTGATAGAATCTACCATGTAAGGATTTTGTTTTCCATTCCGTCAACCGTTCTGTAAGAACTACTGGTTCATTATCTCTTCTTAGATTTAGTGCAGTCAGACCCGAATCCATCCTTGAAATAGTATCATAAACTCCATCTGTTTTTGTGAGGAAATATCGGCGTAGGGTCCCTTCCTGCTTATTATTATTACTATTATTTAATTATTATGTTTAGTTTTATTTATTTTTTTAAGCGGGGTTTTCAGCTATTGCAAAACTTATTTATAAAAGATAACGTTAATTAATTAAAATCACTGTTCTTTAAAAATGTAAAGGAAGTCCGGAACATGTATTTAAACTTATGCAGCTTGTATTTGTAAAGTTGCAAATAAAGTTTTTTTTTTTTTTTTACTAGGTATTTACAAGTACAAGGGTTTACTCTAACTGAGAGCTCATGGAAAGGGAACTGTAGGAGGAGATGTAAAGGGTTCTGTAAGGGAAAGGTTTCATTTTCCTTTGAAGATGAAATTCCGATAACCGTAGTGCTATGACCCAAATTGTTAAACTCCGTGAACACGTTATTCAGTAAATCAAAGTCCTCGAGTAATACGATTCCTCTAGGAATTGGGAGAAAATATATAGAGAAGTCGAATATATACATAATATATATCTATAAACCTGATTATTTACTGATTATTTATTTTTAAAGATAGTTCAAATACATTTATGAAACTTAACTGTTACTATTATTTCCTAAATTATTATTATTGTTTTTTATGATTATTACTGCGACGGAGAAAAATGTACACACAATTGTTTGGTCAATACCTTTCCAAAATCTTTCATCCACATCCTGATATCATTAACCCAACTCACATTGAATATATAAAAGCAGCGTTAGATGTTTCCCTCCAAATGTCCCTTCCACCCAAAGCATTCCATCCTACAGAAATATCCAATGTTATTCACAGATTACCTTCCCGCAAAGCTCCTGAGCACGACCTCATCACAATTCATGTCTTAAAACACTTTCCTTGAAAAGCCATTCTATTCCTTACATATATATATATATATATGTATATATATATATGTATATGTATATGTATATACATATATATATATATGTATATATATATATATATATATATATATAGACTCTAAGATTATATATATATATATATAATCATAGAGTATATACATATATATATATAATGCTCTACTCCGCTCCACATATTTTCCAGACCTCTGGAAATTATCCATTGTAAAAATGATACTCAAACTTAAAAAAGAACCCAGAATACCCATCCAATTACCGTACTATCTCTCTTTTACCTTGAATGGGTAAAATCCTAGAAAAACTCATCCTCAAACGATTGTACCCCATCCTTGATGCAAATCACATAATGCCAGATCACCAGTATGGATTTCGAGCATCCCACTTCACTATTCAGCAATGTCATCGTGTATTGGATGTAGTCTCCTCTGCATTAGAACGTGGATCATATTGTTCGGGCGTCTTTCTTGACTTGGAACAGGCTTTTGACCTAGTCTGGCATCCGGGCTTGCTCTACAAACTCCGCAAATTCCTACCGCCTTCATACTTTCTCATCCTTCAATCCTATCTCACAATAGAGCATTCCAAGTAAACCATAACAATGTCTATTCATATCGCTTTTCCCAATCTGCTGGTGTTCCTCAAGGATCCTTGGCCCAATCCTTTATACAGTTTATACAGCTGACATCCCAACTCATAATAATACTATCCTTACCACTTATGCTGATGATACATGTGTATTATCAGTCAACACCAATCCAGTTATTGTATCCCAAAGCCTCCAATCCCATATCACTGATCTTGAACAGTGGTTTCAAAACTGGAATAAATTCTTAAAAAGGATCTTTCGTAAATCAAAGACTTCCTGCCCGTCAGTATCATTTAATAATATCCTACTGGTGCCTGAAGAACAGATCCGGTACTTAGGGTTGCATCTCGACAAACGATTAACCTGAAATCCTCATACAAGTCTGAAAAGACAAGAAACCACTCGACGTTTCAGGCTACTTCAACACTTACTAGACAAACGCTCTAAGCTTTCCATTAACTACAAAAGAGTTATCTACATGACCATCATACGATCTATAGGGACTTACGGAGTAGAGCTTTGAGGCTTCACTAAGCCACCAAATTCCTCTCGTATCCAATCCCTACAATCCAAAATCCTTCGTAAAATCCTCAATGCTCCTTATTTTGTTAAGACAAAGTCATCCATAACGACCTTAATGTCCCATTTGTTGCTGATTTGGCCCGAACCCGGTATCTATCCTTTCATAACAAACTTCATTTCCACTCAAACCTTCTAGTTTCAAACCTAGCTTCCTCTTCATTTCCCGATAATCCTCCTAGGTGTTTGAAAAGAAGATGGCCACGTGACCTTCTTAGTTGAACTTTGATTTGAGTACTACCAGTGGGTGGTTTCTCTACTTCTCATTATCTTATGTTATTATGTATCACTATAGCCTGTTGTATTATTTTAATAAATATCAAATATCAATAAATAAATTAAAAAAAAAAAAATTATAATTACTGTGAAAAGCCAGTCCAAATAGGAATCGCACGGTGTGTAAGTATTATGTGATTAACAACTTCAAGTACAGCTTCATTTGAACTACGAACACTGGATTTAAATCGCCCGAACCTGATAGCTTTGTGACCGTCAAATAATGGAGAGTTAATTTTCCAAATCGCCTGGTCCAGGTGCTCTGAACTCGCCCGATTAATTCCTATTCGGCGTTACTGCCGTTTTGATGGCCTTCCATTGATGGCTTATGGTCCCCTACATCATTCTGAGGATATCTTTGCCTGAAAATCCAAATGTGAGGATTTTGGTTATAATCTGAATAGTTATGTTATAATCCATAACGGTTTTGAATTTTCCGAAGGTTTGAAGAAAGCCTCTCAAAGAATTATTACATGGATTATTTTACCCATTATATGGGCCATTCAAAAAAAAAACAAATTACACTTATATTCACATAGTGACCTTCATTGCTTCGTTAATTGCGTTCATTTCAGAACAACTAAACTTGCTGAATAAACTACATATCTGAGATGTAAACATTATGTGTTCTTATCTGGTTTGTAAAAAAAACTAATATCATAACTGTGCCTCGTCAGTTACTATAGCTGTGGAATAGTAACTTATGGGACAGTTAAGTGTTGAATAACATTCCATTAATTTGATTAGTCGTCATTTCTTTTTTTGAATATATAGAAACTAGACAGCTATATAGCTTATAAAAGGGGCAATCCTTCTTCAAGGTTAAGGATACAATTCCTTAGAAAAATATAGGTCCACAAATTTGTCCAATTAGTTTCTTCACTAAATTAGTTATTGATCGCGTGGCAAAAATATTCAGTAAACTAGCGAGGAAAGTGCTGGGCTTCATTAGTGTAACGTTCCGCCTCCATCACAATTGGAGCGAACAGATCCTTTAAAAAAATGGTATGTTACATTGCAACTACATAAATTTTTATTATGCTTGATGCTAATCAATTTGTGGTTTAGTGAACTTGCATTGCTCCCTTACTCACAGCCTTAAAAAATTGAAGGAAGAATTACGTTTATTTTACTTTATTTTTTTCTCTTTATATTTTCATCCAGGCATGTCAGATACAAGTAATTAACAACCAGCGGATTGGCTGACTGGAAAATAATACAGAATGACATGGAAAGCATGACGAAGAACAGTACCCAGCGGTACCTCTCCATTGATGTGCTTTAATTCCCTACTGTAATAGATCCCTCATCCACGTCCTTTTTAGTCTCCTCCTAGTGTTCTCAGGCATGAGCGTCGTGGTCATTTTTTGTATCAATGGTTTGGGTGTCAGTATAGTTTTTCTTGAAAGCGTTTGCAGTACGTTCGTATGTGTTCGTCAACCGTTTGTATTTTGTATTCTGCAAAGTTTTGTTATTGGCGTACCATGGTGCAGTGGTGATAAGTCTAAGTACTTTTGACTGAAAAGTTTGCAGCCGGTTTCTGTGTCTGTTTAGCGATGCCGTAAATTTGTAAAGCATATGTTCAAACTGGTTTTAATAGGTAAGTGTACGTATTTAATTTCTGTCTTAAATCTAATTTGAAGTTTTTCCTGAATAGCGAGTACATTTTGATCTAGTGATTGGCGTTTCATATTAACGTGTGGGCCCCATGTCATTCTCCTAATCAAATGTTAGTCCAAGGTATTATACTATGTCCTCCTGTGGGATGAGTGGATTATTAAGGTAAATGGGAGGGCCTGTTTCACGTCTAAGAATAAATGTGTTCGTTATGTTGTGATTTTTCGTGGTTCAGTCTGATTTTCCATAGGTGGCACCACTCATACACCTTTTGTAAGTTGTGTTTTGTGAGCCCTGTGTCGCGTCTTGATGTTTGGTGACTATGACGGTATCGTCAGCGTAGGTTGCGATCAGCGTGTTAGGACTTTGTGAAATGTAGTATGTATATGTTATGTAAAATAGCGGTGCAAGTATGAGATCCCTGAGGCACACCGGCTAAGATCAGTGTTATTGAAGATAGCTCAGAGCCCTGTCCGACTGAGAAAATTCTGTCTGCAAGGAATGAGAGAGAATCAGATAATAAGTGTGTGGTAGTACAGTCTTGACTTTGAAGAAAAGCCCCTTGTGCCAGACCTTGTCGAATGCTTGGGCGACATCCAGAAATACTCCAGTTGCATATGACTTCTGCTCTAGTTTTGTCGATCTGTATTCAGTTACTACGTGTAATTGTTGAGTAGTCGAGTGTGATTTTTGAAAACCGAATTGTACTGTAACCGAGGGATTGTATTTTTGTAAGTCAGTAACTCTATTAATCGGGGTTAAAGCAATTTTTCAAAAATTTTAGAAAAAAGAGAGTAAACTAATAGGTATGTACGAGGAAGGATTACTAATAGCTCTATCTCGATTTTTAATCATTGTAAGAATAAAATATTTTCATTGTATAGGGAATTTCGAGGTTCTAAGTATTGAATTATGGATCATTAGAGCTTTCCGGACATTTGCTGGAGCACCTCAGCATTTATTAAGTCATAGCCCGGGGCTTTTCTTTTTGGTAAATGTCTAATTAGTTCTACTACTTCGGTTGGAGCGAATGAACGCGGTGGTAATGTTGGTTGTATGTTATTTACAGTTATTTCGTTTTATGTGTTTGTGAAGTAAGTATGTGGTGTAAATACGGAAGATAGATGGTCGGCAAAACGCTCAGATTTTTCCTCGTCCGACACAGCCCAAAAGCCGTCTTCTTTTCTAAGAGGTGCCGACATCTCTCGGTGTTTTGGTATGCTTTCATAAATTTCCATCGTCTGTCGAGAGTGATTTAATATAATTCTCATAGTTTGATCTATTAAACTTGGTAATTTGACGTTTTAGTTCAATATTCAATTTGTTAAATGTCCGTCTATCTGATGGTTGTCTGTTAGTTTGCCATACTTTACGAGCTCTTCTCTTGTCCCTGATCAGATCTCTAGTATAGCTTGGTAACCGCTTATCTATCCCTGGGTTTCGATGATAACCACGCTGCGTTTTGAATACCTGTTGTGAACTTTTCCACTGTTTTCTCTAGTTCTTCTTCATTATTTATAGAAATAGGGATTGAGAGTGAGATAAGTTCTGTATTAATCATAATCCATTATACCCTGTGTGAGAGCAGGTCTTTTTTTGTGCCTCAGAAGGCTCTTCGCACAGGATCATTTGCACTAGAGAATGATCAGAGCTCGTATTTACAGTCGTGTTTACTGTTCTTAGGCCTTTTGTAATAATAAAGTCCAATAAGTCCGAGGTTTTGCGTCTAGATGTAGGCCAGTAAGTAGGAGAATTCGGAGTTGATGTGTCAAATGAAAGGTCATGAAGAGCACACCACAAGTTCCTACCTCTTGGGGTACAATATCTTGAACCCCCCAGCATTGGAGTTTCGCGTTGAAATCACCTCCTGCGATAAAACATCTACTTAACCGTTTAAAAAAATCAGAAAAATCAAGGATGTAAGTTTGTACCTACGGAGGCAATAAACTGCAGCAAGCGTGATATTTTTCAGTTTTGTGTGTAATGTGATTCCAGTTATCTGTATATATGGTGTCATGATATAACGATTTGATGATAATGGCGGTGCCACTGTGTGCCGTTTTGTCAGGGGGATCAATTTTGTAAATAATATAGTCTGAAATATAGATTTCTGATCTTGAAGTAAGATGTGTTTCAGTGAGAAGTGATATGTCTGTCATTTTTTCATTTAAATATAAATCAAGTTCAGTCCTGTGCTGCATCAGTCCATTAGCATTCCATAGGAGAATTGACAAGGGGCTGTTGAAAAATTAGGGGGCATGGCTGTGGCTCCAGGCTTGTTTAACCTGAGTTAACTGTTGGAGAAGATTAAAAAGTGGATGGATTACGTTGTTAAGACCCGTTAGAATTTGAAATAGTTGAGGAGGGGGCACCGTCTGGGTACTGTTATTCATCATATCTGTTTGAACGTTATAGTATTGTGGTTGAGTTCGTTATTGGTGGACTTCTTTGCTTCTGCTGAGATTCCACACTGTTCTCCGGATGTTCTGGAAGATGGTGCTGTACAGGTCTGAGATTCGGAAATTCTTGTGAGTCTGGTGGCAACTGAAAAGGTTGGGCTCGTGTAGGCCGCTGGTTAATGTCTTGAGCTACGCTGCATTCTTAAGTTCCTCAGTGTTTGGCAGCCGTTGTAGTTGGCAGGATGTTGGCCACCACAATTGACTCAAGTCGCTGGAGTTTCTCTTGTTTTGCAACAAGGTTTGCTGTCATGTGCCCGCCACACCTTACACACCTTGGTGTGTGGTTATAGTAGCCTCCAGTGTGACCATATTGTTGGCACCTCAAACACTGAGAAATGTCTTTTTTCTTCCGCGATATTCGATTGTTATTTTTGTGTAATAGATAAATTTTAAATCACAGATGTCTTTGAAAGTTTCTTTTATAATGTCTACAAAGAACAGAGGGAGGGGCTTCTTAAATCTCGAAATAACGTTGGTAACATTAGAAGCTTCGTAACCTTTCTCTTTCTGTTCCTCTTTTATAATACCAATTGGTGTAGTGCGATGGAGGGCCTTATTAACTATCCTGGAGCATCTGTCCCGTGGGAGCTGAAAGGTGTGAAAATCTGCGCCTTCACTTCTTAGGCTCGCATTTAAATTTCTGTAAGTTTCGAGTTCTGGATAAACAGTTACACCTTTAAGTGTGGTTTTCACTGTAAAATTGTTTTGTCCTGCTTTTTATATTCGGAATGCAATTAATGCATAGTAATTTTGAACTCCATATATGTAAAGTGGGGGCAGTTTTTGATTTAGCACATGTCTCGTAGTATTTTCTAGTTGTTCGTCTGGTATGGAGCTTAGTGCGTTTGAATTGGCGCTTGTCGTTTCTGTATAACATTGTTCAATTAGTAAAAGTCGTTTACGACCAGTAACTAGCTCCCAGGAACCAGTATAATTATTATTAGTACTTAAATATAAACTGTCCGCGTCCATATCACTTACCGTCTGTGAAGGAGTGGACGCTTCGCCTATGGCTGGTGGTAAAACACGCACTTTTATTATTTAGGTCTTATCTGTCTGATCTGAATAAAACACTTTTTAAAAAGAAAAACAAAATATTAGAACATTAATTGAAGTTTTTTTTATAACACACAAAACTAACCTATTTTCACTTCCACTTCGATCATACTTATCTTCTCTACGTTTATTTTTAATTTAAAAATAAATCGCTAAGAAAGAGTCCCAAATACCAGTTCGTGTGGAAACCTTTTTTCTTTTTTTTTTAAATGACGCATATAGTTAATCATTAAATATTCCCTCGATTAACGACATCATGGGAGCAGGGCTATAGTGGATCGTTAATACTACGATTGTTACATTTTATGTATCATTTCCTTGAGTGATACATTTCATATCTCTCATAAAACTATGGAAAATAAAAAAAAAATAAATAGAGTACATCATGCAAATAAGATTCGGCAATATCAGTATATCAGCAGATAAGTAGGACGTTTGGCTCAGTGCATTTTATATATTTTTAGACAGTTATTGGATTTGGGGCTGGCCCATGGACGGAAGTTTGTAAGCGTGGATTAGGTGTATCGGCATCGAGCCTTCGGGTTCGCTAAGCTTTATTATTATTATTAGACATTTGGAATATAAAACTTTTTTATACATAAATATATATTTAATTATGTCATCTCTTGCCTCATCTTCTCTTTGAGAGGGAGTCTCTTCCCCCTTTGTTCTCCATTCTTCATGTTCTGCAGTCTGTAATTGTTCTTCCATTTAGCAGCATTTAGGATCCATTTACCATTTATGCACCATATGGGCGTACAGGAAAGTGCACTCAATTAAGAGTGTGGATTAGATTATAGCGTTTATTCTCAACCCTTTCTTTCCATTTACTGTATTCAAATCAGGCAGTAGACCCTGTTCCCTTGTAATGACCCTTTCCCCTAATTGATTATTAATTATATAATATATCCGTGTACCTTTAGGCGGAGAAAATAAAGTCAATTACAAACAAAGTCCACAATGGAAACCCCAAATACAATTATTTTCTCAAATATATATATATATATATATATATATATATATATATATATATATATATATATGATATATTATATATATATATATACATAAAATAATATAACATGCAATCACTTATTATATTTAATACAATTATTCAAATAATTTCTAATACAAGCCTGAGAGGAGCGGGAGGTGAGCGTCTAGAATGAGTCCTGAAATGGAAGTGAAGTAAAATAATACAGTCTCAAACTGCTTAACGCTTCCCCCACTTTCTCATATCACCTCCCCCTCTCTTTTATTGGCCAGTAGCTGTCATTTTTTTTAGGGCAGGTCTAGACGAAGACATACTCATATATTCGAATACAAACTCGTTAATGTGTAAAACATTCTTATCTCGCTGAGGTACATAGGTGAACGGTGAAATATAACAATCTAACAATAAACTATATCGAATACGCAATTCTACCTCTTAACGAGACGCGTATTAAACTCCATACGTTAATACATTAAATAATACATACAAATAAATCAATATAATTATATGTTCACGTAGGCTTCCACGGTCTGCGGTATTGTCCATATGTTCTTTTTCCGGGATGGACCGTGTGATGTTGGTTTTGTTTGCCAAGCTTTCGCTCATCGTGTTGTGAGCTTCCTCAGGGCTAGTCAGTAAATGAAGAGCGGATGGTAGAGTCAGGGTGTATATACCTTAGGGGTGGGGGCTGGTCTCGGTCGAAGTCTGCCTTCCCATTGGCTCGCTTGTGTCGAGTCCGTGGGCTGTGTTGTGTTCGGGTGGGTTCGTGTGTATTCGGTATTGTCGCATGTGTTTGGATGATAGGTTGTTGTGTTGGTCTTTTGTTTTATGGCAGGATACCAGTTTTTGCTAAGTTTGTAACCGTCTTCCTTATTGAAATTATTGGGTTCTTTAATAATTTCAATGGCCTCTCTTATGGTGCGGAGGTGATAATTATTTTCTTTAACCAGTGTGGTTGTGTTTTCGAAAGGTATGTGGTGGTTGGTGTTGTAGAAGTGTTCTGCTACAGCCGATTTTTCCGTCTTGAAGTTTTTGACACTAGATATGTGTTCTTTTAACCGTCTTTCGATGGTCCTTCCGGTTTGTCCAATGTAGATCTTGCCACAGGAACAGGGTATACTATAGATGCCTGGGGTACGTAGTCCTAATTTGTCTTTGGGTTTCGGTAGGATGTGAGCTATTGTTTTGTCTGTGGAGAATGTGGTCTTGATGTTGTGGTTGTTTAGAATCCGGGCGATCTTTTCTGAGGTACCTTTGATGTAAGGAATAGTTGTCTGGGTTTTGGGTTCGTTGTCGGTTTCTTTATTGTCTTGTTTTTTGAGTTTTCTCTTGCGTTCTACCCGTTTAATAGTTTCTTTGTCGTATCCGTTTTTCAGGAAGGCTGTTCTCAAGTGCCTCTTCTCTTTAGGGAGCTGTGACGGTTCAGCTATCATTTCAGCTCTGTTGAGTAGAGTGTTGATGATTCCTTCCTTCTGAGACGGATGGTGGTGTGATGTGGCATGAAGGTATCTGTCTGTATGTGTAGGTTTACGGTAGACGGTGTGTCCAAGGTGGCTTCCTTTCTTCTCGACCAGGACATCCAGGAAGGGAAGTTTCCCATCCTTCTCCAGCTCCATGGTGAATTGTATGTTAGGGTGGTGGTTTAGGTGGAGTAAGAATCTGTCCAGTGCATCTTTTCCGTGCTTCCAGATGGCGAAGGTGTCGTCCACGTATCTGAACCAATATTCAGGTTTTTTGGGTTGCGGTGGAGAGTGCCTTCTGTTCGAAGTGTTCCATGTACAGTAGTATAATTATACTTATCAGTAATATAATTATACTTATCAATACGGATACATCTAATCAAATCATATTATATAACTAATTATACATTTAATATCATCTATCATTATACATTTAAATAATACATATAATATATGTATATGTGGATCACTACTCAATTAACTAATATATAATATATGTGGTCACCACACCCTTATATATATATATTTGCGATCAAGAAAATATCTAAATATCTGAACAGTGTGATACTGAGCCGTACTATGTTTTACAGAAAAAAAAGGATACTATTAATGCATCTTTAAAAAACAAATAATAATAATCAAAACACTTAATTAATTTAATTATTTTAATTGAATAAATTAGGCCTTAATTAATCATTAAAGACGATGTACTAAAACTCAACAATTACTTTACCAGGTAAAGTACTAGTAAGGTACGAGTTGGCGAAGAGCTGTCCAACCCCTTTCAACTTAAGTGTGGTGTACCTCAAGGGTCTGTGCTATCACCGATACTATTCTCAATTTATACGGTGGAAATCGTTGGTGCTAAATACAGAAAATCTACTGTGGCGGCGTATGCCGATGACATTGCCATCTACAGTAGCTCATTGAATGAAGTGAGAGCTCTAGGGAAGGTGGAGGCGGCCTGTGAGGTTATAACTAACAAATTGGATGGACTAAACATTGCAATTAATCCTAAAAAGACCGACTTTATTATTTTCTCTTTCCAGAGGAATAAGCGCCCTCTACCTAAAACGTATAGAGTAGCTGACACAGAAAACAAACCTGCCAATATGATAACGTATCTCGTTGTCACCCTAAACCGGCATTTAACGTTAAAGCCAACATTGTAACAAGAAGATCAGGTAGGTTAGAACCACATCTTACAGACTTAATCACCTTATAACCTAATAGTAAAGTAATGATCTGAAAGGCAGTTATTCGACCAGCACTCCTTTATCATATGGTAGGCGCCATATAAATTAAATAATATTTCGCCCACAACTTCAAAAAGGCTCCAACAATTCCAAAACCGTATACTGATGCGTATTGTCATCCCCCTACAAATGACGAAATCAGACATAATACTCAACGCCCACGGCCTCCCGACGGTAGCGGACTTCATCACACGGAGGCATATCAAATTCCCTTAATAGCCTTCAACACTGCACGGACCCACTATTCAACACACTTACACCGACAGGCCGACTCCAGCGCTGGCAAACACGTGTACAGACACTCAACATGGACTGAGTAAATTACTAACTCCAATCAGAAAGAACTAGTGAGCCCCATCACTAGACCCCATTCCTACCATCTAATTAATCAAGAAAATCCTATTCACTTTTTCACATTTCCTCTCTTAAAATGCACCTGGTGCAGTAAAAGAGATTCTTTCTATCCTTACTATTTTATTTTCAACACAATTATAAAAGCCAAGGGGCTAGGGAAAAAAATACGATAAAAATAAACTATCACTAACTAACAAAATTATTATATAAAACATGACTACGGTTAAAGTAGTAACCGATATGGACTTCATATTCACTGAACATGTACACACTCAATTCAAATTTTTCAGTCAACATTTCTTATTTATATTACTCATTGTTCATTTTAAATTTCATGACTCACTTATCGGACACCCAAACTTACTGGTACAGACATTACTGAAAGACACATTACCACAGAATACTGAGACTGAAACATCTCCAGAGTATAGATCAACTGCAGATAGATAAACAATGCTAGAGTGTGCCTTCAAATGGGAGGTTTCTCCATCCACACTTCCACGTGAATCTTTCGAGGTTTTCGAATGTACATCACAAATAAAATGGGAACCAAATGTCGTTTTTATAATTTCTGTTAATAAATATTTATTATTATTACTAGCTTATGCCCGCGGCTTCGCTCGGGGGGAATTCGGCCTGCCACATAATGTTTCGTGAAAGATCATTTTAAATAAATAATTTAATTATTTTTTTTAAATATAAGTTACTCGAACATCCGAAATTTCAGATGTCTAACTTCAAAACTGACGGATTATATACGACCTTTGAACCCCTATTATATTAAAGGGGAAACCCTTGGAGTGGAATTATCCGAATTTCTTTCTTAAACTATACACAGAACCTAACTACCAATTTCAAGATGCTAAGTTCCTGATTTAACTTTAATTATGTACTATAACGGGGGGGGGGGGGTTACATGCCCCCGTGCCTCCACATAGATCATCATGTGATGATTACAGTAATAACCTATATTACTGTAAAGTTTCACCCAAATCCATCCAGTAGTTTTTGCGTGAAAGAGAGACAAACATACAAACATTCACATTTATAATATTAATAAGATTAGTAGGATATCAAAACAAATAGTTTCACTCACAAATAGTGTTCTTTCTGTTATTTTAACAACTATTATCATGTGATTTGCCTTTATTTATGTACAATAATGGATTCTCCACAGTACCTAAAATACTGTCGGGGAGGAGGAGCGTGCCCCCTTGCACCCTCCGATAAATCCGCGCTTGCTATAGCCTATGTGTTATTCTGATGTATAACCTATATTACTGTAAAGTTTCATCCAAATCCGTCCAGTAGTTTTTGCGTGAAAGAGAGACAAACATACAAACATTCACATTTATAATATTAGTAAGATTAGTAGGATATCAAAACAAATAGTTTCACTCATGTTCTTTCTGTTATTTTAACAACTATTTTCATGTGCTTTGCCTTTATTTATGTACAATAATGGATTCTCCACAGTACCTAAAATACCGACGGGGGGGGGGGGGGCACGTGCCCCCTTGTTTCCTCCTATAAATCCGCGCTTGCTATGGCCTATGTGTTATTCTGATGTATAACCTATATTACTGTAAAGTTTCACCCAAATCCGTCCAGTAGTTTTTGCGTGAAAGAGAGACAAACATACAAACATTCACATTTATAATATTAGTAAGATTAATAGGATATCAAAACAAATAGTTTCACTCACAAATAGTGTTCTTTCTGTTATTTTAACAACTATTATCATGTGATTTGCCTTTATTTATGTACAATAATGGATTCTCCACAGTACCTAAAATACTGTCGGGGAGGAGGAGCGTGCCCCCTTGCACCCTCCGATAAATCCGCGCTTGCTATAGCCTATGTGTTATTCTGATGTATAACCTATATTACTGTAAAGTTTCACCCAAATCCGTCCAGTAGTTCATTCGTGAAAGAGAGACAAACATACAAACATTCACATTTATAATATTAGTAAGATTAGTAGGATATCAAAACAAATAGTTTCACTCATGTTCTTTCTGTTATTTTAACAACTATTTTCATGTGCTTTGCCATTATTTATGTACAAACATTCACATTTATAATATTAGTAAGGCTTTGCCCTCATTCCTGGGGAAGAAGCTTAGTTCGGGGACCCAGGCAAATTGTAAATAGGGTTTGAATGTGTACATTATTCTATTTATTTTTATTTAGACTTTATTTTATTATTATTTTTGCTTCAATTTCCTTTTATTTTATATATGTTGCGTATGTATATATTTATTACATTCACTTATTTTATTTTGTTTATACCACTTTTTTGTTTTGTTATGGAATGATTGTAGCTACATAGCACCATTACTTATTGCCCACAGGTAGATTGTAATGTCTAAATAAAGTGTTTATAAAAAAAAAAAAAAAAAATATTAGTAAGATTAGTAGGATATCAAAACAAATAGTTTCACTCATGTTCTTTCTGTTATTTTAACAACTATTATCATGTGCTTTGCTTGCCACAGTACCTAAAATACTGTCGGGGGGTGCACGTGCCCTCTTGCACCCTCCCATAAATCCGCGCTTGCTATAGCCTATGTGTTATTCTGATGTATAACCTATATTATTGTAAAGTTTCATCCAAATCCGTCCAGTAGTTTTTGCGTGAAAGAGAGACAAACATACAAACATTCACATTTATAATATTAGTAAGATTATATTTTCAAAATTCAGAAAATGTAATCCATATTAAAATTTTTGAGGTGAACTATAAATTGAATTGTTAAAATGTGAGGACGTTGATCGGAATGTGCGCTAACAAATTTAGAGAGATGCATTTTCTATTTCGTATAAGCTATATCAGATTTTTAGATGCATGGTCCAGTTTAAAGAGAAATACGTTATTACTTTGGAAGGGCCTCATAAAAAGTAATTCTGAGAGAAATTTTCATGAAGATATTTTATTTCAGTTGTTTATATTTATTTATACAAACAACTTGAACAAATATAAAATAAAACTTTAATTGTACGTTTTGATTATAAAAATTACATCTTTTATAAAAATATTGTTTGTATAATTGTACGATTCCATTTAATTGCTACAATTTCCGCAATTGTCTCGTTTATGAGATTACGATGATCACGAATGTGTCAGGGTGCATAAAACTTCGCCTATTATGACATGATTATTGCTGATTATCGTGCTTTATTCCCGGCTATTCCGCTACCGGTTGATGTCACCAGAGCTAGAAAAAACACGAAATGGCATCATGACATGTGTAACAGGAAATAAAGTACGGGAAATATTTCACATAATGGCTATGCTAAAAATGAAAAAAGTGGACAGCTCTGTACCTGAAATATTTGTATTAGTGATAAATCATTTCCGAAACCTTGGTGTTATAAAAAAAGAAAGAAAAGAAATCTATTGAATAGTTTATATAATGCTAAGTTGGTCAGCGTCGAAACTGCCTAGACCATAGGAAATTAATAATGATACCCATATATTAGCAGTACGAATAACCAGAGAAGGAAGAAAAGCTATTGGTCTCAATTCTGGACTTTGGAGTAATGTCAATGTAAAAAACACAATAAAATTAATTCCCAATGGTATTGTAAGGGCTATAATGTTAAATGACCGTGAAAGGTAAACATTGAGAATGGGGAGTTGGGAAAAACTAAGTAAAAACTACTCGTCACTGAGATGGATTACTGGAAAAGACCAGAAAAATCAATATCAAATGCTTAGAGTGGTTCGGAAACCTGCAGAGGACGGAATATAGAAAAGAAGCAGAAATGACCTTGAACTGGTTCCCTGAAGAAAGAAGAAGAAGCCGACCACTAATCTCATGGATTAACAAAATTCAGGATGATATAAGAGGATATAGTCTAAAACAGTGGGTCCAAAACGTTTTGTACCGTGCTCTTCCTTGTAAGCCTTCCACGCCCCTCCCCTGTTTAAATACAATTACTCCTAAGCCCCTTTTACACAATAAATTGTAAGGGAATATAAAAATTAAAACAATAAATACTACATCGAAAACAAAGCATTTAGTTTCACAAGATACAACACTATATGTTTCAATTTAAGATAAAGAAGTACTGACTGCTATGAGAAAAATAACTAAAATTAAGTGAGAATTTTTAATTTTCAACTGGTCTTGCGCCCCCTGGCGTGTACTCATGGGGAGGGCTCCCCAGCTTGGAAACTACCTGTTGAAAAGAAGTAGTTGCAGTTGAAAAGATTACATATTTATTTTCGTATATTTAGGTTGGAAAACTTTGTAGCATCTCTCAATAAAAAACAATTGTAATATATTATTTCACTTGTCACACTGGTTAGTTCAATACATAACTCAAATTTCCAACATGCATACATAGCACTAATTATTAAATTTTTATATCTCATTTCTTGGATTAGAACATGGTTGTTCACTCCTTTCATTTGCAATATACTAGAAGAAGGATAATTATTTTCATCTAGCTATGGAACCATCAGAGGAGTTATAGCCGACCATTATGTAGGTAATTTTGATCTAATATTCGTCTGTAAAAAGATTTATTTAAAATTTGTCCCTGCTAGAACTCAAAATTTCTATTAGCTGGTTACGTAAAATAAAGAGTTGTTAGAGAGCTAAGACCTGGTCCTGAGACAAGTAGTTGCTGACGTCTTGTGTTGATGCAGGGTGAGTGAAGAAGTCAGCGGCTTTTTTTAATTGAACTTGAAGGCTAGATAATTCAGTTGCTTTCGTTATTTTCTCTCTGTTTTAATTTAGTTCCTAAGGAGTGTTCTTGCCTCCTCCTTCCCATGGCTTATCATGATATCTTCTCAGCCTTTGTTTTTTTCATTATTAGCGTAATTGAAAAGTTGAGTATGTTTTCTGTTTTTATCAGCGGTAGATAAAAAAATGGAATAATAGTGTGTTTTTTTAGTTAATCAGATTTCACAGGTGAACTCTTATTCTTATTTTATTATATATATATATATATATATTATGGTTTAGTTCTCGATTTTCAGTCCTTCTTTAAACTTCTTAGGCGACGTTTCGAGAGTGGGTTAGTGGGAATTAATAAAATTTGCATAACACGAGCTTATGAACCGAATAAATTACCCATAACATCTGTCATTAGTGACATTGAATATATACATGTTATATTATACACACACACACACACATATATATATATATATATATATATATTTATATATATAATAAATATACATGTATATATATAGATTATATACATGTGACATTGAATACAAAATAATGTAGAAGAAACTGATCGTGATGAAATAAGAAGCAAATGCGTTACTATAATTACAAATTACAAAAATAATAAACTTAATAAGAATAACAAGAAAGATTTTAACACACAAAAATTGAACAAAAAAAAACAAACAATTTTTAAAAACACAACCTAATATAATAATCACAAAAACAGACAAAGCAATCCAAATTGTTGCGATCAACAAAGACGAATACATAAATAAAACTCAGTTATTACTAAATGATGTCAAAAATTATAAAAAGGTCGATTCCAATCCTACACATAAATTGATGACAGATACCAGCATAACTCTAGGATTTTTAAAAAAACAATAATTACATTGATATAAAAACATATAAAAAACTCATTACTAATTCCCCGACTTCCTCCAAATTATATTCAGTTATAAAAAATCATAAACACGGAAACCCAGTCAGACCCATAGTATCATTCATAAATTCACCGACGTATGAGCTTCAAAATACTTAGCCGAATTGTTAAATCACTTATCTACAAATAAATGTAATCTTAAAGATTCATTTGAATTTCATCAAAAAATCAGAAATATTAAAATTCCTTCAGGTTTTAAATTAATTTCATTAGATGCATTATCTTTATTTACTAACATATGCATTTCAAAAATAAAAACTATAATAGAAAAAAAATTGGAATAAATTAAAAACGCATACAAAAACCCCCAAAAAACTATTTCTACAATTACTGGCCCTGTGTACAGATAGAGGATATTTTCAATTCTATGAAAAATTTTAAATCCAAAAATTCGGCTCCCCTATGGGATCTCCTATTGCACCTATCTTGGATGATATTTATTTAGATATTTTATATTAAATACAGTCATACCAAAAATACCATTTAATATCCCGTTTCTATTTAACTATGTGGATGATATAATAACAGCGATACCAACAGAAAACAATGAAAAAGAAATAATTTTAAGTAAATTTAATAAATGTTCCACTCGATTAAACTTTACTATTGATTTTGAAGAAGATAATAAAATGCCATTTTTAGACTTTCTCTTAATCAGAAAATCAAACAGAGAAATAGAAACTAAATGGTGGCAAAAACCAATTCACTCTGGTCGATACATACATACACAAGTCAATGCCCCAAAAGATATCAAATAAATACGGCTAAAAGCTTAATAAATCGTGCGAGAAAATTATCATCCCCAATACACCAAAAAACACCCCAAAAAACGTAGTGGACCTCTTATTAAAGAATGGTTATCCACACAGCCTCTTTCGTAATTTATTAAAAACAGCAAAACAACTTTCTAACCAAAACAACCCAAATGAAACCAATCCTAAAAATACTTGTTATACCCTACATACCAACACTTTCAGAAAGACTAGCAAAAATACTCACCGGTAATAGAACTAACATTGACTTCCTAATTACTTTCAAAAACAGTCACTGTGTCAAGACTATTTACAAAAACCAATGATTTGGATAAATTAGAGTTAAAATCAAATGTTATATTATACACACACACACACACATATATATATATATATATATATATATATATATATTGTATTCAATGTCACATATATATATATGTATATGTATATTTATTATATATATATATATATATATATATTTATATATATAATAAATATACATGTATATATATAGATTATATACATGTGACATTGAATACAAAATAATGTAGAAGAAACTGATCGTGATGAAATAAGAAGCAAATGCGTTACTATAATTACAAATTACAAAAATAATAAACTTAATAAGAATAACAAGAAAGATTTTAACACACAAAAATTGAACAAAAAAAAACAAACAATTTTTAAAAACACAACCTAATATAATAATCACAAAAACAGACAAAGCAATCCAAATTGTTGCGATCAACAAAGACGAATACATAAATAAAACTCAGTTATTACTAAATGATGTCAAAAATTATAAAAAGGTCGATTCCAATCCTACACATAAATTGATGACAGATACCAGCATAACTCTAGGATTTTTAAAAAAACAATAATTACATTGATATAAAAACATATAAAAAACTCATTACTAATTCCCCGACTTCCTCCAAATTATATTCAGTTATAAAAAATCATAAACACGGAAACCCAGTCAGACCCATAGTATCATTCATAAATTCACCGACGTATGAGCTTCAAAATACTTAGCCGAATTGTTAAATCACTTATCTACAAATAAATGTAATCTTAAAGATTCATTTGAATTTCATCAAAAAATCAGAAATATTAAAATTCCTTCAGGTTTTAAATTAATTTCATTAGATGCATTATCTTTATTTACTAACATATGCATTTCAAAAATAAAAACTATAATAGAAAAAAAATTGGAATAAATTAAAAACGCATACAAAAACCCCCAAAAAACTATTTCTACAATTACTGGCCCTGTGTACAGATAGAGGATATTTTCAATTCTATGAAAAATTTTAAATCCAAAAATTCGGCTCCCCTATGGGATCTCCTATTGCACCTATCTTGGATGATATTTATTTAGATATTTTATATTAAATACAGTCATACCAAAAATACCATTTAATATCCCGTTTCTATTTAACTATGTGGATGATATAATAACAGCGATACCAACAGAAAACAATGAAAAAGAAATAATTTTAAGTAAATTTAATAAATGTTCCACTCGATTAAACTTTACTATTGATTTTGAAGAAGATAATAAAATGCCATTTTTAGACTTTCTCTTAATCAGAAAATCAAACAGAGAAATAGAAACTAAATGGTGGCAAAAACCAATTCACTCTGGTCGATACATACATACACAAGTCAATGCCCCAAAAGATATCAAATAAATACGGCTAAAAGCTTAATAAATCGTGCGAGAAAATTATCATCCCCAATACACCAAAAAACACCCCAAAAAACGTAGTGGACCTCTTATTAAAGAATGGTTATCCACACAGCCTCTTTCGTAATTTATTAAAAACAGCAAAACAACTTTCTAACCAAAACAACCCAAATGAAACCAATCCTAAAAATACTTGTTATACCCTACATACCAACACTTTCAGAAAGACTAGCAAAAATACTCACCGGTAATAGAACTAACATTGACTTCCTAATTACTTTCAAAAACAGTCACTGTGTCAAGACTATTTACAAAAACCAATGATTTGGATAAATTAGAGTTAAAATCAAATGTCGTGTACGAAATACAATGTGAAGATAAATGTGGTAAATCCTATTTCGGAACATCGGAACAATACTTAAAACGTAGAGTGTACCAACACAAATATTGTTGTGATTCAATAATAAAAAAACCCAATAAACCAGATCAAACAGCTCTCACTACACATTTTAGAAATACACAACATACATTTAAATTTGATAAACCTAAAATAATACACCTAGAGAAAAATAGTTTTAAACGGAATATAAAAGAAAATGATAACTATAGAGAAGTATAAAAATCGCGTTGTTAACAAAAAATCGGATGTTCAAGGTCTAAGCTCGTGTTATGCAAATTTAATTAATTCTTAAATAATAATATATATAATCTAACATGATTCAACAATTTAATAAACTGCTGTTCCTAAAATAGATTACTTACTCATTGATCATAGCTATTGCAATATAACATTTTATTGCAAAACTGATCCATTCTTTAGAACTTGTAAGTACACCCTATCTATTACAACTTACACGTGTCATTTGATATTTATTTTGGTGGGATATTTAATGTTTTTACTAAAAGCTCATTTTTTCACTGTCAGGGCATGAGTATGAGACTAACCTAGTCTTGAAACATCGCCTAAGAAGTTTAAAGAAGGAATGAAACTCGAGAACTAAAACATAATATTTCCATAACAGTCAAGATAAGTAGAAACCAATATATTATATATATTTGACTTTCGGAGTCTAGGTTTGGGGCTGTAATAAGCTTTCAAATTCTTCTCATATTCTTACAGTGCTACCACGAGTAAATAATAAAATCCTTAACGGTTCTTACTTTGTTAGGAATAATGTTAGCCATAATCTCTTAAATGTCCCATTTGTTGCTGATTTTTCCCGAACCTCATATGAATCCTTTCGTAGCAAACTTTATTCCTTCCCAAACCCACTAGTTTCAAACCTATTTCCCATAATCCTCCCAGGCGTCTGAAAAGAGTCTTGCGAACTTCTAGACCATTGGGCAGTTCACGTACAATTTATTCTATTTACTTCTTGTATTATAATGCAGTTGTAAATTTCTATAAATAAAATTTGTAATATTTAAACATAGAACTATGTGTGTGCATGGGTTTTGGTATTTTTTCTGACAACCATTCTAATATACTTACTCTAATGTACTAATATACATGAATTTCTACCGACAACCGTTTAAAGAAATTCGAACATTTAGAAGATAATAAATAAATTACTCTCGTGAAGAATTGTTTATAAATAATAAAAAATTAAATTGATGAACTTATATTTTAAACCCTATAGTCGTTGAAACAGTATACCATTAGTGAATAATATTTGTCAAGAGATTTAGCCGTTTAAATATGTATATTGCACATTTATTCAGTGCCCAGCTCAACCGCAAAGCAGCTCTTAATCCTGTTAGATGTCGGGTTCTCAGTTCACTGTATCTGTGATATCTCTGCCTTAGCAATGTATCACGGAGGCTCGATCCTTTGTTCAATCGTACTGTTAACTCATAATCAATTTTTTATTTAAAAAAAATGAGTTATTTAAGTTGTGGAAATGGTTATTGACTGGTAAAAAACAAAAACTGTCACTAACATTACAGATAATTTTAAAAATGATAAGAAAAGTATATCGATTGTTGACAAAAGCTATTTTGCATTATGTATTTACTTGAAATAATTCAGTAAGAATTCACACAATTAGTTAGAAGGACAGAGTGACAATGAACTGTTATGCATAGGATGAGAAAGAAAAAAGAAGTGGTAATAACTATAAAGTAACGCAAACTCAAACATCTGGGACACATAAGTAATCTGTGGAACTAAATTTATTTTTTTGCAGGCGGTAATGCAATGAAAAATACCAGGTAGAAGAAGCTTAGAAGGGGGTTGTGAAACCTGACAGAGAATGGTTTCAGTGTTCCATAAAACACCTTTTCAGATCAACCTTATCCAAAATTCGAACAACACTTATGATTTCCGGCCGTCGGAACTTGATGGAAGATGGCACTCGAAGAAGAAGAATATCGCTCAATGAAATATTAATGTGAGAATGGTCGAGTGTAGATATATGAATGGGACAGGTAGATAATGGTTAGGGGTTTGTTAAATAAAATTATGCACACTAATAGTTAATGTACTTATTTTAGCATTTATTTTATATGAAAGTGCAGCCCAATTCAGAAATCATCCTTGCAGGCGATATCAATGCGAGAGTGGGACGGGAAGTTGGCAGCCGGCTGATCGGACGATTTGGTTTGGAAGTTGTGACAGACAATGGTCGGAGGCTCGTAGACATCTGCAAGTCGTTCGATCTTAAAATTCAAAACACTTTCTTCCAACATAAACTGATCCATCAAATAACGTGGAGCAAGCCGGGATTACAGTCCTCTATGTTGATTATTGCATTACTAGACAAGAATGTGTCCACTTAGCAGCTAGAGAGGTTCTCGGTGAAGAGGAGGAGAGGCGTCTGCAAAATTGGTGGACTATGGAAATAGCCCAAATAGTAAGGGAAAAGAAGTTGGCCTGTGTAAGGTATCTCTTTTCACCAAGAATGGTGACTGGGTTGCATATAAAAGCCTGAGCCGGAAGGTTAAAGAACAGGTGACAACAGCGAAAAACGACTCATGGGAGAGATGCTGCCAGAGAATCATTGTACCTCAGGGTTTAATCAAATCCGGGAGTCCTAGGGAGTGCTGAGATAGTTGAGGACAGCAAGAAAGGGAAATTTATAGTATTATCTTCTATTAAGGAAAAGGAGTGGGAGAATCATTCCAAACCAAAATAGACCTCAGTTTGCGTCCCAGGAAAATGACACTGAGCATGCAGAAGCGGAGGAACCGGTAGAAGTGGAGGAGAGTGATGTTCAGCGGGCCTTATCAAAGGCTAAGACTGGCACATCTCCGGTACCGGCCGGAATTTCTATGGAGTTCCTGAAAGTTGCTAGCGTGAAACTGGTAACCGTTTTGACGGAGGTGATCAACCTTGCCCTCAGGGAGGATAATATCCCGGTTGACCTAAGAGCTAGCTACATATTATCAATTTATTACAAGGGTGACAGAAACTTTTGCCGAAATTATCGAGGGATCTGCTTACAAAGTTCGATTGCCAGGATTATTGGTAGACTGCTCCAGGACAAGTTAAAACAAGCGTACTCTATCCCTCAGGAACAAGCGGGATTCACGGCTGGACGATCATTTACGGACAATAATTTTGTTGTTCGTCAATTAATAGAGAAGTCCCAGGAAAGGAAGAAGGAACTTCACATGGCCTTTGTAGACCTAGAACAAGCTCATGACAATGTGCCTAGAGACAGGTTATGGATAGCACTTGAAAAAGCCGGCATTGGCGGGGCTCTGATGAAGGCGCACAGTGGAACGAGCGTTAGGGAGGACTGAACGTTCATTAATATCTCTGCTTCTGTTTCTCCTAGAATAAGGCTTTTGGTACGGTTTTAAAGCTTTTTGAATGGACTATTTAATTATATGATGAATAGGATCAGATATTTTAAGGAAAACATGTAAAAATTCTCGATTTGATATTTTGATGTTAGATAATTTATTATCTATCATTTCACCATTTATTGTACCTATATACTACGAGAATAGGTACAATACAGTATTCTATGGAAAGACAGATACATACGTATTAAATAAAGTTATACAAAGGAAAAATTAACAAATCAAAAAATTTAATCATTGAACAAAATTAATATAATAATTGATAATTAGTTTTGATAGTCAATATACTAGGTATAATTGATGCATCAAAATTATAATAAATGTAGGTGCCAATATTAAATTGTTATATTTAAATAACGATCACAATTAAACCAAAATTAACAACTTAATTTTAATCAGGATTTGTTTTTCTATATTCTAAGTAACAACCATCTTCAGGAACAATGAAATCCAAATTCAACCAGTTTTCATGCTTCTCCAGAAAATAATTGATATTCCTGTGGGACAAAATCCAGCGAGAGTACAAGCTACCACTATTTTTCTTAATTTTTCCCGTAAGCAGAACTTTGTGGTATTTGAAATTTGTTCCAGTCCAAATGAATTAATCCATGCTTCCAGTGTCATGTCATAATCTTTAAAACTTATATGATTAAATTGAAAAAATTGAAAAACTTGACGATTTGTTGTAGGAACCATTGCACCTAAATCGTTCAAATACCGCACACAAACTGAGTTGCATTGTTAATACTATTGTGCATATAATGATAAGGATTATTCGGATAATTGAGTGTAAACAAACATTGGTAAATAAAAGAAAACTTGCGTAAAGTAGACGCCCATACCTACAGAAATTATTTTAAATTAATTCTCAAGGCCCAGAAAAGGAAAGAAAATATCATTTCCTCGGAAAATAGCACCTAGTAGCAGAATCCGACTAAAAAAAAAAAAACTTCAAAGATTCTAGTTATTTACTGTGAAGATAGTTTTTTGGGCGATTTTCGCAATTAATTTTTTTAGTTTTATCCCCCAATTTTCACCAAAAATCCCAGACGTTTGAAATAATCCAACGTCAATAAAGTTGTATTTGCCTAAAATATCTTAGGATGGGTGAGTTGTTTTCCAGTAGGTGCATGATTAATTTAAGGCATTACCTCAAACAGTGGATTGCTTTAAAAATATGAGACTTTTTAGAAAAATTTATATTTCAATTCAGATTTTTTCATTTGATTTGATTTCGCAATTAATTTATCTATGGATTTTGTTGAGAAGAAGTATAAAGTATAATTTAAGATCAAAATAAAGGACAAATTTAGTTATTAGAGAATTGGTACAATGCCCAACAAATGCGTTGATTCGTTCCACAGTGAGACACCTATATAGCGACGACATGTATCAGATAAAATGCGGTAACCACCGTTCGGACCCTTTTTATGGTACTAAGGGACCCACTCACTTCAAGATTTACCTTTACGAAGCAGTGAAACCGTGGTACAAGCAATGTGGGGATGTTGGACCATTCATTGATGACGAATCCTTTCTTCACTGACGACCAGGTCGTGTTTGCGAGATGGAAGGTCTAACTTGAAATGATGGTTTATGGCCTAAAGATGGTTTACGAAACGAATTAACTTCGAGAAGGCCGAGTATATGGCCGTTGGAGATCCTAATACAAATGCGCTGAAACCAAGCAATTCGACAGAGGATGGATGGGAATATATCAACAAATGAAAGGATCGGGGCACAACGCCTAAGATGGCACGGCCATGTGAAGAGAATGGCGTTTGAACAGAGTGCTGTATTGGGTTCCACCAGGGAGGAGAACACGCGGACGGCCCAGAAGCAGGTGGATAATGGAGGAAGTCCAGAAAGAGATGGCCGATAAGGAAGGGGATTGAATGGACCGAGAGGTGTGGAGCTCTGCTCTGACAGATTTAGGCGATCCATGTTGGAACCCCTATAATAATAATATTTTATATGTGTGTGTAAAGTAGTTTACAAATAGTTAGGCTATGTAGGAGTAATAATGTAACCTATACCTACTAGTGAAGAGCATCTGTAACATATGTAAGTTTTTACAGAATTTTGTTTTATCTTTTCATTTGCCTATTACTAACTTTTTGTTTTGCTCAATAAATTTTCAGACATTAGGATGAATAAACTGAGATTGCATCTTATTTACTGGAATAAAATATAGAATTAGAATTATATCATTCATTATACCTTTTATTTTTTACAAAAATAAATGCTTCAAAGCGGGTGGATGTAAAATAGTTTACATAGGTAGGCTATAGGAAATAGGTATGTTAAAATAGGTAGGCTCTGCAGGAGTAATAATGTAACCTACTAATGAAGTACAAACTTTCTCTAGCATATGTTTTTTATAGTTTTTGTTTTATTTTTTCGATTATCATATCGTTGCATTCCAAGAGTCTAAAGAAGAATCATTAATTCAGTTTATTCAGGTTTTTTTTTTTGTAAATATATTAAATTTTCTATTTGTTACTGACTTTTTGTTTTGTTCAATAAATTTTCAGACATTTGGATGTTTAAACTGAGATTATTTATTATTAACTAGAATAAGTTATAGAATAGAATTACATATATTGTTATCTTTCAACGCTGATTAATTTTTTAAATAATAGGTTTTAAAGTCATATCATGTGTTAGTTAATGCTTCTAAAAGTCATGGCCGCCTCATGCAGCAATTTGAGGTGTAATATGTCTTGTGTTATTAATTTATGTAGGTAATTACTGTTTGTGGCTAGTGGGTGCTGATTGAACCTGGAGTAATTAGTATTGTATTGTGGCTTAGTAGAGGTTTCTGCCCCAACAGTTAACTTAGCTAAGCGCTTTTACGGCTCAGTATAACTTAAATGGAAAACATAAAATTTGTGTTTAAGTAGGTATTATGTTTTATGTTTTGCTTAAAAAATGTTTTTTCTGTTCGTCTCTAAATATAAAAATTAATTTTTAGATTTATCTGATTAATTATTTATGCTTGGAATATTTAACGTGGTTTGAAGATAACATAAAATTCATTAAATCTGTTGTTAAAGTACTTTGCTTGTATATTTTATCTACGTATTATGTTTATACTAACCAAGTATGCAAATTTGGAATAATGAGTTTTAGGATTTATTTTCGACAGCTATTTCCTGGTCTCAACAGGGAACCGAATTCGTTGCTTCTTTGCAGGAGAGGGGAATATCAATGAAAGGAAGGAATCAAATTAATTATTAATGAATATAATCGCAAAATAATTTTAACGAATTATTATTTCGATTGTGTATTGATTTCGCTCTCATTACATATGATTGATTCTATTGCATAAGTAGGCATTAATATGAAACGTCATGCGGTTTAGTATGAAAACAAGTTTATCCATGAATTTTTGGGGCTACTGCTGCCAACAAGTTTACGGACTTATAAGTATTTTTGTACCCATGGCAATTGTAATACCTGTCAATAAGAGATATAAAATGATCGCTGATGCATAATGGGATGATACGAATTAGGAATACAAAAAGACAAGCAAGTTACACAAATTTAGTTCATATAAATCATAAGATAAAATATCTGGAATTAAAATTTAGCAAATCCTGCTTCAACTGAGGTTGTATATCCACTCTAAGGCATATGATTTATTTCACACCTATCATCTACGAATATAGTTATTAATATAGTTCATTTAGCAGAAACTTTACCATTACTATTACAAAAAATCAATTTCCATGCCATTATTTTAAAGCTTTCGAAAATTCTCGAATTTATTTGATAACACTGGTCGACAAGGTTTTCTTCACAAGAAATCTGATTAGTGAATCTAGTGTAGTTTTTCATACTTAATACAGATATGTAGTCAGAATTTTTCCATCAGGCACAGTTTTTTTGTGACAGCTAATTTTTAAAATCTGATTTTAGCGTTATTGTTTTTTTATCTGTCATAGGAACCTTTTCCTCATATGTAGTGATTTTATCCAAGCTGTATTTAAGGAAATTGTATTTGTAATATTATGCTGAAGCACCATAAAACAAGGCTGTGCAGGTTCATTCATGTTTGGACATGTTCATCTGGCATTGTGATGTGTCAGTATTACCATTTGCAATTCCCATGGTTTGGAGGGAATCGAAGGACCATTTAAGTGGTTGTTATTTCTGTTTGACAAATATTAAAGGAATCACATCTAAAACAAAACATACAGTTAAGTATCCGAATTTGCAATCTGTAATAAGACCTGTCTTACACAATGAACAGTTCCCTGTACCAGTATATGCAGATGCGATCTTGGGTGATAACTCTGAATCTGACCTAACTAAAACTGAAAATACTTCAGATCACCATAAAAATGATCCTATGTATGAAGCCAATACCTGTTCATCAGAACTATACTTTCCCAACCAGAAAGACCTTAATGACCTGATTCGGTATTTAAATCTGTCTAATCAGCAAGCTGAAGGTTTAACTTCCAGACTCAAAGGGTGGAATCTACTCCAAAAAGAAGAAAGAATATGTAGTTATCGTGGCCACCATAGTGATTTCAAGGACTACTTCTCTGAAGAAAATAATATTGTCTTTTGTAATGATATTTGTTCAGTTATGGAAACTCTTGGGCTTCAACACCGGCAAGATGAGTGGCAACTATTCATAGATTCGTCTAAAGTTAGTTTGAAGGCTGTGCTGCTACATATTGGCAATGAACTTCCATCAATACCTGAAGCGCATACCACTGATATGAAAGAGACATATCAAAATATGAAACTAATTTTAGAGAAAATACAATATGGAAAATATGAATGAATATCTGTGCTGATTTAAAGGCCATTGCTTTATTGCTTGGTTTGCATCTTGTGTTCACCAAATTTTGTGCCTCTGAGACAGCAGAGATAGGAAGTTTCACTATGTTACAAAAACATGGCCTAAACGTGAATCTCTTATCCCTGGCTAACAAAATGTGTCATATGTCCCGTTAATGAAACCTGAAAAAATATTACCTCCATTACATATCAAGTTATGAGTAATGAAAAATTTCGTCAAAGCTATGGATAAGCAGACTGATGGATTCTTGTTCTTAAAATCGAAATTCCCCAAAGTCAATGTTGCTGAGCTGAAAGAAGGATTTTTTATAGGACCCCAAATCCAGTCATTAATGGGTGATGAGCATTTCGAAGGACTGTTAAATCCACTGGAGAAAGCAGTCTTTCAAAATTTTGTTTCAATTTTCTTTCAACCATTAGGTAGAAAACTATCGTGACTTAGTGACTGATCTTCTGCATTCTTATAAAGCTATGGGATGCAACATGTCTTGAAAAATTCCCTTCTTGGACTCTCACTTAGACTTCTTCCCCGAAAATCTTGGAGCTGTCAGCGATGAGCACGGTGAGCGTTTTCATCCGCGAATTTCTACTTTGGAAAAGAGGTACCAAGGCACGTAAAGTTATAATATACTGGCTGATTACTGTTGGACCAAGAAGAGAGACGTTCCAGAGGCAAAATATGCCTGAAAATCACTATCTACCACTTTCTTGGTCAGTCAGAATGAGTAGTTATAATTTTGAGTTAGATCGATTTTTTTCGAATATTAAAAAAATTTAAATGAATATCATACAAAACTCCTGCCCGATGGAGAAAAACTAAAGTTATATTTGAATTCAGCATGAAAAATACTTCTAGAAAATGTTATTTTAGTTGTTGTGAAAGAAAAAAAGTTCATTTTTGTCGACCGGTGTAATTCATGAATAAAAAAAACTACAAGCAGTAAAACCACGCTTAACCGACCTCTATTAACCGGCCTACGGATATAAAACTTCAATTAAATATGAAATAAATAATTTAGTTCGTTACTATTAATAGATCCATCTTTTATATACAAACATTTTTAATGATAACCCTATAATATTTTATTTAACATATGAAGTGGAATAATAAAATGGGCCGTAAATAATTAAGTTTAACTAATGAATATATAATATAATTGGGAAGAAGAAGTACTGAATTGAAGTAAAAGGTATAATTATGGGGTAAAGATTTGAAATTATTTTGTTTTCCCTGCATTCTCACTCACTCACAGTCTGGTGCTACAGCCCTTGCAGGACCTGGGCCTCCTCCAACAGCTTGCTCTACTCCGCTCTATCCGAAGTAACTTCCTCCATCTCCGCACTCCCATCCTACACAGATCCTCTTCCACATCTTCTATCCATCTCAATCGGGGTCTCCCGCGTTTTCTCCTTCCTCCCGGATTATCGTACACCATTTTTCGAGGAAGTCTCTTCGGATCCATACGTTCAACATGACCAACCAGCCAAGCCTTCTCTTTCTAATGACCGTGACTAAGTCTGGCTCCGCTAGCAATTCCATCAGTTCTTCATTCCTTCTCGTTCTGAATTGCTCGCCTTCCTTAATAGGGCCATATGTTGTTCTTAATATTCTTCTTCCCCAAAATCTGAAGGAATCTTTGGCTGCGTACGTTAGGACCCATGTCTCGCTGCAATATGTCACAATGGGGCCTATGACTGTCTTGTAGATTAATATTTTACATTTCCGGGATAGATTCCTAAATTTCAAAACCTCTCGTTGAGCATAAAAACACTTGTTGCCCGCTGTAATTTTTGCCTTGACTTCCATTATGTCGTTGTTTCTTGACAACATCCCACCCAGGTATCTGAAGGATCGCATCCAGGGAATTCCCAGTCACCGATTTTTACTGGTCCATTCCTATATGTTCCGCTTCTCGTCGTTATCATATATTTTGTTTTGGCATTGTTTACAACGAGACCAAGTCTCCTAGCTGCGCCCTCAAACTCTTGCATAGCCCCCGATAAAGCTGACATTGTTCTGGCCGATATGAGCACATCGTCGGCATATTTTAGATGCTGCGTCAATCTATTGTAAATTGTGCCATTTGGGCTTGTCTTTATACATCTGATTGCTATTTCTAGAATCAGGTTGAATATCACAGGTGAGAGATCTCTTGGTCTTAGTCCCTTATTTACCTTGAATTCTTCCAAAAGCTTTCCCTAGATCTTTACCCTACTCCTAGTAACATTCAGAGTCAACATTCTTAATGCCTAATTAATTTTGACTCCCCTGCATTCAGCTTATTGAAAAAATAAATAAATCTGAACTACAGAATAAATTTAAGTTATGTTAGATGTTTTACAATTTGAGCGATTAGTGCATTGAAATGAAGAGCTAGATGATTTAGATCTATCGGGTTTAACGGGCTCTTCTTTAGCCGACTATTTCTTCTTCGACCTTCCAACGTAGACCGTTCTTTTTTGTAATTTAATCTAGAACATGTAATTCTAAGTAAATAATTTGATCATTATTTAGAAGGTATACCGATCTCTTCATCTCAGGCTATATCCTATAGCATGCAACATAATTGTTTACGAAAAAGTACTTTAATGAATAAAGTACTTAGTATAAATGCACTAATAAAACTTCATTCTGTATTAGGATACTCGAGAATTTTCACAGATACTACATTAGAAATTAACAGAGATCGAAGCATTAAATCGACATGGTTTCAATGTCATCCGACACTTCCTGGTAAAACGAACTTGTAATTTTCATATTTATTCTGCTTTATTGACGATAAGAAAAAACATTTCAATGACCTATTAAAAAAAAATAGTTGAGTTGAATTTATTAAGGGTGAAATATAAGAGCATTCAGAGTCTGGTTTGAATACTAAATCCTCTTTACATTTTTTTTTCTTTTTCTCTTTTTTTTCTAGAGGAAAACTTTCTACTTTGGCAGTGATCTGCATTTAAGGCCTTCCTCGGTTTCTTCGGGCCACTCTTGCTACTTCTACCTGCCTTGGACTTAATTTTTAACTACAAACTTTAACCTTATAAGGGTTAAAGCTATGACAAATTAAGGCTGAAATTAACCTCTGAAAATTCATTATGCATTTAAGCCACGTAGTAGAGTATATTTGCAGAAAGTTAGGGTCCTCTGGGCGAGAATACAAATCGCTGAGGGATGAAATCAGCCTTCAGTGGTATGCGGAACTCTTCCTCCTTTGTTCAGCCCCTGGATTTCTCCGGGTTCCTCTTGTCATCTTGATTTAGATTACGGGTTTCCAATTGTTAGAAAAAAAAACTTGCTCCTTTATCTATCCACTAATGTAAACTGTTACAAATTGAAATCAGTTAGATTGGAACTGTTACTTCAATATCCGTGATACCGGTACATATCTCAATTACTTCTGACGTTCCCATGAATTGTTAATGCGCACACTTCATCATGCACCAACCCCAATTCTTCCCGTTCATCCTGTATGACTGGTCTCACGTTTTGAGGGAGCACATGTTACTTTACTAGTTATAATTAAGTTATCAAGCAGTCGTACTATATCATGAGGTGACTCAATCCATCCATTACCTATCCCGTGGACTGGAACGTTGCGCGAACCCCGAGCATAGGGGAATATCTAGGATTACTGAATTAACTCGCAGTAAATATCAATTAATATATAACCGAGGGGCACAAGCTAACTGCCCCTATCACATACGATCACGTGAGCTCTTTATTAACTAATCGCCCATCCATGGCACTCCGGTCTTATTCTTCATAACTTAATTTGGACAACTAGAAATATAACAACGCGTCTCTGAAATTACTTGGTTAAGCTTTTAAGTTAAGCTGAATCATATATTTTTGAAGACCTTTTTCAGGGATGTTTAAGCTTAAGTTTAGGTCCACTAAAAATTAAAACAAAGTAGAATAGAAACTGCTCTCTTGGAAACTAAAACAATGATACATTTTCTTATTTTAATAAAGTTTATTAAAGTTATACAGTAAATATAATTAAATTTAAATAACCGTGAAATTCTTTTATCATTTTTGCCCAATGAAATATGGTTTTGAGAGCAACCATATGTCGTCGAAACGTGCAAACAGGAAGTGTTCCTCTGATAGAAACTAAGTTTCTTTACTATATATATACTATACATATATTTTATATATAGTATATATATATAGTATATATATGTATATATATAGTATATAAATATATATACTATATATATATTTTATTCACACTTCTCTGTCCTCGAAATCTAAAGTTTACCACATTTTTTCTCCATCAATTTCAAAAGAAATATCAATTTTGATGGTAAAAAAAAAATATTGATGCAGGAAAAGCTGTGTGAATACCCTCAAAAAATATTTAAATCTAAAGTGTAATTTTATAAATAAAATATAACTTTTAGGCCCCTGGAAAAGCTGTAATGTAGAGATTGAATATTTTTTATAACAACAGTTATAAAAACAATATTTGTTAATTAACAGGAACTATTTTCAAATAAAACAGGGAATGGAATTTTCTCTTAATACAGAAACACAAAATGAATAACTTTTAAATGTTTTTAAGATATTTACCTCACAAACATTAACAATATAAAAAATACTATTACAGAAATGTTTGTTAAAACAAATTCTTACAAAAGCCAGAAAATACAGAATACCCACTTTTTTCTGTGTTAATACCATCAATTTTTGCTTTATAGTGTTACTAGTTGTAAGTTATTTTTGGTTAGATTTTACTTATTTGTTTTTATAATAGTTCTGATGAAAAAATGTATTTCTTTAATAGTTTATACTGTTTCATTGTATTTTGATTCTGTTGTACCGGTTAACCGGTTAATGATTTTGCACGAACACCGCTCACGTGTGGTCGGCATACTCAAATGCAACCTGAGCGCTGCTCACAGATTTCGACGTCGTCCTACTAATATTATAAATGTGAAAGTTTGTATGTTTGTCTCTCTTTCACGCAAAACTACTGAACGGATTTGGAAGAAACTTTACAGTAATATATGTTATACATCAGAGTAACATATAGGCTACAGCAAGGGCGGATTTAGGGGGAGGGCGCGTGGGCACGTCCCCCCCCCCAGACAGTTTTTAAGGCACTGTGGAGAATCCATTTTAGTAAATCATTAAAGGCAAGTCAGGAACTTAGCATCTTGAAATTTGCAGATAGGTTCTTTGTATAATTTAAGAAAGAAATTTGGACAATTCCACCCGCAAGGTTCCCCCTTAATATAATAGGGTTTCAAAGATTGTATGGGATCTGTCAGTTTTGATGTTAGACATCTGAAATTTTGGATGTACGAGTAACTTATAGTTAAAAAAAAATTAAATTATTTATTTAAAATGATCTGTCACGATACTTTATGTGGCAGACCAAATTCCACGCGAGGAAAGCCGCGGTCATAAGCTAAACGTACGTCTCTCTCTCTCTCTCTCTCTTTCATATAAGAACCCTTTCCTAATCGTACCTGCATAGGCAATATTTAGGCATTAAATAAACATTTGTATTTCCTCGCATTTCCGCAACACACCCAATAAAAGATACCGACACAACATTGTCTACCCGTCTATATTTGAATTAGATATAACATTGATTATCTGGGAATATTGTTTTTATATACATTTAATTAAAAAATACTATGCATTATTGGACCATATTGATATTGAAGGAGTGGGGACACAATACTGCTCTAAGGAGAGGACTCACTGTCAGTGCACAATGCCTCATCGATTATTGGGGAGAAATGAATTCCCACATGGCACGGGCAATCATTGTCCCAATCGACAACGAAAATAGCCCGTCAAATATTGCTTCCTACCACAATCTGTTCTTAAACTGATTTTATTGTATCACGTCCATATCTCTAACATCGTACATCAACCCTACAATCATATGGGCCATTACCGACTCTCCGACTAGGGCGGAAATAGTATATAGTATTAAATATAATAACAACAGCTTACATGATGAAATATCTTTAGAATATATGAGATTATGGGATTTAATTTGTGTCCAGTAAGTGTCCAGTTGACGTACAGAACTGAAAATCAACTATTATTAATAAATTTTAACAGACATAAGAGGAAAAAAATGGTCCGAGTGGAGGTCAGGAAAAATTCATTAAGAAGAACTGTTTATTTCTCAAACCTACGTTTTGACCCACATTCCAGTTCTCCTTCAGGGCTAAATATACTAGATACATATAAATAAAAATAATATATGGTAAAGAATAACGATATAGAATAAAATAGAATAGAAATTCTATCCAATTCTTATTCTATTCTATTTTAACAATATGTGTAGTAGATTGATAAGAATAATAATTTATGTTGTAAAGAATAACAAAGTTGCTATGAAGTTGTAAAATCTTAATAAAAGATAAGCTGTGTGAATAGGCTTAGAAAAAAATGTTTAAATCTAAATTGTGATTTTACAAATAAAATATTTCGTTATTAGTCCCCTGATAAAACCAGTACCACTCATGTTATTCCTTATGTCTTAAGCAATAATTCTATATTTCGACTCACTCTGTTTTTTGTTATATCTACTTAAAGGGTTCCCCATTTTTGTAATGTATATTTTATAAATCATGTCCATATATCATCACTCATCATACTAATATGATCGAACTACTTCCTTAAAACTATTCCCCATAATCCAAGTCTCCTAAATAATAATCCCATCAAATTCTACCCAACCTTCAAATACCTTGGAATTATTTTTGATCAAACCCTCTCCTGGAAAAACCATATCTCTGAAATCTCTCGTCGTACCTTTTCCACCTTAAAGCGCCTTTATTCACCTTCGTCACCTGTTACTGTTTTTTTAAGTTACCGTTCGTAATTTACTGTTTATTACGATTTAATTATTAAATAAGTTAATTTACCGTTCGTTACCTTTTGAAAGCCGTAGACTTCTAGTTACTTCCTAATTTTTTCCCTCATTTGGACTATTGCTTTATAGTATATGGAGGTGACACTGAAGATCTAAACTAAAACGGTTGAATTCCTTCGTTCGATTCATCTTTGACATCCCGAGAGACGTCCATATCACCCTACATTACGAAGAGTTGAAGTGGCTTTACCCTTCCTACCACCGTAAGTACTTCCTAGCTTCCTTTCTTTACCAAGTTATCCAATACCGCCGACCATCATACATCTCCGATCTCCTTAAATTCAAAACCTCGATCCACTACAGTAACATCCGTTCTCGGCTCTTAGACGTATATACAGTATCCCACCGAACAAGTACTTTTGATAGAGCTTTCCTTATCCTTATCCCAGTTTTTAGAACAAAATCTTTTAACTGATAAATGAATGATGTGTTTTATTTATATACTAGCTGTGCCCGCTATTATTATTATTATAAACTACCTCATTTATAATTTTCAATAATAAAAATTGGTTCATTACCTTATATTATACTTGAATACTTTATTTTGTCTGTGTATATTGTTTAACTTTAGTTTTAATAGTTAAATTTAAAATTGTAGCGATATGCGCAGTTACCGAGCCGGGACCTCACTGAGAGGCTAGGATGCGAAGTGCTGGTTCAATGTTCATGCAGTACAGGAGAATAGGAGAATAATTAAATTTATATATTATTTAGTGCACGTTTTAAAAACGCATTTTATCAAGTAAAATCTAAGTAAATTAAAGAATGGTTATGAAAACTACATATTACGAAAATACATACCCAAACTAACTAAAAAATTAACGAAAGCAATGTTTAAATTAGCTTAAGAAAACGAAAAATTGTACAGAGATTGTTCGTTATTACAAAGGAGTTACCATTATTAGGTTCTCACGTAATAACCAAATATACAACAAGTAATCATGACGTAATAACATCCAACTTAATTCGAAAGTAATCTTCTTTTGACTAATGAAATAAACAAAACCGACCCAACTAAAGAATAAATGTTTAATAACCTACCCCAAAAACTGTTTTTTTATTTAACTAAGACTATTAAGTAAGTGAAACAAAAACTCGTGTTAACAAATTGTATTGTAATCAATTTTCAGCTAAAAAAATTTTAATATTCGCATTAGTCTGCCCTCACATGTCTGCCCGTTCGGATAGGCACACTTATAGTAGGCCCCAACCTACGTACATAAACCTTACATATTTCCATACAAACTTTAATTGCCATATTTATTTATATCTAATCATAATCCTAAAAAATAAGTGTCAAGCTTCTAGCTTCAAAGGGACGAAACTTACTTACAATCGTTCATCCCGTACTTAAACCCATTCCAACCATTTTTTTCGCATAAAAATGTAGCCTATGTCCTTTCTCCGGCTTTAGATTACCTCGGGACCTAATGTCATTCAAATCGGTTACGTAGTTTAATTTCACCATTATCCGAAATCCGCCGATTTCCACTTTGAATTGAAGTTTCCAAAATCCTTTCTTAGTGCGCGTTGGCCTTATAAAATGTACCTCCTGTCCCAATTTCAAGTCTGTATCTTATGCCGGTTTGGCTCTGCGACGAATTTTCCAAAATCCTTTATTAGTGCACGTTAGCCTTTTAGAATGTACCTACTGTCCGAATTTCAAGTGTTGCTTACAGCTTATAGGCCAAAAAGTGAAAAAACTCCGAAAATGTCAAGGTTTTTCAGCCACCGAAGGTTTCCATCGTCTTTTTCACGGCGTTTCTTACCAAAAGGACATTCTAAGCGCCTTAGCAAAAATATTTAAAAAAAATTAGCCGAATCGGTCGAGCCGTTTTCGAGTTTTGCGGTTAGCAAGGCATTTGGCGATTCATTATTATTATGTAGATAGATTGGTAAGTATATAGTTATTTATTATTCGATAGGGATCGAACTCAAAATCTGTTAGACCTATAGAGCAGCGGTTTGGCTAAAATTGTAAGAAAATTAATCCACTTTAAAAATGGTGACCTAAGTTTTTTGAAAAACCCACCGATTAGGAGATACAGTCCGAAAAATGAAAAAACTCCAACAATTTCAAGGTTTTTCGACCACCGGAGGTTTCCATCATCTTTTTTACGGCATTTCTCTTCAAAAGAACATACTAAGCGCCTTAGCAAAAATATGAAAAAAAAATTTAGTCGATTTGGTCGAGCCGTTCTCCAGTTTTGCGGTTAGTAAATAATTTGGCGATTCATTTTTATTATATAGATAAGTATATTTATATCATTATTTATATATATATTTATATAATTGACGCTTTTCTCATCCAGTTAGATATTTTTAAAAACAAGTTATATTAGTTGATAATGTTCATATCTTTTTTTCATTTTCTGCTCTCTTAGTTTCTACTTGACATTGTAATTTTCTCAGGCATTGTAATTATCTATTGTTTTTCTCTATATATAATTAATGTAATCTCATTTATGTCTTGTACTTATTTATTTTTTTTAAATGTTATCACTGGAGGTAATTCGCAACTTTTTTTTTCTCATTTAATAAGACATAATAATACCCTGTATTAATATACTCTAAAACATAATAATACCCTGTATTAATACACTCTAAGATATTATAATACCCTGTATAGAAACCTGTATTGTTATTCTAAGGGGACATTTCCCAGAATAAATAAATAATTTATTATTATTATATGACTATATGTTTTGTAATTCTTTACTACTTATTACTTTACATATATATATATATATATATATATATATATATATATATATGTTTTTTTTTTTTTTGTTTTTTTTTACGGGGGTAGGTGGAAATCTTCAAAAGACACGGATAGGCCCGTACCTATCCGTAGTGTGGGATTTTTACCCACTAAAACTACCTCCCTACACCTGTTTCCCACCCTCCACGGGACCACCGTTAGGCATTACTTCATGGAGGGGGAGTGGCTGTGTGCCGCCTCATTGTGCTAGGCTACCTCTGTTCTAGGCACGCCTCTCCTTCTCTTCCTTCCTCTCCTTCTCTTCCTTCCTCAGCTTCTTGATGACCTCTGCGGCCAGGCGTTGGCCAGCTGTCCAGTACTCCTGTGAAAGCAGCATCAGGCTAACGATATTGTCGGCTGTCGCTCCTGAGCCACAGACTCCTTGAAAATCAGTCCGTTCTTCTTGAAAACGGGGACAGCTGAAGAATAGATGTTCCACCGTCTCCTCTATTGTTGGGCAGCTTGGACATTCTGCTGTATTGTCCAGCTTAAACCGTAATTGGTAAGCTCTGAAGCAGCCATGTCCTGTAAGCATCTGGGTTAGGTAGTAGTCTACTTCCCCATGGCTCCGATCCACCCAGGGTTCGATGCGAGGAACCAGCCTATGGGTCCACCTCCCGTTCGTGGCCATATCCCAGCGTTGTTGCCACTTCTCGATTGTCATCTTCCTTTCCTCAGTTCTGGGGATGCGAGCAACTGTTTTATACCAACGCTGTCTCTCTTCTGCGATCAGTTCTATTGGTGGCATCCTGGCCACTACACATGCAGCTTCGTAAGAGACAGCGCTGATTACCCTCAAGGCACTTCTACGATAAATGGACACCATTGGTCTCCTGTAACCCAGTGTGTCCAAGGCACCATTCCATATCGGAGCTGCGTATATATGTGTGTGTGTGTGTGTGTGTGTGTGTGTGTGTGTGTTTGTGTGTGTGTGTGTGTGTGGGGGGGGGGGGGGCGCGCGCGCGCGTGTGTGTGTGTGTGTGTGTGTAAGGTAAGGTCAATTAATATTATTCAGCATGTATTAAATAAACATAAATTACATCTATAACAGCACTCATCCAAAGGAACAAAAATAAAATATTTAAGTTACTTGGATTCAATTAATCAAAAATATTAATCTTCATGCACTACTGTAACTAACTACTAACTACTGTCATTAAGTTAAATCCGGTGTTTTCAGGAACTACCAGTCTGATTCGAATAATTATTTTTATGTTAGATTTTATGACGTAACCCCATAACGCATGAGGTGCAGTTACTATGAATTAATTGCTGAAAGAGATGAGTCCAACTTACATACTTTCTTTCCCCTAATTTCTCTTCGACTAAGTTTACATCACAAGCTTTTTAAATTGGATGTATATGTATGTTTACCTTTTGTTATTTACCTCTATTTACTTGTGTTTTATTCCACTAAATTTTCATACCTTTCTGAATCTTATCATGTATATTTTTTATTTATTTTTGCATTATTGTCCAGATGATGCAATACAATATATAAATCTTAACACTTATCACCGTGTTTTTCTTTCCTTGAACGCACACGGCGACTAGCATTAGGGTGCTAACTTAGGATGTAAATTGGGTGGTAAATTAGTGTGTAAATAAAACTGGACCATAATGAAAAATTAATTTAAAAAACGTGAAATGTAAATTAGATGAAACGTTTTTATTATTGCAGTATTTGTCTTATTCCACATAAAGTTGTGCAAAGATAATGCGCTGAGACTGCAACACATAATGCAGATTGTTATTTAAAATTTGTTTTGTATTATAGGGTTCTAATAAGGACAAGTGTTATTTTAATAGAGTGTAACAAAAAAATTACCGTTTTATCAAGTTCCAGAGTTAAAAGTCTGTAAATATTTTAATTTATTATTTACCAACACTTAATAATCCCTATAGAGCATTCTCTAAGCTTGTTTACTAATACTGGACTTCATAAAAAAAAGTCCCAGTTTAGTTATTTATTTCAAAGGAGAAACATGACTATGTCCTATGAAATTCTCGTAATTTTAAGACATTATTGGAAAAAAAATTCACAGCCGCTGAAGCTATTCGTGAAGTTATTAAATATGAAGGGAAAGGTGTCCTTGACCACCGCACTGCGCGGCATTGGTTTGAAAAATTTAGCAGTGGAGATAGGACGTTGGAAAGGAAGAAGGGCTCCGAGCGACCATTAATGGATATGATGATCAGGTTCTATTGAGTCAAATACTCGACCACAAGTACTCGCGAACTTGCCAGGGAGTGTGGTGTGTCGAAAGATACTGTTAGAAATAATAATACAAATATTTGATTAAAAACGGTCATTTATTTTTATACACCCGATTATTATAAAAACCACACTTTACAAAAATATTTTCGTGAGCATATTCAGATTTCTTTTCTTTTATCAAGATTATGTTCTTATTAATGAAATTGAGATTTTTTTACATATTGTTGTATGTATGATTACTTTTTACATAAGTACCGGTATGAGAAAAAATGTAAAATTCAGATTTCCGGAACAGAGAAGTGTTTTGAAAATTAACTTTTTGTAAGTGACTGTACCACATAATACAGTTTGTTTTAAAATCTGTTCTGTATTTTTGGGTTACTTACCCATGTAACACTATCAAAACATCAATTAATTTTTCGGTACCACAGTCCTTTACAATAATAAAAAAATCAAAATAAATTTGAATAATGAACTTTTATGACTAGGCCGAAACATGTATTAGCTTAAAGTATATTTAAAATTCCATTAGGCCTCATCTCTTCTTAAAAATTTAAAGAATTTTTTCGTAGAGTGTACTAGCCTATTTATGGTTACAAACTTTCTTGGGCAACGTTCTTTTGAAGTAACTTTACTTCATTCAGGAGTTGGCTACCTTGATGTTGGTGGTAGGCTTTCTTGTGGAAGCGTTATTGAAGATAAACTTATAACTATTTCTTACCAAAGTATTAGTTGATTAGAGGAAGATATCTATATCAAATGATATGATTGCTATTTTAGCACTATGATCATTTTTTAATAGTTGGTTGGTTGGTTGCATTATGTTAATAATATAGTTGGAAGTACGAATAATAAAAAATATATTTTAGATTTTTTTTATTCATCAGAACTATTTATAAAAATTGTTGAAACATTTGTTTTTTAATTACTTCTCGGTTGTATATTTTTTGGGGATTTTTTTTCCCGTATAGGCCTATCAAGGACCAAGTCATTTCAGCTGTCTTTTTTGTATTTCTTCTTGATATTCGCACAGTATTCCCTCATTCGTCACCACTGCTGCTCCTTTATTTCTTCCGTCCATTTCTTTCCCGTCTTCAGCTTTGTTTTTTCTTTAAAACCAACGTGAGTAACTAGTTTCATCCTGTGGCAGTTGCTTTCCAGAGCATCGTCATACAGGTATTATAGGTAAAAAAAAATGTTTACCTCCTTTTTTGATATCTTTTTGGGTTTATTTCATCCCCCATTACTTTACTTATTTCTGAAATTCACACTAATGTGGAAGACATGTGCAAACTAATACTTTAAGGATGTTTATATGAAGTATTTCATATATAGAGATTTTAGGACCAGCTTATTTCTAAACTGGGCTGCTTATATTAGTTATCCAAGCATAGGAGTGATGACTCTACCCAGAACCTTGTGGTTTCCAACATGTCAATTATAATTGGTCCAAAACAGTTAAACTTTAACTCCGGTGAAAGAAAGTATAAACGGTGAGAGTTCTTCGCCCGTCTGATGGCCCCGAACAGCCACAATCCTTGGATCAAGACCGATTTATCACTATCCTTAAATCAGACAAAAGGGATTGTTAATGAAGCCAAGGTCATGGTGGCACTGCAGTACGGCACCGATGGTTCCCGAATCCACCCCCTCCAGTGATCCCACAAGTAAGATGTATCTCAGCCTTTTCAGTATCCTGTAACGGATCCCTGAATACGTATGAAATATTACATTATGTATGGACTCCATTTAATGCCAACTTTCTGAAACTTAGTAAGTAAAAAATTTACTGCAGTTCAATATCAATTTTAAATAATAACCTGTAAAACTAAAGTGATATAATTTAAGGAAGAAATAGTTGGGGGTGCAGTCAAAGGAAACACCAAAATAAGAAAAACTTATTTATTATGTGCCGACGTTTCGGCCTACATTGTAGGCCGAAACGTCGGCACATAATAAATAAGTTTTTCTTATTTTGGTGTTTTCTTTGACTGCACCCCCAACTATTTCTTCCTTAAATTAGAAGATACAGTCGACCAATTCTTCTCTAAAGTGATATAAGGTCGTGTTAGCTCGACTTTTCATCTTGTTTGTTCCTATGATTCCAAAGTTAAACCACTTAATTTTTTTATCGTTTCCGATTTTGATTGGAGTTATGATTCTTAATTTAATAACTTACTTCTCTTCTGGTTGGATCGGGAATGACTATAAGTTGGAATGGACATATATAACATTAATTTATTTTTCAGGGTGGAACATTACTCGCTCTGATAAAAAAAAATAATGTTCCACTCCATTTATAATTTTTTTATGTGACTCCAGAAAATCCTGGAATTAACGAAATTACATATATCTTCACTGTTATTGTCCCTTCGTAAGGCTTGCAGGGCGATTTAATGATAGTAGGTCCTCGGTGAGTGGAGGAAATGGTCTGTCTCCTGTTATCTTGTAAAATCGTTTCGGCCTAATTCGCCATCAAATCATCCCTCGGAGGCCGTCTTGTTGAGCACTCCCTTTTCACAATTTCCTCAGGTGCACTCCATTAGTATGTTTGGTAAAAGAGCTCAGGGCCGAAATTGAGTCACGTAGCGGCAGTAATAAGCGAAGAGCGGAGCGGCGGTTAAGTGAACCGCAGCTAGATCAAGATAAACCAGGCGGTTAGCGGTAGTTAGCGCTAATTTCACTTGGTCCTCGTCCAAATTGTGAAGCCCTCCGCTGCTAATCGTTAATAATAAAGGACCTTTCATCTCTTGCTTTATGACCTTTCTTCACTCCTTAATTTTGAGAGAGATTGCGTATGCAAGTTGGATGGCCACATAGATTGCTCCTCGTGTTATATATTCAGTTGGAAGAATGTCATGAACAGGCTATTTTTTTCAACAATAGTAAAAACATTTTTGGTAAAATGAAACGCGTATCATATATATACATATTATAAAACGGTGGTTGTAACATTATCCGTTTACATTTTAGGGTTCAATGCGAATTAAATAACTACTGCACGTATTTCCATGCGGTTTTCACGAATAGGTAGAGTGATAATATAGTCTGTTCGCAGTAAACTCAATAACTACTGCACGAATTTTCACCAATAGATAGAGTGATTCACCAGGAAGGTTTAGGCATATAATTGGTCGAGGTTTTGTGTAAATGGGTTGGAATATAACGATAATTGTTGGTTTTGTTGGAAAAAGTATAACCGCCTGGGAGGTTTCATCGATGATACTGCCTAATACCTTTGTCATATAACGAAACAATGCTGGGGGATGGAATATTCCTCTTTTATAGATCTACAAAAAAGTCTATGATAGCATATCTATCTTTTAAGGAAAGCTTACTATACCTATTTTAGTTTCTAAAAAATTGATAACGTACAATGCGGAAATCTATTTAGGTGAGTGCAGTGCTCCTTATCATCTAATATATACTTTAGTTACCTTAAGCATTTCATGCGCATTATTAGAATATTTTATACCACATAATATAAATGAGTTTCTTATGGGTTACCGCAAAAACTTAATGCAGAAGAAAATACTTTACTTTTTACTTACTTTTACAGGTTTTTTCCCTCAATGGGTTGCCTGGTTAAGTCAGAGCGTCTCTCCACTTTTCTCTGTTCCACCAGTCATCCTCCTCAAGTCCCCTGCCGGCCATCTCAGAAGAAAATAAATGCGTATATAAACAAATGTTTTGTTTTGGTTTTATGTTTATAATATCTACATAATATAATACATTAGACAGACAAAACATGTGAGCATAATATGTCTTAGAAGGTTGCAATGAAGTTATTGTTCATTCTTATGTGAATAAAGCCAAAGATTGGTTTCTTTCTAACTGTGTGCTTTATTCATTACAATTTATTCACATAAGAATTATGGAAAGTATTCTGAAGCCAGAAAAATTCAATGAGAACCCGGAGTCTAGTGATGCCTCTGAACGATGGTCTTATTGGTTCAAAACATTCAGTGACTTTTTAAATAGTCTTCCAAAATCTGAGCAAGTTAGAGACGAGGTAAAATTAAGTATATTAATTAATTACCTTAATCATTCTGTTTATGCATACATATCTGAAGCAAGAATATTTGTAGAAGCAATAAACATTCTTGAAGGTATTTATAATAAACCTCAGAACGAGGTTTATGTTCGCCATCTCCTAGCAACCAGACATCAACAACCTTGTGAAACTCTTGACCAGTATTATCAATCTTTAAAACTCCTCGGTAAACGATTTAAAATTACAATGTTTTACTGCAAAACATCTGCTGAAAAAATACCAGATGATTCAATTCGTGATGGCTCATTAATGGTCTAGCCTCTTCTCAAATCAGACAACGTTTACTTGAAAACGCTTATTTAGACCTAATAACAGCTTATAATCAAGCTCGGGCTCTTGATCTAGCTCAACAGTATTCAGTTTCGTATTCTCATCCCTTTGTTAATTCTGTCATACCTGATAGAACTAAACGTACAGATCACGAATTAGAGGAAGATGAACAACAGGAGCCTGCCTCCATAGCTGCGGCTGTTAATAAATGATTTTTCTGTGGACGTCCTAAACATCCTAGATCTCGTTGTCCAGCCCGTGAAACTGTCTGCCAGAGATGTGATAAGGTAGGCCACTGGTCAACTGTTTGTCGTTCTCCTCCAAAAGCATCCAAAACTTCTGCTTCCATTAAACCTAAGACATATTCAGCTGCGCCCCTTCTTGGCTTTCTAAAGCCACGGTGCCTATTCAGGTCAATGGTCACAGATCAGATGCTTTAATAGACACTGCAAGTTTTCAAAGCTTTATCAGTTCGAAGGTTATAGATTCTTACAAATTACAAGTTATTCCAGCATATGGGAATGTCTCTATGGCATCTGCCGATCTGCTTACTGACATAAAGGAACAAGCCGTAGTCACTCTCCAACATCAAGGCCACACTTATTCTAACGTACATTTAGCTAATATATCTAATTTATGTGCTGATTTAATATTTGGGCAAGATATTTTGGGACAACACGACTCAGTCATCGTGAAATTTGGGGGCGATAAAGCTCCTCTGTCTTTTTGTAATCTCTCAGCTGCCAATATCCCACCTGTTTCACTATTTACAAATTTATCTCCTGAAATCAAACCAATTGCAATAAAATCACGCAAACATTCCGCTTCTGATACGGAATATATTAAAAATGAAATTAGTAAATTACTGTCTGAAGACATAATTGAACCAAGCTATTCTCCTTGGTGTGCTCAAGTTCTGGTCATACAAACTGAACATAACCGCAAGAGAATAAATCGTTTTACTTACCTTGACGCTTATGCTTTAACAAGAATCTGTGATCTTGTCAGTTCAGTAGCTAAGTACAATTATTTCAGTACGATCTATCTTCGAAGTGCTTATCACCAGATTCCAATTAATGAAAAGGATAGAATTTACACCGCATTTGAAGCCTCAGGGCTTTTAAACCAATTTAAAAGAATTCCCTTCGGCGTAACTAATGGTGTAGCAGCATTTCAAAGAGCGATGGACTCGATTATAGATAGTGAGAATTTGAGTGAAATATTTACCTATTTGGATGACATGACAAATTTGTGGTAAAACACAAATTGAGCATGATGAAAACCTGAGGAAATTTTTAAATGTTGCAAAAAAATATAGTCTCACAATAAATAATGAAAAATCAAAATTTTCAATTCACTCAATTCAACTCTTAGGACATCTAATAGAAAATAATACAATCAAACCTGATCCTGATAGACTTACATCACTTCTAGATATGTAACCTCTAAATAATGCGGGTTCTCTCCAAAGAGCTATTGGTTTATTTGCACATCATTTAAAATGGATATCACGTTTTTCAGAAAAAATAAGGCCTCTAATAAACATCAAACAATTCACCTTACCTAAGGAAGCTTTAGAAATGTTCGAAAACTTGAAAAATGATGTTGCTAACAGCAGTGTTTCTCCTATCGATGAAAACTGTCCATTCTTAGTCGAAACAGACGCATTTGACCATTGGGGCCACTCTCTCACAGAATGACAAACCTGTTGCATTTTTTACTAGATCGTTATCTCGAAGCGAGAAGAGACATTCTTCTGTAGAAAAGGAGGCTTACACAATTATGGAGACAATTAAGAAATGGCGACATTATCTCATGGGCAAACATTTCACTCTTATGACAAGCCAATGATCCGTAGCTTTTATGTTCGATTCAAAAATTTTATCAAAAATAAAGAATGACAAAATTTTGCAATGGCCTCTTGAACTTTCCAATTTTAAATTCGACATAATCTGTAGACCAGGAAAATTCAATGCAGCTGCAGATGCATTATCAAAATTTTGTAATGCTAATAGTACACTCACTAGACTTATAATTATCCATCAAACACTTTGCCATTCAGGCGTTACTAGAATGTATTACTGGGTTAGAAGCAAGACCCTCCCGTATTACTTAAAAGAAATAAGGCAAGTAACTAAAAACTGTCTGCCAGGCAGTAAAACCAAATTTCTATAAAATTGAAGGAACTCTAATCAAGGCTACACAACCCTTTGAAAGGTTAAGTTTGGATTTTAAAGGACCTCTTCCTTCTACCACTCGCAATAAATATTTTTTAACAATAGTTGATGAGTTTTCAAGATTTCCTTTTGCTTTTCCTTGTCCAGATATGACTGCAACAACTGTTATTAAGCACCTAAATTATTTATTCAACCTTTTGTGGCATACCGTTGTATATCCATTCAGACCGTGGAACTTCCTTAATTTCTCGAGAATTGAAACCATGTTTTATTTTTTATTTCAGTTTTAGTCCTGTTCCTTAAAACATTCTTCGAGCATAATATCCAGGACTGGACAACATTATACCGGTTGTTATTTAAAATTTGAAGTAATTCTATTAATTTAGGTGTAATTCTATAGTACATACTATAGAAAAATAATTTTATTCTGGAACCAGGTCCCTTAAGAATAACAGAAATGAACACAATTAAATAAATATACATCTGGCCAAAAGACTACATTATTAGAATAAAACAAGTTTTACATAATATCTTGAAAGCAAATAACTAACAAGTATGTTTTGGTAGAGAATCAGAAGATGTAATACAAAAATAAAATAAAAAACAGACAAATTTACAATAAAAAGAAATAGGCTTATAGAAAAATAACTCAATAAATAATAGTATCTAATAATATACAAAAATGATATTATTAGAGTGGGGAATATTTACAGTAGTTCATCAATCGATTAAGTTGAATATATCTATAAATTATTTATTATTATAGAGCATCTGTTTGGGAATTTAGAAGATGTAGAAAAAGTTTGGATTTAAATGAGGTTAAAGAAGACGCATGTCGGATATCGAGTTGGAGTGAGTTCCAAAGAGAGATAGAAGGGGCGTGAAAGGAACGCTCAAAAGTGTAGGTTCTATGGGAACGGATAGAATGTTCGGAAGGGCGACCTTGTGCCCTGGGATTGGATAGAGGATTTGAATTGTAGGAGACTATATATATAGTTGATGGTTTGATATGAATATGAACCTAGGAAATAGAGTCTACGGATAAAAGGGAAGAGCCACTTTAACTCAACGTAAAGGTGGGGCACATGAAACCTCCTCGGGGCATCGAAGACAAATAGAACCGAAATTCATAATTCGCTTCAACCTCTCCTCGAGTCTGTTCGATAGGCCACCATACGACACACAACCATAGTCAAATTGTGGAAAGATAAAAGAAGTGATAGGTAGTGTTAAAAGATGCTTGGAACGGTGGAATAACTTTAGAGAGCTTATTGCTCGGCGGGAAAGGGATTGGTCGAAAATGATTCTGAGATTTCTAACGGAGGAACTGAAGGCGATAGAGTGATCATTTAAGATTAATTAGGGAAGTGAGTTGATAAATTTAAGAAGGGTATTGGAACCAATTAGTTTTCGCAGCATTCAACGACAGTTTATTCAAGTTTGCCCAGCCACTGATCCTATCTAGGTAACCTTGAATATTGGCAAATGCAGCTAATATCTCAGATGGAGGAAAGGGCAAGCATATCTGGGAATCGTTGGCTACAGATGGCGGGAACAGTGGAGGATTGATTTGGGAAGGCCATTTATGTAACAGTTGAAAATGAGTGGGGAAATACTAGAACCCTTTGCGACTCCTGTGTTCAGCGGTAGGAAAGAGGATAAGGGTTGATTTGGGATGGAAACTGCTTGAGTCCTCGAGCTATAGAACTGTAGTGTAATAAATACTATTGGAGTAATTCTATATTATATTAAAATTGTTAGACCATTAACTGATAAAGAGATTATATTTACTGCGAATAAATTCTATAAAGTTATAAGACTCCTGTGTTCAGTGTCAGCACCACGTTACAGTCCACAGGATTGGTAATGGATGGGTTGAGTCACGCCATGATATACTATGACTTCTTAATAACTTAATAGTTACTAGAATGCCTCCTCAAAACGTGATATTGGTCATAAAAAATTAAGAGTGACGTTTCGAATACGTAACTAGTATGAGGTATCATGTTTATTTTGTAGCCTAGACATTCTGATCACGAATCATGACTAAAACAACTAGCGGCAAGTTCAACCTGTATTTTTCATTAGAAGGCTATGACGAGAGCTAGTGGTATCAGTTTCAACTATTGTTACTGCGAAACTTTTCTAGCTTCCTATTGTGGTGGGAGGTTCCAGTGTTTTTTATCAATTCTTTTCATATCGTCTCATTCATGGTACTGTCCCGTTAAAAGTAAAATAAATATCTAACGACCATGTTCAATATCTCACAAACTTAGAATTATGTTGATGATTTTCTTGTGCTACAACTAGCTCACAAAAAAAAAAATGAAAAAAAAATGCACTACTACCACATATAAAACGTCTTGGGTTCAGTACTTGATAGAGACTATAATGCTTCCTGGACAGAGTTTATGCCAGGAAGTGATTTGTCAGAAGTCTTTCCCGATCTCAGATTTTTCTTCCAAAATTAAGGGTACCCACTTCATAGAGGCTGAGTGAGCTCCAAGAGGATGCTCAGATACAACAGTGCCTATCCACGACTAATAACAGGTTAATTAAGTTGTCTGCCACAGCCCGATTTGAAACCGGGACCTTCGACGTGGCAACTCAGCCTTGCCACCCCGCAATCTAGCTCACAACAACGTTCGTATGACTATCACCATTTTATACTCTAAATACATTTCGTCAAAAATATAAACTAAATGAGGCAGACTGCTTTTAATAAATTAATATTTAATTAGCATCTTTACTTGAAAATAAGTATACAGGGTGATCTGTAATTAGTGGCGGAGCTGTTAAGGGGTGATAGTATGGGGCAATTCCAACTGATATTACTATGAGACCTACTGTCCTAAAGTTAACCCTTTACAAGATATTCCTACGTAAATAATTTTACAAAAAAAAAAATCTTATTTAAAATCTTAAAATAGCGATCCTAAAAATTGGTCTTTCTGGCCCATTTTTTTTTTGTTTTTCAACAAAGATATTCTAAATTAGGAATGTTAATAGACAACTCTACGCAATTGTCGGTTTTAATTGTTTTTATTTATTATAAGTAATTATTTAGGGGGACTTTTTTGAGTAAATTGACGTTTTAGAGGCAGGCACCATATTTTTTTTTTTCATTTGATGTTTTTGTTTAACAATTTTCGCGTAAGATACCGGCAATTACGTAGGTTTAACTATAAAAATTCCTTATTTAGAATATCTTTGTTGCAAAACAAAAAAAATATGGACCAGAAAGACCAATATTTAGGATTTATATGGTATCTATTATAAGATCTTAAATAGGAATTTTTTGTAATTTGTTATTGGCGGCATAGTGTCATAGTAGACAGAATTGCTTGATTAAACCAGAGAAAAATGAGAACAAGTAAATTTTTAAATTATGGAGTTAGTCGATGAATGTCAAGTATTATAATCATATTAGATATCACGATAACGACCGATTTATATATACATCAATGTGGATGTTGATCGCTTTATATACACTTTACGCTATAAAGTCTCTTAGGTTACACAGGCCTGCAAAAAAAAAAGTTTATTAACAATTGTTTTGATTTAGTTAACTGATCTTAATGTGTTTTTTTGCGCTGATTTCAAAAATGACATTGTTTTTTACTATCACGTAAGGCTTGCCTACAAAATAAAGTTGAAGGTTTTGGAAAAAGTATAAAAAACGGAAAATTTTGGATTTGTTTTTATTATTTTTACATGAAATCAAAGCAAAAGACCACGATACCTTGCTAAAATGAGCATACAAATGATGCACACGTGTTGTAAAGTTATTATAAGTATTTGTAAAAAAGTTTTCTTTTTCCATCAAAGCTTCTGCTGGTACTTTTTTGGCCGTGTTCTTGTGAATTTTCCCTTTTTAACATCCAACAGTAGTCTGCAATCATGTTGGCATTCCATCGACCTTGGTATCTGCGCTCCATTTCTTCTATATCTTGATGGAAACGTTCTCCTTGTTCCTCGCTTACAGCCCCAAGATTTTCTGGAAAGTAGTCCAGATGCGAGTGAAGGAAATGAACTTTGAAACTCATGCTGTAGCCCAACATTTTGCAACAATTTCAGCTACCGATGTTTTGTAGTTTGGGTCTTTTTTGTTTCCAAGAAAGCCTGCTACAACATGTTTAAATGAATCCAGGCATTTTTTTACTTCAATTTCCATTTTAGTGACAAAGCTTTCATCTTTTAAAAGCTTTTTGATGGCAGGCCCAACAAAGACTCCCTCTTTCGGTTCACAAAGATACTTGAAACACTCTCCTTCTTTGGGTAATGCTTTCACAAACTGTTTCATTAGCCCCAATTTGATATTAAGTGGCGGAAGTAAGATTTTTTTAGGAACTACTAAACTTTGTCTTTCATTCTTAACATTTTTAACTCCAGGAATAAGAACCTTTCTGATTGGCCACGTCTGCTTGACATAGTGTTGTTTCCTGTCACGGCTATCCCATTCACAGAGGAAACATGGAAACTTTATGTAACCACTTTTTAAATTCCCACAAATGGTCCATTTATGGTTAGAGTAGCCGAGCTTATTATGAACAAGATTTTCGACAGACAGTAGGATTGGGGAGGGAGCAGGCCTCTGAAAATAAGAAATTTTCAGGTGAAATTTGGGACTTATCTAGGGGTGATGGATTTTTTTCATTATTTCTCCGTAATCAGCACAACAAATACAGTTAAACCCACTAGTTAAATATGCTATAATATTTTCATCAACTGTTTTATTGAACAAATCTGCAATTTTCTAAAAAAGCCATTCTCATTTTTATTTTTCGCAATTATCATTTTTTAATGGTTTTCGATGTGACAGGAGTTTAAAGACTGGTGAAAAAACGGACAACATACATAATTCTATTCTAACTTATTTTTTCTGAACTCGTGCCAATGTTTGAAAAAGAAAATAATTTCGCCGGTGAATATTAGCAAAGAACTTGTTTAAACATTCAGCGACCTAAATTTTTTTTTTTACTCGTTACATTTTCATAATACATCTCATATTTCATAAAGTATACATTAGTGTATTCGGTGTTTACACGCATTAAATATTAAATATACCTTAGTGTACACTGTGTTTACTTATATTAAATATACATTAGTTTACTCGGTTAGCATCAAGATTGAATTTCATTTCAGTAAACAGTCCTGATTTACTGTTACATATCGTAGCTGTCAAAACAATACTGTCTATCTACAAAGTTTGGTGAAAATGAGTTAGTAACGTTAATGCATTCTACAGGTTGAATTACACAATATTAAAAAATTGTCAAGGTTAAACTCAAGGCAGTGTAGTAATTAGCAATTGAAAAATAACCGATATACATAAAGTAATGTAACATATGGTGCGGGTTTTTTTCTCTCCTGTAAAATAGAATGTCTCTATATTTTATTATTTATATTGATTAAATTAAAAACAAAAATGTTCACGATCATATATAGTTTAAATTTAGAAGATTAAATATTTGAGCTAAATAAATAATGAGTAAGTTAATCGAAAAAAAGGTTTCAGTTTGCTTTACAGGATAGTGTAATTGATTTTTTAACCTCAATTTATGATTTTTATGGTAGTCCTCTTTTAGACATTAGTTTACGTTGGTGTGTGTTTTAAAAAAAATATTTCAGGGGTGGGTATAATACTCCGATCGTGCCATTTGCGTATTCCCTTAGTAATTAAGTAATTGTTATGTCATAAACCAAACCATTATATCTACAGACCCGATGACTAAGTGGTTAAGTCGATTTTTTTCAACAACGAGTTTCCTGTACATTATTAATTATGAAATGGTGAAGCGATTCAGCTTCCTTCAATACGAATAACTCACTCTGAGCAAAATTCGAATTAACCACTTCTTCACTGGGGGTGCAGATATATTTTCTAGTACACAATTATGATTTTTGTAAGGATAGAGATAGTTGGGGGTGCAGCCAACTATCTCTATCCTTGTATTAGAAGTTCCAGTCAACTAATTTCTTCTCCAATTATGATTTTTCATGACAAAGGCTTTATTTGTTTTCCATTATTCTTGTTTTTATAAAGTTTTCAAAAATCATAAATCATTTTGTGCACTCCTTATTTCGGACTGTTTTTTTGCCGAAGGGAGTTGATTAGGTCAGTGGGTAAAGACCTGAGTTGTTATGCCAAAGGTTCCGGATCCAAATCCATCTGTGAGATGAGTTGACAACCTCGATTTTTTTCTAAAATTCAAAATAAATGAATTATTAGATTCACTACAATGTAACTTTCACAAAAATATTTATTTTATTTCTAAAGATCATTTTTCATCGGATGAATCGCGTTCGGATTATAAAAATAATCACGCGGAAAATAAAAGCTTTTAAAAGCTTCATTTGTCTTGGTGACGTCTTCAGGCTTGTTTACATTTTTGTGATAATAAATTCATATGATGTTTTGCATTTTTCATAGAATATTGTGTTCATCTTGAGAAATAAAACAATTGCTTATTAATTAAATTTACTTATTTAAAGTAAAGAATCAATTTTTGTTATTATTGGCATCTTTTTTCAATAACTATTAGTTTTATCAACGTTTTTATCATCTCATAGCCAGGTAAGTTAAAGTTGTTTTCTGTTAAGTAAATTCCTTCAAATAAATTGATTGTATTAAATGGGTGTAATGAAATGAAACTTATGTTTCCTAGTCCTTTAGATCCATTCTTCATCAGAATTACATTGTTCACTCAAAGACAAATAGATCTTTGTCTGTTCTATCATCAACATATGATGAAATATTGTCTGAATCACTGGAGTCATCACTATAAATATCACTGGCAAGAAGTTTTGGTACCTTTAATGATGTTTGCATATGTTTTACCATTAAAATAGGCGATGATGTCCTACCTTTCAAACATACCTTTGTTTGAACAGCTTTGCTTCTGGCATGAACTTTTTTACCATTGTGTTTTTCTGATGTCAGTGATACGTGTGTTTCTGCATCCACTTTTGAAGAACGTTTAGGAATTTTCATTGTTGGTTCTGAGGCATCGAATCCTGTGTTTCCTATGTTTTCATTATTCAATATTGATGGTTGCAAAACATCACTGATTAGTGATTGTCTGATTCTTTTGACATAGAGGTCTTGGTTGAGATGAATGAGCAGCAATGAGCAAGCACCAACAACAATCCTTTTTGTTTAGCAATTGATTTTGGTTGGTGCCGCTTCTTTTTTCGAAACTATTTGACCCCCTACTAATCAAACTTTAATGATATATTCTACTTCTTCTTCTACCTGGAACAGAAGAGGAAAAAAAAAAGGATCAAACTCACTGCATCTGAAAATGGTGTTTGTTTATGAGAGAGTTTATATACACGAACTAGTTATTGTTGAAACTATTCTAACTTTACAGCATATTAAATGTAGATCAATGATTTGTACATATAATTTGAATGATAACATTATCATGACAATTATCTTATTTAAACATATGAAAAGACACTCATTTAGAACGCTAGTGAAGTGAAGAGTACAAAGCATAAACTTACATTAAAATGATCTTCAGGTGCATAACAGTTTGTAGAAGGAGCCAGGTTATCTTTCCTTCTCATCTGAGAAATCCTCTTTTTTCTTCTTATTGGATCCATGGGAACTTTAAGGAACAGTTTAACTAGGGTTAATTATGCGGTGCTTTCACAGATTGGCACACAACAGTGTTTGTAAGACATGATAAGTGATTTATTTATTTAATAGACAAAGTAAAATTGTTCCAACTTTATTAGATATTTTTTAAAAACAAGCTAAAAATGTTTTAAAAATAATTTTGTTACAAGAAAAAGTAGCAAGATAAACTGATAACTAGCCTGATGGCTTCCCATTATATCATTATCAAAACTACCGTTTTGGCGCAAAATTCAAACAGAAAATTTTCGAAGTCAAAAATTTCATGTTTAAAAAATATTTTTCCAGTAAAATTAGCGGTAAGCCTTAATATAAGGTTGATAGCTTTCATTGAAACGATTGTTGAAAATCATCTTGGTTGTTCATTATTTAATCTTCTACCAGTCGTGGTTGGAATCCTACCAGTCGTGGTTGGAATCTTAGTGATCTGAAGACTCTGCTGAGGCTATAAGGCACATATAAAGTGGGTACCCTTAATTGTAGAGGACACCTCGCATTGGGAAAGATCTAAACAAATTTGCTCCTGGTGCAATCGATTTCCTAGAAACAGTATTGCCTCTACCGTCTTTTTAACCCAAGAATCTTCATAGGTTTTTTTCTTTTTTCACAGCCCATAAATTAATACTTTCTAAAAAAAAAACACTTACCTATTGAAATATTTACTTGCTATAATCACAGGTATCTCATGAAAACTACCAGGTACCATAAAAATACAAGGTTCGCTCATATTGGTCTAAGTTCCTGAGATAACACTTGCGAAGAAGAATGAAGTTAGAATAGATCATTGATTCCCGTTCGAGTGGCCTCTTTAACTGAGTGTTACCACCGTTTCCTCTCTCGACTAAAACAGCTCCTTCGATTGTGAATGTTTCAAGAAGTGGGCTAAGATCTGGGAGGGGCTTTCGAATCCGTTCTTTTGTTTCTCCTCGAGGTATCCTCGGCCTATGAAGACTTTTGAATGCTTTCTGAAAGAGCTTTCTCCAGACTATAGGGCTCGTCCTCCCCGTTTCTCCTCCGGGATTGAACAATGTTCTTTTTACCGTGAGATTAAAGGTACACAGGCTTTTCTAATTTTATCATTTTAGCGTTGATGCATGTCCTCATCAATTTCCTCCTTGCCGCTCGATTTGTCAATTTAAACTGGAAGGCCTAAAGCCTTTGAGCTACAAATTCTTTCCTTTGAAGCTATGCATTCGAGTTAATTCACCATCCGATATTGTCGCTTTAATTGCAAGTACTTGTTACAGTTCACAGTTTTTTTAAGTAGCATTAATTGTTTTTATTTCATTCGATGGTTTTTGAGTTTCGACGATTTATTTATTTTCTTTGAGCTATATTCTCTATATCTTCGAAATAGTGGATTTCAAAGAAATTTTTATGGCATGCAGTTGATATAACTATTTCTCTGTTAACTTATAATAAACAAAAATTGAAGATCTACTGTAATTGTCCTGCACTCCGTCGTTTTCAGTTGTTTATCTTCATATTATTAATTTTTCTGAAGAAGAAAATTGTCCTCTTTTTTGAGCCATTGATTTAATTTATTGCAATATACTTACAAGAAATTCAAGTATAGCCCATTTCGCATATTTTATCCGTTTTTCCAAGTTTTGACATTGATTTAACAGCATTATTTTTCCTGATTCATCAAATATAGTGATGAAAAGTTAATATTTGAATGATTGAAATTTATTGGTCCGGGTAGAGGTCAATAAATTTCTCTTAGATATTATTGACAGTTAATCCGTCACTGTTTCATAGCTAAATATTTAGTTATTTAGCTAGCTATGAAACAGTGACGGATTAACTGTCAATAATATCTAAGAGAAATTTATTGACCTCTACCCGAACCAATAAATTTCAATCATTCAAATATTAACTTTTCATCACTGTATTTGATGAATCAGGAAAAATAATGCTGTTAAATCAATGTCAAAACTTGGAAAAACGGATAAAATATGCGAAATGGGCTATACTTGAATTCCTTGTAAGTATATTGCAATAAATTAAATCAATGGCTCAAAAAAGAGGTTCCTAATAAAATTAAAATCTGTGGTTATAGCAACAAGGATTTTTAATTTTTTTAAATTAAATTTTCGTTTATTACTTGTTATAAAGTATAATAAATTTTGGAGTAAAACAAATTTTCTCAATTATTTCAGAGATGTTAAAAATGAATACATGTATCTGTTGAAAACTTTTCAGTGAAATAGAATAATGCAAATCAGATTAAATTTATATGTACATTAGTTCAGAATTATATAATCAAACACACTTCTAAATGTTTCAAAACAACTTCTATGAAAGCTTTACCTACGGGTGAAACGTAATAGGTAATAATTATATGATTAGTTATTGTATTTTCACTGTGATATGGTAATGCTCAATGCATAGATTGAAAACAAAGTGTTTTTTTTTTTCGTATTTGAAGATCTACATACGAAATTTAACAGGAAGAAATTGTTGAAGATATAACAATCTACATGATCCTATCATTTCCCAAGAAAGCAAACATAATTAATACAAATGATCTCCTTACTCCTATAATCCTCGGGATGGGGGATATTTCATCTTCAAGATTGATGAGTTTCGTGTTTAGAAAACTTTTCCTCTATTATTACCTTCTTAGTGATTAAGCCTTTACTTTTTTCTTATTATCTGTTTGTGTTTTTTGATATAAATTATCAAAATATTTGTGTAAACCTATTACTTTTTTTTTTATTAAAAACAAAAAAAGAACTACAACTATGTTTCTTATCGAACGAATGAAAAATTTCGGACCCAAGTATGGATGTTGGTAAGTGGGTTAGATAGGTCTAATCAAAAATTGAAAAGTTGAACAATACAGAAATTCCATTGAAGTCAAGATATTTTCCACATTACAAACGAATTTCATATTAGTAATGTAGATGATAAATTAGATAAATTGTAAATGATAAAATGTTACAGTTAGTCCGCGTTCACAATGAGGTTAAACAAGATAAGTGATATATCGTAAGTGCAACACATCGGGAGTGATATTTCTCACGAACTGTCACTTACGAGAAGTTATAACATCTTCCGATATATCAAGCTTTGAATTTGACAGGAAGATGAGAAGAGAATTCGGTCATAATTTTCATTAATCTAGTAAAAAGTAATGTGTTCGTCTAGAACTATTCCAATGTCTAATACAGAAAATAAAGTATCAAAATAAAAAAAAATAAAAAAAATGAACATTTCTTTTTCCAGATGTATCCAGTATTTCCTAGTTCTTCTGAACCTCTAAAGAAATACGTTTTCCACACTTGATCACCTTTTTACAACTACAGCTGCTCTTATTGAACCTTCCTAGTTATAAATCGTCACAATATATTCCTTACGACGTATCGCTCATCTTGTATCGCTTTAGTGTAAACGCGGACTTAAACATATAAATATTTGATGAAAAATAATTAATTATTTACAGAGCAATAACTAGGTTGATCACTTTTTATTCCTATACAAACCTTAATTATTTATAAAATAATATATTTGGGAAAAAACTGAGCTGGAACTGATACTGGAATTAAAAAAAATATCCTCCTTAATTCCAAGAATGTCAACAAACAACCCAAAATTAATAAAATCCCAAAACTACTAGCTCATATTGGTTTTAATTGAACACGAACAGATCAAATCATACTTACTTATATTTCAAATAATTTGTGCTCGCTAAATCCACGTAAGGGAAAGATCAAAATGCAGAAATGAAACGATAATAAAGCTATGTTTATTGCGAAGAGAAATGAATAATAAATAAACATTTTAAATGGTCATTGCAGGCGATTATTATTCATTGCCTGATAAATTGTTTTGAAATAACCTCAATTTGGAACAAAAGAGACATTTATGAATTAATTGTCTTTTTTGTTGGTTTCAAATTCAAAATTATTAATGATACAAAATGTTAATCGTGTCTGGTCTTGTAGTCGACTAATTATTCGGTATATATTTGTTTTCCATTTTATAGCCCTAATTAACAGCAGGGTCACTAAAAAAATATATACATATTTTGTTTGCTTCAGTAAAATAATGATGACATTAATTGTTGTAAAATATCATTACATGTGATATGATATAAATGATCGTAAAATATTTTTATTGTAAATAATGCCCTTAGAAAAAGTTAAATAATAAAATATTATAATAAGTGAATTATTGCAGTCCACAATTAGTACCATTGTAATTTATTCACCTAACATGAAATATTGTAGTTCTGGTATTATGTTTACCACATTGATACAATAGGATATTATTGTTTACTACATTAGTGAAATACCAGATTTGAAAATATTAAATGATTTATTCTTAATTGTTGTCCTAAAGGTGTATTATTAATGTGAAAATCAATAGAGAAATATGTCATGTAAAAATATTAATATAGAAAGATATACTATCTACAACATAACATAATACATACCTTGATTTGATTACTTCTGCTGTAATGAATGATTTTTATGTGTGTTTCTTTCTTTTTTTATTTGTTTATTCCATTATCTTTAAATGGAGGTAGAAAAATAAAAAAAACATTAATTTAGCGTAGGAAGAAGAATGGAGATATTTATTATTCTGGAACATTGTTTCGCTAAATATAAAATTACAAAACAGACAAAGCTGGTTAATTAAAATAAAAAGGAAACCACAAAAAAGTAAATTGCAAAAAAAAATTAACATTCATTTATTACAGTAAAATTAATTTGGCTTCGTCATAGTTAATTGAAATGAGATTAAAAAGAATAATTATTAGATTTGTCAACATGGAAAATCCCTGCTTGTAAAAGCAATACTTGATGTTTTTTATACACTGTGTCTTACATCACAATAGTTTGTGAGGGTGTTAACACATAATGATAACTTCGACTTTAAGCTACTTTTCAAATAATATCTTTTTAAAATAAAATAATAAATCTTTTTTAAATCCCTAAAAAAAGATATGTGTAGATTTTCAACCGATTCTCAGGAAATTATGATTAGTATGAATGAGAGCTATAACTAGAGCTAATAAATATTTTTTTCTCTAAGTCTGATGTGCCACAGATCAATCTTAACATCAGCGCTTACTTGCTGATGTAAATTTATAAGATGGTTTTAAATTAATCAAATGAAATGTTTAAGCTGTTAACAGCCAGGGATGGTCCCTTCATTGGGGGCAACCTTGGTGTGATAGCAGACTTATATCGAACAAATAACGTGCACAACCTAAACCTGTAACCACTACAACCCGTGACCGAGTCTGGTGGTCTGTACATGGTAGAGACTGTACTGTTTCATGGACAACGGTTCTGCAAGGATGTGACTTGTTCTAAGTCACGCTCAACCTTCAGGTTTTCCCCCTTATTTTTGGTACCCTATTTTTAAAATATTTTATAGAGGCTGGGTGAGCCCCAGGAGGGTCCTAGATCCCATATGATCAATCTCCCGCCGGAAACAGACTAAATAAAAGTAACTGCCTGCAGCGGGATTTGAACCATGATTTTCGGCATGGCTACTCAGTGCTCTACCACTGAGCCACCCCGCTCCCTAAGTGCACAGCCGTTGTCTTATAAACTTTCTACCATCAACCCAATATCGATAATGGTACATGTTCTTTTTTTTTTTTTCATTTTTAATGAGTTATTTCTTAAAATATATTACCAATGCATGCTTTATATTATCGATCTTTTTAATGACTCTTTCTTTCAACATTGTATCTGTTTTACAAAATTATCTTTTTCTTCATTGATTACCACTTAACAAGCATTGGTGCCCTAATATCTGTTAAACTCGTTTTTGAAATAATAAATTGAAAATAGTATTAATCATTTCCATCCCATCCGTTAAAAATAATTAAGATGTTACCGGTCATGGCTAAAAATAAAATATTTTTCCAAACCGGTAAAAAGAAACAAACAAGAAACCGGCCTGGAAGAAATTTGATCAAGGACTTCCACTTTTAATTTTAAATCTATATTAAAGGAATAAATATTTATATCGCCAATATTATCATTTTATTCGTTTTTTTTTTTGTCCGGGCGACCACATAATATTTTTTGTATTATTCTTCAATAAAATCGAATCGCTCGTTTGACAACTTTTGATCGTTCCTTTCGGTTGAGTTTCGATCATTTTTTAAATTTATTTTTAAGGAATGCAATTTTGTTTATTTTAAAAGGACGTCCCGATTTCCTGTTTCGTGATCTTGACAATATGTTTTTATTTTTACACCATGTAGCGAATATATTTCATAATAAAATATTATATTATTATAACATGTATGTAACAAATAATGGAGGCAATCTATAGGAATAAGGCACTTGAGACCTACTTAAAGGCAAATTCTAGGTCTATTAGGGTTGTTGGTCTGAGGGTTCTTAAAGTGGCCTTCACCGAATCCTTTTTTCTTCTTCTTCTTATTTTTTGGATTAAGGAGGATCTTCTGTAAGGCACAATGAATGGTCCAGAAAATCAGGAATTTTAAAAGAAAACGATGTCGTAAAGCTACAACCCTGTTTTTGTTTGATTGTTAGTCACATTATTATGGAATATAATATTAGTACCAATAATAAAAGATTATACATTGTTCCATAACATTCATATAATTTGCTTCAGGTGATAAACTTTATATTTAACGGAACTGATGATCTATTTTGCGTTAAATTTGAGGTATTTGAATTTCTGTTCTTGTACTAGTGTTAATTTCCATTTAGTGGTGATAAATAGGGTGAAGGCTATAAAAGAATTAGACCCACCTTATAATATTCTGGAACAAATGCAGAAAGCTGTGTTGCTCGGAACTATGAATATTGTAAATTCATGAATGTAAAAAAATATTCGGGTGCATTCTCTATTTCCTATCAGGCAACCTCCGCCTTCAGTAGAGGTCTATCTACATTCAATGAGCTACTGTACATGGCGATGTCATCGGCATACGCCGCCACCGTAGCTTTTTTGTATTTGGCACCAACGACTTCCGCCGTATGAACTGAGAATAATACCGGTGAAAGAACAGACCCTTGTGGTACACCACATGTAAGTGGAAAGGGGTTGACTGCTCTTCGCAGACTCGTACCCTTATAGAATATTGTGTCAGAAAGGAACTTGTGATAGTACAGAGCTGCTCGGAAAACTCGTTCTGCAGTTTCTTACATAAAAGACTGGGGCACTGAGTCAAACGCCTCCGTGCAGTATATGGATACCAAAGCGGTTGCTTAGGGCAAACTGTGTTTTGACTTACTTCCGCGTGTAGCTTCGCCAGATGGTGGTCCGGGCACAGTCCGGCCTGGAAGCCAGTCGGTACTGGTAGGATTAATGTTAAGAATGTGATGTGGTGGGGACGCAGGGCTGGCGGAAGTGACCCAAACTTTGGTAAAGTCGTGTATGCGGCATCAGTGATAGTATATGTGAAAAACCGTATGTATTCGTATATTTCATTCCGCATACGGAGAGTGCGAACTGTTGACAGATCATGGTAGACCTGTGCATTGTAGGCGTCACTGACTGCCTCTAGATATTTATATTTTGTTGGTGGAGGCCGGTATAGCGCTTCTCCATCAAATACATAAAGCGCTGGCCTGTGCTCATTCCGTGTTGTGATTCCGTTTGAACGTTAACCGTCACGTTTCAAAACTATAATATCGAGTATTGGTTCATTTATACATGCCCAATGTTCATAAAAAAAAATCCCATCACCTACAACGACAAAATAATTAATTTTGCTCACTAACCAATGGTAGTTGACGTATATTTTCGGAAGGTGATGTAAATTGTTAGCAAAATATAGTTGATGATTGAAAAATATTGTTATAATTACATTCAGGTTTGTTGCAAAACTGTAATATGTCTAGTGTGTCGCTATTTAGCTTTAAAAAAAACATTACATATATGTGTATAATGTACATATGGGATATTTTCCAATTATACAACAGAGTTATGAAAGTACTAGGAACAAGAAAGAGAGAGATAGTTGTACAAGAGATGTCTCTCTCGTCATCTCTGGAGAAAGAATATAGGGATATATTTTTCTCTAATGCTAGCCACAGTGCTTCTTTCCTCGGTTGTGTTTTGTTTGTATAAAACAAAGTATCTCTGTGGTGCAGCTGTATAAAATAGGAGTAGGAATATTGCGCATTGTAGTATTCATTACAAGCTATAAACATAATTCTGTAAAGAAACGCGTATAATATAAATGATGCATATGTGGTAAATTGTGCATAATACATTATTAAATATGATGTATTGTAGAGTAAATAAATAATAGTATAATACGGTTATACTCTACAACCATAGAGTAACTATATATATTCTATACAGCTATAAGAAATGTTATAATCATATAGATAAATTATGTTAAATTTTTATCTGCATTTTGTAAATATTTTTTCGTTTTTATATATTTTTTTTTAATTTTCTGGATAAATGGTAGTAGAAAACCAGGTGATACATAACCGATGCTGATACCGGACTGTAATGGTACTTACTTCAAGATACGTCTTCATGACTTTTTTAGAGCTGTGAGAAAGCATATATATTATAGAATGAATGGTAGCATTATGAGACAAACATTACTGACAGGAATACATACAATGAAACCTGACATAACTTTTGAACAGGGTCTATGGACTGCATGCAGATGTAAAATAAAGTTTTATCATAATCAAGCCTTATTGTTAAATTAAATATATCGAAATATTATTATACCAGAATGTTTTCAATAGGCTAAGTTTTGATGTAAGGAATTATCATTAAATTCATTAATAATATTGATTTTGAAACGACATAAATTAAGATATATATATATATATATATATATATATATATATATATTATAATATGTGTATGTATATATATATATATATATATATATTATAATATGTGTATGTAAATATATATATACATATATATATATATATATATATATATATGCATATATATATATATATATATATATATATATATATATATATTATAATATGTGTATGTATATATATATATATATATATATATATATATATATATATTATAATATGTGTATATATACCCATTATAATACATAGATAATAATTTTTGTAATATAAATTACATTTTTTGTTAATTGTAACAGGATATTAGTAATAATGCTTTATTTACATTTTAATTAACATACATGTTATTAATTCATATTGTCAATAAGGTACATAATATACTGTAATATGAAAAAAAAAGAGAATTAAAAGCCACTGAAAAAGATCTAGTAAATGAATACAAAAATAATTAAACTTAATACAAAAATTAAAAAAACCTATGGCTGACTAATACAACAAAATAAATTAAAAATTTAAGCTTAGAGGAACATGCGATAAATTATTATATTACTGCAATAAATATATTCAGTTAAAAAAATTATTAGTTTTAAATTTATGTAATTGATACAATCATTAATGTAGAGCCACAGACGAGAGGAAACTGAATATTCTGAAATCCCACATCCGTGATTTTGCAGAGCGAAGTTTAAAGTGAAGTTGGAATAGAGTTCTCTAAGTCTAAAAGCTTGCATTATTTTCTTCCTGATTGTTAAGCATTAAATGTACTGACCTGTGAAAGACTTTTGAAATCGTGTTGACCCGTTCCTAAAATATGGATCTCGGGTTATATTCAAGCATGACCTAACACTTAGATGATAATATATCATTAAATATTTTATGATGACGGAACTGGCTGCTGCCCACATGTTTGATTGATATTCGGATCCCTACGGGAGTGGGATTTAATGTGAGTCCATTTGTTTTTAGGATAGTAATTTTATTGATTGCATAACGGTGTTACATAACATTTTTAAAGAATGCTGATTAATAGATAATTGTATCTTATTTAAAAAAATATATATATTCTTCCTAGTGTTACTTTTAGTATTTAGAAAAGGTGGATATTTGATCCTTTTCGGGACAAAGAAAGTTACTATGTCAACTAATAAAAAAACCTTTTATGATAAAATGTTGATTTAATAAGCCATAATAAAATTAAACTAATACTAAAGTAAATAATCTTTTTGAGGTTCCACGGCCACTATTTATACAAAAGGTTTCTTCTGGTTTCAACCGTGTGTCTAGATTTCTCGCCAACGTTTCACCAGACATGCTGCTGGCTTGAGACGTCAATCTCAATTCAAGCTCTGAGGAAGCCGGCAGCATGCCTGGTGAAACGTTGCGAGAAATCTAGATACACGGTCGAAACCAGGAGAAACCTTTTATATAAATACTAAAGCACTAATAATGAAATAAACAATACTTATAAATAATTAATATAATAATACTAATATAATATATATAATAGTTATATTATATTTTATACTAATATAAAAATAAATAATAATAAAATAATAATACTTTCAGGAACAAGGAATAATAATACTTCCTATTTCTACTATTAATCAAAATTTACATTGAAGATGAAGAGCTTAGCTTGCTGCGCTAAAGGTCTCGGGTTCAAATCAAGTTGTGACAGCTAAATTATTTAATGTGTTAACAGCCACGAAGGACCCTTTAGGATCTTCCGACTCTCTAGGACCTCACCAGACTCAATAAATTCAGAGAAAATAATCACTTCTATGCCCAAGTGTCCTTTTAGAAACAGTGCAGTCTCTACTATACACCGAACCCATACAAAGACCTAAGGGTTTTTGTAGAAAAGTTTTTTTTTTGTTGAACAAGTTGTCAATTTGCGGAAGAGGAAATGCGTGGGAGTATGAGGAAATAGTTTGGTAATCAATACCTTTGTAACCTTTAATTCGCTGACGGCCAATTGATGGTGCCAATTTCTAATAAAAGTGTCAGCATGCGATGGATTATAGAGTTTCTAGAAGAATGTGCAGAAAATAACAGGGTTCTTGAAATTTCGCTGGGAATTGACTAGAGTACAAAAATTTAAATATTTTAGATATAAATATTAATATCGTTTACTTAAAATCGTAGTCAACCTACAAAAATCAACAAACTTATAAGAAAATGGAAGATAATTGAAACCTCGAATTTTCTTTTATGGAATAAAAATATTAATAAATAAATATAAAAATATTTTGAATGCCTTCCAATAAAGTCTATTTCTATATTCTTGAGAAAAACTTAATAATAATAATAATGCCTTTATTTATTCTGGGACAAGTCCCTATAGAATAAAAGTATTGTAAGCTATTATGTCTTGTTATGAGTGTAAAATAATTACATTTATTAATTATTAATTACAAGTAATTTAGTAAGTGAGAAAGAATAAAAAAAAAATGAACAAAACAAAAATGTGAATTACCTACAATAACAATATTTTAAGAGCATATTAGAATAAAAGAAAGAAAAAAAATTAAAATAAGTTAACAATAATTATAAACTATTAGAGAAACAATTTATGGTTATTTTCAATTCTTTAAATAAAAATTATATTATCTCTTACTTGTCAGTAAGAGATGTTATGAAGTTATAAGTAAAAATAGGTATAAAGTTAAAAAAAAAGTCAGCTACTTTGCAGCTTAAAATTGATGTACTTTAAGATATAAGCTGCGGAGATAAGATAAAAATGGTGTGATCAAAGTAGTATATTTTTCTAATTACAATTGGGCTACTACGAATGAAAAACATCAGTGTTCATTAATTAAAAAAATTAACACTCTATTGGTAAAAAACAAAACAAAGAATTTTTCTCATTCTTAATCAAATACCAGAAATCTAACGAAAGCATGCACCAAACGCCAATCTATAATAACTTCCGAGCTCAGATTATGTAAAATATCTTCTAGACAATAATTTGGTCCTAGTTTCTTCAATGTGAGTAAATTAGTTATGCCTGGAGAAGTTCTTGTCGAGGGCACAGGGGCGATTGAATAGGAAGTTATGAGGATCAAATGCCTCCTCAATGTGCTCCCGCTGAGGTCTCACAATGCTAGCTCCAGATTTCAAGTGATCATTGGCTCATCTTACTCAGAGTCAGGATATTAACAATAATACGGCGATTCACCACGTTCGGCTTTTGTATTTGGAACCCCAGGCAAATATCTCAAACTTCAAGGTATTTAGTGGGTAGAGATCTCCAGCTATCTTGTCATTCCTGTAATTCCTATCATCGGCTACCAGCTAGTAAAATCAATCTGTACTTCTAAACATATTATACAATTTTTTAAGAAGCCATGTGATAGATGTATAATATTGGAAATAAGTTTTTTTTTATTACTTCTTTAATTTAAAATTGAAAATTAACAAATATTTAATATTTCTAGGATATCTCAAAGATATCGTTGGATCACGTAATGTAAGCAGATAACTTTTTTATTAAATGGCGAGGTCATTGTGTAGATTGCTGTGTTACTGTGCTGAAGATTGTAGGTTCATATCCTGCTGTAATTGATAATTTATTCAATATGTTAACACCCTAATCTGCAGACCCAACTTGGGGTCATCCATCCTCTAAAAATGGGGTGTCCTTAACATGAGGAAAGCCAGGCCTCGTACGAATCACCAAATGAATTACATGCTAAAATTTAAGTGATGCTATATTTTCGTATGTTTTAAACTTGAAAAAAAAAACGAACAAAAAATGTTGTTCACTACGAATCAGGAGTTGATGTAAAAATCAGGTTAGGAATAAATGATTAAACATAAATAGAAAAAACAAAGATAATCTTTAAATGTACTTCAAAATCTGATTAAAACAAACAAACTATATATTGAAACTCAATACTATAAAAAAAAATACAATGAAGTGGTATATTTCATTACTTTACTTAGCATTAGCAGTAATTGGACGTTTGATAATAATCAAACTCGGGGAACTGATAACTTATAAACCCAACAGCTGTTTCAGGATTACTTGTGGTGTAGTGGTCAGCACTGCAAACTTCTATGCCCAAGGCGCGGACATGTACCCGGCAGGTGGCCCTTGGATTTCTTAAAAGATAATAAAAATCCTAGGCTATGCCGTTTCTCTGTATAGATGTAAAATCGGGGTACATGGATAGGCAATATTTAAAACTCCCACTATGGCTTCGTCCGACATAATAGTCATATCAGTGTAAAGTCCCTTTAAATGGATAAACAACAGTCATTCCCTTCTTCCTCCTTTTCAGAAACATTAGTCAATCATTCACATCAAATTATATCAACGATTCGGCATTGCATGATCAACATATCGCTATACTATATAATATTTTGTTATCATTAAAAACATTAAGGAGTCGTACGTACCTAGCCTCCGTAAGGATCAATTGAAAGCAAAATAATTTTGTGTTAATGGGAAAAATTGGCAAGTTATAGGGTTTGTATATGTTTTCAATTAAAAAACTACAAACACATATGGTAAGTAATTAATGCATAAGGGAAGATATATAAACGACTGAAAAATAAACTTTTATAATGACTAACAATTAATATTTTATGTCACTGGATACAAGAGAATTTTTCTTCGACAAAATTAACGCGATACAATTCGTTGGACGTTACCTCACACATTACCTGTCCCATAGATCTACTATGCTTCTATTAATGCTTACAGTTCTACAATAGTAGTGTAGACAAATCCTGTCTACAGGATTCTAGTTTCTCATTTTAGGAATTTAGAGAATGGTGATTATTTTAAAGCGCTACACAAAATTATGAAGATCGTTTTTATATTAATAATTTGTCTGTGGGAAAAATTCGGAAAAATCCAAGCCTTGTCTATTAAAACTACATCTTAGATTAGTTATGTATGACTTCAAAATTAATGTTATATATTATTGATTACTTATACCAAGCATTATTAGGGGTACGGATTGGCTCATTGGTTGAGCGCCGAGTTGCCATGATGAAGATCCGTGGTTCTAATCCCGCTGCTGACATGACATTTATTTAATCTGTTAGCTACTGGAGATGTATACCATGGGATCTAGCCTCCTCCTGGGATCACCCAGCCTATATAAACTGGGTACCCAATATAAGGGAGGGAATCTATCGGTTAAGCGTGATCTAGGACAAATCACCTTCCTGCACAAGCGTTGTCTAAGATATATAGTGTCTACCGGTGCAGGTTTTCAAGTTTTCGACTATTCACACTTATAAATTTACATTTTCATATTTGTCAGTGGGTTTAATCATTTTAAAGTCCAGAAGAAAATCATAATAGTCCGAAACGCATCAACAAACAAAAACCGCATTTTAAATAAATACCGCACATGGCCACACCTCTCCTCCTTGTGTTCACACGCCTGAGAACACTATTAGGAGACTGAAAAGACCGTAAATGAGGAATCTGTTATAATAGGAAAATAAATCAAGCCACGGGAGAGTTACCGCTCCGTACTCTTCTTCATTTGGTTTTATTTTACTGTCAGTCAACCTGCTGATTATCAAATAATCTTATTTGTATCCAAACATGTCATATACAAAAATTAACCTTCACAGTAACATGATAGGTCCGAGAGGCCTGTTTACAAAAGTATATCCCCCTCCAGACCGCTCCTTTGAGTTCCGGAGCCGGCTTCCACCACCTATTTCTCGAGGAGGTATGCTAGTAGTGTTGTAGCACTATAGGCCTGGCCGGCCTATAATGTTACTTAACAGCATGCTAGGTCTGAAAAGTCTACAATATTTGTTTTTATTATAATCAAATCATTTTAATATATAATACTTTTTTTTCTGTTTTTAAGCCTAATGACTGTCCATTTCATAATAAAATAATGTTTGTTGTCAAATTGGGGTCAACTCAAACAAATTCTCCTGCGCCTGCTTATTTCACCAAAAAAATAATAGAACCAGTTAAAGGGAGTCATCGAAACTTGACTAGAGACAACTGGTTCACAAGCATTCCTCTCGCCGAAGAACTTTTAGAAGAGTTCAATCTCACGTACATTGGAACGATAAAAAAACACAAGCCACAGCTACCAATTATGTTTACTGATATGAAATACCAAAATCGTCAAGTTGGGTGCTCGTTGTTTTTATTTAGAACTAATCTAATTACAGTTTCGTATATGCCGAAGAAAAAAAACTTGTATCTTTGGTATCAACCCTCTACGATGACAACGCTATCAACGAACACAATTTATAAAAATTAATTTCTCAACTAGACTTATGTAAAACTCGCTGAAGAATTATCAGAAGCGTGGACGCACAAACGGCTCCTAATGCCGTTGTCGAAAGTATTGAGGAGCAATATATAAATGTCTAAAAATACAGGAAGTGACAAAGATAAGTAATCAGTTTTAAAAAAATGAGAGAAAAAGATCTAACTGCTCATTCTGTTGTTATAAACTTAAAAAACAATCCAAAATGGTGTATGACGGTTGCGGGGAACCTATTTGTGGAGTGTATCACAAAAATGTGTCCTAATTGTACATAAAATTAACATAAATGTAAATAAATTTTATTTTTACGACTTTTTAAGTATCAAATGACTGAAATTTTGTATCAAATAAAATGTTAATTTCTAAAATGATTTTGTTTATTTTCCTTGTCTAGTAGTAATAATAATAGTAATATCAAGCCAGTATACCTTGATCAATGTGAAAAGCGTGTCAAGTGTAGAAAGTAAATTATTTTTTGGAATCTTAATCTCAATGGGCCTGAAAAGCATAGCATGTTCCTTAGCGGTTAAAATTAAGGGTGTTACTGTCAGGGTTAAAAGAAAAATAAGTAGCATATTTAAAAATAATGATAAAACCCCAATTACTATTGTTACTTTAAAAGTATTATCAAATGGGGTTAATTTTCGCTCTACGTTTTAGGAAGACTATTTTGGACATGATTGATATAATTCATTCGTAGTGGAGAATATGACCAGATCCAGGTGGATAAGGAAAGTGGGAGGGGAGGTTAGCCAAGGACCGGGTTGTATTTGAATTTGAATTTCTAAATTGTATTAAGGTTGATTACCATCGAGGTAGGGCCTCCCTCTACGTCTCCACCCAGGTCACCATTAATTCAAATGTTCCAATTAAGACTCACTCTTATTAAATCACTTCTCACTTATCAATATTTATATTTATTATTCAATAATTGTATATCTCTATATACAATATGTATTCATATATAATATTACCTTATGTCATATTATATAATAAATTTTATATAATAAAATTCATACGCAACTATGAAAAGCTAAGTAGACTGGATAACCTAAAATACTTAGCATACATGAATCAACTATACGAAGTAACAACGTTGAAATCATAAAGAACATGTAATAAACCCTCTGGTCTCTATAATCTCTACAAGGCTTGGATTATAGGACCTGAATTTTTCTGACAAATAAGTAATATTAATGTAGCCAAAATTTAGAAAACAACTTATTGGGAAACAGATGGCTGGGCTGGGGAGGTGTGATGGGGAGCTTATGTTGGTCAGCGTTATTAAGTATTATCGGTTATATTCCTGTATCAAGAATTGGAGTCCCAATGTCCTCCTCACCGGCACTAAATTAAATCAGGCATAATTACAACATTATAATTCTTTGCCCCTTAATATTATAGACACTTAAATTATAGTTGTAGCCAAGGTAAGAGCAGAGGGCGAATGAAGCGAGCTTTGTGGTGGAGGAAAGGGCTTGGGTTCCTTTGCTTGAGGCTACTTCAGCAATTTCTTTTTCAAAATTGTATCATATCATTATAGTCTATTGTTTATTACAGTATATCTTTGTTTTTGTTTCTAGAATACTGAAAAATTCTAAATTGTTTATTCGTTTACCGTCACTTGGTGGGAGTACTAAAGTTTTCCTATTCATGTTTAGTCAGTATATATTGATTGATTGATAGTATATAGTACTGATATCGCTCAGGCTCAGGACCCCCATGCTACTTTCAAAGGACAATATAACCAAGGATGTTCATTTCCAGTCAAAACTTTTAACTGCCTCTATTAATTATAACATAGAACTCCGGTATATTTTTTCTATTTATGTGTCTCTTCAATGCTTCATAATTATTATGAAATTGCTAATATTACTAATTTATTCCTTTTCATATACCTGTAACACTACAACCCATGAAAGGTCTTGGATTGGGTACGTCGTTGGGACTCTACTGTTTCTGGGTCAACGGTTATGCAGTGCGGTGATTTGTCCTAGACCACGCTCAACCGCCAATGTTTCTCCCTGTTATGGGTACTCACTTCATAGAGGTTGGGTGAGCGCCAAAGGGGTCCCAGCCCCATACGACACATCTCCGGCTGCTAACAGTTTAAATAAAGCCTGCCAAGAAGCGTTATAACCCGGGATCTTCAGCATGGCAATTCAGCGCTCTACCACTTAGCCACTCCGCTCTTTTCCTGTAAAATTATACTTAATGACTGGCTAAATTTGTGAATCTATTTTAATTATATAAAAACAATTTTACATTTTTTATTAGGTTTACTGATAGCAATGGTTTTTTTTTGTAAATAACGACGTTAGCAGACTTTCCACATGTTTTACATTCCAATGCAGGCCATTGTTTCCCGAACAACCGTTTGAGGCTCGGACATGAACATTGTCTTCTTTTTTTTCAGGGTGTAAAGTTAGAAATGTTTTCCCTTTTCTGCGTTTTATTTTTTTATTCATAAATTTTAACAAGGTACTGGTTATTAAATCTTTACTTTTTAGAATCCGATTCGTGAGTGTAGTTTACGCATGGTTCAATTTCAGTGGTGGTCCTCAGGCCAATGTGGATTGGAAACCATAGATTTTATTGAAGGATAGATATAAAGGATATCGGGAAATGTAATTTTACTATATCGATTGTTGAAGTCGTAGATGTATCATATCAAAGTATTTAAAATCCCTCATAATTATACTTTTGTGGTTTATAACACGAGAGATTGTTTTCAGGCTTACAAATATCCAATAAACAATTTCTTAGATAGTTTCAGAATGACTATCTGACAAGACGGAATTTTCCGATTACTCAAGGTGAATGAGTATAATAACTTATATGTTCTAAGGAAGAATATACTATAAACGATTATAATAATGGTTTAAATATAAAAAATCCGACCTTCAAAGGTGCATCGTGACTAAGGAAGATTGTGTTCCGAAGTTTTTGTTTGTTTTTTTCATCTGCTTCCTCCACCTTTTATAAAATAAAACAAAAAACTCTAATTTATTCATATTCTTGGATAATATTTCTTTCGATAATTTCACTCATAAACACAATGAACAGGTCATGAAAAATAAATTTTTTAAATAAATAAACAGGAAGTTTTACATTTCTCAATAAATTTGATTTTCAGAATACATTTCTTTTCCTGGAAATAACCTTCAATTAACCTTGCTAAAGATAAATAATTCATTTTGTAATTCGAAATTCGCTTTTTATTGTTGAAATCGTGGAAACGTTGTCAATGTGACAATGTGCACATTTCGTTATAGTTAACTTTTTTTTTTTATTATTACATTAAAACAATCATACGTACATTGACTTTAAAATAAAATATTCCATATATAAACGCTAAGTAGGCATTATGGTATGAAGAATCTTGTAAGAAACCATAATTTACCAGGGAACTGGGCCGTCAACTTATCTTCCTACAAAATACATACATACATTTAAAAAAAAGATTATCAAAATATTTGAAGAATGCATGATAAAAATATCAGATCAGTGTAGCGGGACTGAACACTAAGTAGTAGGTATATAGATTGCCCTTCAGTTAAGAAGAAGATAGGTACGTAGGTCAATTGAAAAGTCGTCATCCGATGACACGCCCCGTGTCATCCCAATCCAGATAATAATAATAAAATCTCCTAATTCTCAATTATGAGAATTTCATTTGTCTTACCTTCTACGGCGATAAAACTTAAATGTCTAAAGCTATTCCCGGACCATTTTCTATTCTATGATGTTTATATGATAAAGTAGTAATTATTTAAAAAACAAACTGTTGGATGAAACATTGTAGCGTATATAGTTTATTATATCCTAGTAATTAAAAACTAATAAAATGAAATGTTAAAATGCACAAGCTACTAAATGTTATATTACTTTGTATATACATCTATATACTTTTCCTCGCCTAATTTTCAAGTTTCGAGTATTATTAACCTATTTTTTTTACTCCTGTAACTAATGAATTAATACTAATTCACTAAAATACTTAAATTTTGAAATTAATTTTATACATATATATATATATATATATATATATATATATATATATATATATATATATATTATATATATTGTGTTTTAAACATATACCAATTTATAATTTTTTATAATTATTGGTCATTTTTTATGAGTTATAAATATTTTATTTTTTAAAGAGAAAAGATAGGCCCTCGACCGGGATTTGAACCCGGAACCTTTGTCTCACCGTGACTGTCACGGTGAGACAAAGGTTCCGGGTTCAAATCCCGGTCGAGGGCCTATCTTTTCTCTTTAAAAAATAAAATGTCACGGTGAGACAGAGGTTCCGGGTTCAAATCCCGGTCGAGGGCCTATCTTTTCTCTTTAAAAAATAAAATATACCAATTTAGTTCTACTGAGACAGGCTTTTCTCTACTCAGTTTTAATAATTATATATTAACAAAAATATAGCTTCTATTTTAGATCTATTGTTTAATCTATTGTATTCCCGTTGTATGCAGCGTAGTTTTAAAATTAAACTCGAACTAATTTTACTATTATAAGATATAAAATAATCTTGTGTTCTCTACACATGTGAAACTTTAATGTTTCTTAGACAATGGTTGTAAAGAGAGGTGATTTGTTCGAGATCACGTTAGATTTACATTCAATGAAGGGTACCAAGTTTTTAAAGATTGGGTGAACTTTCCATAGGGCTATTAAGAGAGGCTATCTCACCCCCGTTATAATATGTGGTATATTAAATAGATAATGACAATGTGATGTGATATAAACATTGATTAAACTATGTTAGACAATTCATTCATTGTTTTAAAATAGAATTTGTTCATTCTTTGTTAGGAAATCGTTGTCTTTTACGATATAAATTTGCATATCTTACATATTTCAAAACTCCATTCAAAATTGTTACTAATTCTGCAAATTTCGATACTCTCATAAAAAATCTGTATCAAGAATGTATTAATTAATAACGCACTAAACGCAACGTGTTCGATATTTATGGAATTTATAAAAAGAAATCATCAACATTGTATTTTCAACATGCATTTTTCCCGTTCTACGCAGAGCTAAGCCAAAGAATGGATTACACTCGTTTTCGGAAGGAGTTTTAGCGTTATATCTTTCAACATCCACCGCTTTACATCACGTAAAAGAAACCGCCTTAGATTATATTAGGCTGTCAGGCCAAGAAGATATATCCCCATTCCCTTCACGTCTCCTTGACAATACCCTCAAGAACAAAAGGGAAATACGAATGTTAGATATATCTTGGGAGCGATCTGCAACATGATTCGATAAAAGGCTGTCAAAAAAACAACTAAAACGAAGGGAATATTTAATGTTACCCAATAGGTGTGTACTCATGATACAAACTCATATTTGGAAATCTATTATTTTCTTGGTATATGCAACATTACTTAATTCCAAGATTGTTTTCAAATGACCACTATTTCCTGGATCTGCGTCTGAAATATTTTGACTCGAGTCGAAGTCTACTACACTAAATTTTTTTTAGTACATACCTGTTCTCCAGGTTGTCTCTTCGAGTTGAGTTATAAGTTTCTACTGTTTATTCGTTTTATTTTAATTTTTTTCATAATATACCAATTATCATGAGCTTTAGTATGGAAAAGACAATTTAATTATGGGTAATAAGTAGATTTCGGTAATAATTTCAACAATAAATAAAATTTTCAACTAACAAGTATAGATGATATTTTTTGTTGAAAAGTTCATTTCTAGATGAAGTGATTACCGAAGTATATACATTTCCCATATTTACATTCTCTTTTCCCTACTAAAGCTGATACTAATATTTCTGGAAAATATTAAATGGAAGCGAATGAAAAGTTAACCTTGTGACTCAAATCGAAGTGACAACCTGCGCAATAAATACCCTTTTCTTCTTTCTAACGTTTTATTTTTTATTTAATCAAGGAATAAGTATTAACCTTTCAATTTTTTTTCATTGATGTATTTGAATTTCATTCAACCTTTTTTTTAAGTTTACAATTTCCTACATTAAATTTTGGTACAACCTATTGATTAAATTATATAATAACTTTAAATTATTTTTTAATATGAATGGACATGTTATAAATTAATAAAAAACTATTATACGATAACGTTGTAATAATTATGATAACAATATAAGAAATAACGTTGTGGTTCTGTTTAGTCAATTATTCGCGAGAAGGTGTGGTCTAAGGACGGTCTGCTTTTGAAAAGGAATGTAGGTCTTCGTGCGCCCGATAACTCAAATAACTATAATCCTTTGTTTGATCTAGAAAGATTTGTCATTTTCCTGAAACCTTATTGTAAGTAGAAGGGAAGGACACAGGTGAACCGGCCCAAAGGGACTGGTTATGGAGCGATGGGCATACTATCGCTGTACATAGCAACGTGACTAAGTGTATACCTCTGGCCGTCTGTGGACCCGTAATGAGTTCAAATAACTATAATCAGGCAATTAAGATATATATGTATAAATAAAAAGAAAAAATTAAATATGAAAGATTTAATTTATTTATTTGTAAGTATGCATTTTGAATCAAGCACTTATTTTAATTTTATTTTTTAAATAATTCACTATGCATACAAATGTACCCAAAATGTGTGTATTGGTAATTATTTTACTATTTAAACTTTCATTTTAACGATCGACGTATTAAATTTGGTATATTTGTTTACAGGTTTTCAAGGAACTCACCAAGGACTTCATTTTGTAATCGTTATTGGATGATGGCCAGCAACTTTTCAACTTCTGCCTTGGGTCGTTATAAGTTGCTCTTCATTTTTTTTATTTCAAATTATTCTTTTCCTGGTAATTCATCGTTCTTAGTTTCGTCGCTGGATTTCCATTTTTAATTGTATTATAAAATATTTCATACAACATTAAATTATCACGAGACCTAATATATTTTAGCTCATGAATTACATAATAATGACTGAGTGGAACTGAAGCATGAAGAACTGCTTAGCCAGGTCAACTGATCTACCCAAATTTTTCTTGTATGTAGCTCGTCTTATAGCTCTGCATTCTTCCAACCATTAAGATCACGTTCTTTTTCTGCGACATACACTAAAACACAAACTTCTCTGCAAAAATAGCTCTCAGGATCATCTATTCAATGATGGATTTTGAATAGCAAAATTAATAACTAATTATGGATAATATTAATTTAAAAATGGGCCTGAATATATCTATTGATCCTTTAGCACTTGTTATATGGTAAGAGTATTTAAGGTAATGATTATTTAATCATAAAATAATTTCATTAAAAAAAGTTTACTTATTAATTTTTCTGCTTTAACAGAAAATTCATTGAAATAAAATGACTGCATCATGGAACTTTGTATGGGCTATAGTTCTGTTCTTCTGTAATCTATTGGATTCAGCTTATTTTCTTTTTTTTTCTAAATATTTTTCTTATAATGTAGTTTACAAGAGAACCGCATATTATACTTCTACAGTCCAAATAATAAGTGGTTAGGTCATATTTTCTTCAAAATGATTTTGTTGTACTCGAGTAAGTGAAATAATGTTATGTTCGTAGACATTGGCTCCAAAAAGAAGGGTATCTGTTCCGCAGGTTGTCACCTCCTGTTGAGTTATAACATGCTTTAACTGTTTATTCGTTTCATTTTTAATATTTTCCTAAAAGTTATCGTGAGCTTTAGAATGGAAAAAATAATATAATTATAGGTAATGAGTACATTTCGGTAATCCTTTAGTCAAGAAATAAAAGTTTCAACTTCTTTCGAAGTATAAATGATACATGTCTATTTCTTGTTGAAACGATTACCGAAGTATACGCATTACAATTACAGTCCCTTTTTCATACTAAAGCTGTTAACAACTTGTATTTATTGTTTATATTACTATATAATTCCAAGCTAAAAACTATGAGAATGAATTTTTTTTTTTTTTTTCTCAACCCCTAATGTTTATTTATTGTATTGCTTGCATATTTACATATTTTGTTTGTTGTTTTCCCTTTTGCTGAAGCGAGCTTCATTTTAAGGAATTTTTGTATTGTTACAATTTCTTTGTTTTTCTTATGTGCTGATTTTATTAAAGTGTTGGGGCACACTTCATTTATGTGGTGTTTACTTATCTACTAATACTTATAACTAACTTATTCTAAGGTTATTGGATGGAGGATAAAGGTTTTTTTTTATTATTATTTTATTTTTTATTTTATTGTTCTTTTACTGCCTGTTGCCATCTGATTGGTTGTGGAGCAGGTTTCAGTGTTTGGAATATTGAATTCGTTAGGTAGTTTAACGAATCGAAGAATTTTATGTGTCTTCGCCTGATGAAGTCCGGTACAGTTGGAAGTTCTAGAAGAGTATGTAGTTCCTTAGGTTTCTTCTTCTTCCAGGTAGTAGTCCGTACAATTTTTCTTAACATTGTGTCTTGGAAGTTCTGTAGGAGGCGTTGAGTACCTTCAGTGAGATGTTTGAACAGAGGTGCTCCATAAAAGAGAGCAGGTCTTAAGATACTTTTGTAGATCTCTAATTTTAATCGGAGTGAAAGCGCCGGTGATGTGAGGAGGTGAGGTAGTCGGTATGATTTCCTTCTTACCGTCCTGGTTTTCTGATATAGGTGAGTACTAAGTTTTAAATGTCTGTCCAGTTTAGTTCCTAAGTACACGATTGCGTTGGATGGTGACAGTACCGTGTTGCCCACTCGTAGAGTTTTTGGTAGTCTTGAATGCTTGCCTTTTTGGTATGGAAATACTACACAGTCTGTCTTTAAAGGATTGACCTGTATATTTAGGTGTCTTAATTGTTGTACAATCTCTTCACATGTGATCTCGGTCTGTCTTAGTGCTCTCTTAGCGTTCATACTACTACTATATATGGCAATATCGTCTGCAAAAGCAGCGATTGTAGCTCTTCTGTAATTTTTGCCTACGATATCAGCAGTGTATATGGAAAATAAGACAGGTGAGAGGACTGCTCCTTGTGGAACTCCACATGTTAGTGGAAATATTCGGGAGTACTCTTCATGTACTCGTACTGATGAGTTCCTGTTTTCTAGGAACGAGCAGAGGAGACTGTATAATTGTTCAGGACATTCTGAGTTTAAGAGCTTTTGGCATAAAATACCATGAGAGACAGAGTCGAATGCCTTGGTGAGAATGAAACGATTTGGCTTCCCTCAATATAGTTATCTGTGTGAGGACAAATTTCGATTGGACCGCTTATAAATCGCTGTTGCTGATTTGTTGTTTATTGTTATCTATTTTCAAGTAGAAAGGAACTTACACTATTTTTTTATGCTCCCACCCTTCCTCTTACACTCTCTATCTATCTTTCTCTCTCGAAATAAAATTATGTTTATACATGTTTTAATTAGCACACTCCTTCTGAAATAACGATATATGGATAGCTTGAATAGTGTCGGAGCTGTAACCATTAAGCAGAGACCCTTCCACTTAAACACGGCCTGTATTACTACCACAGACATGCTCCTGGTAAAAACGATTTGTGTTTGAATAGCCAATCGGAGAAGGGCCACTGCCGAGGTCGGTCGGAGCAATTGCCTCCTTACCGCTTGAACAAAACCCCAGTGGAATATTCAATAGCGCCATAGCTGCAGCGCTGAATCACAACGCCATTGTGCATCCTCCGGCCACCTGCTACCTCGGCCAGTCACAATTCTCTCTTCATTAACAACATAATGCATCCGGTTAAACGGAGCGATAGGGGTCCCCTTTGAGGCGGCGGCACCTGCACACTGGATCCTCTGTGATTTACCTTGCCACGCTGCTCGCTTCCGTATTGACACAATTTCTTAACTTCACATGAATGAATAGTTATAAATTGTATTGACTACAGCCGTTTACGACTTTTAATGCCTTAAATTTGTAGATTGTGAGTAACGGTTTTATTTAAACGAAAAAGCATATTTCCTATTTTTCATCTTGTGAATCATGACCATAGTATAATATGCATAAGAAACGCAAAATTCGATAAACATTCACCTTCCTCTCCTCCAACCTAAAATCAATTAATATAATTAATAATCTAACAAATTTACTGAAACTCTTGTACATTATAATAGTTTATAATTGAGTTAATAATCATTTTTGCAGTTGAGAGCTTATAGTTTCCTATTTTTCTTATACTGAAAGAAAAAAAAATTACAAGCTAGCAATATTTACGCACCGGATTCGTTCAAATAATCACATCTCACACAGCTTACATTTGCTGCTGTTGTGCAAGTCGAAAGGAGTAGAACCTTAAATGGTGGGGGTAAGGATGCCTGCAAAAGGACTTAGCTTGGACACTTCTGGCTGCAAGAAGCTAGCTTGGCCAGGTCTGAAGACCAGGACCGACGCCCTATCTACAGAAGTGATGAAGAGCTACTGAAATATGCTTTTCACCTAAAGATATGTTTAATTTATTTATGAACGTATTTTACGGCAATACTCAATCTGAATCATTAATAATCACTTCATTGAATATAATCATTCTTTCCAAATAATATCCACTAATTATATTCCTTTTTAATGATTCCTGAATTATGTTTGACTGATTAGTAAATTAGTGAACACACAACCAGCCTCTGGAAAGGAATCCAATTAAAAAAAAGTTAGGATATTAAAATAAATAATAGGTTGAGTCACCAATAACTACTCATGACTCCTCAGGATCAAGAATATTAATAAAACATATTTATTTCCCTAAAACATAACATTACGTAAACAATGTTACTTTTTTTTTAAGAAACATTTTATTTTAATCAACTTTTCCAAGGTCCCCCGAGGATCCGGCCTAAACCTAGACCGCCACCTCCTAACTTCGCTTTTCCTTTAACATAAGCTCTAAGTTAGAAACCAGATACGTTTAATTAATTGTTTACTTCCCTAACTTCACGGTCTATTAAACTAACTATATATATTGGGTAAGAGAAAATAATAACCATTTTCCAGTTGTTGTTTATTCAGTTATTTTCACTCTTTAGAGACGTTTCGACACTATGGTGTCATTCTCAATCCTTTCTTCTCCTGCATTTTTTAACTTTAAATAAATAAATAACGTCTCTAAAGAGTGAAAATAACTGAATAAACAACATCTGGAAAATGGTTTTTATTTTCTCTTACCCAAAATAAATGAAGAATAAATCCAGTTTAAAAAAAGAAAAAAAAATTATAAGAACTAACTATATATTAACAACAGTAGCAGAAGAGCTAATATTTCCGCTAAGAGAAGTTGTTCTTGGAAGATAATTTTGTCGATTGGTACAGGAGACAATTGCAGCTTTTATCAGTTAGCCCTTCAAAATGTCCCACTTGTCTAGGGCTCGATGTTGGTGCTTTACGATTTGTTCCTAAGACCTTTATTGTCCTTCCTAGTTGTTCACGCCGTCACTTCTGGTATCACTGAAGTCTATATTATTACGACAAATTATGAATATACAAACGCTAAAACACGAGAGAAATATAGGTAATTAAAAATGATTCAGTATGATAAAAGTAAAGTAAAATAATTGCTAAATAATCACTAATGCATGGTCGATAATAATCAATAATCTTGTTCCGAAAAATAATCTCAGCTCCCAACTGATTACAAAAGACTCAGTACATGAATATTAGACCTTTTTGGTCTTACAGCGTAGAGCTTTGGGGCCCCATTAAGCCATCTAATTCCTCTTGTATTCAATATTTACAATAAAAAAATTTTACTGCGAAGGAAACAATATCTTCTTTTCATTCATATACAGTGATTTTGTAGTTCTAATAGGAGTTAGAGAGTAAAATGTTTTAAATAAAGTTTATTTAACAAGACTTTCGAATCCTTGCTTTACCGAATTTTAATAATCACATATATAGTTGAATGGAATTATGGGAACATGTAGTACAGCTTCCAGGACATCTGTAATAAAGCTCTAAAGATTAATGAGAGGATACATGTGTTACCATTTACTCGTTAAATAACAAAACTATTGAAATATTTTCATCTAAAAAAGATAGACATGAAGTTAAAAAATGTTGCAGGTCAGGCTAAAATATATGGCATGTAATTAGTCATAGATGATTTCAATGCCAAGGAAGCTTGGGAGCCCTAATTTGGGTCTATTATCGGAGGTCAAAGCCTCCACGAAACGAATGGCGCGATGGATGAGATATATTAGTCTTGCAGCAGTCAAAGACCTAGTTATCAACATCACTTTGTTACCGAACAAGGTACCAGAATGCAAATGGACCACGTGATGATGCTGAACAGAAATCTGAGGCAAAAAAATATTTACTGTATAATTGCAGTATTCGACTCGAGTCAAAATATTTCAGAGGCAGATCCACAAATGATCTTGAAATTAAGTCCGTTAATTGAAAAATCATGTTATGAAATAGAAATTTCAAATTGAAATGACGAAAAAAATCGAAACCTAGGATTGATTCATGGAGCTTTAATTCATGGAGTTAATCAGCACTGGAAGGCATTGGAGCTAAGACAGAACCAAGAGATAAGAAACAGCAACGAAAGTACATAGGTACACAGGTCAACAGAGGAAACGAAGAGGCAAGGGGTTGTTCACTGAAGAATGGAATACGTAGTTAAGAAAATTAAGAATGAGGACGTAGTTTGTAGGAAACTAAAAATGGATTTAAATAAAATTTGAAACAAAGCAATTTCCCGCTAAGTTATTTCTTATTCGTCTTTCGCTGCAAAGATTATTTGTTGTCCATTATTCCAAATAGCTCTCCACGTTCTAAACTAACTTTTTATTAGAATATTAGTTTTATAGGTTAGTGCTTTATGTATAACATAAAGCTATTTTCCATGACCAACTAAAATAAACTAATCTACAACTATGTAATATTCACTTTGAGTTCAGACAATAATAGAGAATAAAATATTTTTTATTTCTATTTTAGAATCCTAGTTTGTCTGCGTTGCCTTGATGTATATTTTGTTTTTACTATTGTTTGTATAAACACAAGAATCAATATTTTATATATTTCCGAAAAATTACAGCAGGAATAAGTGAGAAAAAATTCTGAAATTCTGATTATTAAACAAGTCTTAGGAATCCTTCCTTTTCTGAATTTCACTGATCACACATTATGGAGTGGAATGGAATTATGGGTACAAATACATATATACATACATAGACATATCATGGATACATTTTTGTGCCCCTAAAACGTCGAAATAATATAATATAAATAATATTAAGTATATAATTAAATTAAATTAATATTCTGAATGAAGTATTTTAATTTGCATAGTAACGTTATGTTTGTTTAATTTGTGATATTTAAAAATCAGACAACAATTAGCTTTTAAATTTAAACTTTTTGAATTCAGGGTCTGTTTAAATTTAAGAAAAATAGCCCATCCATATTCTCATTAACATCTATTTTTAACTTATTGCTTTATTCTTGTAACAATAAAAATAATAATGAAATCAAGAATTAGAATTGAATTCTAAACAAGTTTCGAAAAATAAATATAATTCCATCATTCACTGTACAGTTCGTGGATGGGATATCAATTCATCATCTTATAAATACATGTAATGATGAAGCGATTTCTTGGCTGTCAAGATCCAATAATCATAGTTTATAGGTAATTTATTTTTAGATATTAAATGTAATCGTTTCAATATATGTTGAGTGATAATAGTTGACCTATATATATATATATATATATATATATATATGTGTGTGTGTGTGTGTGTGTGTGTGTGTGTGTGTGTGTGTGTGTACCTGTATGAGTTTACTAATTTGTTTTAATTATTTACAGCTGTTTGGACTCTTTGACTTCGATCGTACAAGACACCTTTGATCTTCAGAATCATTAGTTGTTGTTTTTTTCTCCAGTCGTTGATTGAGGTAAGTTTAGCGTTGCTTTAAAAAAAAAAAAAAAAAAATTTTTTTGTAAATGATCTTGTAGCTTGTAACAAATAGTGAGGTGGTAAAGTAACGAATGCGATAGAAATAGGACAACAGTGGCGAATATACCTGTTAAAGTCTATTATTTTATTAACTTAAATAATTAATTAGACTTGTTTAAGCAACGCAAAATCAATAATGAATGTATTTTTAAAAAGTATGATTTTTAGATAATAGAACAGCTGAACTATTTACATATATTGCATCAACAATACCATAAAAACTCCAGTGTTAGCAGGTATAATCTTTTATATAATTTTTTACCGATTAATTATTACACAACTCATTTTATCAAATATTCAATATTTATTAGTTCTACCTACCTCATCGTAATTTGATATAAATCGTTTAAAATAATAATTATAGTTTTCTAATTTATAATAAAAATAATATTATTGGGTTGTGAGAGGTGTAAATTAAAATTATTATAAAAAAATTATCAAACAATACTTTTATTTATTAATCAAAATAGGCTCCTTCACCTTCAATACACTTCTCCCAACGTGAAACAAGCATTTTTATCCCCGCTCTGTAGAAATTAGGAGTCAAGGAAGAAGCGAAGTCTTGGAAGGTCGATTTCAGTGCATTTTCGTTGTAAAATTTTTTATTTCTTAAAAAATTATCCAAACAACGGAAAAAGTAAAAATCAGTTGGAGAAAGGACCAGATAATATGGTGGGTGAGGAGGGACCCCTATATTCAGCTCCTGAAAAAAAAAAATTGGGTGAGCTGCTGGGCCTCGGTTAATTGATGTGGTACTTATATTTCCAGCTTTTTGTCTTACCAAGCTCCTTAAGGTCCCTGGAAACCGTCATGGCACTTGCTCCTACTTATGAACCTAATTCACGAGTGGTTTGGAAAGGACTTCGACCAGCTCTTTCAACTTTTCGATGCCCAACTTAGTCTTCGGCCTACCACGTTCTTTGGTAAGGTCAAAATCCCCAGACCGATTTTTTTCAAACGGGCGGAAGATTGTACTTTCGCTCACTGTATCTTCACCGTAAACAATATTAATGTTTCGGAACGCCTCCGTGACCCTATGGTCAAGTTTAAATTCGTAGAGAAAAATTATACGAATTTCCGCGGAAGACATAATTTTATTCTTATTTATTTCTAAAATAAATAAAGAAAGTTAATTCACTTTCAAAAGGAAATTAAGACTGATTATTAAAAAGGATTAAATGATCTTTAAAAAACTGTATACATAACATAATTGTTTGTGTACAAATAATCTAATTCCTGATGAAAAGAAAACTGTTAACAAACGAAACTGACATTTCATCCGTTACGACCCGTATTAATTCAATATCGGATTTATACTAATTAATAATTTATTGGTACTTTTATACAGCTTAGTAATTTTTTTTTCTGGGGATGCTTTGGAGTATGTAAACTGCGAGAAACATCAGCTTCAAACTTTAAGCCGGCGAAAGTTTTCAACAAGGCTTAGAAGGAATTTTCTTATACTACTTCTAATCATCCCTCTACATTCCACTTCGGGGAGCTAAATGAATCGCTTTACCAAGGAAATACTTATGAGTAAAGTTCTTTACTTTATGTGTACTTCAGTATACATACTCCGTTCTAACCTAATTGTTTTTATATATTTATATCGCTGTTTATGATTGTATTTAAATTATCCAATACTGTTAGAAATATGCTAAAAGCAATTTATAGTGAAAATTTAAAGTTTTTTAATCACGTTAATCTTATTCTTACTGATTATAACAATCACTTTTAATTACAGCTTCACTTTTTTGTTATAATTTTTATCCTACCTCTAAAACCCATAAAGGGACATGGTTTCAATTAATGGTAGACACTATATGGCATACAGAAGGGTACCCAATCTGGGTTAGTCCTGGGTTGGTCTCCAGACCCCGCTGCGTCTTTCCGTAGCTGTTAACACATTAGACATTGTGAATGAAAAATCTGAATCGTAGTGCCTAAACCAGTTATGAACGCGGGACATTCAGCACAGCAACTCAGAGCTCTACAATTGCGTTTCCCAAATAAGGCTAAATTCACAAATGTAAAATGATGCTAAGTTCTCATTACTTATTAAACAACATAGTAATCCAAACATTGTAAACCATATCCAGCTTACTAAAAATAAATATGCACATGAGTGGTTCGATTAATAACATGATTTTAATATTCTATGATGCGATTTAATTCAATTTTAACCTAGACAACAATTCATAGCTGCCATTAAAAATAGCAACAAATAACTATATTGAAATTACGGGCCACTAAAAATGCTATGGTTGAATTTCATATTATTGAAAATATAATGAGTTATTATTAAACTTAAATTGACTCTTATAGGCATTCCTTCTCTCTCTTTCTCCCTATCTCTTCTCTCTCTCTCTCTCTCTCTCTATATATATATATATATATATATATATATATATATATATATATATAGTGTTACGGGCGACGGCAGGAAGACGGAAGCAAGAGGATTAGCGGCTTAAATCCGTCGGCGGGAGAAGTTAAAACAGGATTAGGACTGTTCTAGATCGTCTTCTTTTGTGGGAAAAGGATTAAGAAGATTCCAGAATTTTCTGGCCCCTCCGTGTTCTAGAATGTTCGGCCTTGCCTCTTTAAATACTTCCCTCAACTCGAGGCAGTCAGTCTTAGCCTGAGGGTAGACCAGTGAAGATCTGTGATAAGTGTAATAAGTGAGTGTCAGTGTGATAAACTAGTCAGTGTTGAACCGGCCAGTGTAATAAGTGTATCAGTGAACTGTAACAGTCTCGCGAGTGTAATAAACTGTTTCTGTTTGTTACTGTGTGTCAGTTTGTGATACTTGGAGAATCTTACGGTCGGTGGATTAGTGAACTGTAAGTGTTAATTATTAGTTATAAATTGTAGTGTAATATATTCATAGAAACTATTGTAACTAGTTAAGCTATCTAGAATTAGTAATATCTTATATTATTGTAATAGTTAATAGGAATTAGGCCTAGCTAATAAATATTTAGAATATTGTTATTATAAATTTATCTTAGTCTAATAATTTAATTGTTAATACTTTACTTGTATCCTTTTTATCACTTTTATTAATAAATATTAGTATCTTTAATTAAGGCATTGTTTAATTCATTTTAATACCCAGTAGCCCGTAACAAATTGGTGTCAGAAGTGGGATAATTGTGTAACTGCTATTATTTTGCATTTGGTCTTGTATTTTGTAATTATTGGGCTACTGTATGAAGAATGGCTTCTAAAAGTGTTAAGTTAATTGATTTAAAAGTTGCGGATTTGAAACGTGAATTGGAGGAACGTGATCTTGATTGTTCCGGAACTAAAAGTGTACTGCAAGAGCGCTTGCGTCAATTTTTTGTAGATTTAGGGGAAAATCCAGATGACGTTCTATTTGAAACTGATTTAAGCAAGTTGTCTGCAACTTTTAAAAATGAATTAGGTACTTTTAAAAATGAGTTAAGCAATGTAGAAAATAAGTTAGGTAATGAATTAAGCAATGTTAAAAATGAGCTAGGTAATGAATTAGGTACTGTTAAAAATGAGCTAAGCAATGTAGAAAATAAGCTTGGTAATGTACAGAATGAATTAGGTTCTGTAAAAAGTGATTTATTGGATACATTAGAGTTTAAGTTAGGCACATTAGAGGCTAAGTTAATGGAAAATGTAGATAATAAGTTAGACGATGTTAATGATAAGGTAGCTAATGTAGAATCTAGGTTAGGAGAAAAATTGAGTTCCATCGATAACGAACTTAGGCTAAGAGTAGAAGCTCTCGAGGGACGTAAGAGCAACCCACCGACGAACGACACCGACCGTTCCTCCGACGGCAGTCTTCATAGCACCATTACGCCCGCCAATGCTGGGACGCCACCTACTCACAACACCATTCCAGTGTTCGACGGAAAGGCGCCGTGGGAGGACTACATGACTCTCTTCGAGACTGCGGCTTCAATCCACGGGTGGTCAAAAGAAACCCAAGCTTCGGCTTTGTGCCTGGCCTTGCGTGGAGACGCCTTGGAAGTACTGCAGGGGATGCCACTGTCGGAGCGGTCTAACTATGGGGAGCTGATTAGAAGACTTGAGATGCGTTTCGGCCACCGACACATGGACCAGCTTTATCGCTCGCAGCTGAGAAGCAGGATCCAGAAGACCAACGAAACGCTACAGGAATTTGAGGCAGACATTGCACGGCTGGTGAGGAATGCTTACCCATCGGTCACCGATGATGTCTACGAGAGCCTGGCTGTCGACAAATTCCTGGATGGACTTCGGAACCCCGAGACGCAACAAGCAGTGAAGCTCGCCCGGCCAAGGACTTTGGGAGACACATTATCTCAGGCCATGGAGTTCGAGGCTGTCAGACAGTCAGTTCGGGGCCAAGCACGAGTTCGAGCAGCAGAAGCGGAGCCTTATTTAGTCCCTAGCGTCGAGGACATCGTGACAAAAGTTTTGGAGGCTCTCAGGACCCGTAAGAAGGAGATACGCTGTTGGAGCTGCGGCCAACTTGGACACCCTAGAAGCAAGTGTCCATCCAAGAAGCAAGAAAAGCCACAGGAACGAAGTAGGGTTGATGGGGAGGAACAACTATCAGCCCGCTACGTCAGAGGCCCGAGGAAGACCAGTAGAGTTGCGTCTTTAGGGAGCAGAATGAACAGCTTCTACGTTGATGGGAAGGTGAACGGGCAGCTGCGGAGTCTGCTACTGGATACCGGCGCAACCAAGACAATCTTGAGCTCAAAGACAGTTCCTGCTGAGAAGATGTTGCCATCGATTTGGACATTACGGACTGCCACAGGAGAGCCAGCCAACGTCTACGGGGAGACAGTTGCCTACTTCATCATCGGGGGTCAACATCTGAAGCACCGCGCTCTCGTGGCAGATATTGATGAAGATGTCATATTGGGCACGGACTTGATGATCACATGCGGGATCAAGCTGGATATGGCAAGAGGTGTGATGACGCTGGGAGACGAAGAAGTCATCCTCCAGCAGGGAAAGGATATCTACGCACGAGTGCGCTTACTAGAAGACACCACTTTACCTTCTCGGAGCCAAATCATAACACATGGGACGGTCGAAGGTCATCTACCTGAGGGTCAATGTGTGCTTCTTGAACCTGGAAAACAAGAAGAACAGGATATCGGACGCGGCGTACTGGTGGCTAGGTCTCTCATCAAGGTCGGACGAATCACTCCAATTCGGCTAATGAACCTGAACAGCTTCCCAGTAACGCTGAACAAAGGAACACCGGTCGGAGAATGTACAACAGCTACCTCAGTGGTTCGTCAGCTGCAACGTCATCCCACCGAGCTGCGAGGACTGCCGGAAGAACTAACAGGATTTGTGGACGAATCTTGCCGTGAACTCTCGCCTGAACAGAGCAAGGAAGTGAAGAAGATGATTACCCGATGGCAGGACGTTTTCGAGATCAGTCCAGGGCCACGGGGTAGAACGGATATCGTCCAGCACAGGATTGACACCGGGGATGCTAAGCCCATCCGACAGGTCACGCGGAGGCTGCCGTTAGCCAAACGGGAGGACGCCGAGAAGATCATCAAGGAGATGGCGACTGATGGTGTCATTGAGCCTTCGAGTAGCCCCTGGATGTCTCCTGTTGTATTGGTGAAGAAGAAGGACGGCACAACGAGATTCTGCGTAGACTACCGCCTTCTGAACAACGTCACCAAGAAAGACAGTTATCCGCTCCCCAGGATTGATGATACGCTGGACACCCTAGAGGGGTGTGAACTTTTCTCTACCTTGGATCTCAGCAGTGGATATTGGCAGGTTGGATTGAAACCTGAAGATAAAGAGAAGACAGCGTTTTCGATTGGGACTGGACTCTGGCAATTTACAGTAATGCCATTCGGGCTTTGCAATGCTCCTGCAACATTTGAGAGGCTGATGGAAAGCGTGTTAAGAGGTCTCTCTTGGGAAATTTGCCTGGTATACTTAGATGACATCATTGTGCTGGGAAAGTCCTTCGCTCACCATCTGAAGAATCTGGAGAAGGTCTTCGAACGACTGCGTGCAGCGAACCTTAAATTGAACCCGAAGAAGTGTCATTTCTTCCGAAGGCAAGTAACTATCTGGGGCATGTTGTGTCGGACAATGGAGTTGCCGTAGATCCAGAGAAGATTGCAGCGATCACCGACTGGCCAGTACCTCGAGATAAGCACTAAGTAAGAAGTTTTCTCGGCCTCTGCACCTACTACAGGAGGTACGTGAAGGGATTTGCAAACATTGCAAAACCTCTTACCAGGCTCACCGAGGAAAAACGGAATTTCCTTTGGGATCACGAATGTCAGGCATCCTTTGAGGAGTTGAAGAAGAAATTGAGTATTGCTCCTATTCTGAGCTATCCCCGTCCCGAGGGCAAGTTCATACTTGACACAGACGCTAGCAACACCGCTATTGGGATCGTCCTCTCTCAGCTCCAAGATGGAGAAGAAAGGGTCATTGGATATTTCAGTAAAGCGCTCTCAGCTCCGGAACGCAACTACTGTGTCACAAGGAAGGAGCTTCTGGCAGTGGTGAAATCTATAGAGCATTTTCACAAATATCTGTACGGCAGAAGGTTCCTCCTGAGAACGGACCACGCGGCTCTTATGTGGCTGCTAAGATTCAAGTCACCAGAGGGACAAGTGGCGAGGTGGATCGAGCGCCTTCAGGAATATGATTTCGAATCTGCTCATCGTGCTGGAACGAGTCACAGAAATGCGGATGCGCTCTCTAGGAGACCTTGTGACGAAGAATGCGGGCATTGTTCTCGACAAGAAGAGAAGCAGGCAGCAGTGTTAGGACAACGGTGGTCTTGGACAGTTGGCAGGATGCAGAGGTGTCAAAGGAGCAGGACAAGGACCCGGACTTGAAACAAAGGAAGCAGTGGAAGCTATCAGGGCAAGGAAGACCAACCTGGCAGGATGTTGCTCCAATGTCGAAGAATGTAAAGACTTACTGGGCCCAAAAATTAGTAATATTTGAATAATTGTATTAGATATAAGAATTGCATGTTATACTATTTTATGTATATATATATATATATATATATATATATATATATATATATATATATATATATACATAAAATAGTATAACATGCAATTCTTATATCTAATACAATTATTCAAATATTACTAATTCAATCCTGGTATGGGATCTGAGAGAAGCGGGGAGCGGGCAGTAGTCAAGTCCGAGAATCTTAAAAGAGTGTCTTAGTTAAAACAGCCTCGAACTACCTAATCGCTTCCTCCACCCTCAACATTTGCATCTCCCACTGTTTTTTATTAGACAATAGTAAAAATTTTAAGTCGGTCTAGACGAAGACATAATTGACCTATGGGATAATTATTCATACAGTCGAATACAAACTCGTAAATACGCGATTACATTCTTATCTCGCTAAGGTACATAGGTGAACGGAACATCCAATACAACTTATAAAAACAATATTGAATACGTAATTCTTATATAAATACCTCAAGAGGTGATTTAAACTCCATACAAAAATACATTAAACAATACATACAAATCCATTCATATAATTATACTGATCAATACTCATACATCTAATCAATTCATATTATTATACCAATCAATACTCATAAATTTAATCAATTCATATTATTAAACTAATCAATACTCATACATTTAATCAATTCATATTATTAAACTAATCAATACTTATACATTTAATATCATCCTATCATTATACATTTAAATAATACATATAATATATGTGGTCACTACAAAGTTCTTTTCATTTTATGGAAAAAATTAGACTTGATCCAAAAAAAAAATCAACCCAAAACTTTCTTAGAAAATAATCATGAAAGAATTTGTCAGCCAAAATCTGTTCTGCAAATTGTTTTCCAAGCGCGTCAGAATATAGTTAATGTGAAAATTAAATATTAAGATTAATTTTATTTAAATCATAATAATGAATATCAAGATACGTTTTTATTTGGATATTACAATTTTTATTTAAATCTTGATATTCAATGTTGATCTTAACAATTGTTGTTCACGTGCAATACAGAATTTAGTTAATACTAAATACCTAATGCTCCATTTGTATAACTTGTTATTTTCTCTGGAGTGTTTGAAAACAATTATAGAGTGACACGGGACTGAATTGGACGGTTGGGGAGAAGAGAGCGGGGCTGAGGTCACTGTTTGGAAAGCAATCCTGTCAAGCTGGGGAGTAATGAAGTTGTATGTTCTTGCTTCTATTGGCAGCTGGCTTAGCAGCTCCAAGCTCTACTTTTCTTCTTCCCAAGGTTTATTTCTTTCGGAAAAATTAGCAATCTCGTGCGCTACACTCTCGCTTTTCAGGGATTCCATGGGAGCTCTGGAGGATTTCTGGTAATAGCTTCGAGGAATTTTCAGATTGCCAAAAACCGCTGGTTATAAAGAGCAAGGATGGCAGAGTTCTAATTATTGTAACTTAAACATTATATAACAAATAATTTTGAAATATTAACTAAGCAGAAAGTAGTCGAATTTCTTTAGTAATTATTTTTTTCACCCCACCACTTCATAAAAAATCTGGTTGTCTGATATTTTAAATTAGAATGGAGTGACTACTTAATTATTTATTTAAATGTAAAAGAATATTTATTGCAGGCTTTTAATGGTTATTTTTAAGAATTATAATATTTATCATGGATTATATAATTAATTACCTTTTTATAGTTAATTACTGTTTTATATCTGCTTTTAATTATAAATAATTAATTACCTTTTTTGGATCCTGAACCATTCAAACCACCTCGACCTAAATGAAAATTTATTAAATTATTTTTCATAATTTTCTTTGTAATGACCCTTTTCCCTTAATTGATATAATATTTATTTAATATGTCCGTGGACCAAAAGGAGGAGAAAAATAAGGCCAATTACAAACGAGTCCACAATGGAAACCCCAAAATAAAATATATTCTCAAATATATATGTAAGCTTGTATGTTATCAAGCTGGTCTTTGTCACATGTGGACTTGGAGTGGGAGTGAGGAGGTAATAGCACGGTTAGGATTGAGAATATTGCACTTGTGTTTATGAAAGTTTTGCTATCGGCAATTGTATCGATTCAGGTAGTTTTAAGCTTATTAGTTTACTGTAATATTTGTATTTATAATATAGGTTGCTAATTGGAATGTATTATTAAAATTACAGTTGATCACTGCATCATACAAGAGTTGATCTATAACCTAAAACGCTACTCCATTTAAATTCCTTACAAGTCGATACAATGGAGATTAAAGCAAAGTTTTATTTTGTCTCGGAGGCTGGTGCGGAATCGAAAAGTACTGTAGTTCAAGTAAAAAGAATTCAGCTGGTCGGTCAAGAGGAAAGTTTTTTGTTTCCAGTAGGTAAGCAGACTAGTGCTCAACATAAACAGCTTTTTGAAAATCCGATTGTTAAAAATGTTGTTAAAAGTTTAAAGGTTCGCAATAAATTTCGAAATGTTGTGTTGACTTTATCTGATGAACTAAAGAATATTTATTTAGATACAGAAGGGAATGTTGTGTTGCATGATGAATATTTGGAAGAGGTTACTACAGTTCAAGAGCCAAGTGTAAACAGAGAGTCAACAGTAGCATTTGAAAGAAAAACAAGTTCTCTGGCAAAAGACATTGTGATTGAAAAGTTTAACGGTGAAAATATAAATGCGAGTCCTTGGATTAGTTTATGTGCAGGAGTGTGACAGAGTGGGGATTGCCCAAGATAAATATGCTCAGGTATTAAGATTGTTTTTAGAAAAATCTGCATTAGATTGGTATAAGGTATTTGTAATACAGAACTCTCTGTTAAATTGGGAGGCATGGAATAATGCATTTATTGACACCTTCTCTGCACAGTCTTGGATAGATATAGCGTATGCTTATAATTTTAAGTTTTATAATGGCTCGTTATTGGAATACGCGTTAAAGAAAAGAAGATTATTGTTAAAAGTGGATGATAGCTTGCCAATAAACACACAAATTAATATGATTGTGATTGGCTTACCAAATTTTATTCAAAATAAAATAGATAGGAAATCTATTATAACCATAGAGAATTTATTTTCAAAATTAAAACAATTTGGTAAAATTAAAGACTCAAAAAATGATAATATAAACAAGAAAATTTTAAGTGAAAAAAGTCCATGCAGTATTTGTGATAAGTTAGGTTTTGGAAATAGATTTCATTTAGAAAGCGTATGCCGTAATAAAAATAAGCAAATTAAAAAAGTAAAAAATGAAAATATTAAGGTTACAAATAGTAATGAAATACAGGAAGTAGTAGCAAGTTATGAGGAGGCAAAAAACGAATAGTTCTCTTACTTATTAAAGTTAAGATATTTGCAAATGGATGTCCAGCAATTGGTTTATATGACTCTGGGTCCAATGTTTCTTTGGTTAGTAATAGTACATTTTTGAATGATAAAAGAAATATTAAACAAATAATAGGTGGGAGAGATTCTATTAAAGGTTTAGCTGGAATAGCGAAAACGGAGGGTGTTGTAATAATGAGTATTAAAATTTGTAAAATAAAACAGGATTTTCAGTTCTTCATTGTTAAAGAAGGTGTAATTGATTGTGAATTTCTACTAGGATTAGACTTAATTAAAAAATGCAAGCTTTGTCAGAATGAAAATTTGGTTTTATCACAGAAACAAGAAATAAAAAACTTTGGTAAGAAAAATAACTTTAGTGTAATAAGCACTGATAGAATGGAGAATATTATAAAAAAAAATGAGATAATTTTTGCTAAGTCAAAGTTTGATATAGGAACAGTAAAGGATTATGAAGCCACAGTGAAACTGACAGAAAATAGATATATTTCAAAGAAACCTTATAGATGCTCTTTTCAAGATAAATTAGAAATTGATAAACAAGTGGATGATTTGTTAAAAGCGGGTTTAAAAGAGGAGTCAAGCAGTCCTTATGCAGCTCCTGTAACCTTGGTTTTCAAGAAAGAAGAAGGAAAAAGATCACGCTTGTGTATTGATTTTAAAGAGTTAAACAACATAGTAGCACCTGAAAGTCAGCCTTTTCCAAGGATAGATGATCTTACCGTACGTACCAGAAATTGTAAGTTTTTTTCAAAATTGGATGTGAATTCGGCGTTTTGGTCAATTCCGGTACGTGCAAAGGATAGATATAAGTTGGCTTTTGTGACTCATCATGGACACTGGCAGTGGAGATGTTTACTTTTTGGTTAGAAATCTGCCCCAGCTATTTTTCAAAGAGGTGTAGCTGGTGTGATAAAAAAAAAAAATTGGATGCCTTTACAGTAAATTATATATATGATATATTGGTGTTTTCCAAGAATTATGAAGAGCATGTATATTATGTAGAGCGGGTACTGCAAGCATTATATGAACAAGGTTTTAAATTGAATAAAAATAAATGTCAGTTTGCTCAAGAAACAATAACATATTTGGGACACGAAATTGGAAACAATATGATTAAACCAATGAATGATAATTTAGTGGCTATTAAGAAGTTCCCTATACCTAAAACAAAAAAACAAGTTAGGCAGTTTTTAGGTAAGATTAATTTTTATTTGGAGTTTATACCAAATCATGTGGTTTTATTGGATCCTTTGAGAAATTTGTTGAGGAAGAACGTGTTTTTCGACTGGTCTGAAGAGTGTAGAAATAGTTTTAATTCGACAAAAGAATATTTATGTACAGTTCCTGCTTTGACAATTTTTGATACAGAGGCTCCAATATTCATTTTTACTGATGCAAGTGTTGAAGGAGTTGGAGCAATATTGAAGCAGGCACAGGAAGATAATTCTTTGAAGGCGGTGTTTTTATTTTCTAGGAAGTTGACAGATGCTCAAAAAAGGAAGAAAGCTATTTTTATAGAATGTTTAGCTATTAAAGAGGCTATTTTATATTGGCAATTTCATTTGATAAGAAAGAAGTTTACTGTATTTACGGACCATAGACCATTGGAAAATTTTAATATAAAAAAAGTAATGATGTGGAACTACTGCAGATTTTGAATTATATTTCACAATTTGATTTTGAAATTGTATATAATCCGGGTAAAGATAATATTGAAGTTGATTGTTTGTCTAGAAATCCGGTTTTGGAATCACATGAGGATACAGATATTGATTCTGTGATTAAAACTTCAAATTTATTGCAACTGCATAATATCAAAGAAAATCAAAAATTGTTAAAAGTTGATGATAAATACATTATTAAAGATAATATAATTTATAAAACTTTAAATAATAGAGAGAAAATATGGATCACTGAAGAATTTGGAAAATCTCTTACTAGGGATGTACACGTTGATCAGGGTCGCATAGGCACAAAACAGTTAATTTTAACTTTTGGGCAAAAATTTTATTTTAAAAATATGTATAAGCACATAAGATTGACTTGTAGATCTTGTGAAACTTGCATTAAAAATAAATCAAGAATAGGTTGCTTTAAAGCACCTTTGTCTCAACTTGGTCCAGCAAAGGAACCTGTTGAAATAGTGTCTCTAGACACAATATGAGGTTTCAAAGGTAATAAGAGTACAAAAAAATATTTACATTTGGCGGTGGATCATTTTACAAGATTTGCTTACATATTAACTTCAAAGACTCAAGTTGCAAAGGATTTTATAAATTTACTTAAGAAAGTAGAAAAAGATGGAAGTATTAAATTAGTTTTAACAGATCAGTATTCTGGTATAAATTCAGCACAGTTTAAACAATATTTAAATAAACAGAAGATAGCATTGGTTTTTACAGCAGTGGATTGTGCATTCTTTAACGGATTAAATGAAAGTACAAATCAGACCATGGTAAATAGAATTCGATGTAAACTTTTTCAGAATGGAAATAAATCATGGCCTCAGGTAGCAGAGGAATGTGTAAAGGATTATAACAACACAATTCACAGTTCGACTGGATTTACTCCTAATTATTTGCTGACAGGAGTGAATTATTCATTTTTACCTGATGAATTAAACAACAACAATTCGACAAATTTGGTCAACAATAGAGAAATAGCTTTTAGGAAATCAAAAGAAATTCACAATCAAAATAAGGAATATTATGATAAGAATGTAAAACAAATAGATTATAAGGTAGGAGATTTAGTCTATGTACAAAACATTAATAAGTTGAATAAACATAAAATCGATCAAATTAGAGTAGGTCCGTTTAAAATTAAAGAGAAAATTTCAGAGGTAATGTTTGTGTTAGATACATAGCAGATATAGAAAAAATGAATCAAATATTTTTCATGCTAGTAAGCTCGTTCCTTATTCCGATGTAGTGTACCCTCGGTCTTAAAAAGGGGGATGTAAGCTTGTGTGTTATCAAGCTCTCTTTGTCACATGTGGACTTAGAGTGGGTGTGAGGAGGTAATAGGACGGTTAGCATTGAGAATATTGCACTAGTGTTTATGAAAGTTTTGCTATTGGCAATTGTATCGATTCAGGTAGTTTTAAGCTTATTAGTTTACTGTAATAATATAGGTTGCTAATTGGAATGTATTATTAAAATTACAGTTGATCACTGCATCATACAAGAGTTGATCTATGACCTAAAACGCCACTCCATTTAAATCCCTTACATATATATATATATATATATATACACACATAAAACAATCTGACATGTAATTACTTATAATATTTAATACAATTATACAATTATTCTAATACAAGCCTTGATGTGGGGATTTGAGATGAGCAGGAGGTAAAGATAAGGTGAGATCTTCAACGGGCCGTCCGAGATAGAGTGATTTAAAAAGAATACAGCGCTTCTCCCTCTCTCAGATTACCTCCCCCTCTATTTTCTCGGCCAATAGGGACGAGACATTCTCATATATTTGAATACAAATTTGTCAATACGTAGCACATTGTTATCTCGCCCCGGTACAGAGGTGAAACGGCGAAATATACAATCTAGCAATCAACAATATCGAATACTTAAAGAGACACGTAGACATATAATTCTAATTATTATAAACTTCATACATGAATACATTGTATATAATACCTACAAATCAATCAATATAATTATGCTTATCACTACGGATACATATAATCAAATCATATTATATACCTAATTATACATAATTAAACAATACATACAATATATGTATAAGTGGATCACTCCTCAATTAAATGATATCTAATTTAATTTATGTGGTTACCACATCTTTATATAAAGTGAAAATTAGTAGCAAAAAAGTAATTTTAATTTTACTCCTTTACTCCTAATCAAAATGCTTGTTTGGGCTGTGAAATACTAGCGTAATTTAAAAAAAGTGGAGAAAAAAAGAATGAAATGAAGTTTAGTATATAAAATCATATAAATAATAATTATATCTTATGATTGAGGTAATCTATAAATATAAAAGTGTTTGTCCTGAGTATAAGTCCAAGGCGCACTAAGATAGGACTTATGAAAAGTCACCCCATAAGGTGGTGAAAAGGGTGAACAACTTTTATAATAATAATACATCATTTTTGAAGCGAGTGCCATGAAATTTAGATTTAGCTTCTATATTAAAAATAAAGCAAAACGTCATTTTTAATTTTAGATTTCATTTCTACATTTAAAATAAAGAATTGCGTGTTGTTTTTTTTTGAAAATCAACCCCTAAAAGTTTAAAATAGGGGATGAAGTAATAATAATAATAATGTTTTATTTGAAAAGAAAAGATATGGCCAGGACCGGGACTCGAACCCGGGTTTTTCACCTCTCCGTGGTGGCGCCTCAACCATCTCGGCCACCCTGGCACGTTTCTCGGCCAGCCCTACCAATTCTTTTCACCGATCCTATAGCTCCGTGTTTTCGCGATTTGCGATGTATACACAGGGAGAATGTTAATTGAACATTAATTTATTTTTTAATCTTGTTGACTTAATAAATTTAGATTTTTTAAGCTAAGTCATTGAAAAAATGATAGCATATAACAATTAAATAAATTATGATAATAATAATAATATTGGATGGAAATTCGTGTGGGACCTACGTCTCTTTTAGAGCGAGTGACATACAATTTTAGATTTACCTATAGACGTTAAATATTCTAAAAATAACAATTAAATAAATTATGATAATAATAATAATATTGGATGGAAATTTGTGTGGGACCTACGTCTCTTTTAGAGCGAGTGACATACAATACGGATCTTCAATAAAATTCATTTTTATTAGTTAATTGCGAAAAAACTTGTATTAAAAAATAGTTCTATTCAATTCAACATACTTGCAACTACTGAGCCGACTGATGTTTGATCATCTACAGCTTTCATTCTAATAATTTTTTACTCCTATGCTAACTAATCGGCCAAACATAAAAAACTTTAAAAAATAAAATACGTAGATAGTACGAATTTCGGCCAAACTCCTAAATTGCTTACAGTTTTGGACTACAATCTTATATAAAGTTCTTATGTCTACATAACGAATGCAACTCATTTAAAAAAAAAAAAATACTTGCTACATATATATTCTAACCGACACGTTCGCATTTCCATAATTTCTTAATTTTATAGGATAATAATCAACCAGAATCTTCGTAGCTTGCGTGTGCACTCTTAATGATTTTTGAATATTGTATTTTATTATAATACGTTCATATAAATAAAATATTTTGCCATAGTAACTATAAATTTTAAACTCAATTAATTTTTTGTTCTCAATTCATTAGGTGATTCTTTTATAGAGTTTAATTGCTTTTAATATGAGCATTTTAAAACTTAGGCAGGTACTTTTATACTTTTTACAACTTGTTTTAAGCTGGTAAATTCTGGAGCATATAAATCGAATAGCGATAAAGCAGGCTGGAGAGAACTTGAAAAGTTGTTCTCACACAAATAAACTTCCCGTCAAAAGTACTGCAACACCCATAGTTCTCGAGATTTTATTTTTTTTTCCATTTTTGTTTATTGGAAGAGATATTATAATTTACTTTAATATGACTTGTTTATGTCTAGTTTAAAAAAGCTTATTACAGATTTCAGAACCTTTCTTTATTATGAAAAGACAGACGTTTTTGTAAAATTCAAATTTTCAAAGTGTTGCGATACTTTTGACGGGGAGTGTATTTGGTTTTAGGGTGAAGTAACACTTGATACATGAGAGAAAATATTTGCAGCATAAACTACCTTGTAAGCTCTTAGATGTGAGTGATTGGATCCAGTGAACTTTTATTGCTTGCCTTGAAGCCTTGAAGCAATATACTGTAAGATTTATACCTTTAAGTAGGTATATAAATACATAAAGATTTCTGAAAATATATGTGTTTATATGTATGTAAATATATATATATATATATATATATATATATATATATATATATATATATATATATATATATATATATATATATATATATATATATATTTCTTTATTCTATATATATTATTCTATTAATTCTATATATAATATTCTTCTATATTATTATATATATATATATATATATATATATATATTTCCACATTCAAACACATATATTCACTTCTAAGCGAGAATTCTAAAAAGGCATCAGTGAAGATCCCTTCTCTCTGGTATTGTATACATAATACATAAGTCATGGATAACTCAAGATCTACTCCCTTGGTTAAATAGTGTGATGTTTGAATATCAAACAGGGGTCTTAAATAGTTGTACTCACATTACTGTTTTTGCTGAGTGCATTTAGTCTCTGAAAAGCTACGTATTTCTAATCCTCATGACCTTCTCCTGCTTTTGATCCGTGAGAATTTTAAGAAAATCCGAGAGAAACATAATAATTATTTTAAATTTAAATTATACAAATTATCAGACTAGATCTTTCCTACATGCGATTGTTTTTATAAACTAACATTTTTCTGGCATGATGGAATCCCCGCTAAGTACTGAACGGCAACAAGTCCAATTTTTTTTTTCGTGAAAAATTTTACCATAGACAGAACGCATCCTTATTTACTAGAAGTACACATATTGGCATAGTAATATAGATTACGATTATGATACTTAAGCGCTGCCTACTGCATTACCGAGGCAGTTGGAGTTCAGAAACAAAAAAAAATGGTTATACAGTCTTGAAATCGCCTTCATTTGTGCAGGGAAGGTATTTCTGGGATGATGGTAGCTAGTTTCTGAACTATTTCTGTTACTTTGATTTGAACTCATTGAAAAACCAAAATAAATTTACTAATTTATCAAAATAAAATTAGAAATGAAAGTGAACGATTTCATTAATTTTAGTTCATCATGGACCAAATTAAAAATATCAAAATATCTATAAATGTCTTTTCACTATGTTTAAGTGCAATATGAACATTACGTGTTTAGTATAAGAACCTCGTTCCAAAAAAGCATATTCTACGGTATTTCCAGTAAATGACCAAAACAAATTTTAAAAAATGGATAACATAAAAAAAACATGACCTGAATGTAAAAGGTGTTTTTGAACTTAATCACTTCATGGACAATAACCTTAATCTCTCTTGATGAAAATGTAGAAACATATTCTACTAAAATAATAAGCCATTTACATTAACTTTTATATTTCTTAGAGTAAACTCAACCATGGCCTATAAGTTTTATTAAATCTAATTTTAATTAACAATGTGTAAATATCTATTTACAATAAGGAATCATCAAAAACTTTTATTAACTGCAAGAAGGAAGCAAGTTCATGTCCAAAGAAGACTTACACCATTTTCTGATTCTTGATTAGTATGTTTTATATGCATGTTATAAGTAATTATAATGTTACAATAAAAATAAAATGCTCAGGAACTAGTAGTTATATAATGTATTAATCCATTTTTTCTCTCTTGTCAAATTTAGGAGATAAATTAATGATTTTTTTTTTCAACCACATAGTTGTTATTTCCCGTAAGTTTGCATTCACTTTCAGTTGTATGTATTTTTTGAAGTTATTCAACACTATAAGGAATGTGTACCTATGATTTAAGGTATCTCCAAAAGTTAAAGTTTAAAGTATTTTAACAATGCCACTTATTTATCAAACACTATTCTTTGAAAAACTAATCAGGTTGTTAAACTGATTTGGAAACGTTGTGGCTCAACTTTAAGCTCGTCATGTAAATTAAAAAAAGAATAATTATTCTAATTTCAGTAAAAATGTGGCTCGGTTAGTAAGCTCCTGATTGCATTTAAAATGAATTATTTTAGGGTTAGTTCTTGTCACATTATTTATTTACTTTTGATGTAAGATAGTATTATTTCATTCATTATTTTTTTTTAAAACAGGAGGAATTAAGGAATATGAATTTTACACTGGAATACAAAGCAGCTAGTATCCATAAATTGCTCTAGATGCAATTAGTATTGCTATAGTCTTTAAAATATTGAGTGGGATAGCTTAGTGCACCGAATAGCATATGCTCTGCCGAAAATCTTGGGTTCTAATTTAGCTGTGAAAAATAAATTACTTAATTTGTTTTAAGCCAATTTATGGATTCTTTGGGATCTTGGGATTCACCAAGTGGCCACATTTATTACGGGAAAACCTGGGGATTTAGGATGATGTAGAACAAATCATCTTACTGCACATCAGTCTTCATAAACAGTGCAGTCTGTACGATTTACTGAAAGCAAGTTAATAGGTGAATTTAGGTAAAACAAAAAAATCCTGTTGAGAGTTTTTATATAAACTAAGCACACAATTTAATGTAAAATTTATAAGAGTATAATTTGTGATTTATAATCCTGCCGCACCGTGCTCTACGATACATATCTGGTATATACCACTATCATATCTCACCAATCGTCATATTTTCCGGATGTCTTGCCTCAGACAAGCGATGCCGGGCAAACTCCGACGTGATATATGTTGCAGGTGTCAAACTTAAAAAGCGCGGCAGCTTCTGCAAGTGGAACCTCCGAGAAAACTTTCCTTATAACCGTAGCGGCACTCTTAGTTTGATATATGGAGATTCATAATGTTGATCCTTCCTGACTTTAATGTGTCGGTTCGTCCGACTCGGGGAATTCTATTTCCATTTTTGTTTTATGGCCTCGCTGTTGAGGTTGTATCTTACAAGTTTACTTATCCACCTTCATTTGATGGCAAAAAAACTATTCAGAAGTATTTAAATATATATGTATATATCTATGTATGGTTTTGAGTCCAGCTGTTTGCTGTGTAATACATTGGTCACAGCATTATGACCAATTAATTTCATTCGTTAAATTTCATTATGAACTCTACCAATATAAGAAAAAGACAAAAATCTATTTCTTGTAAAGGGTGTATTCCCATATTTTATTTACTATCTTATAATATTAGATTAAATTCTAGACATTTAATGCATTGATAACCTAAGATTTATACAAATGTTAGTTACAAAAGATATTTTTAAAAAAAGTATAACATTATAGCCCATAAAGTGTCTTTGATTCTTTACATGGTATGAACTATACAGTTTCTAAGACAACAGTTGTGCAAGGAGGTGATTTTCAAAAATATAAGCTCAATTGTCAGCTCCCAATCAGCAGGGTCTTTAAACCTCTCCAAGTCGATTGACAACCTATGGTCCTCAGTACAACTCAGCACCCCACTTGCTGAGTTACCCCGTTCCCGTTTAGGTCTATAATTGAACTTTTATTCTTTGAATGGAAAGGTGTTTATAGATAAATTATTGTTCTTGTTTCGTTCGATGATTTAATAATGTTGATTTCCCAATTTGATGATATTCATTCCCTCGTCCCTCATTCTCTCTTTCAAGAGCAGGGGGTGAGTAAATTTACGATATTGTGAATAAATTAAATTGGTACGTAAAGTAGAATATGTTGCCAGGGTTCGGCCCAACACCGATTTATATTTTTCTCTACATTATATTCTCTGAAGATAATGTGGAGACTGTTTATTTGGCATCGATTTAGATGCAGGTCTTCTGGTTTCCGAGGTATTTTATTGGCCGAATTTTTCACCTTTTCACAATACGACATATGAGGTATTCCTGTAAAATATTACCTACTTATTTTTCTTTGTATTAAAAAAAAAATAAATAAAACACATTAGCTTATGATAATAAATCTCACAGTGAAAATGACACACCTTTGTTTTCTCAATATTTGTTACATTTAACTATTTCCTGTAGTTAAACTCTTATGTTGAAATTGTTAGGTTCTTTTGAAAGTCAGTTTTATTGTAGTACACACAACATTGAAAGAACGTGAGTTATTTATTCAGTTTTTTCATTAAAATATTATTACAGGAAATCTGTGTTTCAAATATACAAAATTATTTTAATAAAGCGTTAAACTGCCCAAAATATAGCAACGAGATTCAGAAAGGAAACCCGTATTGCCAAAAAAAAAAAATCTAAAAGTACCTACAAGAAAAATTTCAAGTGATATAGATGAGTCTTGGATGGTCACAGAAATGAAACGAAATTCCATGTTTGAATGCACCCGACAAATTATTGAACTAAATTAATCGATAACAAATTAAAAAGTTATAAAATTAATTGCAAGTTAACAAAAAGAGAGATGTGTCATTTTTACTGTAAGGTGAAATTATTTATTTCATTTTGTTTGTTAATTTTTTTAATAGTGAAGGTTGAATATTTTAAATGTAATGGTTCTTAGATATTTAAATGGAAAATAATATTGTTACTATTTGTTTCTGGGTTTTTAAGCAACAATTTACTTTTTCTTCTTTCTACAGGGTGCATAAATGTAACTGTGAATCACTCTATATTTATAAATAAATATTTATGTAATAAATAAATAAATACTTTTATTGACACATCCCAATATATATCAAGTGCTTATCGGACGCGTTGGATAGTTAAAACAGTAATGTATCAAAAATAAACCAGTAAAATAGACACAGGGCGAGCCTAATGAAAACTATTGGCTACACAAACGTTGTTATCTAATAGGTTAAATCAAACACAAATAATTTCGGCTAAATCGGTTGATTAATTATTTCAAAAGCGTTATATCCCTAATTAGAAGGTTTGGAGCAGTTAAGCATGTGTTCTTATAAAGCATTTTTGACCATTAATTTAACCCGAAATTCAGTAAGCGTTTCTCAAATTGGGGATTACACTAAAATCATTTCATCAGCAAATTGGATGAAGCAAGCTATCGTTTGGTAAGCTGGTTTGGAATAATCCGTTGGATCCCTTATGTTGCATGTTTTCATTAAAATGCTTCATATATCATATAGTTTAGAAGAAGCTATCAATTCATTATATTTATTACAATTCTTTTTATTCTAGAATACAATGTATTTATCTAGAATTCTTTTTATTTAATTTTTTTTGTATTGTTAATATCACATACTACCGCAAATACTATATTACTATGTGATGAGAAAAAAATATCTTTCATTTTTCCTCTCACTAACTTTAAAATATATATATGTAAAAAAAAAAAAAATATTGTACGACTACAACCCATGAAGGCCGTTTGGTCTCATTTCATATTAATTCTTAAAGGTCATAGGAAGACCAATATTATCAACGTATACCCTTTATTAATGACTACATGTAATAGAGCCCAAGTTTTCAGTAATAAAAAAAAAAAATGAAGATAATGTCCGTTTTTATTTGTTTGTAATCGTACATATTATTTACTTCCTTATTAAAAATATTTCATTCTTTATCATATTTAAATATAGTCATATTGTTAGTATCATAACTTGCTTATTAGAGGAAAATGGAAAATAATATTGTTACTAAACAAAAGCGTTAAATAAGTTTAATTTAGCGTTAAGGATCAATATCGGATAATTTCAAAACTCGACTTTTTCGATAGGTTAGTCAAGCAAAGCCCTATACTCCCGAAATTTCAAGTTCAGAACCGGACTAAAATCATGAGAAATAAGATGAAAAAGAGCTGAGTTATATAAAATTGTTTGTCTCAACTAGCGAAAAATGTGAAAAAGTCAAATTATTAAAGTTATCCACTTTTGATCCTGAATACATCATTTATTTAATTAATTCTACATTTTAACTTTGATTCACTTTTAAATTAGCTAGAGTTTGAATAAAAATAACTAATTTAACACTTTTTTTGTTTACGGTTGGTGGCATCAATGCTAGTATACATGCTTAAAATAGTTGGAAGGATTCCAATCGTTTTTCGCTCCTTGTTAAAACGTCTAGTATTTTCACTTCGATTCCTATATTTATTTTTAGAAAAGAAACACCTGCTAATGCGAATCATCGAATATGTATTGTTGCCAGTCACTAAATCATAAAACCAATTTAATGTATCATCTATTCAGAAAAAAATCCCAAATTAGAAACAAGTCTAAAAGTAAACACTTATACTTACGTACTAAAACAAGTTTGCACAGATGCATTACAAATTTATGGCATCGTCAAGCAGATTCACAGAAAACGAATACATACATTCCAAATAAAAATACCAAGCCTTCTAATAAAAGCTCTATGAGAGTCAATAACAAAACTCTGCATACTGACTTAAATATACCAACGGTTAACATTCACATACGAAAATACTACAAACAAGCAAGGACACCCAAATCCATTGATAGAACAAATGGCCACGACTCTCATGCCTGAGAACACTAGGAGGAGACTAAAAAGAACGCGGATGAGGGATCTATTACAGTAGGAAATTAAATCAAGCCGCGGGAGAGGTACCGCTGGGTTTATTTTACTGACAGCCAAAGTGCTGATTTTCGATTGTTTGTACTTGACAGTTGTGGATACAAATATAAAGCAAACAAATATTGAAATTGTGATAATGATGATAATAACCAACAGGGCGAAACTAGATTATAGTAAATGATTGTAATTTCCCAAGAAAATCTAAATTTGAGTACCTACTTTCACTAAAAGCATAAAGAGTGGGGATATTGTACTGAATAATTTCAGCAGAAATTCATAGTGGTTATATATTTTATATGTGTCAAATTTCAATAATAATGTAGAAATCATGAAAATTTTTAAGTTAATATAAAAATTATAGTAGACAGAATTTTCGACAAAAAGACGATTTATTTTGTAACATTTATTTATGAATGTTTATTTTATGCAATAACTCTTTTTCATTGATAAACCTACTTTGTACCACCTAAGCCCTAAGTACATCAATTTTAATTTAGTTTAATAGAAGTTGTTTAATTTAGTCTAATCCCTTCATGCTTCATGGGGGAATATCGCGTGTCGTTAATAACTTTCATAATTAGTTCGGAAGCAATTATTTTATTTACTTATTTACTTTTGATTTTCTTCAAATTTAATTTTTTTTTATATAATATATATATATATTATAGAGACTTATAGAGACTTAGTACCAGAATAAAGTTACTTTTCTATATTCTTATATTCTACTATTTTGAAAAATATCATACCAATTGATCTTAACTTTCCCTGAGATCATTTTTTGGGCAAGTGAGGACAACATAACAGTGGTTGGTAGTTATATATTAATTAAGACGAGACAGATATTTTTTATTAGTATACATTTACATATAATATTCAGCAAGTAGAAATGTTTATATAAAGAACAAGTAATGTTTAATATTGACCTAGGAAGAAGCGTCTTAGTATATTTAATCGAAAAGTTGTGGTCAGCATTCCCTATTGACTTAGAGGCATAATCTCGAAGTATGATGATGGAGTAAAACAAGGAAAAATTATGGCTAGTGTAAAAGTTGGAAGTTTATAGAGCTATAAGGAGGGAATGCCTCCTGTAAAAGATTGTAACTTCCGAGTCGTATATCAGGAGCATACTTTAGGCTAACATACGTTTTTATCCGCTGTATAGCTAGAGTAATTTTGATGAAAAGTATTTTTTTATGAAAACCGCTCTGATAGTAATGACTTGAGCTTCATGATATGCTCAAAGCGTTATAAAACCTAAATATGCTTATATATTAACTATAAGTAATATGTTTCAGAGCTGTGATAACCTTCACCTCAAGGATCCTAGACTGTCACCTTAGTGCATGTTGGGAGCTGGACCATTCAGTCTGAACACATTATCATCAATCATCATAATACGATTAATAATACCTTAATATGATTAATACATGTCAAATGGCCTCCTTACATTTCGTTTGAATATTGGGAGGAGAAATGCTACATGCGTCCTCCCTTACACATAGTGACTATTGTACAATACCTTCAAGTGCTTTTAAGGCAATCAAAAGGCAATTTTGTAATACTTTATTTTATAATTAATATATTAATTACATATTGACTAATGTATTGTATAGGTCTTCCATTTACATTTTTTTCGGGATTTTGCCAATCTTGGATCATATGCCGAAACCCAGTATATTTAATCGCCAGTAATCCCTCTCTCTCTCCCTCAGATAAGCCCCTTGCTGCCATCACCGCTTCAACTCCTTCTAGCCAAGTTTTCCTTGGGGCCCTCTTTTTCATCTCTCCTCTGGGACAAAGAGCCAAATACCATTTTTGGCCAACTGTCGGGCACCATTTTTCTCATATGGCCGTACCACTGGACGTGCTTAGTCCCAATGTTGTGCATTATCGTTTTATCCGCATTAATGATATCTCGTATGGCAGAGTTTTTTACAAGCTCGATTCCAATATATATATATATATATATATATATATATATATATATATATATATATATATATATATATATAAATACTGTGTTAAATGTTTAATTTTTAATTTATTTTATTTTAATTATCTAATTTTCTCAGAACATTCAACTAATATAATTATTTGGCTAAAATTATAGATTTCTGATAATTTTTGCATGCTTTCACCATAATCATCCTATTGTGAAATGTTGGTTAACTGTTTTTTTCTTTCTCTGTAATTGGCCTTAAAATTCATTTAAAGAAGTCAAATGTCATTGATTACATTCGGAACACGAATGTCCATATCGGATTTCGTCTGAATTTGTTATTATTTTCAGAAATTTTAGACAGCATTTCCATACATTCTTGGTATTACATGTTTGCCGTTTGTTTATTCAAACGTCATTTTATGCTGCTATCACTAATTTTGCGATGCTACAGTGGTAGTTCTAATTTTTTCCTAATCAGGTATCATTAGTACAGGGATTTTTAACCTGTATCCGGCATATGCTCAAGTTTTAAGCGCCGTCCGATACTCCGAAGGACGGGCGTAAAGATTTTTTACTCCCTTTAAAAAAATGTAAGTCCATTTGCCATGGTACCAACCCGTTACCTTTGGTATAGAAGGTTGTTGTGCTAATCAATACACCTCATACGACCCCTTATTATTTTACATTTTTAAATATAGTACCAGAGTAGCTCAGTGGTAGAGCGCTGAGCTGCCGTGCCGAAAATCTTGGGTCCAAATCCCGCTGCTAGCAAGGCTTTTATTTAATCTGTTAGCAGCCGGAGAAGGACCTCATGGGATCTAGGATCCTCCTACGGCTCACCCAGCCTCAATAAAGTGGGTACACAAACTAAGGCGGAAAACCTAGCGGTTGAGCGTGATCTAGGACAAATTTCCTCCCTGCACAACCTTTGTCCAAGAAACAGTAAACTCTCTACCATATATTTAAACCCAGATCCTTCACGGGTTGTATTGGTTTTTACAGTTGTACAGGTTTTTAGGTACAAGTGATTACTTCGAATCTCTGTGAAATAATTGATTTTTGTGATTTAAATGTTTCTTTCATTTACGACTATGATGATCTTTCAATATTCAATCAAATGCTAATTCTTAGGAAATTATATTGTTGTTTAAAATAAGAGTAGAGTTCAATCGTTTGGTATTACTTAGTTTTAATGTGTTGCATGGGGTTAATTACAGTTGAGGTTATCAGTGTCTCTTTCTTTTTTTAAAAAAATGTATTTAATATCGCCCGTTCCACTACTGGTATTGACGTGTTGAGGGGTTGTGTGCTGTAATTTTTTGACGACCTTTGGCTCCTTCGAGGTTCCGACCTTTGCTGAGCAGAGTGAGGGAGTTTCATGATTTATTCCGCGCGATAGACAGTAATAATTTATTACTGACTCAGGTGGCACCCGAGGACATACGTTACATCTCCGATTCCACCGATTCGCAATCCCCAATCCATCACGGCTTCTATGTACTGTTAAGAAGAAAAATGCAAATCTCATAATTCTTTTAGCCATGTTGGTTCTGATGTCCAATTGAAAATCCTGGTTCAAATCCTGCTGGTGGCATGACTTTTATTTTTGTCTGTTTGCAGCCGGATCATATAGGATCTAGGACCCTCCTGGGGCTCACCCATCCTCTTTAAAATATTATAAAAATAGGGTACCCGAAATCTGGCGGTTGAGTGTTACCTAGGACAAGTCACCTCTTTGCAGAACCGTTACATGAAAATCTGAAATATAAATTAATATACCTCATAAAACAAAAATGCTTTATTGAAAATAATGAAAGTTAATAACTTACTTGTGGACACCTCCGATCTATATAACTAAAACCATAATTTTATACATGGTTTAAATGAGGCGTACAGGACAAAACGCAGATGACTACGAAATTTCAAAAGATCTTCCTAGTTTTGTTATGCAAACCAACACGACTCTTAATCGCCTTATTTCTCCTGGTTCTAGTTCAAACGTGATTCATTACAGTCGGGGTACTAAAGGGTCCATATAGCCCAAAACTGAATCAGTTACTTGGAATATCTTCGTAACACGTGTTATTAGTGATTTAATTGTTTTTCTTATACGAGACGTCTATCAGATAAAAAATAAATTTCAATCGTTTGATAATGAAGAATACTTTAGTTATTAGTTTATTTGTGGACCATATTCGATTGAAACAACTAAAACTACAATTTTACATAAGACTCATTTGAGGCTTTTAGGATCAAAAGAGGTTAATTCGGAAATTTTAGAAATTTACTTTTTCACATTTTCGCTCACTTAGACAAGCACTTATGTCTCTCTGCCGAGATGGAACTTTTCCCGCCTTACTTCCCATGGTTTTGCTCATGTTTTGAAACTGAAGACTCGGGAGCATAAATCATTACTTAATTAATCTTGTGAAAAAAAGAAAAAAATCAATTTTTTCAATCCGCTTTTGACCCTGAACGCCTGGAATGTAAAGACGCATTTGAATTATTTATACTTGTTTGTGTTTTTATTTATAAATATTGAATAGAAACCAGGTGGAGATTTATATTCACTGGAAGGATCAAAATCAAAAATAAAAATATCACTCTAAGAGTTTTAGTCGAGCACTTCAATAGGCGATAGCCCTTTATAGTTATAGATAGCCACTGGCAGAGCGGCGTGGCGATCCGACCCCATCCACCTGGAAACTACCTCTCAAAGGACTTGGATGTTAAAGTAAACCCGGTGGAGTGAGGATGTCCCAAACCTGTTTCCCTGCTCAATTGTCTGAAAATTCTGTCGGTTTCTTATCATACGGAGTTAGCTACAAAGGCTACACGGCATACAGGCACTAAAGCAAACATAAAAATCTTCATTTCCAGAGATAAACTCGAGTGTATACTATGGCATAAACTCTAGATTCTATTATAAGATTATACCATTAAAAAAATATAAACGATTAAAAAAACATTTAAAAATCAGTTAGCACTTTATTTGAAGAAGGTATGATTAAAAAAAAAATATTATTGTAAGAAAAAGTAGGTTTGGATATATGGATGATATCATTCTAACATTGTTTATCAATTTCCGGTACTGTTTTCTATCACTGGTCATCCATTAATAATCTATTTGTAAAATTTCGGTATTAACATGATCCTCATGAATATATTTCATCCTGTAAAAAAATGTTATAAAATATAAAATTACTTGCAGACCAAAGAAAATTTAGTTGGGGCGACCTTTGGTCTAGTGCTTCTACCAAGATCGCGGGTTCGTAGCCCGGCAGGTGGCCCTAGGATTTTAAAGAGAGTAAAAAGTCCTTAGTGACGTCGTCCTTCGGAAGGGATGTTAAACGGGGGTCCCGAGCCTGCACGATGTCAGGTACTCGTTTAAAATCCTATTCCCTATCCTTATTAAACCTGGCTAGGAAAAATTTAGAGTTCCCAGTGTAGCATCGTTCGATTAGCCATAGCAGCAAAAAGTGACGTGTCTATTTCTAGAATTTATCTCTGAATTCACTGTTTGTTTGTTTTTTCTCCGAACTATTAATCCATCGACTTGATGTTCAATTAATTATTAAATTTAATATTTTTTCTGAAGACTATCTACCAAATTTATTTCATGTGAGTACCGTCGCACAGACGATTTGAAATTTGATTCAATCATTCTTGATATTTTGAAGTTGCAGCGAAATCCTCTTGGACTTTTATTTTTACGATAAAATTGGTAAAGAATGTGTATTAAAAAACTAAAAGATTAAATTATTGAATAAAGGAAATTTTAATATAAACATTAACAGAGCAGAATTACCCAATAGTTAACCTCCCACATGTCCCTCTGTTTTGACTACTAATGTGTGATGTACGACAAAGATGTTTAATTATCTTTGTGATAGAATTTTTCAATTTTTTACTAAGGTCAATTTTTTCTATCCTTGTTTTTATTATAATGCAAGAATTTTTTTTCTTATTACATTATATGTATGTCATTTGTAATCTTACTTCTTTAGTTTATTATGCAGGATTTTGGTTGATTAGACAAAGATAGATGAAATTTAAATATTTCAGACTATATTTGATTTAGAAATTCATAAAAGAACACAGTGATTCCGATGTTTTGTGTTTTTACTTTTATCTGCAGTCCTCATTACTATATATTTTTAATTTATACATTTTAAGAGCCGAATGAAAATTTCTTCTTAGGAATTGAATCTTACTGACGAAATTGAATTTTTTGTCTCTATAATAAATTTGACACCCATTAAGCATTTTAAAGTTTGTAATCGCACATTTCTTATACAACGTTTCAGTAAACATGCTTTATGATCCTAGCCTCTTAGGGGAAAAAATCAAGTTTTCTATAAAGAAAAGAAATGATGATTTTTTACATAAATAAATTTAAAAAAGATTGAATCATTATTCGCTATGAAGCCAACCACTTGACACATATCCAAGGTAAAACTGGAACTTCATTTAAGGACGGGTTTGAGAGACGACATACAATATTGATGGAGCTAACCCGAAGTTGGCCTGGGTAGGGTATTTACCCCCAAATGTATGAAATTTCACCCCATCCCTTCTATTCGATGCTAATGACGTTAGGAGTTTAAACTTTGGACATTAATAGAACATTGAAATTTGGAGGAGCTGTTGCACCTTTCTGAGTAAAGCAGGGTCATCAATCATTGAGTGCCTGGGTGGCGCTGAGTGCCGGTTGATCCTACAGAGAATTTTTAACACTGGCCATTCCATCCTCAAGGCTCATTCCACGCTTCTCCTATACCCTCAACGCCTTACTATTCATCGGTTCCTTCAGTTCATTTTTATTTATATATTTAAAAAATATATATATATTTTACCGTTTGAAGGATTGATTAATTTTTCTGCATCACGTATCGCCTGAGTTTATCTCTATCTTTGTCGCTGCCGTCACGAGAGCAACGCATTTGGCAAACTTTTGTTCAAGAAGGAAGGTATTTATCATTTGGTACGATTCAATAAATATATTTATATTATTATGACCAACAATATTTCCTTACCTTCTCATTATTAAGTTGTGAAATAAATTGATAATACCTTTTAACGTCTTGTTTTTAAATGAATATTTTCAATAATTTCAAAAAATTATTGTTTGAAATTTTTTCCAAAGGTTGTAAAAAATTATTCAATTTTATTTTTATTAATATCTGTTAAGGTCTCCTTAGATTTTTAATTAAAAATTAGGTTTTATAATAGAGTTTATTCCATCAAAAATATTCCGTTGATTTTCGAAATTTTAATCTCTTGGACCAACAGATATATTGCAGCTAGAAAGAAAGTGAAAAAGAAAAACAATGAGGACGGAATATAAATGCAGTAGTGTACCAAGGAAAATTGAACTTTACCAGTTCTCATTTGATAACTTTAATATGGTAACATATCGTGCCATGACAATATATGAAGTATATTTGTTTTTTTTAATCATTATTAGAGGTATGAAAATATAGGGTTGGCAACTAAGTCATTGCCGTTTTTGTCGATAGATTCCCTCTACACTTTCTTTTGTTTTGTTAACGTGGCCAGAGCATCTAACCTATATTTTTTTCTTACTGTATGGACTTCTACGTTTAATTAGTAAAAAAATTTTTTTGATTAGTTCTTTAGTTTTGTTTTTATCCCAATTTAAAAATGGAAGAACAGGACGTGCACTTCCGACACATTTTATTGTATTACGTCCGAAAAGGCAAGAACGCATCGCAAGCATAAAAGAAGTTATGTGCCGTATATGGAGATAAAGCCTTAAAAGAAAGGCAGTGTCGAAATTGGTTTGAAAGATTTCGTTCCGGTGATTTTTCACTGAAAAATGCACAACGATCTGGCCGCCCAGTCGAAGTGGATGAAACCCATATCAAGGCCATTATCGATTCAGATCGTCACAGCACAACAAGAGACATTGCAGAGAAGCTCAATGTGTCGCATACATGCATTGAAAAAAAATTAAAAACCCTTGGTTATGTCAAGAAACTTGATTTATGGATCCCTCACCAGCTAAAGGAAATTCATTTGACGCAACGGATTAGCATCTGTGATTCGCTACTGAAACGCAATGAAAATGATCCATTTCTGAAGAACCTAGTTACTGGCGACGAAAAGTGGATAGTTTATAATTATAATTATAATCGTGGGTGAAGCAAGATCAACCAGCCCAAACAGCATCAAAAGCAGATATTCACCAAAAAAAGATTATTCTGTCAGTCTGGTGGGATCACAAAGGAATTTTGTATTTTGAACTCATGCCGCAGAACCAAACGATAAATTCAAATGTGTATGTTGAACAACTCGACAAACTGAAGGATGCAATTGAAGAAAAGCGGCCGGTATTATCAAATCGGAAGGGTGTTGTTTTCCATCATGATAACGCAAGGCCCCACACATCTTTGGTTACTCGGCAAAAATTATTGGAACTGAGTTGGGATGTTTTGTCACACCCACCATATAGCCCTGACCTTGCGCCTTCGGATTACCATTTGTTTCGTTCCATGCAAAACTCTTTAAATGGTAAAATTTTTAACAACGCGGATGATGTCAGATCACACCTAATTCAGTTTTTTAATAGCAAAGACCAGACATTTTACATACGGGGAATTTTTACGCTGCCAGAACGATGGAAAAAGGTCATCGACAAGAACGGGCAATATCTAATTGAATAAAGTTATATTTTTAAACAAAAATTCTGAATTTGCCTTCTTATTTGAAATAGGCAATGACTTAGTTGCCAACCCTATAGTATTAATTTTGAGGATATTCAGAGTATATTCAGCCTTATATTTTTATTCATGAATCTTTTCATTTTTATAAAATTTATCATCAGAAAATTTGAACTAAACATTATAAGTAGTCATTATAATTAACCAAACAGCTCCATCCTAGCTCATGCTAGAAGGCTGATTTAAGTCAAAAAGCAACAGAATTCGAGTCAATGCAAATCTATATAAAAAAAACTATACACGCCATATTAATAAAATAATATAAAATGAAAGTAACTATACTACAAACAAACAAAAATTAAAAAAAAAAACCCAACTTTATGGACAACAAATATAAGAAGGATAATTCTCTTCACTATTTAACAAAATAATTAACTGTTATACGTGATAATAGAAGAAAAATATTATAATACATAATTGAAAGAAAGATTAATTAGATTTTATTTTCACCTCCACTGGGAATACTGTTTCTCCGTGATAGGTCAAAAAAATATTATCTAGGAACAAAATCACAGTTTTCATTCTAACTAAATGAGTCATTCTATAATATTTTTCTGTTTTTCCATAAATAAGGGTGAACTGCTTTGTAGTAGTTAGCAACAAAATATTAATATTGATTAGCTATATCTGAGAAGTGTTGTGTGAAATGTTAATAACCCATGTAAAAAATATATTTTAATTGAGGATATTTGCATTTGTAATGTAAATAAATAGATATATGAAAATAGATGATAAATGTAAAGAACTTTTAGATGTTGAATCTGTCATCAAAATTTCCATTAAATGTTTATGCAATTAATTTTGTTTGACTTCAAATGGTGAAAATTATCTTAGATATTATCAAAATTACTATATTTTACTCAAAACCTCAAATTTGATATACAAATATTAAATTTGTATACTCACGAAAATTAATACTCTTTAAGATTTAATTAATAAAACATTAGGGAAGTATTTCTTTTCGGAGTCTCTAATTTTTCAAACGTTGTTGTCAATCTGGATAACTTACTTTATTGTATTTAGCAAAATATACCTGTTAAATTAACTTGGCATCGGCCTGTAAAGTATTAAAATAAACAAAATTGAAAACAAGATTACTTATTACCTTTTTCTTGAATAATAATCGTAGACCAATTTATGTAATGTATATGTGGAAGAAAATGATCCACGAGAAAAAAAAAAAAAATTAAATAATTAAAAAGAACCATAAATAAAAATAAAAAAAATATATATATATTCACATAGACTTCAATCATCAAACTATATTGTGTGTAGTTTATTAACGGATAGTTGTATTATTAAAGGCGGTTACTGTAGAACCGTATTGGCTTTTGGTTGCAGACTGGCTGCCAGGTAACAACACCTGGCCAGACAACTATATTAGTAACAATTGATTCCTCCCAGATCAGTAATAATAGGTTTACTAGAAATTAGGGGTTTCACTAACTCAATTAACCATCTGCCTGGTATCATCATTCATGAGTCAGTACTTCCGTGTGCACCTTGAGTTGGACGGTTGCTCGGTTGTAGAAATGCGTTGGGAATAATGCGAACGCTTCGTAAGAAAAAAAACTATTGTAATCTGATACATTCCTGAGTAGAACAATGAATATATTTAATTTATTTTTAGAGTTTTCCTCAATCATCATTCCTCTTTTCAGGTTTTTCAACTAAAAAATTTAATCGTTCCAACGGATCAGTTTAAAGTCGTGAATAACGGAGTTATTTTTTCGATTATTATTAATGAACTGTATTATTCAATTTATCTATCAAGTTACGATTTTAATTGAAACATTTCATCACAATGAATTCTAAACAAGAGGAGTTCTATTGAAAATAGTTCAGCAAACAAAGTTTTATCCAGTTATCATACGAATAAAAGGGTGATACGAAAAAAATTTAAAAAAAATGCTACAATATGGTCAATAGATGGCTACAAAATACATATATGGTCAATAGAATCCACACGCCATCTTTGGAACGAGAGATTGGAAGGTCATGGCTACTAAAAATATGTGTCCAATGTTATATCTTTATGATACCAATTATAACGCTCTTCATATATGCGGGATGTGTTCAAAAAGTAAGGTGGCTTTATATTTTTAAGATTTAGTATGTTTTTATTCATCGATGTTCATATTGTCAAATCAATCCCCCTCAGATACAATTTATACACTTGTGCCACCGCTTTTTTCAATCCTGGAAGCAATTCTAATATTCACTTTTTGGTATAGCCTTTAGTTCTCTAAGAAATACAGTTTTTGTTTCCTCGATCCTTGGAAGTCTTAGTCCTTTCATAGATAGGCCTTTTCAGGTTTAGGAAGAGGAAAAAGTCACAGGGGGTCAAATCCGGTGAATATGATGGCCGAGGCATGATTGCCGTGTTGTTTTTGACAAAAAAACTCACAGGAAGCAATGAGCAGGTACACAATTGTGATGCAAAAGCCATAATTATTTTTTTCAAAATTCCGAACATTATTTTCGTATTGCTTTTTGCAAAATGCGCACTACTTCAAGGCGCACTACTCCTTACCGACTGTACAACGTTGAAGTAACAACTAATGTATTACGCCACAGTAATCGAAAAAAAACAGTGATGGAAATTTCGTTCGTCATTTGCATCTTCTCGTACACCTTGTACCACTTGTAAACACTTTTTTACTTAGAACTGAATCACCCTGTACTACTACCACTGTAAACATTGCAAGAATAATTGAGCACTTGTTTCTATTTTTAACACAAAATTTAAAGCAAATTCTTCACTCAATTTTTTATAATAGTAGAAAATCACAGCACTGATACAATCCTCACAATTAAAGTAAAATATTAATATTTAAAATTGACGACTAGAATTATTACTTGCCAATTCATAACACTGTATTCAGATAAGAATTTTATTTTTGAATTATGAAGTTTAATTAAAATGAAGATTCATAGAAATCTAGTATTTTTATGCATTCGAAGTGTCTTTTTGGTATCTGTTCCACAGCTTCGAGTAGAGTTATAACAAGTTTTAACTGGTTATTTTCCAATTTTTTTTTTTAAGATTAATTTATTGGTATTTACAACTGTAATAATGTTACAACAAGTAAATCTGCTAATATGAACAAATGACATGAAAACAAAAACACTTGTGGAGAAACTAACCATTGGATCTTACTCCTTACATACATATGCAATGCCGTACTCCGCACCACATACTTTACTGATTCCTGGCAATTATCCATAGTTAAGATGATACCAAAACCTAAAAAGCCACCAGGACTCCCATCTTGAGTTCTCCAAGCAATGCAGTTTTTATTTCCTCGATCCTTGGAAGTCTTAATTCTTTCATAGATAGGTCTTTTCAGGTTTAGGAAGAGGAAAAAAATCACAGGGGGTCAAATCCGGTGAATATGATAGCCGAGGCATGATTGCCGTGTTGTTTTTGGCAAAAAAAAATGAGCAGGAACACAATTCCAATAAAGTTCTATAGTAGAAGGTCTCGAAGCCACCTTCTTTTCAGACACCTCGAAGGGTTATCAGGAATAGCATGGGAAGCAAGATGAGAGGCTAGCAGATTCAATTTTGTATGGAGCTTGTCATGGAAGGATAGGTATCTAGTTTGGGCCAAATCAGCAACATATGGGATATTAAGATCATGATGGATGAGTTAATTTTTGACATAATTTCATTGAGGATTTTACGAAGGATTTTGGATTGTAAGGATTGGATACGAGATGGTTTATTGGATGGTTTAGTAGAGCCCCAAAGCTCAACTCCGTATGTTCAAATAGGTCTGATAACTGTCATGTAAACGGGTCTTTTATAATTAATTGGGAGCTTAGAGCATTTGTCCAGTAAATGTTGAAGTAGGCGAAAACGTCGAGCAGTTTCTTGTATTTTCCGTCTTGTATGAGGATTCCAAGTGAGACGTTTGTCCAGATGGAATCCTAGGTAACGTATCTGTTCGACAGGGATCAGTGGAATATTTTAAAGGATACAGAAGGGCAGGAATTTGTAGGTTTACGACGAAGGGTGAAGGTAATTTTATGGAATTTGTTTGGATTTATTTTATTTCTCCAATTTTGACACCATTCTAGAAGATTTGAGATATGGGATTGAAGAGATTGTGATGCAACAAATGGATCCTTGTTTACTGATAACACACATGTGTCATCAGCGTACGTAGTGAGGACAGTGCTTGGATGAGTTGGGATGTCAGCTAGAATATGTATCGTGTATAGGATGGGACCCAGGATACTACCTTGAGGAACACCGGCAGACTGGGTAAAGAGGGAAGAGTAGGAAAAATTATGGTTTACTTTAAAGGTTCTATTACTGGTAAGAATTTACTGAGTTCGCACAGCAGACCCGGATGCTCTACATCGAGAAAAGCTCCTGTGCAGTACATTCAGCTCTCTAATGCGGATGAGACTACGTCCACCACAAGATGGCATTGCTGGATAGTGAAGTGTGATGTTCGGAAACCAAGTTGGTGATCTGGCATTATTTGGTTGGATACTATGATAGGATGAAGACGTTTCAGAATGAGTTTTTCAAGTATTTTACCCATTATGGGCAGGAGAGATATAGGGCGGTAAGAAGATAGGGTGTTCTGGTGGCTTTTTAGGTTTTGGTATCATCTTAACTATGGATAATTTCCAGGAATCAGGAAAGTATGTGGTGTGTACATTGTATATATATATGTAAGGAGTAAGATCGCTTTCTGAGAAAAGCGTTTTAGAATGTGTGATATGATTATGTCGTGCCCAGGGGCTCTTTTGGCGGGTTATCTGCAAATAATGTATGATATTTCAGAAGGATGGAATGCACTAGGTGGAGGGGACAACTGAAGAGGAATACTTAATTATGATTCAATGCATTCAGAGTGGATTGGATTAAGGATATCTGGATGAGGGTTAAATGTTTTGAATTGTAGCTGGCCGAAAATTTGTGATTTTTCTTCATCAGATGACCAGATCTGTGATTCGGGTAAAAGTGGATGGTTGAAATTTTTATATTTTAGGAGTTTTTTAATGGTATTCCATAAGGATTCGTCAGTAGTAATGAGATTTTCTGTACGGTAATTTTGAATGTTCTGATCTCTGATTTTAATTTGTTTGTCAATTTGGTATAATGACTCATGTCGTATGAATATCTGGTGTGGTGCCACTTCGCAGTCTTCCCCGTCTTTTTCTTTTAACAACTCGCGTATATGAATTGACCAGTTATTCAGCTGATAATGATTTTTACTTGGTAAGGTGTTATCTTTTATATTGGCTTGTATTTCTTCAGTAAGTTTGTCTATAGCAGAATTGATGTCTCCTTTTTCCAAAAATACAAGTTATGGTGAGCTTTAGTTTGGAAAACAGAATGTAACTATGGGTATGAGTAGATTTCGGTAGTCTTTTCATCAAGAAATAAAAGTTTCAACTAATATTTTAAAGTGCACATAATATATGTGTTTGACACGTTCGTTTCTAGATGAAATGATTACCGAAGTGTACACATTTACCATAATTACATTCTCTTTTCCATATTAAAGCGCATGATAACTTGTAATTTTGAAAATATCCGTTGGGAAACGAACGAAAAGATAACAATTGTGACTACTCGAATCGACAGCCTGCGGAATAATTACAGTCTTTTTTATCCGAACGAATTTAAATGACAAAACTTCAGGAACTTATACGGGACCAAAAAACTAAGACAAAAAGTCCTTTAGATATTTGCTCGTTTTTGCTTAGTTTTAGAGAAAATTGCAAAAAAAGAAACAAAACAAAAATGTTACAGGTAGCGATTATCACCTTTAAAGTTCGTCAGGCTAGGCAGTGAGATATGTAAACACTTAATGTTATCCTTTACATTCTTTTATTTGTTTACATTTTGGCTTCCTTCTAGGATTATAATTCCTAAATCAGTCTTCAGTCAGTTACTCAGATATTTTTGTGTGAATAGCATCAGCCACAATGCCGCATACATATTCTAATGTTGAATACGCTGATATGATTTTTGTGTATGGTTTCTGTAACGGTAATGCTTTAGAAGCGGTGCGGGAGTATGCGCGCCGATTTCCAAATAGAAGAGTGCCTAATCGACGAGTCTTTTCGTTAACTTTTAATAGACTACGAGAGACTGGGTCATTCTTAGTACGTAATGAAGGCGACCAATTCCAGGCAGCAGTAAGAGCAGATTATCGGAGAAGAAATTGTGTCAAACGCCACTTCGATAACAATCCTGCGACTGGCATCCGAAGAGCATCTGCTGCGTTAGCAATATCGCGGCAAGCAATAAGGCGAACTTTGAAAGGTGATAATCGCTACCCATACCATCTTCAAAAAGTTCAGAATTTATTATCTCAAGATCATGTCAAGAGATTGAATTTTAGTAACTGGTTTCTTGAAAACATTCGCGATGATAATTTATTTCCATTAAAATTGTATGGACCGATGAAGCTACCTTTACAAGAGGATGAATTGTTAATCAAAGAAATTATCATGTATGGGCTCTTGAAAATCCCAGAGCTATTAGAGAGAACAGGTTTAAGCATGAATTTGCTATTAAAGTTTGACTTGGAATTTGGAACGGATTACTGGTGGGACCATATTTTTTACCTAGAAGATTGAATGGTATCACATTAACACATCTTTTGGAGAAAGATTTTTCTAATTATTTAGATGACATTCCCTTACAACAGCGGATTGAAATGTGGTTCCAACTCGATGGATGTCCAGCTCATTATAGCAGAGTTGCTCGAGCTTGGCTGGATATAAATTATTCACAACGATGGATTGGAGATGGAGGAGTAGTACCATGGCCACCCAGATCACCTGATATGACAGCCATGGATTTCTTCTTATGCGGAACCTTGAAGCAGAAAGTTTATTCGGTGTCAATCAACTCAAGAGAGCAATCAAGAGACCGAATCATAGATGCAGTGCACCAAATATCATCAGAACAATGTTTAGCTGCAATTTACCAAGTGAGTGCTAGATGTAATGCTTGCATTGGTGCAAGAGGACAACATATTGAGCAAAATTTACATTAAAAAGAACATAACATAAATATAAATGTAAATAAATAAATATAAAAATGAAAACTTGTTTTGTTTCTTTTTTTTGCGATTATCTCTAAAACTAAGCAAAAACGAGTAAATCTCTAAAGGACTTTTTGTCTTAGTTTTTCGGTCCCCTTTAAGTTCCTGAAAATTTGCCATTTAAATTCGGGACACCCTGTATACATATAATATATATATATATATATATATATATATATATATATATATATATATATATATACATGTTATGTTTATTCTTACCTTCAGCTAATTTGGGTGATTGTAGAGGGATTAGATCCTTCTATTTTCCTTAAAAAAAAAAACTGTTTTGTATTTTTTTGTTGTTGTGATTATTTAATTATTTTTATTTTGAAGGGTAAAAAGATTTGTCCTGGCTGGGACTCGAACCCGGGGCCTCCGCATCACTATCGCGGTACTATACCAACTTAGCTACATGGGCTCGTAACCAGACCAGAAAAATCCATTCTCCTTACCGATCCCACATCCCAAGCACTCGCAATTTTTGCGTTGTACATATGGGAAGAATGTTCGTTGAACATTACTTTAATTGGGATCTGGTTGACGTACGTACGGCCTGGTTACGACCCCTGGTAGAGTACCGCGCTAGAGAAGGGGAGGACTCGAAACCCGGTCAGGACAAATCTTTTCCCTTCAAAATAATAAAGTTTTATCTTTTTGTTTGCTCCACAACATTAATTACATTGGTCTACAGGTTTTCTTTATAAGAAATCTGATTAGTGAATCTAGTGCAGTTTTTCATACTGAATTCAGATATCTAGTCAGAATTTTTCAATCAGGCACAGATTTTTTGTGTAACTGCTACTTTTTGAAATCTGATTTTAGCGCGTGTTTTTTTACCTGTGATAGGAACCTTTATCTCATATGTAGCGATTTTATCCAAGCCGTATTTAAAAAAATTTTGTTTGTAATATTATGCTGAAGCACTATTAAACAAGGTTGTGCATGTTCATTCATTTTTGGGCATACTCAGACCTTACCTCATTACAGATTGTAATGAGTGAAATACTTCCTTCCTTTTTTTCGGTAAAGTATTGTGCATGTAGTGTTTTAGTGTTTTGTTTTTTCATCATGCCAAGAAAGTGTGTAAATCATGTAGACAGTTTCTGCTATGTTAGTGGTGAGCTGACCTTCAATTCTCAGAAGCGAAATTTGACACCACTCGTATTATCAACTTTACTTTGGCTGTCAGGCTGGTGATTTTGATAAGAGCTGGGTCCCAAATATTTGCTATTCGTTTGTTAGATTTCTGACTGGGTGGATAAATGGTACACATTGTTTGCCATTTGCAATTCCCATGATTTGCAGGGAACCGAAGGATCATTTAAGTGATTGTTATTTCAGTTTGACAAATATTAAAGGAATAACATCTAAAACAAAATATACAGTTAAGTATTCGAATTTGCAATCTGCAATAAGAACTGTCCTACACAATGAACTGTTCCCTGTACCAGTGCCTGCAGATACGGCCTCAGAATCTGACCTAACTGAAATTGAAAATGCTTCAGATGACAATAAAGTGATCCTACAAATGAAGCCAATACTTGTTCATCAGAACCATACTTTCCCAATCAGAAAGACCGTAATGACCTGATTCGGGATTTATATCTGTCTAAACGGCAAGGTTTAAATTCCAGAATCAAAGAGTGGAATCTACCTACTCCAAAAAAAAAGTAAGAATGTGTAGTTATCGTGGCCGCCATAGTGATTTCAAGGACTGAAGAAAATGGTACTGTGTTTTGTAGTGATATTTGTTCAGTTATAGAAACTCTTGGGTTTCAACACCGGCCAGGTGAGTGGCGACTATGTTTCAATTTTCTAGGATACCATAAAGCAGAAAACTATCGTGACATAGTGACTGATCTGCATTCCTATAAAACTATGGGATGCAACATGTCTTTAAATGTTCACATCTTGGACTCTCACTTGGACTTCTTCCCTGAAAATCTTGAAGTTGTCAGCGATTACCACGGTGAGCGTTTTCATCAGCAAATTTCTACAATGGAAAAGAGGTGCCCAGGCAAGTAGAGTTCCAATATGCTGGCTGACTACCGTTGGACCAGAAGAGAGATGTTCTAGATGCAAAATATTCCCGAAAATCACTACCTACCATTTGAAAGGTAAGTCAGAATGAGTAGTTATAAATTTGAGTTAGATCGATTTTTTTCTAATATTATAAAAAATCAAATGAATATCACACAACACTTCTGCACGATGGAGAAAAACTAAAGTTATATTTGAATTCAGCACGAAAAAAACATCTAGAAAATGTTATTTTAGTTTTTGTAAAAGAAAAATATTTCATTTTTGTCGACCAGTGTTAATAAAAACATTATCTTTTTTTTTTTTACCTAACATGGACATTTTCATTATTATCTCATTTTCTTTATTATTGCCTCTCCAGATATCCCATGCCTTTAGACTTCAAACTAGAGTTAAATTTTATTATACTTCAAGTGGCATAAACAAAAAGAAGAACAATGAAAATTGTCTAAAATTTATTAAAAACAATTAGTGTCATTTCATGGAACACAAGATGAAAGAAAATGGTTATTAAAGTACGGCAGAGCATTGTTCAATGCCTCTCAAATTAAGGGTATTTTAAGTGTAACTTCAAAGCTGTTTTATGTATTAAGTAGTCTATTGCAGGAGGTAAGAGCGGCAAGTGGAAGAGAGAAAGAGGGACGGTATTTAATATCTCAGGCTGTTACAAAATGCCTCTCAATCCAACTAGGAGGAAAATATAAATAATTAATCTAAAAAAATAAAATAAGTTTACACTATATGTTGATAACGTTGTTAGAGGACATTTCTTGAATCAGCAAAAATTATCAAATACTGGATACTATGTCGTGATGTTTTATATATAATATTATTATATTGTGTTTTTGTTATAATGTCGGAAATAGAAATTTTAATTAATGCTATCCAAGAACGTCCTATATTATAGGATGAAAGGAACAGTAATTATCATAACCGTATACCTATATAACTATATAGACGATTCGCACGCATGTAGTACAGAGCCGCCGCGCCGATCACATCGCTTTTGAATTTGCGCGGCTACCGCTTCCCGTTCGCGTTCGCTTTAAATCGCCTACGTAGGACAGAAGGCTAAATATCTCCTGTAATAACATATTTCGAGCTGTGAAAATGACGGAGAGAAGATAGTTCAGTGGATCTGGAACTATTACATATCCGCATACAGAACTATTTCATAACCCCGTACACAAAATAATTTTTTTTTTGTCCTTTATTTTTCTCTATATAATCAGTATTTTCTTTTTTTTCTCATCCTAATTCTGAAACAGGAAACGACTACAATTTGTTCTTCACTTAAGCTCATGGAAAATGTGAACTGAAGCAATGAAATCTACCCAATTTTTTACTACCCAGATGGTGGCTGTTTGTCGGCTTCTGTTGTGGAACCTCATAGCAATATATTCCTTAGGATATATCACATTAATGTGCGTGGCGATTACAGCACATAAGCTGATAAAACATCGCTATGTGCTCCAAGGAAGAGGTTGTTAATTACTGCTAATACACAAACCACCCAGCTATTTGTAGTAGAAGCAGACAATATGCTGATTATGTGAGGAAATGTGCATTCCGGAACACTCAATTAATGTATTTGTATTATTGAAGTAGAAAAATTCCATTTTGTAATGGTACCTCATTGTGTTAGTATTAATTTATTTATTCTCTATAATGGGTTAATATCCTGTCATGGTTCATAATTTTAGTTATTTCATTTGTATTTGTAAATTTATCTCGCAACATCATTTGTCAATTTTCATATATCTTAATTTAAAAATGTCATCAAAATTAAACAAATTTATGAATTAATAATTGTTAGTTTTTGTTTTTGTTCTGAAATTATATGATATAGTAAAGGATTACTCGTCTCGATAAATACTTATGCCTAAATAATTAAATATCAAACACATCTGCAGTTACGGAGGCTTTCTGGGTTGTAGTGCAGCACTGTATTTGTTTTAGTCTAACTGTTATAATTACAAATAAAAGGTTATACGTCTCACAGTTTCGTACTGAAAATAAAACTATGACAGTTAATTATTCCATTTGTTTATGCGAATTGCTGTTTGTTTTAATTATAATGTCCTCTATAAATTACTACTTTCAGTATTTGTATTGAATACACAAAGTTGGCCAACGCCCGACCCGAGAACTGAACCCATTTATAAACAGAATCATTATTTCAATAAATTAATATTGTTGGTTCATTGCCTTAATGAATGCAATATTCTAGACCTGCACGGTCCATTTTGAGGCTAAATATAACATCATGAATATTCTGATGAGGGTCCCTTTCTTCCTTTTTAAGTCAAGTAAACCAACCAATGGAAATAGAATGTTCAAAAGAATAATGATTATTTCTGAAATCTTTCTGAATTGAAGATAGTTATTAATTTTTGGTAAATATTCTATAGGCGGAGAGCCGAGGGTAACACGGTGTACAGTGTGGTGAGTTACTTTATGAAGATTCCGGGTTCAAATCCGGCTGACACGTAAATCATCAATTAATATGTAAACTGCCACGGATGGGCCATGTGGAATCTACAGTACCTACCGGGGCTCACCCAGTCTCTTTAAAATATTCTTAATTGGGAGAAAACTGTCAGATTTCGGACAAATACAATGATTTTGAGCACATTTATATCTCTGTACAATAATGCTTTAGTCTTCAGGAATTTTAAACAAATGTGGTTGGTAAAGCAGAACTAAATGAGGTTATAGTGATAGAGTCGCATAGCTAGCATTCAAACTTTGTGGAGACTAGGGAAGTAATTGTTAAGGGGACTAGTTGTGTGTTGCTATCATCAACTTGAAGAGAAAGCATATATTTAACTGTGGAGATAGATTCTAATAAAGAAAATATTCCCGTTCACCTTTCTTAATAGGATATCAGGAATATCGCTCAAGCGGTTCAATATTGTGATTATTATTCTTAAAACAAATTTGTTTTAAATTTCATTTCTCACCATTTGAGGCTACTTCGACACTTACTAGAGAAATGCTCAAGACTCCCAAGTAATTACTGAAGTGTCATATACATGTGATGAGTATGAATATTCATATATACATATATACATGTGACGATTATCTTAAGAATCTCTTCTTTGTAAGATGACTTACAAGTAGTGTTTTGAGACTCCGCTAAGGAATCGAATTCCTCACTCATCTAATCTTTACAATTCAAAATCCCTCGTAAATTCCTCAATGATATTTTCTTTGTCAAGGGTGCAGTAATCCATAATTACCTTAAAGTACGATTTGTTGCTGATTATGCCCTAACGTAATATCAATCCTTTGGTTACAAACTTTATTCTGTCTCAAAAACACAAACTTTAAACCTAGCTACTTCTTCGATTACCGATAACTCTCCGATATGTCTGAAAAGAAGTTGGCTTCGTGACCTTCTATGGTGAATTTATTTTTAGTTCACTATCCGTTGGTAATTTCTTTACATGCACTAATCTCCTGTCATTACGTATCATATATTCTATTTACTTGTTGTATTGTTATAATACAGCAGTAAATAAAAAAAAATTCATTTCGTCTTACATATGTTGCAATTTCGTCTCCGAAAAACAATACGGACCATAAAACATTGTGTTAATCCTTAATAAAGTATACAAAATCTTATCATTACAACTATCGTAGTTTTTTTACATAAGTCCATAAAATGACTAAGAGAAAGACCATCTTGGTTGAAAGATATCAATATCAAACATAAGGACATTCAAATTTTATTATTACAATTTTTTAAAATAAAATTACCGCTTTTTTTTAATCATTTATATTAAAAAAAGAAAAGAAACGATTGGTGATGAAGTATGTAGCAAAAGAAAGAAAACAAAAGCTATTGAGTAGAATCTACGAAATACACATTCCATCTCCTAGCCACCTGACAGCCTCCATGTATCTTACACAGTCTAGATAAATTTACACCTTCACCCGAGCTTCTACTACAACTATATTCCCAGTGTTTGTTTCATGTTCACAATAATGGAGTTTGGACTTATATGGATTTACTTTGAATTTATTATTTCTCTTTTTTTCTCTATCTCATTTTCTAATTTTCATTTTGATATTGTGTTATTTCTTATAAAGATAAACATCTCTCAAAAATACCTTACATAGAAGAAGAAAATGAGTTGAATATTGATTGATTTGATTTTGTTAAAGTCCCTTGGTAGTAGTGAAATTACAACGTCAAAGATATTTTGATAATTAGGAGAGAAAAAGGATAAATGTAATGTTTTCATCGAAAAACTAAAATATTTATTTTGCCAATTTACGTCCCCTTGGAAAATCCAAGACTGCAAACCTGCGGCCTTTGGCATATAATGTTGTTATGCTAATCACTATACCACAGAGACTCCCAAACAAAGTAGTAACAATATATACTTATTACACCTATTGTTCTATCTAATATCATCTATACGGAAATGAAACATGATATTGCATAAAATAAAAATTCTTAGTGATATAAATTCTTGATGACAATTTAATAAAAAAGAAAGCATTAATACAGCAACAAAAACCTGTACCACTACAACCGATGGAGGGTCTGGGGTATAGTACTTAGTAGAGACTTTGATATTTCTTGGAGAATGGTTGTTCAGGAAGGTCCTTTGTCCAAGATCACGCTTAACCACCATTTTAACCTGTTTAGGTACCCATTTTATGGAGGCTGGGTGAGCCCCGGGAGATACCTAGATTTCATAGGATCCACCTACAGCTGCTAATAGATTAAATGAACGTTTGACAGCAAGCAGGATTTAACCCAGGACCTTCAGCATGGCATCTCAGCACTCTACCACTTCACCATGTTTTGGATCTTATGAAGCGATTTTAAAAAGCTCCTAAATACATTGAACATGTCTTCGAGAATGATTAATTTTTTATGTCAATATGCGATTATGGTTAATGCATCGTAGATAAAAATTAACCTTGAGTCGGAGTAGGTACGTTTTTAAAGAGAGGTGAGACCAACTGTTTCTCCAAATGAACGCCTTCCAATTTATCATCTTCTGAGACGGAACGAAGCAATTTTCATTATTTAGTCTGTAAATGAAATTCTCCATTCCCTTGCCTCCGGGGAGGCAGTTTATCGAACAGAGAGAATATTCGAGGATGAAACAACTCTAACCACGTCAGGGAAATAATAAAAATGTCGAAGTAACCTGGCTGCCTTCGGCTCCAGGCAACTAACGAGACGGTACCATCTTGCCCTCTAACGGAGCAGATGTAATGAACGACTTGCGAGAACGCTCTGTTTAGGGCTCAGCTGTAATCATCTTGTTATAACTTGTACTCCCTATCTCATAGCCCTCTGCTCTTCTTGTGTTCTCCCCAAACCTCTTCCACCCTCCGATTCTCGCGTAATGAATTGATACAATAGATGAGGTTAGGAAATTTCTCTCTGTACCTTTGTTACCGTAATTTCTACTGCCACAAGTTGCTTTACAGTTCTTAACAAATCACCAAAAAAGTTATATATTCTATTAAATAGTCTAAATTGGTTGGAATGTATGTGAACCTTCTTATTCTTTAAGGATGTAGAAAAAAGAAATTATTTTTGAGTAATATTGAGAATAGTTGTGAGTGCAATACGTCAATTGTACACAAATTAAGCAATATTTTAACTATGTATCAGCGTTCTAATGTATGTAACGTATTAGTATGTATCATTGCGGAGACGGACTTCTGGAGAAGGGCAGCCGGAATAACAAGTTGTGACGGGATAACCAATTCAGTAGTCCGAGAGTTAGTGTATACTCACAATATCATTCTCGAAAATCGAAAAAAATCACCATAAAGCGATTAGCGTGGTTTAGATACCTACTAAGGACGTAAAATAATAGAATTTCTAAAATGACCTTGCACTGGTGCCCTGAAGGAAATAGAGGCGGATGAAGAATTTCATGGATGAACAATGTTCAAGAAGACATGGTTGGACACGGTTTCAAAGAAGAAGATCCTCTTGACAGAAAGACCTAGAAAAAAAATACTATCTTAAATTTTTATTGGAAAAAAAACTTTGGGAAACTTTCTCAATAAAAAAATAACAGCAACGTTTTAGCATAACTGTAGGCCATCATCTGTTGGATGTTGAGTGCAGGACCAACTAAATTTATAAGATAAAGCAATAACTTTATTTGTTTTCTTTCCTCTGCTAGAGTTGTCTTTGTCTGAAATATTCCTTTATGCGTTCAACGGCATTTGTCCAGTGATTTTTTGAACTTCGTACAGAGATTTCTTCATCTTGAAACCCTTCCAAAGTTTTCAATTTTTTCTTAAATTCACTTCTTTCTAACATATTATTCGACTTTTCAAAATATTTGGTTTTGTCCTGGTTGTGGTCTTCCTCTTCTAGAACTAGTCAAATTTTGGTCCATCAATGCTTTAACTCAAAGTTATTAAATTAAAAAATATGATTCTATAATTTTATAAGTTGAAATATACCATTGTGTTTACCAAAAATATAACATATTATAAAATTAGAAAAAGTTTGCTTATGTAGCGTCCAAGTAACTACTTTAAACCAGTAGTCGATCTTCTCTTCAGAAGCTCTGAGGATTAACAGAAATGCAATATTAGACAAGGATTATAACTATTTGATTTGAGAAGGAATGGATTTTGAAGGATAAGAACATGGTTTAAGGTAAATTGGAAACATTTAATTCATGATTTTTTTCGTGAATATCTATCTACTAAGCATTAACGCAGATATCGGTATCCAATGAGCCGCATCTCCGAGTAAACATTTGATAATAGACGTGACCAAATTTCCGATAATAGATTATAAAATATAACCTTTGGTATCGAAGAGAAGGTGTATTAAGAAAGCTCATTCGACTATGTTTGTAATTATTTTCTTAATAAAATAGAACTTATTATTAACTAAAATAATGTTTTAATACGAAAATACCTCTGACCAAACGTCTCTGTAATTCTGACATTTTGGTTGTTTTCGACCGAGGCCTGAAAAAGGTTGCTGAACCTTTCATTAAGGATTTTACGAAAGATTTTTAGGAATAATGGTCTGCAATTTATAGTAGCTTCCTTGATGCATCCCAATGCAGCACATATTAAGTCTGTGCAGCGAGTTCAATAGTTTTCTAATGATGTGCGTGTATTTGTCTCGTCAACTTTGATTGCCCAAGGAAACAAACACCCATCCATCCAGTAATTACTGTCCAGGAGAAAATCCATTCAAAAACACAAGGCGGTGACCTAGAATTTTCAGAGTACTTAACGCAGTAAAATTTTCATCTTCCAACCCGACCTGGCCTGCCAACGTAGATTGGATAGTTAACTTCTTGTTCTTTGCCAACTCAATCGAGTTATATGGTTTCTCCATTCGTCCATACGTCGAGAGTAATAGAACAGAATCAGAGAGAGGATGATCATTGCTGCAATAGCGGTTAATACCCCGAACCACTATATAATGGATCTCAGGCAATCTAATACGGCGGATTACTTCGAATAATTCATCAGATAGGGTAATGTGTTATATATGCTGGTCTCATCATACATATAACGAAAGTGAACCAGCCATGGCCGCCATAGAGCTGATCGTGCTTTACAGTTGGAACCTAATTTTATACGATCAAATAACAATTCCTGGAACACGTTTTAGGGACCCAATCGACCTGTTGAAGGAGAGCTAAGGTTAGTAATTTCATTGAACTCCATCAACGATCTCTCTGGTTTTAATGAGAGTCCGAGAGTTCATTCATTTGAACAAATAAATGATCCCTCTGATGGGGATTTAATGATCTCGGCATATATCAATGAATCAATAGTACCTCATCCTAAAATGCAGAGATCATTGTGACAATGGATTATGTGAAGATCTTAAAATAATTTTTAGGTTTTTGTAAATTGGTGATATAAAACATATCACGATAAATAATAGTAGGGGCGAGTGGGGAAAGATGGGGTACTTGACATTTAAAGGTAAAAATAATAATAAAAAACTCTGATTCATGAAATACACATTGAATGATGTAATTGTACATAAGAAGTGAACAAATTTCAGTTTAAAAAAATACACTTCCATTAAGGTAAGTATTATTAAAAATATTTTTCCGTTTTTAAAACAAAAATCCATTTTACCCCACCTGGTGGGGAAAGATGGTGTTTCCAGTTGGGTAAGATGGGGTTAGTCACTGACAATGTCGACAAACATGAACTGCTTCGTAATCTTCATCTTCCTCTCTTGCACAAGAGCAGTGAGCCCATCGTTGACATACGGAACACTGAATCCAGCCTTCAGAAGATTGTGAATATACGGCAGTACAGACATTCTGCGTCTTAAGCTTCCGATAACGATGAACTGTTCCGTTTCCGCCTAGGACTGGTCTTTGTCACATTACCTTTCTTTGTTTCTTGCTTGCTCTTATCATGGTTTTATGTGTCTTGCAAGGTTTTTCAAAAGAATTATTTATATTTATCTTAATGTTTGGGAACAACAGTAACGCCGGTTTCGTCGCAGTTGTAGATCCTGTCAGCAGTTAACTTATGCGTATCTATGACGCCAGTTAGCAAAGTGAAGAAATTAGTAACATTAGGTTTGTTAAAGGCTGCTGCCCTAGCCACACTAGTTCCTAGCTCTGGTTTCTTAAGAGATAGCTGGGGATGTCTGGCCTTGTACCGAATTAACCAGTCTTCTCCAGCTACTTGTTTTTCGGTAGAAAAGGTATGCATTTTTCCCAACTTCTCCGCCCATTGAGATGCAAGTATTCTCAGATCATAAGGGGTAAGCCTGAAAAGCCTTTACTCCATTTTAAATAAATAATAGATTAATAGATTCTCTTCCTCTGCGCTGAAAACCGTTTGCGGTTGGCCCAAGGTTCTTAACTAAAATTGGTGTGTGGATAAATAAAACTAAAACAATTTTGTGGATAAATTGTACCACTTGGGTCTACTTTCAATACATCATCAGTTTTTTCGCCTTGTTCACTAGTCTGTTTTACACGTCGTTCTAACGTAGATCGCGGCACTTGAAAAGAGTCTGCTGCTGCCCATTTCATCCCTCATAACAGCACCTATAGCATTTTTCATCGATTCAGGGTTCCATTCCCCTCGATTAGTCTTCTTTTTGTACGTCAGAACCAAACCATCTCTTATAGGTAGTCCTAACCTGAAAAAAGAAAATACTATATTAGGGAAACAATGGGGTAAGATGGGGTATACCCCATCATGCCCCATTGATAAATCCCCATCTTGCCCCACTCATACTTTGTCGACATTAAATGGTTCGTTTCAGGTTAGAATTGGACTTAAAGATTTCAGAACGTATGAACATGAATGGTTAAAAACTTCCAATGGTATGTAGTGTAGTTTGACAAGTTGTTGTGGTTTGGCTGTAATCAAAAGTAATCTGGCACTGAACAAAACTACTTTTTGTTGAAATTGTAAGCATTCGGCACAAAAACATTTGTACAAGACAAACTATTGACTCAAACTGCCCCCAGCTATTGGAAGCTTTCTTTACTATAGCCTACTAGTAATACTGCCGTTCTCCGCTAAGTTACACCAGTAACAAGGTCAGGAGCTCATCTACCCCATCTTACCCCGCTACCCCGTCTTACCCCACTCTCCCCTAATGCCATAATGTTAGAACTGAATATAAAATGGTGGCTAGTACATTAAAATTGTTCTGATAAAGGAGAATGTCTTCAAAAGTGTTTTAAGAAATATGTATTCAATCAAGACAAAAAAATTCTATTGTAACTTCTAATCCAACCGTTCTATTATAAGTCCTCTATAATTTATCAATAAACTCTTCGACACTTTCGCTTTAAATAAAGCCTTTATGTCAAGTTATTTTATATTTTTATTATATATTTTATTTTATTGGTCCCTAAAAATATTTAGTCAACAAATTATTCTGCATCGCTAATATTCCCATTTTTTCTTTGTATATTCAACTATGTATATTTTTTTCAAATAGCATTCGCTAGATTAATTTAAAAATCTTATTTATTGCTTATTTGGTAACACTCCATAGTTATTCCCTCTATAGTTTTTATATTTATCTATGGGTTCCTATCTTTATTTTTTATCTCTCAAATACTTTGAATTTTTAATATTTAGGACGTGTAATTTTAATTCATTTGTATATTTTATATTTAGCTCTGAAGAAGACCTGCAATGTGGTCGGAACTTAAGGTTTCTATTAAACAGTGTACGCTCTTTAAGATAATTATTTTTATCTTCACCCGGACTATTTTTTTCCTCATATATTTATATAGGTCAACCAATACCTATTATTCTAGAAATAAAAAGTTTGTTGGAATAATTACTGAACTAAATAAACTCATAACTACGCATAAACTATGCATTTCTTGTATGAAAATGTATTTTAAAGTAGAAATGAATCAAATTATTTCTTGTCATGGTAATATATAAGTACAATTCAACCTTTTTTGTGCCATAATTTATGTAGTTAAATCGCTTTCATTTTATTAAATGATAAAAGAAATAATATTGACCAGTACTACCTCCAAATTGAATATGTATCTCTAAGAAAATGAGGTTAGTAAACAAATATATATTTTGACCAGCTCACGTTAGTGGAATAGTAGAGTATTTAAACACACAAATATACATTATATAATAGAATTACACTATTCGAAATAACGTGAATAAGATCAGGAAAATCAGAGGATGGGCATTAAAATGCATTATGTTATGAATCATGCCTACTTAGTGAGTTATCCCCACTAATATTTTAATGAGCTTAACGAAGATGATATATAATGGATTTATTCAATTATTCAAAGTGAAATGTTGAAATTTTCAGTAAATTCAGTCACAGCTACGGAATCTTTGATATAATTCCAGGCAGTAGTAGATCTACTGTTAAATCATTTATGGAACATAATTGTAACATTTAAGTGCCTAATTTTAAAGTATAATGTCTCATGGCAGAGTTTGTATTCAGTATCAGTAAATGATATCTTTAATTTATAATGAGTGATTGCATAAAATATGTTTATACTTGACTTAGTACAAGAAATAAAGACATAAACAAAATAATAATTTTTTTTTTTGTAACAATAAATTCGTCAGTTCTTTCATCATTAATTCGTTTAGACAGTAAAAATCAAGAAATTGTGCGTTGTGAAAATCAAAAGAAAATGATAAAAAAATTAAAAAAAATCGCTGTTCGTACACCAGACACAAAAGGGTGTTAATTCTAACCATATTTTGAAATAGATTCTGATCTTCTATATGAAGATGCAAATTTTAAGTTAATTAATTTTATTTTGCTTGAATAGGTTTTTTTCGAATTCATTTCATACAAAAAAAGGAGGCTTATTTAAAACAATAATTAAATCTTCTGTCCTGAATAGGAACATAAAAAACTTTTTTACTGCTTTTGTGGTCCTTGTAGCCTCTTTGAATAGCTTCCGTGACTTTCGGGACACCCTGTTAAAGTTTTTTTTACAGTACCTTTTAGCTTTTAATGGATTTTTCTAAAATTCTAAAAAAAATACTTTGTTGAATAAAACAATAAAAGAGCTTCCTGAGAACCTCATAAAAAATGATATTTTCATTGGTACAAAAATAAAATAAACTTATACAATATAAGTTAAGTTAGAGAAGAATATAAGTTAACTTATACAATATAAGCAACCTATGAAAGTCCTAGGATTTAGTGCTTGATGACCTCTTTAAATGAAGTGAACCCAACCTGAACCCAAGTAAAGAATTTTACTTTAACCCAAATTTTATTATACCCTAATCTTCAGTCGCAGAACCTGACCAAAATCATGATAAATGAAACGGCGTAGTGACTTGTTACACCAAATTGCTTCTCTAAACTAGCATAAACATGAAGATGCCAACTTTTGAAATTTCCAAACTATTCAATTTCAATCCCAAATGCTTCTATAGCCCTTACACTTTTAAATAAATAACAATAAAAATTATTCTGAACAAGTACAAAAATAAAATCAACTTATCCTACTGTAATCTGTAAAGGTTCTAACAGTGTTTGATGACCCATTATAATGATAATTAAACGATCAGTTAATAATTATTAACTGATCGTTTAAGTAAAACGAATTTTGACCTGCAGATTTATCCACCACTCTATAAAAGTGACATATATACCTCTTACACTGTAGTTATCAACAAATATATCCTGAACACTGCCGTAAAGATAAAATATTTAAAAGCACAAAAATTTAAAAAAAAGTTATACCAACACAAACTTTAAAGGTTCTTTAACGACTTGTTTTACTGACGGTCATCTGTAAAATGGATTGTTTTACAATATATTTATAAGGCTTATTATAATATACTTATTACACTGTTATATCAAAAATGCTTTCAGAGGACAACCCCCAAAATAAAATTAACTTAAAGCACTACTGGAAGCGGAATGGCTCAGTGGTTGAGAGGTAAGTTGCAATGGTGAAGATCCTGGATGGAAATCCCGCTCGCGTGCAGACTTTTATTTAATCTTTTAGCAGTCGGAGATGGATCCTGTGGGATTTAAGACTCTCCTAAAGGGCTCACCCAGCCTCTATAGGGTGTGTATACCACTACCATCACCAATAACACTATAACCTATGAAGGTTTGATGACCGCTTTAACTGACGACTCAGTTAAATGAATCTCGACTGGCAGATTTACCCCTCAACATAAATAAGACTAACATATCTAAATCTGACGTAAAAAAATATTCTGCAGAACACCTCAACAATTTTGTGGTTGTAGGGTTTGGATTTAGATGACCTGTTTACATCATCAGCGTCTGTTAAACAATTAGATTGGTATCCCAAACTGCAACTATCATACTTTAGAGACCCTGGGCATGGCATTATGCAGCTATAATTTGAACTATTATTATATCAATCTCATTAAGACAGATTCATTTATATTATCCATTTTTCTTTAATTTAAATATCGTCATATTTTTCCAAATCGCCTGCTTTAAGATACAATGCAACTCCTAAAAAAGGGTTTGCTCAATGGACATTAAATCATAAGCAGGCCATTATACGGTGACTCCTACTACAAAACTACAAAGTTTAAATGCAATCATAAGTCAATTTAATAGCGGTCATTACTGCACAAAAGAGGTTTATGGTCTTCGCTCTCAGGGAACGACCTATTCGAAAGCTGGAGATGCTTTATTTTCAAGTGTATTCAGGGCGCGGTGCTTCTGTCGAAAAATACCATTTTCTTCAAATTTATGGTTTTCTTTTACGGTCGGAAGAGTTCCTTGAGACCCGGGAGTATGACAGAGCTATAAAGGGGTTTACACTTTCCTCTCGAGCATAATCTCGCCGTAAGGAATGGAAAGGTAATTTTGCGTTAGGCTTTGATTCAAGTGTTGTTCATGTTTGTCGATTAGCCGTAGGCGTCAACACCTGTCAGCTCGAATGACACGTTTCGCCAATTTCGTAAATAACTAGCTTATTCACCGGGGAAAACTGTTTTCCAATTTCCAATTTAGATTTGTTTGATATTCCATTAAGGTACATAATATAATATATAATTCAAGCGGCTACAGAAAATTAATTGGAGTTGCAATTTCTGTAACGAATCACCAATTTATGAAAAATAATTTTAAAAAATATTCATTAGAAACGTTATTGTATTATTCAAGATCAGAATTTTATTAAGTTAGGCTCGATCTTGTTATTTAAAAAATATATTTCTAAATGAATATAATTTTATATATGGTTATCTATTTATCTTGACTTACTTAGGTTTTTGCGGTTCTTGAGATTCAGTCTATATTTTATTATATTATATTGTACCAACGTTTAATTAATACATTTTGGCAACGTTTCTAAACTTAATTGTTTTCTTACCCATGTCCCTTTTAATTAGAATTTTAGTGACTTTAAATTATACACATTACAAATTACACACTAATCCAAATATACAAGTAAATAAATCTTTTGTCGATTATATATTTAGGCTTGTGTGATTTAATTTAATTTCCTAAAATGACAAAAAAAAGATAGTTCAACAAATATTGACTAAAACACTAGAACTGAAAAAAAAACTTATCTATGTATTATATGTATACTTGTTTATGACCAGTTTTTCTATTTTAATATGTACTGTTGAACAACAATGTACTCTACAAACCTATTAGTGGCTTAGATTATTTTTAATAATTAGTCTTTCCAATCGTCAAAAAAGAATAAATTAGACGGGGGTGGACTGATAGAACTCCATGTGAGTAATATGTCTTCACAGCTAATCAAAACAAGTGGGTCGACAGTTTATTCAGATTTTTCTCTAAATTCACCGGTCATCCTTCAACTATCCTTAGAAATTTATCTTCCAAATACATTTTTTATTTATTTGCTTAACGCGGCCTATTTAATGTTGTATACATACACACAATTCTCGATAGTTAGAGAGTGATTACAGCTAACAAACGGTGGACGACTTGTAAGAAAGATTTATAGTGAGTGATATTGAACAGATATAATATGGATACACAAGAGACATTCTTATGCGAATTAACTAGGTGACTTATTAACTATTTACTAAAATTTATAACTAACTGACTATTCTAGATCTGATTTAGTTACTATTGTCTTATATACTATTGTCTAACTTCTCTCTACTCTCTACTATCCTACCTCTTACCATTCCTCCTATGTACATATATGTATATAATATATACATATACGTAATAAGGTCCAAAAGTTTCCGGCCTGCGATGGAAGGAAAGGTGAAGGACAAAACTGGTCTTACTGTTTTTTAATATATTCTCCTCTAAGTTCAACACGCTTAATACAACGCTTTAGCAACATTTCTATACCACGAAAAAATTCTTCTTTGTTAAAAAAATGTTCTTCCACCGCTGCTTGAAACTCTTCGTCGGTGTTAAAGTCGCTAGGGGCCAAGTCTGGCCTGTAGGGTGGATGAGAGATTTGGAATTTACAGTCCTTCACAGCGGCCTTGGAAATGGAAAAGAATTTTTGGAACACATGTTGCACTTGTCCATATGCAAATGTTCTTTGATGATCCTCAAAACACTCAAAATGTTCTGTCGCCGGTCAGACAGCAATCAGATTCCACTGTGGAATACGAGAGGGAGGACTGCCCGAATACACAATCCAAGCCCTCTTTAATTTGGGCAGGTGTAAGACATTCTTTACAAAAGAATTTAATAACCGCCCAGACTCGAGTTTGAACATTGTATAAATGGGGACTTTCCTTCAAGGCTGGACACTGACTGACAGGACTGAGGAAATGAGCCATGGACCATTTCAATAAAATATTTACTTCATGTCATTGACCGGTGACTGTACGAAATGTTTTGTAATCATTATTCTTAACCCTAAAATTAAAAGGACATAAGTTGTACTAGGAAAATTTATTTAATGCACCCTCTCCGACCGTTTTCAAAAATTCTCATAATCTATACATATATATGTATATATTTTAATATTATTTATTCATTTGACGCCCCTTTCACAGTGGGGGTAAAATAAACAAGATTTTCAACTATAAACTGGAAAAAATCATTTCTGAAGCCCCTTTGACTTAGTGGCTACATCGAATTTAGTCCAAATAGAGATTCTTGTACTTTAAGAAGTTGAAACCTGTTCATCCTCGGAGTGCATAAGCACTTGTAAGATCTTTGCTTAAAATTAAGTTATTGTCTATATTATTACTCTCAAAACCTGTGATAATGAAACTATTCCCCTTTCCTGGATAAAATTTAACTTAACCATCTATTCGCCGAGCCTTTGGAAATAAGTTTTTACTGTTTCAACAAGTTGAAAATCTTATATTTATGCTTCACAGTCGGTTGCTTCCTTGGCTTTTATGTCTATGATGTTAATCAAATAATTATTCTCTAATGATTTTTATTGTAAATGATCTTTGTAATGGCGGTCATTTTTTATAACACTGAAATCAGTAAAATAAGCTATGCAAAAATATATTCTGGCCTGAAAATTGTAATTTACTTTTGAGTACACTATGTTGCCAAATTAAAGTTATCAAATGAAATTAACTTTTCCTGATTAACTATTGTGACCAGGTTTGTAGGTTTTAGGTCCAAGATCCAAATGAAGAAATAAAATAAATAAAAGTATTTCTTATGAATAACATCATAACACCAGCGTTAAGCAGCAAAGAAAAATTAAATTTTGGCTATTTCTTGGCCAAATAAAACAATAAATTTAGGTATGGTATACATCCACATGTAACATTAGCTCACTAAAAAAAGAACTCACAGACGGTGGGCTTCAAATCCCTTCTATCTACCCCGATAGGTAACAGCACCGGACGGACTGGATAACCGATATAAAAAAGAAAGTCGTTATACTATTTAGGAAATATAAGAAATAAAAAAATGTCGCATTCACTGTCCCTCACCTAAGTCATTGCTGCGTTAGCAGAGCCAATTTCCACACAACTAAAATTTCTGAATAAACTACAGTCACGAAGCATTAATGTCATAACTCCGCCCCGTTAGTTACTATCCCACAGCTTCTTCCAATTTTCCTTGATCAAGCATGACGATTATCTGTTGTGTGTACATGTGTGGCTCCCCTATTCCCTGCCTTATCGCAAATAGATGGTAGAATAAATTAAATTAAATTAAAAAATAATAATAATAAGGCTTAGCAAAAACAGAGGCCGACACAACCAATGTCTGCTTACAAACTTCCGTCCACGGACCACTACCCAAATCCTAATAGCTGCAATATCTCTATTGGGCAATACATGAAAATTTTGAAAATAAAAACAATGAACATCTCTAAGACACTTAACTCTTTTATAAAGATAAATTTTAAATTTATATCTAAGTGGAACGGTGTTAATTATTAAAAAAATATTGTCTTACTTACTCTATTCACTTATTTACCTTATTCGATAACGTTATACTATTTCAATTAAAACATTGTATCGCTTTTGACCATTTTTATTGAATTTTAATAAATAAGTAGCTTATTGTCTGGATTGAGTAGTTACACAACGTTTATTCTCCGGGTAGAAGACTTGTTTTCTTTCCTCTCCAGGAATCAAATGTACAATAGGGTGTTGGACTGTGAATTGTACTGAAAGGGCACTCGTTAAGGGTCGATATAATGTCATAATAATTGTGGCACCTCCAATTAATGAGGTGAAAGAGATCACGAACGAGGAAGGAATACAAATTACACGGGGGCACACGCAGGGCGAGGCCAGCGCTCTCTATATTATTGACATCGCAATTATAGCGAGTCACAATTCCTGACTATTCGTTGATTACTATGGCTACGAATCAACAAATGGTCATATCATGTTTATAATGGCTGGCCATCAGTCCACGTCCATACAATCCCGCGACACGATATTTTATTCTAGTGCAGCTTTTCTCCCTATAGTTATATGCTGTGCTACCTCCTAAATATTAAACCAGATTTAATATTTCTAGGGATCTAGAAAACAAGGTACATAAGAACAAAAATTTGATTTAATTATAAGAAAATGTATGATACAAATTTTGAGTTAGAATTAGTTTGAAATCAATCAGGAGATCAGGAACAAATCTATAAAATTAAAATCTATAAAAAAAAAAAAAAATCATTTCTGGCTGGTTTAATCGTGCTTCCAAAAGGTAAAGTTCGGAACAAGAATTAAACACATTTTACACTCATAAAATATTGGTATTCTGCACACTACCTATCCCCTCACCTACAGACAAAGGTCATATACACTACTCTTCCCCAAGGGTCATCTTCCCTAGGTAGTCACGTTGGGAATGTGCCTGGGCGCTCCTCCACCTCATTAGCTAGCAGAGGGCCGATATTCCTCTCTTCCGAATTATAATTATTATAAAACCTAAAAAAAAAGCAAGAAGACCTAGTCCCCACGCAGGATACAGCGCCATTTAGGTATGTATGTGGTACCGTCTGTCAGCAAAGCGGAGGACCAAATCCTATTGATCTCATTGTTTCTTTTCTATCTGAGTCTCTGTTAATTTTTTAGCTCTGTGCCTATTTCGATTTTTTCCACTTGATATGAAGTTAAATTTATTACGAATTTATCACTCTATTAAGAATTTTGTTTATAGTTTTGTCCTTAATATTATGCGCAATTACAAAAATATTATGCTTTACCGTATGCCAAAATATTGTTTGAAAATCGAAAAAATTAAGTACTGTTTCAGACGGACTTCGGTTTATTATAAAAATGAAATCCAACAAATTTAAAATCATTTGTATTTAGCACACGTAGAACCGTCTATTGTGTATATACAATCAGGTGAAGCCCTGTAAACCCGAAGTATGTATGTTAATTGAAGCCTTGCCCGACTCCAGGCGAATACTAATGCCCGAACCTGGTGGGGAGGAGATCATAATATAACAATAAAATAATCATATTCATACCGCTAGCGATTTCAGGGAAGTTGTGGGGACTTTAAAACATGTTATGAATGCAAACAGTGTATACATGACTGCGTAATCCAATTTTGATTATATCACTGTGAAGCTTTTAAGTGCTTATCTGAATTATCCCATCCTCTTTGTTATTTGACAAAACATCTTCTATTATTCTATACTCGTGGTTAACGAGTAGCCCTGAGGGAAACTAGGTGACGTTTAGTAGTTAACGTTGTACTCAATGACCCGAACAAACGTTGTTGAATAAAAATGGATGTAGGTGTCATCGTGGCGTACCTTAATTGAGAATAAACAAACTTAAATGTAAATTTAACAAACTTTACAACTTGAATTTAATAATACACAATAAACAAACAGTAATATGTAAAAAAGTCACCATCCATCTATCTATTCTATATTGGCTCTAACTATCATATAATCCTCCTACAAGACTGAAAAGACAAGAAACCGCACGACGTTTCAGACTACTTCAACACTTACTAGACAAACGCTCTAAGCTCCCAATTACCTACAAAAGACTCATCTACATGACCGTCATACGACCTATTTGGACTTACGGAGTAGAGCTTTGGCATTCTATGAAGCAGTCGGATTTTGCCTGTTTACCTCACTGCCCTGAAGATAGCCTAAATAATTGGCCGAAACATAGGCACAATAAAATATGCGATTCTCATTTTGTGTTATCATCGACTGCACCCCTTGACCATTTCACACCTCATAGAATTATTCAGTCAACTGTTTTCCACTTAAATGTGGAAGCATAGACTTCTTTTCTTGACTATTTGTAATGGACCGGCTCTTAAGTAACTTTTTTAGAAAACATTATTTGGCTCTTAATATATTATGCTGACAGGAAAATATCAAAACATGTTTGGATGGTTTAATAAACCCTAGAAGTGTTCTAGCCTTGGCGGCTTTCATCTCTTGACTAAAGCAATTCTCGTGTAAGCCCTTAACTTTGTTGAAAACTTTTGGTATGTAATATACTGCATGGAGAGTCTTGCTGAGGAAGATTTTATTGTTAGTTAACAGAAGCATTGTTGATTAGGGCAAATAATGAATTAGAAGGGAGGTAGTTCTGCATTCCCATTAGCTGAATGATTAGGAACTTGAACAGGTGCCTATTCAGTGGACATGGTTACCTGAGCATCCTGCCAACCCCCAACCCCCAAACTCTCCCCCTCAGATCCGCCAACACATTATGTTAATGCCTATTCTAAAGCAAATCCAATTATGATCTCGTGTGAGGATATTATTTATCTTTTGTTTCTCATCTTCAAATAAGCCTGTTATCGGGAAGAATTATTCATCCAAAGATTTATTTTATCTGCTTATTTTAGAGTAACTAATGGCAATGAAAAGAACCCATATATGGTGAGAATATAAAACATGGTGATCACGTTCGCTATTAATTATTACTAAACCCTAAGACGTGTCACCTTTGGTATAGTTATAAGAATAACAACCTATTAATCCCAAGATGTCGGGTTAGGAACACGGTTGGCGGCCTTAGGAGTTTTTAAAATGAACAAAAATACTTAGTTATGCTGTTCTTTAGAGTAAGGCGTAAAAAGTCGTTCCCAAGCCAGCCCTGTATGCAAACATCCGCTAAAAATACCACTTTAGCAACATCCGATTAGGTATAGCAGCACAAAGTGGCATTGAGAGGATCATTAACATAATCACGTTCCTCTAAATTTGAAGAAACCGAATCGATATTCGGTAAGTACTTAGTTTATGAGGCATTAAAATTGGACCGTTAATAGTACATTCTCCCTTTCAAATTGAATAATAAGTATAATTTGTTTTTCGATATAATCACAACCTTCTATCTTTCTGAGCGCCTTTCATTCATTTAGAATCGATCTGCAGAGAGAAGAGTAAGGGTAATGGCTATACATTCAGAAAATCTGGCTTATAAGAAAAGTGAAAAATGGAAGAGGATCGGAGACTTGGATTTTGCGTTAAATCACCAACATTTGTCACTGGGCATACCCATCTTCTTATTCTCAGCCTTAGCTATGTTTTTTTTTTTGTGTCTGTGTGTGTATGTTTGAACCACATTTATCACTGAGCACTCCTTACGTTTCTGAACTTTCTAAAATTGTTTAGGTATTAAAGAAGTTACTTAAATTTTACCGTAAATTACTATTAAAATTCAATGAATTATTCTAATATGGTCAAATGAAAGTACTTTATTTGATTTGACCATAGAAATTAGCCAGTTTCTATATCTGAATATGAAAGCATTTAATTTAATTGTTGTTAGCAACTGAAAATTTAATATTGACTGAGTATTATTTTTTAAAAGAAGAATTAAAATTTATATTTTAATATTAGACTTTTTAAAAGATAAAATCATTTGAAATTAAATAAATAGACAATATCTAGTTACCGTGGAGCGGTGCAGCTTAGTAGACAGAGCGCTGAGTTGCAGTGATGAAGTTACCGGGTTCAAATATGGCCTTGGCAGATAATTCATCTTACATGTTAACAGAGATGGACCATATGGGGTTTGGAGAACCTCCTATGTCTGAAGTAGTCTCCATATAGTGAATACTTTTACCTGGGAAAAAAACTGGAGTGTGAGAGTGATATAGAATACATCACCTCCCCGCACAAACGTTGCCCAAGAAACAGCGTAGTTTTAAATCAGAACCTGTAATGTTACGTTATTTTTTGTTTGTTTTTTTACTTTGGAGCGCACACATATCATTAAGACGATAAACATTTTCATAATATTCAATAACTACTATATTTGTGCTAAACAAGTTATGCTGACCATCAGCACTATATCAAGGTATGTATCTTTTTAATATTTTAAAAACTTCGTGACTTTCTTTTATTAAGAGTTTGTACAAAATTATTCTCTATCTCTGAATAACATGATTATAAAAGGTTGCATGGAAAAGCGTAAAATAGCCTATATTATTTTTTTCCGTGTCCAGCCTTATTTCAAGGAACCACTAACCACTTTTCTTGCCCGGAATAGGATCGATCAAGGGACATGACACGGCTATTGATAGTCTTACGAAGAGCAATTGATATTGCTTTATAATTACCTCCTGGCGTCTATGGGTACGATAAAGGTATTCAGTAGTAAAGAAATATATTAAAAAATAAATATACTTAAAGCTATGTAAGACACCAGATAGTCTATAACACCCATCATGAAAATGTAGATTAGAAATTAAGAGTTTCGGACTTATTTCGCGATTACGTTTAGATTAATCAAAGAGAATTTATGGTTTTAGTCATCCTATAATCATGATTAGTTTCAAACAAGGTTTTGATGTGAACGAAATGATTTACATATCTGAATTTGCGATGGTTACCGTAATCATGACATCTTAACATGTGCATGATTCTTTATCTATTTATGCATTTGTTTATTTTTGACAAAAATATAACCTTTTTTTCAAACATTAGAACTTATAAACGGCGTTTCGAGGCTTTGTTCCGATTTAAGTTACCTATTCAAAATGTTAACATCATGGTCAGTATTAATCTTTCACAGCCTGATTCATCAGTTGTTCATTGGAACATGATGTTGCATACTGTGTTAAAACGATGGTTATTTCGACAAAGCCCACATATTTTCTGTCGCAAAAATATTATGTATGTCATGTCAAATTTTGAACAGGAAGATCTATCCCGACATCTTTTAACCTTGTTAGTTTTTAAATAGTAATTTAATTAAAATAACATTAGAGAATTATAGATACAACATTAAAAACGTAAAAAAAAAAAAAATCGTTTCATAAAGTTATTCAATTATATTATTAAAAACATGTATCATTCATGATTTGTATATTTATACTGCAATATGTTAGCAAATTTATTGTATCTACGATTTTTACTTAAGGATTTTATACTTTTATGCTACACATACGAATGAGAATATTCATAATAAAAATTTTTGATATAGAATGGTTCTGGTTTGGATGATTCTATAAAATATATTTTTTATGTATTCATTTGAATAATTCCGCTAATATAAATACACATAAATGTTAATCTATAATGAAAATGAATTCTTTTGTTAGTAATATGACATCAGTTCAAGCTAAATTTCACAGGTAGTAATAAATTTGCCGGATACAATTTTTCACATAATTCATTAATCATAATCTGGCTTGATTTTTCATTTGTGAAAATATGACTATTTAATAATCATCTAACCATAAAGGTACTATGTGAGCTCTTTATAATAATACAATATCTGTATTAAGTTTACCGTGTTCGAAATCATTAATATGCTATTGATAAGTGCTGTTTTAAAACCAAACTCTGGCGGAAATTATGCCATATTTTTTAAACCGTTTAGTTTGAGCAAACTTAATTTTAAATTTGATTAATTAAATGATTAATTTTATTATTAACAAAACATCTCATTAGTTATGTGATATTAGTTTGTAATGGAATTTTTATTTTATTAATAATTTATTATTTTTTCTTCCTCACAATAACATTCTCGTTAAAATCACCACAAAGCGATAAGAAAGGTTCGGAAACTTATTGAGGATGGAAAATAATGTAATACCAAAAATGACCATATACTGGTGCCCTAAAGGAAGAAGAAGAGACCGACGAAGAATTTCACGGAAATTCAGGAAAGAATTGTAGGATAGGGTCTCAATGAAGAAGATGCTCTTGACAGGAAGACCTGGAAAAAATACTATCCTAAAATTTGGTCGGAGAAAACCTCAGCTTTGGGGAAACTCTTAGTATAAAAAAGATAACTTTTAGTTTTCAGTTGTTTCTATTGTCTACTACATCTTTTATAATTTTAACATATTTTCAATCTTTGTGTTTTTTTACGATTCGTGAAACTTTTATATAAGTATCGTGTTTGTTGTTTCTGTTATCTGTTATAATGACTACCATATTTCTTCTTGCCAGCAATCGTGTCATTCATCGATACTGATATACGTTATGATAAAGCAGTCATGCGACTCGACGCTACTTGATTTATATTTTATATTCCTAGCTTACAAAGTTCTAAAATAACTCCCCTTCTAAGGTTCATTCGAGCCCCCCTCCATAAATTTTATACATTTATATTTTGAAGATAAAGCTTCTTTGCCCACGTTTGGCAACTTTTGGTAGAGAATAAATGTATTCGTTCGCGTCAGCAACTTGAGACTGGCGTCACCTAGCATCCTATGAATGAGTTATACAATTTATTCTAATCAACTTCAGTTTAAATGTTAGGAATTCGAATGATATAAGAAATATTATATTTAACCTAAAGGTCTTTTAATATTTCTTCAATTCATACAAGAGGCAATCGGCTAAATCACAAGTACCAAACTTTACAATAAACATAATTCCTCAATATTATTTGCTTAAATTGTCAGAAATATAATACATGCCTTGTTTTTTTATATATATTTTTTAATTTGTTATTTTTATATTCAAGTAAAAACAATTGACGTTCAGCATATTTGTGTTTCACCATTGTAACATTCAAAAAATATTATATGATTACATGATTAAATAATTTAACACAACAGGAGAGAGAAATGCTTTATTTTTCAGCGGTGCTGTCCAACTAAATTGGATTGCCATAATACACAGCATATTCATCAATTCATATTGGGCAAACTGTACATTACAATTTGTTTGTCTTAAATACATACTTAAAAACTACAGTACAATTACTAATTCTTCTTACTCTCTATATTACAATGCAATTTATGAAGAGAAATAAATACTATGAAAATAAATAAAAAAATATATCAAATATATTAGCATATGGGGTTCAGCTAATATGTATATAAATAAATTAATATATAAACATATAAAATTGTTATAATTTTTCCCTTTATTTTTCTGTTGTTTATCCATATTATATCAACTCAAAAACCCATTAAAGTCAAAATCCCGGAGCGGCCCCAATTTACTTCATTCCTACCAGTGATAAAATTTTATTTTGTTAATTGATACTCATTACTTCCGCTTATCTAAGGTATTTACGGGTTTAAATGGGCAGATTTTAATTATCTATATTCACTGATAAGAACTGGAATAAATTATTTAAGCTAAATTGAAAATCTTACCTTGAATTGATTAATTCCTTTATTAACTACTAATAAACCTTTTATCATTTGAATATAAATATGGATAAACATCAGGCAATCAATAGATAAGGCAAAATACGTTTCACTAACATTAATTTATTATTAACCACAATTAAAAGCATTAATATAAACAAATTGATTTCAATTTAAAACAATATAATGGACAAATCCATCTCAATAGAAAAATAATATAATAAATAACAAATCAAAGAAATTGATCTTGAAATTTACATTTATCAAATATTAAGTATAATCATTGATTTCTTACTATCAAATGTCTTTATGATTAAAGCATAACCAATTAACAGATTAAATCTATATACATATAGCGCTTTGACTTTATTTAATTTAAATTTTATGAGCTCTAAACAAAATGTAGCTATCGACGTATTCTGCAGAATAATGGTATATAGTATTTGCGTTGATAGACGAGGTGATCCTTCCCCCCGCGATGGTCAATCTTCTTCCATAGCTTGAGATAGAGCGCTTGATATTGCTTGATCGAATGGTTGAAATGAAGTCTCTAATGTTACTCGCTGAAAGGGTTGAACTGAAGTGCTTCTTTTATCTATGGAAGGGATAGGTGAGACTGCCGACCCCTACTGGCATTTTATTTAAACTCTTCAACATTCTCTAGGAATGATTATATTTTCTTCATTAGACGATAGTTGCGTCATGTATCAATCGCACTCACTTGTTTCAAAAAAAAAAAATTCAAAAATTTTTTTTTCTTTTGAATATATTTATCCTACTATTTAAATAATATTACAAACTATCATAGTTACGTACTAATAATAAACAAGTAGTAAACAAGTGTTATAATAACAACAAAGAAATTAAATTATCCTTTTTTTTTTCTTTTTAAACAATACTTTATTCGACATATTTTTTATTTACAATTTTAATTAACGTTTTATTTTGTGTGTTATGCTTATTAAAACATATTTGTGTCATTTTGTTGATGTCATGTTAATATCATTTGCCAGAATTGGGTTATATTGAAATGTAATTGGGTTGTATGAAAGCAAAATATTTTATGCCCCCGGTATGGGTTGTAACTATTAGGCTTTGCCATTTCTTTTATATTCATTTATACATTTGTATAGAAATGTTTATTATTTTATTATATTCACGAGATGTTCGACGGAGTTGTTGGGAATACGCATTAAAAAAACTGGTATGAAACCTTTTATCTCCCTTTTTTACTTCTTGGGATCTGATACCTAACAAAAAGGATTCTTGACCTTTTAATAATTTTGTTACCTATTCTATTACATATTATATTCACGAGATATTCGATTGAATTGACTGAATTAGTGTTATAGGATCAGTAGACTAATTCGACTGAATTGGTTGGGAACACGCATTAAAGAAAAAACTGGTATAGAACCTTTTATAAACCCTTTATCTTCCTCTCTTTTACTTCTTGGAATCCGATACCTAACCAAAGGATCCTTTCATTATTCAATAAGCACAAATATATTAGATCACTAGCTTTTTCTCAACGATCTAGTCATACAATTATTATTTTCCCCTTATTCTATTCAACTCCTCTACTTACTATTTCTCCTTCTTTAAAATATCTTTTCCCACGAATTCCCTTTAAAAAAATATATATCTATTTACTTTGTCTCCTTTTCAAAACTTCAAAATTCAAAACATCTTTTCCCACGAATTCCTTTTAACTTCACAAAAAAATATTTCCTTCTCCTTTTTCAAAATATCCTTTTTCCACACATTCCCTTCAACTTAAATAAAAAATAAACGTTCCCAACCCTCATTTCCTTTTTCTCTTATTAAATATAAAATAGTATTTGCTTACATATGTTTAATTATTTTAATTTGTAACTCTATTTTTCCGCTTTTAATACTTTACGTTCCGTTTAATCCATGCGTTTGTCCTTATCCGTTCCATGTTGTAACCTATTGTTGACCGAATTAACTAAGGTACGTGCAGTCGTTAATTGCAACAAGTATTCAACTATACTTGCCCTGCGTATTTAATTCACACTTACTTCATACGGCCCTTCCCAGAATGTTAGAAATTTTAATATTTCTTTTTTATGCCGTGATATTCTCAATGAGGCAATTAAAACTCGCTCCCCAACTTCTAACTCGTTCAGGTTGTGGTTATTGTAGTGTTGTTTAGATTTTTCAGCTTTACGTTTTATTTTTTCAAAAGTATTTCTTTTTAATTTTGCCGAACTAATATTTTTTTCTTTTTCGTCCGGTAGATTCAATGTTTGTTTGAAGTGTTCGTTAGTCAGTGGTTTGGGGAATTCCTTACACAAGGAGGCAATTTTATTTTGTTCTAATATAATTTCGGGATGTTTATTAAACTGGCTCTTGTCATTGTTATCTAATTTCCCTTTTAAATTCACGACCGATGTATGGATTTTGTTCAATTCCTGATCCTTCCTATCAGTTTCCTCGGTAAATTTTGATTGATAAGAATTGATGATTTTTTCTTCGCAAATTTGTGATTGATGTTCTACTTTATTATTTGTGTTTGTGTTACATTTATGCAATTCAACTTTTGATATTTCCGATTTTAATTCTGATATCATTTGAAATTGAATATTAAATCTTACGTTTCGTTCTTCATTTATCTTATTTTGATTTTTGATATATTTATTTAAGATTTCGCTATTACTACGTATAGTGTCATTTATTTGCTGCAACATCTCAAATAAGGTTAACGATGAGATCTCTCCTAATGGGAGTTCGGTTCCGGTCGCATGACACTTGGTGTCATCAGAAACTGTTTCTTGAGGAAGGGGAACCGGTTGAATGGTGACCGTACCTGAATCGCTACCTGACATTTTGTTAAAATTTAATTGAACTTTTAAGTATTATGAGTAAGTTATTTGCAAATATTAATTTTAAGCCAGTCAGTTTTACCTTTTGAAATCGCGAATACTGTTTTGTCACATGTAAAGAATTACAAATGTTACCACAAATAAATAAATATTGTTAGTACAGCATGCAACATATAAAATTGTTATAATTTTTCCCTTTAATTTTCTGTTGTTTATCCATATTAAATCAACTCAAAAACCCATTAAAGTCAAAATCCCGGAGCGGCCCTTTTTTACTCCATTCCTACCAGTGATAAAATTTTATTTTGTTAATTGATACTCATTACTTCCGCTTATCTAAGGTATTTACGGGTTTAAATGGGCAGATTTTAACTATCTATATTCACTGATAAGAACTGGAATAAATTATTTAAGCTAAATTGCAAATCTTACCTTGAATTGATTAATTACTTTTATTAACTACTAATAAACCTTTTATCATTTGAATATAAATATGGATAAACATTAGGCAATCAATAGATAAGGCAAAATACATTTCTCTAACATTAATTTATTATTAACCACAATTAAAAGCAATAATATAAACAAATTGATTTCAATTTAAAATAATAAAATGGACAAATCCATCTCAATAGAAAAATAATATGATAAATAAATAAATTTCAATAGAAAATAGTATAATGAACAAATCAAAGAAATTGACCTTGAAATTTACATTTATCAAATTTTAAATATAATTATTGATTTCTTACTATCAAATGTCTTTATGATTAAAGCATAACCAATTAACAGATCAAATCTATATACATATAGCGCTTTGAATTTATTTAATTTAAATTTTATGAGCTCTAAACAAAATGTAGCTATCGACGTATTCTGCAGAATAATGGTATATAGTACTTGCGTTGATAGACGAGGTGATCCTTCCCTCCGCGATGGTCAATCTTCTTCCATAGCTTGAGATAGAGCGCTTGATATTGCTTGATCGAATGGTTGAAATGAAGTCTCTAATGTTACTCGCTGAAAGGGTTGAACTGAAGTGCTTCTTTTATCTATGGAAGGAATAGGTGAGATTGCCGGCCCCTAGCGGCATTTTATTTAAACTCTTCAACGTTCTCTAGGAATGATTATATTTTCTTCATTAGACGATAGATGCGTCATGTATCAATATATATATATATATATATATATATATATATATATATATATATATGTATATATGATGGTAAATTATCCCCAAGGAGTCAAGAATAATATTTTCAGCGAGCACTGCCACTTCCCTGCTCATCAAGGAAGTTCCATGTTCTTTTCGGAATCGTTCCGGGAGACCAGTTATCGAGCTATCGAGACAAGTTATCGATGCAGTTTTTAACCGATACTTATTCAAATTCTAATCAAGCATATTTGTTTCTTATTTCACTTATCAAACCCATCGTATCTTGGAACATAATGAAATTATTGAAAGTACTTATCTTACTTAACGATGATGCTATAAAAACTAAAGTTTAAGAATGTAAATACCAATTTGCCAATAGATGTAAAAAACAGACTAATGTTCAATTTCAATTTACAAATCATGAAATTTAAATAATTCAGACTATAATTGATTTGGAAATTCAAGAAAGAAATTCATTATAATAATGCATAATAAAGTAAGTCAACAAGATCCAAAAATAAAAGTAATGTTTAATGAACATACTCCCCCTGTATACATCGCAAATTGAGAGAACACGGAGATATAGGATCTGTGAAAAGAAAGGATATGTCTGACCGAGAAGCGAACCAGGATGGCTGAGGTGGCTAAGCACCACCACGGAGAGGTGGGAGACCCGGATTCGAGTCCCGGTCCTCGTCATTTCTTTTCTTTTCACAATACGCAAAAATATATAAAAAAAGAAAGAATATAGTTTTCCAAAGTTTTGAGCTTTCATTTCTTTCGCCAGTTCTCATGACTGCCTATTTTTTTTTTTTATGGCATTTCATTATTTGTTTAATAATTATTTACTATGTTTATAATATAATTTAATTAATAATCCTGTTGGTAGAATTTCTACAAAATACTAATTGCACAAAGAATTCGCTGTATAACTCGCTAGGCCACAATAAAGGCCCTATCACCGGCAGAACAAAAGGGCATCGCCAATTCTCCTGAAACTATCGGCCCTCGGCTGGGTCGAGATCCCCTGCTCTTGATTGGCCAGGAAAACGAAATTGGAATTCTTCGAAAAATGAAATTCCCCCTCTACTTCATCATAAAGTGTATGATGGTTTCTTTGGCTGGCTTATATAGCTGGATGGTTTCTCTCTCAAAGTATTTTAATATAGCTATCACAGGGGTTTGTTTATGCCCTGAAAACTCTTCTTATGTATGTATATTATTGAATTCGGAAGTTATATTAGGGTACTTATAGTTATACTAAGTAGATGGGGGTCTAAACTTATGTATTCCCAACTAATATTGATTTTTCATTTTTTTTCGCATATTAAAAAGAAATTCATACGCTTGTAATACCTAACAGAACTAAGGATAATACATAAATAAGTAATTAACAATTATATCCATAGCAATCAAATACATTTTAAAATATTTCTATAATTTCAATGTATGTAAATAAATAAATAAAAACGCTTAGCGAACCTCAAGGCTCGATGTCGATACCACCAATCTCTGCTCACAAACCTCTGCCCACGGACCTCCACCCAAACCCAAATCTTTCAGGTCACTATCAACGCAACGTCTCTTCCCACCTACGTCTCGGTCTAGCCCTCAGACGGTTACCAGTCGGCACAGCGTTTATTAACATCTTAGGAATTCGTTCGTTACCAAGTCCAACAACTTAACAGGCCTATCTTAATCTTCGTGTCGCCGGGGTTCATGAATTTCTATGTACATGAATAAACTCGTAAGAATATTACAATGCGATTCTTAAAAAAATGGCTTGTTCATTCGATTAACATCAACTAATACTTACTATAAATCTATTATATCTTTTTCAAAAACTAATACATTCTTTAGAATGAAAACAAAATGGTTAAACAGTGTTTAAAAAAATTAATTTATATCTGTGGAAGACAATTACAATACAATTTGAGCTACGCATAGTATAATTAAATAAAAATTTGTATAATTAGTAAGTTGTTATAGATTATAAATAAATACTATTTTTTAAGAACAATAAATGTTAATTTTTACCTCTTATATTAATATTTAAGAAAAATAAATAAGCTCACAACATAATTAAGTAATAAACTATGATAGATAAACAATTTATTTTACAATAAATATTGTAAGTCACTATAATCCTTTTTGTTTTATTTTCAATTTCCTCCGATAAAGGTTACTTAAATGTTGGCAATAAATAAGAGAAGGATATCGACAGGGAAAGCTACTCCAGGAGGAGGCCATAAATCGGGAGCAATGAGGACCGCTAGGATTGATGTCCCAGGAACTAGCCTCGTCAGATATTGTCGTCTGTTCTAAAGTCCCTCCTAGATCTGTTTAATCTTCATAAAATCTTTTTCTTCCCGAGTGGCCGATATATATTTAATCTTATCTAGTTAATTAAAAGAGACAGCAACCTTGCTACAAGGCGCTTCACCAAAACACACACCTTAAGTACCTAAAATACAGGAAAAAAAACATCTAGTCAACGTTATGACCGTTCAGGCATCATCAGGGCACATACCTAAAGTTAATCACATCAAAGAAGACATCTTATCCTGTCCAAACAGGCAGTTAAAAAAGAGATAGCAAATTTACTACAAGACGCTTCACCAACAACTGATTTGGTAAAACATAATCTGGTTTTCCATAATTTTAAAGACTAATTATCTGTTTTGGGGGTTTTCTCATTGCACTCTATGTTTATGTTAAACTTGCTGTTTTAGGTTATTAAAATTAAACTTATTTATTTAGTTTATTACATTAAATAAATATTTTTTGCTTATTCGAGACATTTTTAATATTACTCAAGATGCATACCACTCCCTCATCAATTTAATTCTCTTGGTGATCATAAAAAATCATGTGACATGTGTAAATAATTGTTGCTTTTTCTCCATGTGGCAAAATTGCTGAAGCGTTGCAAAAAAGTATTTAAAAAATACCTTATCTGTTGCTAAAAATTGGGCAATAAACTTTTCATGATTCGAGTTATGTTAGCAATGACTGTAGACGAATTTTCCACATAACCTAGATCTCCATTCTATAATTACACAGTTCTATTAATTCATCTATAAAGATATAACGGTTATTTAAACATTACGATAACTCCAAATAGCAACTGGACTAATGTAATATATTTAATTTTAAGTAAATATGTTATGTCTTATGTAGTTTTTTTATAATTTTGTAACATGAATCCGTTTATAATATTTCGTATACATTATTTATTATTAAATATATTGTGTTTTTATATTGGAAATATTTAATTATAAGGTACGTAGTATACATTTGTATGATAGAATGTGCCGAAAATAAACGGCCGGTAAGGGTTATTTTGGAAGTAAAAAAAAAAGATGATAGTTCCAAAAAAAAAGTAATCTGAGTTTTTCCGATATCCGAAATATTAGAGTGCCTGATAGCACCAGAGCTTACTGTTCTCGAATTCCCAGAGTTATTAATACATATTTACATTGACATTTTTGTTATAGTTTCCCTACATGTTTTTTGAAACAATACGGTCAAAAGCTGAAAGACTATTTTATCAGAGAGAGTGCAAAAAAAACTTAACTTCTACTCTAAAATAATCATAGTAAAGTTATTTTAAGATTATAAAAAAAAATTTCTCAAAAGAGATATGGAATATTTCTTAGGTCGTTGGTGGACAAATTTCTTACGAAACACCATAAAATAACATAATACGAAAATACACGTATATATCTTGTCACGTAGCTAATTCAGGAAATATCACGATCAAAAGAGCATTAAAAAATTAAAGAGAAATGCAAATAAAAAGCCATAGTTCACATTATTACTTGGTGACTTTTTAGACTGTGAGGCTGTGACGTATTTTTTTGTATGTACTTCTAACATAGTTGTTAATTCATTTAACTTCACTTTATGCTGGTATGGTAATTCGGATGATGCTACTGTGGGAGTCCTAAATTTAGCCTATATATAAATAAAATATGGATCTTTAACGAGTAATTGAGACTGCACAGTCTCGGGATTTTCATTTTACGTCCTTTGCGAGAGGCGGTAGGATTTTCATTACCTTTAAAAAATCTTAGGGCTAACTCGCGGGCTCCTAAATTTTTGTCTACTTCTAATTTAAATAATAAAAAAACAATGCAATAACGAAATATAAAAATAAAATATTATAATAAATCGCTTTTTATCGGGTCCAAGGAGCAATATAAACCATCATCTTTTTTTTTTCCTGTAAAACAAAAACAATCTTAAATAAGGAGAAGGTCATATTGTTCTCTTTTCAAAAATGGAATGAATTCATATAGACATGAGTGGAAAAATTCCAAACAATATTTACAGGCATTTTTTGATCATAAGGATAGAAAATTAAACTAAAATTATATGAAAAGGAAAAATACAAATCCCAACCTTACAGCCAAAAAAGTCAACCATAAAAGAGGTGACCAGTAATTTTTTCTTCACTTTCATTGTATTACTCTCATTTACTCTCGTTGATTAAAAATTATAGAAATATCGACATGTATTTTTTTCTATTATTTTAGAGATTTAGAATTTTGGCGTTAGTCACTTTATGTATCTTATGTACCTTTCGAGGTTTTTCTCTCCTTTTAATTTAATAAATATATATATATTTTTTGGATTTCTTTTAAAAGAAATAACACGATATAATTTAGTAACGTACGAGGTTGTTTGTTGATGCAAACAATTTAGTTTTTTTCTGAATCGGGGAAGAGAAATGAGGTAGGAAATGGAGAGTTGTTGGTTTATGGGAGTACTTAATGCGAAGAAGGGATAAAAAAAGCAGATACGCTCTGATTTAAAATATCCAGTTGTAGGATCAGATTTTGTGTCTATCAAGGTAAGACCGTTTTGTTTTTATTGCACGGCACGGGTGGATCACAGAGGGGAGGGAACCTTTATGTCAGATTATTAGGAAAGGAGCAAGTCGATCTTTTATTGCACATCAAATTTATTCTGTAGGTAATAAAAGGAAATAAACCATTTATCTGGTGCATTTTATGATTGTTTTAAAAATAAATCTACTACTATTATTAAAGCTAATCTTACTAATATTATAAATGTGAAAGTTTACACGGATTTAGGGAGGGGCGCGGCTGCACGTTTCCCCCTCTACAGTTTTTTAGGTACTGTGGAGAATCCATTATATTACATAATTATAGGCAAATCACATAATAGTGGTTAACATAACAGAAAGAACATGGGTGAAACTATTTGTTTTGATATCCAACTAATCTTACTAATATTATAAATGTGAAAGTTTGTATGTTTGTGTCTCTTTCACGCAAAAACTACTGGACGGATTTCGATGAAACTTTACAGTAATATAGGTTATACATCAGAATAACACATAGGCTACAGCAAGGGCAGATTTAGAGTGGGCACGGGGGCAGGTGCCGCCCCAGACAGATTTTTGTTTTCTGTGGAGAATCTAGAATGTGGAGAAATCAGGAACTTAGCATCTTGAAATTTGCATATAGGTTTTTTGTATTATTTCAGAAAGAAATTAGGACAATCGTATCCCCGAGGGTTTCCGCTTTAATATAATAGAGTTTCAAAGATTGTTTGGAATCCGTCAGTTTTGAAGTTAGACATCTAAAATTTTTGATATACGAGTAACTTAAATTTAAAAAAAAAATTAATTATTTATTTAAAATGATCTGTCACGAAACTTTATGTGGCAGACCAATTTCCACGCGAGCGGAGCCACGGGCAAAAGCTAGTTCTTAATAAAAATAATAATAGAAATAAATAATCTAAGATGATTCAACAATCAAATAAAACTGCTGATCCTAAAAACATTACTTACTCACTGATCACAACTCTTGTAATATTTAAGTTTGATGAAGTATTGGAAGGTAATTGACAGATTAATGATTTAGTATCAATTCTACAAAAAGTTGTGTGGACCAGCCAGTACTTGGAGGGTTAAGAACTGATTGAAACTCGGGAATATTCGAATTTTTGTTTTCTATATATGCAAACAGATACACACAAATATATATCCAATAAAGTTTTTGTTTCTTTATTAATGAAACTGAATAAAAACATATAATTAAATAATTATGATATCCTTTTATTATAACTGAATTTCATCGTAAATCTTAGTAGAGTTGACTATTCATTTACTGATGGAAACTTGAGGAACATAAATCCATTAAATTACCTAAACCCCATTCAAACTACGTTAATGAAATGGCTCTACTATTGTTTAGAACTCAAAGGTAATCTAGTTGCTGTGATTTACTAAATAGTCTACAACTTAAGTACACATTAATCAATGGTAAATAAATAATACATTTCATACATACCCCGATATGTACGTATTTCTATCTCTATATAGAGTAGCTCAACTCAGCTTAAATAGTATTGTATTCTACATAGTGCTCTTCAAATATTCATATGTAAAGAACATCAACCGTAAAATGCATGAGGATTAAATAAATAAGATAATTGCTTGGTTTGAAAAGTAAGTGCATGAAAGTAAATTTAACCTTTCTGTTATTGATTGTTATTTTAATTATCTTAAAAACAATTATTTTTATCAAGGATTATTGCAAGACAAATCAATTATGCTTTTCACCATGTTCATGTAATTTCCGTGAAGCTTATAAACTTCATCCCTACGCTTCATTGCGTTGGCGTTTGTTTGGAAAGGATCTTATTAATGCTATGCCTTTATTTCGATTAGTTCGATGTATATATATATATATATATATATATATATATATATATATATATATATATGTATATATATATATATATATATATATATATATATATATATATATGTATATGTGTGTAATGTGGTAATGTAGAGCTAGGCTAAAATAACTTTAAGCCGTATTGATTCCTAAAAAACATTATATTTGGTATTATTTACAGCACTATTTACAACAAAATAAAAGTAAAACAATTGTAAATAAGAAACTTACCTAAAAAACAATCGGTTTTTAAAGGTAATATAATCAATCTTTATAACTAAACAATCTTTATAACCAAACACAATGTAGCAATCACAATATGTCTCTGACTGACGCTTCTTAAATACCAAAACATATGTTCCTGAGGTTACAGCATGGTTATACCTCAGTTACAAAAGTAAAATGGAATGATTCACTTTTACATCTCCCCCCCTTGAAATGGTAAAAGCTTACTACTATGTACATAATTGTGCGACCGTTGCTGTCCATAATTAATTTCATAAATGTTTGAAGATACTCGACGTGCTACCTTGAATGGTCCAGTGCGCAAAGGATCCAATTTTTTACGATTTAAACGATTGCCTGTTTCTACAAAAACCAAATCGCCAATTTGAAATTCATACTCCTTTTTTTTTCTGTCTACTCTGGTTTTATTCAATAGGTGATGGTTTCTTGAATTTTGAAATGCTTGGATCCTATCTGCTTCTAAATCTGTTGGTGTGTTAAGAGATGGAGGTGTTATTAATGATTATTGTCCTGTAAGTAAATAAAGTGGGGAGAACTTGGTCACACTGTGAGTTGTTCTGTTGTATTCTTCCGTACATTCTAAAGCAATCTTGGACCATGGACAACGTGGTTGTTCACTAATCTTGCAACGGATGCGGTTGACTAATGTTTGGTTTAAACGTTCATTCAGGCCATTTGAGAAAGGACAATCCACTGCAGTGAGTATAAGCGTAATATTAAACTGTTGAAGAAAATTTTTAAATGTCCTAGAGTTGATTCCTGCATATTGATCTGCAAGTAGAACTTTTACATCATTTTTTTCAAAAATAGGACGTAAAAATTGAATAAGATTATTGGATGTTTGACCTCTAGAAGAGTAAGTATATGCAAACCGTGTGAAGTGGTCTACCAAAAGATGAAGAAAACGTTTAGGTGATCGATTTCCTGCAAAACCACCAATCGTATCCAAAGACATAATCTCAAACGGTTCCTTTGCTGGACCTAATTGAGACAATAGGCCAATTTCTCTAGCTCTTCTCGATTTGTTCTTTTTACAAGTTTCACACTGGTTACAAAATTCTGTAATGAGTTTGTCCATATTTTTGAAATAATAGAAAGGTCTTATCTTGGCTGCTATATGACCTGATCCAACGTGTCCATAATATATGTGAATTTTCTTTATTAATAATAAACCAAAATCTTTCGAGACAAACAAACGTTCTCTGCCTCTTATCTTCTTAAAAATAAAATCGCCCTTTTTATACAGCTTTCTGTTTAAAGTGAGTTCATTCTGGTTGTCTTCTTGCTCACGCTTCAATTCCTCAGTAGTAACTAAATTGACAATTTGAAGTATTTCTTCACAGTTTTCAAAAGTTTCTAGCACTGGGTTTCTGGATAGAGCACCTGCTTCTTGATTTGACTTACCTGAGGAGTATCTTAAAGTGAAATCGTACTGTGATAAATAGTAAACTAAGTCTCCCAACTCCTCATCAGTTCTTGCTTTGATTTTAAAATTTTCAAGCGGTTTGTGATCAGAAATTACCATAAACTTATGTCCAATTAACCAATGCTGCCAATAACGTACTGCTTCTTTTATAGCTAAGCATTCCAGATATATTGCTTTTTTCTTTGCCTGAGCTGGTGTGAACTTTTTTGAGAAGTATGCAACTGGGTGTAATTCGCCATTATCCTGAATCTGTTTTAAAACTGCTCCAACCCCAAGAGAACTAGCATCTGTAAAAAGAAACGTCATTTTTTTTGGATCAAAAATTGATAAGATGGGGCTATGACATAAGTATTCTTTTAGTTCTGTAAAAATTTCATCACATTCATCTGTCCATCGAAATTCAGTATTATTTCGTAGAAGGTTATGCATTGGTTCAAGTTTTCTTGTGTAGTCAGGAATATATTTATGATAAAAATTTATTTTTCCTAAAAATTGGCGAATATTTTTCTTGTTTTGTGGTCTAGGAAAATCTTTGATTGATTTCAGGTTATCATGATGTGGTCTGACATTGTTATAACCAATAATATGACCCAAATATTTGACAGAGGGCTGTGCAAAATTACATTTTGATAATTTCAAACGAAAACCTTCTAATCTAATTGCTGTCATAAGTTTTTCAATGTGACAGATGTGCTCATTGAAATCCTTAGAAAATATCAAGATGTCATCAATGTAGTTAATGCAAAAATCTTGAAGTCCATAACGTCGAATTGCATTAGCGAGAATCCGTTGGAAAATTGATGGTGAAATTTTTAGACCAAAAGGTAATCTTTTCCATTGGTAATGTCCATTCTGTGTAACAAATGCAGTCTTATGCCTATCTTTTTCTCTGATTGGTATAGACCAAAATGCTGAATTTATATCAAAAACTGAATACCATTGACAGTTTCGAGCTTTCACAATTATATCCTCAATCATTGGAAATGGTTGAGATTCCGGAACTAGAATTTTGTTTATTTCACGAAAATCAATACACAATCTTGTTCTTCTATTGTCTTCTTTCTTGTATGCTAATGTTACGGGTGCTGCAAAAGGAGATTGAGACTCTTCTATCAAACCTGCTTCCAGTAACTTAGTTATTTGATTTTCTATTTCCAGATTATCTGGTATTGAGCATCTATATGGTTTTTTTGAAATATATCTGTTTTCTAAAAGTTTAATGTGACCTTCATGATTTTTATTTCACCAACATCATATGCATGTTTAGCAAATATTGATAAATTTTTGTGAATTACTTGTGAAAGTATTTTCTTCAAATCATTATCTAAATGTTTCAATTTATCAATGATATCTATGTTCTTTCCATTGTAATTTATTTCACATAAATAATTCTCTTTAATTTTTTCTATTGTATTGTCGTCGACACGTTGTAAAATATTTAAATTTTCATCTTGTATCAACTGAAATTTCTGTATAGCATCCAAACCCAACAATACATCGTATGAGAAATTGTCATTTTTAATCACATGAGCTTCTATTTCTTCTTTTATTTTATGTATTTTCATTGGTAACTTTATCTTGCTAAAACTCTTTTCAACACCACTAATTGTTTTAAATATCTGTTTATTTTCTAAGATTTTATCCTTAATACTTTCTACAGTCTTATAATTTATAAGTGTTACATTAGATCCGCTGTCATAGATCCCAGTAGCTTTATTTTTATCGACTGTTATATTTAATCTAATTAGTGGTGTGTGCCTACGTTTTTTGGCTCTTCTTGAAAATTAACTTCATCTGCTTCATGGATGTTAACATTTCTTCCTTCAGAATAACCTTTATTCCGACAAAATTCAGGAGGGTGATAACGCCCTGAGAAACCCTTAGATTCACATATTGTGCATGGCCTTTTTCCAGTAATTTGTTTCTTCTCTGAAGGAACAGCATTACTTTTAGTAGCACCATATGATTTTCGAATTTCTTCATTTTTTTCTTTAGGGTATGCTACACTGTATCTTCGAAGTTGATTCATCAGCTGCTCTGTAGTATGGATTTCTTCCTTATCAAGGCGGTCCTGAATGGAAAAGGGAAGACCTACAACTATATGATTAATGCGTGACCTATCAGACATAGTTGGTTCTGTTTCTAATAATAATCTTTCCTTTTTCAAAGCATAATCCATCAATGACCCAGTCTTAAAATGAAAATTGTAAGCATAATGTATATTACGCCAACTTTTGTCGCCATATGTCTCTATAAATGATGCTCTCCATTCATTCCATTTACCTTGCACAGTAAGCTTGCATAAAGTTGAGCTGTACCAGTCTAAAGCATTATGTTCTAAAAATAGTCGCAATATTTGGATCTTATTTTCATCCGAGTTCATTTTATGTCTTTCGCACTCTTTTTCAAATATATCAATCCATTCAATGGCATTTCCTTTACCACGAAATTTGTCTAAAACAAACTGTTTCAGTGCATTATTAATGTCTACAGATTTAACAGCTTCTAACCTTTCAGTCAGCTTCTCAATTACCTTGATGAGTTCCGGCTGATTTCCAGTTTCTCCTATTGATTTATCTTTAGCTATAGAAGGTTGAGGACATTCCTGTAATTCTTCTAAATAATAATTTTGGAAAACACAGTTTAAGTTTTCATCAAAATATATTGGAACTATTTCAGGTGGTAAAGTAACCTTAACATTACGATACTGACCTTCTTTGGTAAAAGATTTGCAGACATGTTTGATAATACCAATTTTAAATAAACTAGAATGTAGTTCAGAATCTTGAAATTGGTTAGGAAAAACATATGTAGTATCGCAGGTCATTAATTTCATTGAAATAACCCTAGCTACCAAATTACTATTCTTCTTCTTTTCACTTTCAAATCTAATGCAAACCTTTACTGGATCCATAATTTATCTTCATAAAAACCGATTTGTAATGTGGTAATGTAGAGCTAGGCTAAAATAACTTTAAGCCGTATTGATTCCTAAAAAACATTATATTTGGTATTATTTACAGCACTATTTACAACAAAATAAAAGTAAAACAATTGTAAATAAGAAACTTACCTAAAAAACAATCGGTTTTTAAAGTTAATATAATCAATCTTTATAACTAAACAATCTTTATAACCAAACACAATGTAGCAATCACAATATGTCTCTGACTGACGCTTCTTAAATACCAAAACATATGTTCCTGAGGTTACAGCATGGTTATACCTCAGTTACAAAAGTAAAATGGAATGATTCACTTTTACATATATATATATATACATATATATATATATATATATATATATATATATTTCTGTTTAGCGTTATTCACCATGTAGATATTTAGCCGAAAGATGTGAACATCATATTCATATATTGCTTGCGCCAGATTATACTGCCTGGATGTGGTCACCCGACAGCGATTTCCAAGGTATACAAGGTATTGATAGCCCTTATGGACCGATTCATCTTGGGCCTTTCCTCCGACTTATATTCGCGTTCAAGGACAATGACAAGTCGGCCTAGATCCATGGGTTGAGGATGTTAGGGATCAGCAGTCGCACGAGGCTCTATATGTTTTCCTCTAATAAGACCATCCATGGATCCTACTTCAGTGTGGTTACATTGATCCTTCAGCACCCTCTTTGTTGGAGTAGTCTTCATTGACTTCCTAACACTTTCACAATAACAAGAACAGTATATAATGTAAACTGATTCTTTTATGATTCATTTAATTTTGTAATTGTATATTTCTGCGGTCAAACAAATGTATGAAAGAATTCATATCTACTCTATAGACATTTAAAGTTACCGTAGGCTCATGCCTGGACTTTATACTATTTATTATGTTTCGCTTATTAGCTACTAAAAAATTATTGAGTATTATTAGCGGTTCCTTACAGTAAAATAGTAAAAGAACGCCAGAGCAAGAAATTCGGGATATTCTGAGGTGAAGATAAGTTGCTAAACCAGTTGCAACTTAGCGAACACCGAGGCGGTAAAAATATCCTCGGGCTCCTCGACACCCTCTTCCCGGATCTGTAATCCACCCCCTACCATCCCCAACCACGCCGCTGTGCCGTCACGATAAGAACAGACGCGACAAAGAGCCGTCCTCGGATATCAGGATTCTTCGCCGCTTTAAGGAGCGCGGTGAGAATACTTTATCGCTCCCCCACTATCGCCGTACAATTACTCAGTCATCCCCTACCTTAAGCCATGTTCAATGCCTCCATCAGTTTCATTGATTATTATGCAAGGACGTTAGATTCCTCATTTTCAAACCTAGGCATTGCCGAGACAATTGATAGTAAAGTAAAAAAAAATAAATTCTGTACCAATACAACCCAGATAACCCAGACATGAACAGTCTTGGATTCAGTAGGTGGTAGAGACTTCATTGTTTCTTGGATAACGGTTGTGCTGGGAGTTGATTTTTCCTAGATCACGTTCAACCGTCTGATTTTTTCCTCTATTTTGAGTACCCACTTTATAGAGGCTGGGTCAGCTTCAGGAGGCTCCTAGTTCTCAAAAGATCTGCCCACAGCAGTTAACAGATTAAATAAATTATCTGTCGCAGCCTCAAATCCGAGACCTTTGGCAAGGCAAATTCAGATTTCTACCGGCGAGCTTCTCCGCACCCACTCGTAAAATAGATAATACAAATTAAATTAAATCTATATTTACTATAAAATTACCTATTTTATATATCTTTCGTTCAGGATAAAAATAGTGTACATATTTCAATTGTCAGCAGGCACATTTGAACCCACGACCTTAAGCACGGAAACTCAGCGCTTTACCACTGAGCAACTCCACTCTATTATTAAAGTAAAACGAACAGTAGATTCGGAGTAGATATAATATTATAATTAGTAAAAATAATAAAATTGTATACATGTTAAAATGCAGTTCAAACTATAACATTATACTATACAAAACCCTTATTCGCCCAGTGCTTACATATGGCGCGGAAACATGGACAATGGCAAACGATGCATACTGCAATTTGCTTGTATTCGAACGCAGGTTCCTCCGAAGAATATTTGGACCGGTCTGGGCTGATGGAAGATGGAGGCGAAGGAAACATGAGGTGTACGATCTCTTTGGTGAGCCTGACTTGGCCAGTGTTATCAAGTGATCCAGATTAAGATGGGCTGGACATGTGGCGAGGATGAGCGAGGAGGAAATCACAAAGCGTTAGCTGACGGAGGAGAGAAAATCCTTGGACAGAGGAGAGTTGGCCGACCGCGACTACAGTGGATTGACTGTGTGGCTGAAGACGCCAAGAACCTGATTGAAGAGGCCTAAGCGCGACAACGTGTTGTTTTGCCGAACCAATAATAATAATAATAATGAAAGTATAACATATGGAGCGAATGTGAGGCGTTCAGGATCAAAAGCGGATTACTCCGAAACTAATAAGAAATTGACTTTTTCTCATTTTTCATTTTGTCTAGCAATTTTGTACTCCCAAAACTTCACGATACATCTTTCTTAAGGAAAAGAATCTAATTACTAACAAAAAAATAAACTTGGTTTTTATTATAACTTTAATTGCAAGATTAAAATGTCCAATAAAATAAATAATTCTGTAGATTAAAAGTTATTAAAACGTTTTCCAATTCTATTGTTGTTATTAAATAATTATCTTGGACAGATTTTAAGTACATAATCAATTAATTAGTACTAATGTTTGATATAATATATAAATATATATATATATATATATATATATATATATATATATATATATATTACAAACATTGATAATAAACAAGCATATACATTAAAGATTTTCGAATTGGTTCACCAAAACCCATATTGTAAAACCGCAATTAACTGTTTTCAATAAGTGGAGGAGGCTCGATTAAATTCAAAGCGGTCTTGTAAAGCATGAATGATAATTGGCGTGGGCAGCTAATGATCAGTAACTTATGTCTTTCATTAAACCCTCAACAGCTCTGCTAGTGCCTCGCTGCTCCACGAGCTACTTGCAATGTCGTCAAGCAGGGCCTACTCACTACTGTATGGATTGCTAGAATTACAGTTCACTAGTGGTATCTTAATATTGTAGTTATATGTTAAGATCTAAAAACTGCGATTAGCGTTATCGAATCTATTATTATGATCCTTTCTTCTATCTTGTGAACGAATGTAGTCTTTACTAATTTCACTGATTTACATCAAATTTGCCTTTTACATGAAAATGTACTATATTGATAGTATTTCACTCGCTGAAGATAACGAATCGTGGGTATCACATTTTAGTTGCACAACTTGCTCCACAAATTCGATTAAGTGGCTAATAAAAAATACGTTCATTGTCTTTTGGTGTTCCAATGATGTGGAGGGAACCTACCAATCATGCGAATGGATGTTACTTTTGCTTGAATCCAGCACGGTTTATCAAGAAAAAAGAAACGAAGCGTGGTATACCGTTTGGTATACTGGCGTAGCCTCTGTATCGCGACCTGTACCAAACGGAACCGATTTACCTGTCCCTCGACCTCCCGAAGAGTACCAGCAAGATTCTGAAAAAGAGATTAATTTAATGGAAGTTGACCACAATGAGTCTGCATCATCACAATCGTTACAGTTTTCGGGTGGCAATTTTGTTTGTGACGAATCTCATAGAATTTCACAAGATAAACTCAGTAATCTTAAAAGAGATTTAAATTTGCCAAAAGATAAACCGGAATTACTGGGACCAAGACTTAAGTTTATACTGAAATCGACAGAAGAACTTGATACCCTATTTCAAATCTGAAAATCAGCTTGCATTTTGTAATAACATAAATGGCTTGATGAACGCTTTGAACCTTGAATACCATCCACAGGAATGGCGGCTATTTATAGACTCCTCAAAATTTAGTTTAAAAGTATTTCTTCTCCGTAAGGGTAACACACAACCATCGATTCTGTTATGTCACGCTGTGCATAATAAAGAAACATATGAAAATATGAAATTAATTTTATTTTTAAAGAGAAAAGATAGGCCCTCGGCCGGGATTTGAATCCGGAACCTTTGTCTCACCGTGACATCGCTCTACCAGTTGAGCTACCCAAGGCCGTCTGCCGGGCGAGGACAAACCTTTTCTCTCATAGATCCCATGTCCCAGTGCTGTCGCCATTTTTGCGATGAATACACTAGAACGAAGTTCTTTGAACATTAATTGATTGCCTTATTGACTTACGTCATATTACTATTTATATTTTTTTTTTATAATTATTGGTCCTTTTTTTGAGTTTTTTAAATATTTTTATTTTTAAAGAGAAAAGATGTTCCGGGTTCAAATCCCGGCCGAGGGCCTATCTTTTCTCTTTAAAAATAAAAATATTTAAAAAACTCAAAAAAATTACCAATAATTATATGAAATTAATTTTAGATGCTACATCATACTTAGAACACGAATGGCAGACTTGTGGTGATCTAAAAGTTATACCAATGGTGTCGGATCTACAAACGGGCTATTCTATAACTATACCAAGCAATATATCTATATACCAAGGCTATACCAAGTACTGTTGTTTTTTGTGTGAGTCGGCAATCTTTACATTGCGTAAAGAAGATTGGAATCCAAGACTAAGCCTGAATCCTGGAGAAAAGAACGTCAAGCACCTTCCTCTAGTAAATTTGCAAAAAAATCTTCTACCATATTTACATATTAAATTGGGACTAATGAAAAACTTTGTGAAGGCTCTCAACAAGAAGTGACCAGCATTCAAATACCTGCGAAGTAAATTTCTCCGTATAAGTGACGCCAAAATAAAAGAAGGAATCTTTATCGGGTCTGAAATAAGAGAGATTCTAAAGGACTAAAACTTTGATTCAGTTTTACAGGGCTTTGAAAAGGAAGCATGGGAATCTTTCAGAGCAGTCGTTGATGGTTTTTTGGGCAGTAAGAGAAATAAAAATTATGTTCAACTTTTGAACAATCTCCTTCAAAAGTATCAACAGTTAGGTTGCAATATATCCCTAAAAATTGGTCCCTGAAAGCAATTCTAATAGATAAACGATAAAGAAGAGATATTTTTAATTAAACAGGTTTAAATATTTTGTTAATATATCAAAATTCCTATTTTATATAAAAAGTAAAAAATAATAATAAATAAATATAGCTCATTTAAATAAATTGTTTTGTACTTTAACATGTTGCTAAAAGCCAAATTTTGTATATTAGGTATATTTTCAAAATAAGAGCTAATTAAAAAAAATATATTCGTGTTTTCGTATTCAGTAACCTCAAAGCAGTATAAAAATATAGTATTCAATTGAAAGGCACATAAAAAGTTAAATTTTGTAGACCTGTTATGTTATGTTATAAGAACATAACGATTATTATTATTTTTGATTTTGGGATGCCATGAGTAATTATTTGAGATATTTACTCAACTGAATATTCCTTTTTAATGTCTTAACTTTGTTTGAAATCGTATTCTTTTCCAGAAGTTGATTCAGTATTTATCAATTCATTAATTAACCAGCTGAGCTATAATATTTAAATATCCATAAATATTACAGCTCAGCTGGTTCAAGTAAGCACCTAAATACAATGAATTAATAATATTAATATTGTTTTCATTTTGAATGGTATTTATTATATCGCTATGTTTTGTGGGTATAATAGTGTTTTAAATACTCTATTGATGTTTGGGATAACAGAGTAATCATTTAAGATAATTACCCAACTTATTATTTATTTTATTGTACTTTTATTTTATTTTAAATTATATTCTTTTCCAGAATTTGGCTCTTCACAAATTTATTAAAATTAAAATGTTCATAAATATATCGTACCTAAAAATAATGAATATACTTTTCTAATAGAATTTCTTATTTTGAATTACTATTTATTATATTGATATGCTTTGGTATGGGTATAAATATGTTTTTAATATTCTATTGATTTTTGGGATGACAGAGTAATCATTTAAGATAATTACTCTACTTATTATTTATTTTAATGTCCTAACTTTATTTTAAATTGGATTCTCTTTCAGGTTGGTTGTGGTTTTACCAATTTACTAATAAGACTTAATACATTAATTAAGCCATCATTGTAGTATCCTTAAGTATATAGCGCATCTGGGTTAAGTAAGCACCTAAATAAATACAATGTAGAATAGAATTTTTTATTTCGAATACCATTTAATATCTATATTAAGACATAATGTGTAATGATTAAAAAAATAGAGGATTGCCATAAAATACGTACATAAATTAAATTGACACTTATCGGGTACCTATAATAGGGGAACATACAGAGTTCTTCATAGGTAGATCAAGGTCTGTTGTAAGGCCGTCTAGGTCTGGCTATTCCCTCTTGAAGAATGTCTTCGACTCCTCTCCTTTCCAAGATTTTGTACTCTTTTCGAACAGCTATGTCAACATCAAGCTATGGAGCTTAGAAAGTATATAAATCACTGGCTAAAAAAGGAGAAACAACATCAAATTTAAATCCAATTATTTTTAATGATCGTATCACTTAATATTTATAGCAATGATATACTAGTAATAATATTATAAAAGCCACTTATCTACAGACTCTCCTGGGGTTCATCCAGCCTCACTGAAATATAATATTAATTGGTGGAATAACCAGGCGGTTGAGCCTTATCTCAGGCAAAGCACCTTGCACCACTGCTATTCTAGAAACAGTGCTATCCATCTTTATCATATACTGAACCCATGATGACCATTCATGAATTGTATGAAGCAGGGCACAATGTATAAAATATATTAAGTAGAATAGAAAATAGTATTTATATCATTTGTTCCACGAACCATAAATTCATTATTACTAATATAAGAATTATATCATATGTATGAATTTACTAATACACTGGAGGTTTGGTATGGATTATATTGAAAATCAATATCTGTTTTTTTCTGTACATGAGTAATAGTATTAGTATACGCCATATAATTCTATAATTAAAGGTTAGCCCTAGGCTATTGGGCACAGTCCATTTGTGGAACTGGTGAGTTGTTAGGATAAAACCCGAGCAATGTTTCAAGTGTAAGAGCAAACGTGGCCCGGTCGGGGAAACCAACGGATTCTCAGAATGGTTCTCATCTATAACATTGTAATCGGATCAAGCTTTATATTATAATTTATATAATTAATTTAATAATAATAACAAGTAATGTGCATTCAGATTCGAAACCAGCCTACGTAAAATGAGATTTATTTTATGGTGGAAAGACGGACTAAATGAACCTCTACTCAGATTAAAACATGTCGGTGATCTGCTTTAATAACCACTGCTGTTTGCACTAATGAAATTCATAAAATTCTAGTACATTAGTAACTATGCAATGTTATAATTTGAGCTCGCAATTAAAATAATATTGACGATGATTTGGTGGGATTGTGGCATAATCGGTATAAAAATTAGGATTATTATTGAATACCATTATTTCATTTTTTCCCATAGCTCTGGAAAAAATCCACATAATTCACATAAATATTAACTCGAATAATTCTTCATTTTGATGGATTTTTCTTTTCTTAAAATATTTTCTAGGGCCGTCTGTAGTGTAGTAGCCATTATTCCCATGATCGCGGTTTCGCACCCTGGCAGATAGCTTTTGGTAAAAGTAATACTTACTTCCAGCAAAGCTAAGAAATTTGGAACAGGATTACTTGTTAATAACAAAAAAAGTCTGTGTGTAGATAATTATTAATAATCATCGCAAAAACTGAATCATTGTACATTATTTGAAAAAACGAGTACGCAGTTCACGGCCCATATATTTTTCAGAATTTCGTTAGGTGCGGCTTTTGATGCATACGTTATAATATATGGTTCATTGAGGCGGTGTAAATTTACCTGCTCCCGGCATTTTGGCGAAACATGAATACGGTGTAATGTTAGCTTTAACCTTGTTTAAGCGGTAAATAAATGATGGAATGTTGCCCTGATAAATTATGACATTGCCCTAACATTGGAGTTATCCTTGCAATAATTTTTCCATGCCGTTTGAGAAGGAGCACTGGAAAGGGCAGAAGGATCGGAGAGATAAGACGAGTTAAGTCAGGACTTTGCCCTATTATCTTCTAGTTGCCATATTATCCTTAATTTGCTGGTTCTATGTCCCTTCTGGAAGTTAATGTTCGAGATAATATCCTATGATTTGGTTGGCTAACACTATCAACCTGGTCTCAACAATTACTTTTAGAGAAACGAGAACCAAGATTTCTAGCAATGAAATAGTAAAAAATACCAGTATTTTTCCAAGTACCTTAATTCTTCATTGAAGCCCTAATTTCTTCTACCGTAAGCTTAGAAAAAATACTAAACATAATTTAGAAAAAAAATACTATTTTTCCTCATTTATTTTATTTTTTGGCGTGCCAACAATAGATAATTTACACCAGTGGATACGGGTATTGTTGATATTATATCCTTTACACCTAATTTTCTTTTAATTTATATATCTTTCAAGAGGGCTTTTGATTTTAGGAGGTCAAACAAGGAAGCCAAGTTCGGTTCGTTGTTGCCTCATCATTTATTGAACCTGTAAATATAATTAATATTGTCAAAGAGCTATATAAAAATAATTTTTAACAAGCTTTCATTGGTATCGACTGTATGTATATAACGGAATCTTTTAACTCCATTTTCGGCCACTTCAAAGCATTAAATTAAATTGACACTTTTCACATTTTTCAAAGACCAATGACTGAATTAAGAATTTTTTCGTGTACTATTATCCTCGTAAAAATCTTCAGGTTAGCGGTTTTTCATATCGCAAAGCACGGTAGTGTCAGGTATCATGGGGCGTGTATGGGCTATCTTTGAGACAAGCATATGACTAAGAACATGATCAAACTATATTTTGCCACAAGAAATTAACGATTGCACGAACTGAATAAACTAAAAAAGAATTATATGAGTTTAAATTTTTTTTTACCTTCACCCAGACTCCTTCCTCATATTACTATATATATATACTTTTTTAGCCTTTAATGAATTAAATACTAACCGTATTATTCATTATTTCATGGATTAAGGAATTTAACTCATATTATTCTTTTTAGAAAGTCAACTGATATTATCCAACACAAAAAACGTGTTTTTAATTGATTTTTTAAAAAACAGAAAACAAAACTAAATAGAAGAAGACAATTTTCAGTAAATTTAAACTAAGAATAGAGTTACTAATTAAATTAATCTTACCGTAAAAACAATTCACAACAACCCATCAATAACATCAATCACGCTTTTTACTATAAAATGAATTATTTGTTTATCATTATATTCTTATTTTAAACATGTTTAAAATTATTTTGTACTTTTTAGTCTTGTTTCCTATTAAAGAGTTTTTTTAACTATTATTTACTGTACAGACTAGTCCCAAAACTACATGGGCACGTAATTTTAATATTTACTATTAAAAAATCTGATTTTGAAAAAACTATTCTTACTCTCTCTTCCGCTAGACTATTTATCGAGATGAATAATTAAGCTTAATATTAGTTTTTTATATATTTCTAACAGAAGTTTTTGGCAAGTATGAATATATGTATTACCCTTCTCAACATTACCGTTTAATATTTAAGGCAGACCCCTCGAAGAGTCAAGGAAGTTGTTATACAGAAATAGATTGCAATCACTTGGCGTTTTAATGTACGAGCTTGTTGCCCGCAGAAGGCACTTTTACATTCTTGCTTCTCTGCCAAATTCGTCGGGTATGTTGGACGCTAAAGGTTCAGATTCCTTGATAGAGAAATAGAATTTGTTTTTGTAATATCGTTTGTTCAAAATCTAATGATGGTTAATGGTATTTTTTAATTAATTTAATATTATGCGTATAAATATATATGTATATATATATATATATATATATATATATATATATATATATATATATATATATATATATAAAACTGCCTACGAAAGTTTTCTTATTTTGTATTTACTGCGATAGTGTCCCAGCCTTCTTGACCCAACACCTGTTATAAATACTATAAAATATACGAGAGGGAATAGATTTAATGCACAGTTATAGTGTTTTGAGTTAATTGAAACCATTTAATTGAAGCTTATGAGAAATATGAAGTAAGGGCATTGAATGCTGTTTCTTTATTTTATTTCAGGTGAGGGAATATTTAGCTGAAAATTATTGTAATTATTTAAGACATGTAAATATGCATGTATTGTAAATAAAACTTTGTTTTATTTCAGAGAAACAATTCCATCTTTATTTCTTAATCCAAAGGCATACAACGATTATAAATTTATAAAATATCATTATAAAACAGCAAAGTTTTATTATCATTTCTTGGGATTAAACTTCCTTTTGGACATGTTTCGAGACTATATTGTTCTCATTATCTTGCCAAATTGATGATAAAATTTTAAAACCACATCAAGCAACGAATAGACTGAATTTCAAGAACTAAAACTAAATATTATTTATTAACAATCAAGAACAGCAGAAACCACACACACACACACACACACACACACACACACATGCAAATATCTTTAATTGTTATGTTTTTTTTTTTGTTTCAGGTAAGAGTTAGAAACCGCATTTGCTACAATTGCAGCAAGGTAACTTTTAATTTTTCAAACCAATTAATATTCATCTATGCATATGGTTTTTGACATAAATGCGAAAAGAAAGAAATCCTGAATGTATAATACATAAAAAAATAAAGTTCGTCAGTAGGTACTGTGGAGATATTAACACATATTAAAATTCATTCATTTTTGGGTTTAAAAATTTAATGGATGCGGCTTGTCATAAAAAATATCTTGGTTTTAAATAACATGGTTCCTGACATAAAATTTATGATTACGTCCATACTCCTTTTTAAGTTCTATAAAAAGTAATTAAGAAAAACTGCTCAAGATTATTTATTCTTTGTGTATTATATCTGTATTTCTGTGCCCCGGAGGTAAAAGTCTACAAATTAGGTATTATATTATGTGAATTGTAAGTGTATAAATACAATTACTTATCAATGCCAATAACAACGTGAACAATTTTCTTTAAGCTATTTCTATAAATTTAGTTGGCTGCCATGAATAAATATAAACATTTTAACTCTCTCTCTCTCTCTCTCTCCCTCTACGGTTGTGGTTTGGCACCATTAACATAACTTGCACGTCCATCTTAAGAAAATATTCACGAGGAATAGCAGGACATGTGAGACAGGATTCCTTCTAGTAAACCTTAACTTACAGAGAGATAAAAAAATGCTTGGGAGTTCCCTAGTCGCAATTGAAGCTTAGGGAAGTGGTCCTTACCCGACTATAAATTAGGCATTCAGGAAAGACACAACTCCCTAATCCTAATCAATAGAAAAATACAAAAACTTCAATCATTATTGAACTCGTAAGAGAAAATAGGTCACCACCTATTTCAATAGTATTTAAGTATATATCGAGGAACAAATAAAAATATACATATACATACATATTTATATATATATATATATATATATATATATATATATATATATATATATATATATATATCGTAACATTACTATAGCATTGCTTCATTTATGGTATGTTAATGATTTTTTTACAAAGAACTTTGTAGTGCCACTACTCTACTAAGGGAGGGAGATTTTCTACAGCCCAACGACATACCATATCCTCCGTTTATATAACCCAAAGCATTCTTATGGCCACAGTCAAAATCTTAGGAGAGCAAATTCGTATTCTTAAGTACAACTCATTGAGCTGTTCTTTTCTTTTGAAATTTCTTTAGGTCTAAAAATATAACTATGATAGAAATATAACACTGATAGATCAATAAAAATGATCGAAAACTCCAAAAAACACACAATGCAATTATCAAACACAAAGATTTCTAAAATACTAGAAAATAACTAATTATTTTCCGGTTCAGGCATCATCCAACATGCACCGGAAAACAGAAATTCACTGAAAGCATTATGTCTTGCATGAACAGTCCGAAGATATTCATCAATAGGAGATAACAATCTCACTCCGAGATCCTTTAGAATACTTACTGATAAAACAAAATTTGACCTAGAAAATTAAGTCTGTTTGTGCCACTGATTTTACCGGTTTAATATAAAGGTCAATGTAAACTAAAAATAAAACTCGATTTAAACCGTTTCCCTGTGAACCATATTTCATTACATGGTACGGTAGATTTAAAATGTTCATATAAGCGGAAAAAGATCTATCCAAAGTACTAAAATTATACAAAAAGCAAAATTTTAATCCTGCTTCATTTTACTTTTGATATAAAGCTCCTCTATCTTACTTTATAGTTTAAGAAGTTTATTTAATTAAGAAGTCAATGCGTGTCTAATTTTCATGAACTTAAGAGTTACCTAATAAGTTCATCAAAATAATTAAAATATCTCAATAGGCTAGAATATATAGATGGGGAGCGGGGTGGCTCTGCCTAATAACCTCTTGGGGCTCATCCAGCCTCTATACTAAAAATAAGTGGGAAATCTGATGGTTGAGCTCTATCTAAAACAAATCACCTCCATGCACAACCATTGTCCATGGACCAGTACAGTCGGAACCATGAACTGAACATTAGACCGTCCATAGGTTTTTTTTTTTTTTAACAATAATTAATTAGTAATGAATATGTTATGGATTTAATTTATTTCTGGTATAAAAAATGTATTACCATCTTCGCTACTCTTTAAAAAAAAAAAAATTGAATTTTTTATGATCGTAGAAGGCGAATTTGAGCCATTGAGCCATCATCCACTTGAAGACCCTCCAAGAAGCGATGAGCCTTCTCATCCGATTTCAATCCATCGCTGCAGTTACTCCCCAGCCCTCTAAGGCGGAAATTATCGAATCCACTTTAAATTTTATTATTCTGCTCACAATAGCCTCTCTTCACCAGCTGGCGAACAATAGGAGGAGAAGAGGGAAGCTTTGTATGCCTCAGAGTATAACCTATAAACCACCCTCTGTGAATACTTTCAAAGCCCTGCGTGTTTTACTATAAACTCTTTTTTCCCCTTTTATTTCAGAATTTCAGTGCTATACCCTGGCATCCTATAGTTGTCTGGAACATAAAGCAGACAATTTCAGAAGATTTTTATTTTGAGCCCTCTGGCAAAAAAGCATCTGCTCTAGGAATAGCCATTAAGCCGAAACAGTATTTTAATTTAATAACAAATTACTACATAATACGCATTTTTTAATATAGCTAAACCAACCGCAGTACATATAACATAAACCATGTACGTTTAAATAATTTAATCCCACAATAACCTTAAAATATTGTTAGGCCTATTGATCATAATCCAGTCTATGTATGATCCGGTCAGTGCAGTCTATGTAACCAAATATAGATTTTGAATTTTTTTTTATTTTTTTTATATTTACATCCACACCTGTCAAATAAAATAATGACAATCAGCAGATTGGCTGACAGTAAGGTAAAGTACAATGTCATGAGAGGCATGAAGAAGAGCAGTACCCAGCGGTACCTCTCCCTTGGCTTGATTCAATTTCTTATGATAACAAATCCCTCATCCACGTTCTTTTTAACCTCCTCCTAGTATTCTCTGGCATGAGAGTAGTGGCCATTTGTTCTATTAATTATGGTTTGGATATCCGTGTAGTTTTGCTTGAAAGCGTTTGTAGTATGTTCGTATGTGTTCGTCAACAGTTGGTATTTTTAAGTCAGTATGTAGAGTTTTGTTATTGACATACCAGAGTGATGTTGTGACAAGACTGAGTACTTTTGATTGGAAAGTTTGTAGTCGTTTTCTGTGAGTCTGTTTAGCGATGCCATAAATTTGTAATGCATATGTCCAAACTGGTTTTAGTAAGTAAGTGTACGTCTTTAATTTTTGTCTTGGTTCTAATTTGCAGTTTTTCCTGAATAGAGAATACATTAAGTTCAGTTTGAGATTTAGTGATTGGCGTTTTTTTTTTAATGTGAGGTCCCCATGTCATTCTCCTATCAAATGTTAATCCCAGGTATTGTACTTCGTCTGTCTGTGGGATGGTTAAGTTATTAAGGTAAATCGGAGGGCATGTTTCACGTCTAAGAGTAAAAGTGATGTGTTGTGACTTTTCATGGTTCAGTCTAATTTTCCATAGTTGGCACCACTCATTCAACTTTTGTAGATTTTGTTGTAAGTTTTGTGAGGCCTGTGTCGCGTCTTGATGTCTGGTGATCATGGCAGTGTCGTCAGCGTAGGTTGCGATCAGTGTGTTAGGACGTGGAATGTCTTATGTATATGTTATGTACAATAGCGGTGCAAGTATTGATCCCTGAGGCACACCGGCTAAGATTGGTCTTATTAAAGATAGCTCTGTGCCTTGTTGGATTGAGAAATATCTGTCTGCAAGAAATGATTGAAGAATTAAATAATAACTGTGTGGTAGTATAGTCTTGAGTTTAAAGAGAAGGCCCTGGTGCCAGACCTTGTCGAACGCTTGAGCGACATCCAGAAACACTCCAGTTGCATATAACTTTTGCTCTAGTGCTGTTGATATGTAGTCAGTTACTCTGTGTAATTGTTGAGTAGTCGAGTGTGATTTTCGAAAACCGAATTGATGGTGAGGGATTGTATTTTTGTCAGTCAGTAACTTTAATAAGCGGGGATAAAGTAACTTTTCAAAAATTTTTGAGCAAATAAGAAGTAAACTAATAGGTCTGTACGAGGAAGGATTGCTAATATCTCTATCTTGTTTTTTGATCATTGAAACAATAGAGTATTTCCACTGCATTGGGAATTTCGTAGTTCTAAGTATCGACTTGTAGATTGTCGTAAGAAGCACTAGAGCTTTCCTAGGCATTTGCTGGAGCACCTCGGCATTTATTAAGACATAGCCCGGGGCTTTTCTTTTTGGTAAATGTCTAATTAGTTCTGCTACTTCTGTTGGAGTGAATGAGGGCGGTGGTAATGATAGTTGTAATGGGGCGTCAAGTGTGTTATTTACAGTTATTTCGTGTTCTGTGTTTGTGAAGTCAGTATGTGGTGTAAATACGGAAGAAAGATGGTCGGCAAAAAGCTCAGATTTTTCCTCGTCCGACACAGCCCAAGAGCCGTCTTCTTTTCTAAGAGGTGCCGACATCTCTCGGTGTTTTAAGAGTCTTCTGGTATGCTTTCATAAACTTCCATCGTCTGTCGAGAGAGATTTAATGTAATTGTCATAGTTTGACCTGTTAAACTTGCTAATTTGACGTTTCAGTTCATTATTCAGTTTGTTAAATGTCCGTCTATCTGATGGTTGTCTGTTAGTTTGCCATATTTTACGAGCTCTTCTCTTGGCCCTGATCAGATCTCTAATATACAGCGGGTAGCTTGGTAAATTATCTGCTTTTCTGTCCCTGGGTTTCGATGACAACCACGCTGCTTCTTGTATAGTTGTGGTGAACTTTTCCACTATCTTCTCTAGTTCTTTTTCATTCTTTATCGAAATAAGGATTGAGAGGTGAGAATTGAGATAATTTCTGTATAAGTCCCAATCCATTATACCCTGTGTGAGGGTAGGTCTTTTTTGTGCCTCAGAAGGCTCTTCACACAGAATCATATGCATTAGAGAATGATCAGAACAAAGGTCAGAGCTCTTATTTACAGTCTTGTGTACTGTTCTTAATCCTTTTGTAATAAAAAAGTCCAGTAAGTCCGGGGTTTTACGTCTAGAAGTGGGCCACTAAATAGGAGAATTTGGAGTTGATGTGTCTAATGAAAGTTTATGAAGAGCATACAACAAGTTCCTACCTCTTGGGGTGCACAATCTTGAACCCCAGCATTGGCGTTTCGCGTTGAAATCACCTCCTGCGATAAAACATCGACCTAACCGTTTAAAATATTCAGAAAACACCGAGGACGTAAGCTTGTATCTAGGGGGTCAATACACAGCAGCGAATGTGATGTTTTTCTGTTTTGTATTTAATGTTATGCCAGTCGATTGTATCTGTGGTGTGCTAGGTAAGTGAATGGGGCTGTGTTTTAATGTCGATTTTATGATAATGGCGGTGCCACCATGTGCCGTTTTGTCTGGGTGGTCAGTCCTATAAATAGTATAATCTGGAATGTATATTTTTGATCGTGATGTAAGGTGTGTTTTAGTGATAAGTGCTATGTCTGTCATTTTTTCATGTAAATACAAGTCAAGTTCTGTCCTGTGTTGCATCAGTCCGTTAGTATTCCATAGGAGAATTGACAAGAAGCCAGCTGTTGAAAAATTAGGCATGGCTGTGGCTCCAGGCCTGTGTAACTTGAGTTAGCTGTTGGAGGAGGATAAAAAGAGGGTGGATAAGGTTAGTAAGACCATTTAAAATTTGAAATAGTTGATGGGCATTAAATAAAGGGGGTACAGGCTGAGTAGTGTCATTCATCATATCTGGTGAAACATAATGTTGTTGTGGCGCTGGTTTTATTGCTGGTATCTGCTGAGATTCTCCGGAGTTCCCTGTTAGTCCTGGAACATGATGCTGTGAATGTTTTTTGAGGGTTGGAAACTGTTGAGGATCCGGCGGTGACTGAATCGGTTGAGCTGCTGTAGGCCGCTGGAAGTTATTTCTCGAGCCACGCTGCATCCTTAGGTTCTTCAGCGTTTGACACCCTTTGTAATTGGCAGGGTGTTGTCCGCCACAATTGGCACAGGTAGCTGGAGTTTCTCTTGTTTTAGTACAAGTGCTGCTGTCATGATGCCCGCCACATCTTACACACCTTGGTGGGTGGTTGCAATAACTCCTTGTTTGACCGTATTGCTGGCATCGTAAACATTGAGGGATCTCTCTTTTTTTCCTTGGTTCCTCAATTAGCACGTTGGTATAATATATAGATTTTATGTTATAGATATTGTCGTTAAATGTTTCTTTGCTTATGTCCACAAAGAACATAGGAAGTGGATTTTTATATCTAGAAATTACGTTAATAATGTTCGTAGTTTCAAAACCTTTCTGTCTCAGTTCCTCTTTAATAATAGAAATTGGTGTTGTATGATGGAGGTTCTTTATCACAAATCTAGGGCATCTGTCTTGTGGGAGCTGAAATGTGTGAAAGTCTGCTCCTTCCGTTCTTAAGCTTGCATTTAGCTTTCTGTACATTTCGGGTGTGTCCGGGTAAACCAATAATTGTTGATTTTACTATAAAATTTTTACGGCCGGCTTTTTCTTCAAGAAATGAAATAAGAGCCGAATAATTTTCCACGCCATTAATATAAAGTGGAGGTGGTTTTTGATTTATTGTTGGTCTAGTAGTACTTTCTAATTGTTCCTCAGATATTGAGGTTAGGGCCTGAAAACTATTTCCTATTTGAATGGGTGCTTGGCGCTTCAGCCTCGTGTGGTCCTTATCAAAGGTAAAGATCTTTTACGCCCAGTTACTAGTTCCCAGGAACCAGTTGTATTATTATTTGTACAATTAATTGTATTTTGTGAGTCCATAGCGCTTACCTCCTGGGAAGATGTAGACGACTCGCCCATGGTTGGCGGTAAAACCCGCACTTCTTACTTGAGTCGTAAATTCAGTCTCTCCGTGTGAATTAAACCACTTTTTGAAAGAAAAATATGGATATTTAAATCTTAATTTAAGCTATTTTTATAACACACTCAAACTAACCTATAACCACTTTAGCTTCTGCGCGCTATCTCCCTACCAGATTTTGAAAATAAAAAAATATCCTATACTATTACTAGCCAGTATTATTACCACCCAGGAAGGGTCTTGGATTTAGTACATCAGCTTCTGTTTTTATTTTAGTGTAACGGTTTTGCAGAATGTGATTTGACCGTTCATTATCCCCCCCAAGTTAGGGCGCCCACTTTATTGAGGCTGAATGAGCCAAAGGAGGGTATCCAGATCCTTGGATGTTCATCCGTTGCATTTAAAATATTAAATCCACAGCCAGATTTCAACCCGATTCCTTCGGCATAGCAACTGAGCTCTCAACACACACTGATATCTGTTCCCTCTCTTGGACTTCCATTCCTACAGCAAAATGAAGATTTTGCAAGCTGGGATCAAACTGCAAACTGAATCAACTTAAGCAACAACAAACTGCAAAGACTTATATACATGCCTAATTATAGCTTGGGGGCTTCATTAAGCCTTCAAAATCTTCCTTACATTGTTAGGGATAAAGTCATCTATAACCATGAAGCCCCATTTGTTCTAAGGAGTAAGATAATGCTGGGTATTCAGTGCTTTTATGATATTTTGTTCGAAAGGTATGTTCCGAGCACTGTTTTTACACGTTGTTTTAATTTATCCGGGAATAGCTTTTTTACGTCCTTAAATTCCAGAAGCGGGTGCATTCCTAGGTATTTGTATGAGTCAGTTTTGTTGAGGCTATTAATTAATTGATTATATTATTAATTATTTGATCATTCCATATTACTTGACCCTTTCATTTTGCCTTTCTATATCTCTAGTACCGCACATTTGTCCTCTCCCGTCTTCGTATTAATATCTTCACTAAAGACCCTTAAAATTTCCAGAAGATTTCTCAAATCGTTCTCATTCTTGGCATACAGTTTGACATCGTCCATGTAAAGAGAATGACAAACTATTGTAAAAAATAATAACATTTGCCTGATGAATTTAATAAGAAACTTAAAGGGTTGATTGCTAAGCATGACCAAAGAGGACTCAGAGAATCACCTTGGAAAATTCCTTTGCTTATAGATATTTCTTGGTTGGATTATTATTATTATTATACAGTCCTTTATTTCAATAAATATTTTTTTTTAAAGTTATGTTTGTAGTTCAAGTCAGTATGTATATCTGTGACACCTGTGCATAGTTGGCTAAGTCGAATTTTGTGAATTTCAAGCTATCTACTTTGAATCGTAATTTTTCTGAACTTATTTTAAGTTCAAGATTGGAGTATCAGCCCACGATTCACAAAGGAATATCCTTCATTGCAATGGACGGAACACTTAGCGTGTTAGACACAAGGAAAGAGAAAAAATTACGATTCTAAGTAGATAGCTTCAAATTCACAAAATTATACTTAGCCCACTATGGACAGGTGCCACAGATATATAAATAACATATCGTTTTTATTTTATTTTTAATTTTAAAAATAACAACATTGCTTAAAGAAAAAATAGTTGAAGTTGAAATTCTCGTTATTACGGTGTATATTCATGAACCCTAAGGTATTACGTATAATGTAATTTATGTTAGTAAATTAATGATAAGCTAAATCATTATTATTAACAATACAACATTTTACTAAAATTTCACAAACTTTACTTTATATTATATTTACCTGTATATTCATAGATGGAGAATGGAGATAGTTGGGGGGAGCAGTCAAAAAAACACCAAATAAGTACTAGACTTATATTCAGTAAGTGCCGACGTTTCGACCTACAGTGTAGGTCATCTTCAGGGCTATGAGAGAGAAACAAACAGATCAAAAAATTTATAAAAGGTATGGGGTTCTATTAGTGACCAGTTGTTATTGTTAATTTACCTATTGCCTTTAAATCCCATAACAAACTTTCCCATATTTATACCCGTATCAAAGATCCTATTCCCCTCAAACTACGTTCCCATGTTATCTATCGTATCCCCTGTTCTACTCCTAATTGTAACTCTTCCTATATCGGTGTAACTAAAAACTTCCTTAAAGATCGTATTACCCAACACAAATATGCCATTTCCTCCCATAACCATACCTCCTCTAAACTCTCCGAACATGCACTTTCTTTAAACCACACTTTTGATTTTGATAATACGTCTATCCCAGCTACTGTTCCTAACCATGATAAACGCATCCTCTCTGTAACTATCCACATAAATTTAGATTCCTCCACTATCAATCTTAAGACTGACTCACATCACCTTTCCTCTACCTACTCCCAAATTTTTAATTTACTCAAAAAACCTTAAATTCTGTTACTTCGTCACTGATGTTTTCTTTGTCATCGCACTATTGACATTTATTTCATTTTATTGGTATTATCTTTCCACTTTTCTCATTTATTTATTCGTTGTTTCTCTTTACTATCTCTCTTTCATCATCATCTTTAATATTTTTACACTTTTTTTTTGGCTTGTCATTATAATTTTATCCATTTATTCATTTTTCCTATACTCCAGTATGGTTACCTTCTGTAGTTACCTTTTTGGCCGCTAGAGATCGCTGCTAGCTCTTCCGTCTTGCTCCGTAACGTATTTTTCATTGTTGGTTAGCCGGTGCACCCAGCTCCTCTTTTCTTAATATTTTATTTATTATATCTTTTTCTCTTTAGTCTTTCTCCATTCTTCACACTACATATTTTCCTATTTCTCCCTTATCATTTTGGCATCCATCATATGTTGGTAATCAAAGAGTTCATATTTATAAGCATTTAATTTTTGGATTAATTGGATTAATTTAATTTTTCAAATTTATTAATCCAATCAACTATTTTTCAAATAGTTATTGTACACAATAGTTACTGTACAATAGTAATACAATAATGCATAATAGTTACTGTACGTATAGTTCCATACTTATATTTTCATATTATTTACATTTCTAACTGTCATTCTACGAGGTACCTATTCATTTCTTTCTACATATTCTTGTATTATTATGTTTCATACATTTTACTTATGCAACCTCTAGAAGTCCATTATCATACATTTTATATCTTTAATTTACTAGTTTTTTCTAAATCCTTCATGTTCCAACCTTTTTTGATATGTTAATCTTCTCATTTTGTATCTTTGGTTTACCTCCTCATTTGTATTTCCCTTTATTTTATGTTTACTTTTCTATCGTTTCTGTACATTTATTTTCTGTATTTTATTTTATATTCGTTGTCTTTAGTTATTGTATCTGTCACTATTTTAATTTCTGTTCATTATCTTTAATTTTATTAAATCTGTCAATATCTTAATTTTATTTTATTCTGTCAGTATTTTAATATTCGTTATCTTTAATTTTCATATCTGTCACTATTTTAATTTTCTACATTACATGTCACTATATTCTTGTTACTGTAACGTTTTTATATATTTTTTGATCTGTTTGTTTCTCTCTCATAGCCCTGAAGATGACCTACACTGTAGGTCGACCCGTCGGCACTTACTAAATATAAGTCTAGTACTTATTTGGTGTTTTTTTTACTGCACCCCCCAACTATCTCCGTTCTCCATTTTATCATCCAGTCAACTATTTTCCTCTCATATATTAATAGATATTTGATTAAAAAATACCAATAATATTTAAAAATGAATCAACGAGGACACTACTATTCAATCATAAAAATCATCAAAAATTAATAAATTTCTTTCATTAATGAAGTTTATCCATTACAAAGAAGAAGAAATGAGAAATTAGTTTTCTTAAATGGATGTTGTAATGCATTCCAGAAAGTTTCCTTTGTTGTTTTCTTCGTATTTCTTTTCTGTTGCTATTGTTTTGATAAAGCTTTAAGAAGGAAATGAGTTACCTTCACAGCGTTATTTCAATTTACCTTTTTTCTTTTCTTTTCTTTTTCATATTTCCCCCTCCTCGACTTCCAGCTCCGAAACTTTTCATATTCATTTACCGAAATATGATTGGTCCTTAGGTAGGGGTTCTTCAAGTTTCATTTTGAATTTAATAAACGAATAAATTCTAAATTAATTCTGTTGTATTAAACTAAACAGAAAATACAATAAAAAAAAGTGTGAGTGTCAGCTCCGACACGCGACTGAAGTTTACTCCTTTCCGTTTCTAATAGATTTTAAATGTGTTCTTGACAATTAATCGCTCTATACGATACTTATCATCGCGTATTCTTCTTTTTTATTTGTAAATTATTTTTTAAAAACTATTTTAAATTAATGTATAGTTTTTTAATTAAAATTATAATTATAGATTTGTATATAGATGCTTGAGTGGAAAATAGTTAAAGTAATACATGTGTGTGATGCTTCCGCCGAAATTTGGCCGGACACGTATTTGATTTTAAATAATTATAGTTGCATTGCCTGTTTTTAATTTTTTTGGACCTTACTGTTTAAGAAATGATTTTCATATTCAGCCCGTGGTATGCAAATTTTATGAGGAGTAAAATCGAGTGTTTGGCCCGTTACGTTCCTTTGTGCAACGTGCTTTGCGCACTTTTCACTTCTTTCTTGATAAGATTGTATTATTTGTTTTGCATAACAGATAGAAACTAAAAGTTAAATTCTGGTTAAATTAATAATAATAATTTAATATCTTAGTTGGTTTTTTCTTATATCTGCACTTTGTAAATTGTAACTTACTGTGGCAATCAATAAAATTGTGATTATTACTCAAAAATAAAGTAAAAACGCTATTGATGCATGCTTTGTTAGTATTAAACTAGCCCGTTAATGCTCTAAAGAAGGATAGTTGTAGACGGAATGGTTAAAATTAAATTTTTTTTTTATTATTTTATTGAGTTGTACAACTGTAATACATACATCTAGTACAATTGCTATGAGAGAAAATAATACATGATAGGACATGTAGAGATACTACCCACTGGCAGCACTCTAATAAAGTTCTATAATAGAAGGTCCCGAGGCCATCTTCTCTTCAGACGCCTAGGAGGATTGTCCGGGATGGAATTGGATGCAAGGATGGAAACTAGTGGGTTTGGATGGGTTTGAAGTTTATTGTGGAATGATAGGTATCTGGAATGGGCTAAAAATTAAATTTAAAACCTTAAATTAAGGTTAAAAGCGTTGTTTGAACTAGTTTGAAATAAATATATAACCTTTGAGCTTAGATATTTTTTATGTTTCGTTATTATGAGAATAGATTTACAAATGATTTAAATGGTCAGGGAGGAGGTTTTGATGACTCTGACGCACACATTTTTTTTTAAATAACACTAAGCCGCCCGGATCAGTACAGGTATGCGGTTCGAAGAAAATGCATAATGAACTTATCAATTTAAAAACAAATATTTCTAAAAATTATTTTTATTTGATGAATTCTGTTATAATTAAATTGTTTCGTGTATGAACATTTCTCTACTAAATGGAAAATCGTTGTTCTAACCAAATTGTATATAATAAATTTTAATATTTCTCATTTTTTTGTATTAATAATAAAGTGTTAGGTATTCTTGTCACGCCACAGTTTATTTAGTAATTTAATAATGTAATATTTATTTAAATCAACCACAAACATCTCAAAACACAGTCCCCTGGTATGTTCCTTTTCCCAAATTACAAATCTTGTGACCAATATTATTTTTTTTGCTGTTGATACTAAATATAATGCATTAAAATACTTTTTAAAAAAACAGTCAGCATCTTTATAAATCACAATTATATACTTACTATAAAAATTTAATCAAAAAATCTCGACGTGTATGTAGTTCTCAAATTTTTTAAACAGTCCCCTGATAAAATTTGAAAACCGCGCTTAAGTCAAATTTTGTATTGGTGGGAAACGTTAACATCGTGAAATAGAGCGCAATCAGTGTGAAGTTCGTTCGGGTCTATAGTTGGGTGGGCAGTTGCTATTTTCTTAGTGCCACCACAGTCTGCTAGCGAACTACGAGCCTTGGCCGTTGGATAAAACAGTCCCCTGGTTAGCCATTTTTTTCCTATTTTAAGAGTTTTAGTGATAGATGATTTTGTTTTATTCAATTTATAAGTAAAAATGACAGTCCCCTGGCATTTCATAACACAGGGGACAGTTTTCTTTAGGTTTTGTGAAGTCTGAAATGCCAGATGGAGCATCTATGATTAAAATCATTAAAAATACCGTCTCTTTCTTAGGTAGTATCTCAAAATTCCTCCCAAAAAGAAGCCAGCCAAAACAAGAGAAGAAATATTAGAACAAAAGTGTATAGCTGAACGTTTAAGATATCAGTGACTTAAAAATGACCCACAAAAAAAAAAGAAAAAAAGAAAGAAAGAAATACCTAAAGAAAAAAGAAAAAGGCATAAGAAAATTAGTTAAGAATATGAGTCGTCGCGAGCATAAGGCAGTAAAAAAAACTTGGAATGAGCCTTGTACTAAGTACCGCGGAAAGAAAAAAAAATTGAAAGAAATAACAATACTTTTAAAAGGGAATATACACCTGATTCAAGTGATCCCCCAGTGGAATGTCGGGCACCTTTAAGATCATCAGTCGCAGCAAGAGAGGAAGAGGCTAAGAAAAAACGTGAGAAAATACTGAAAGAAAAAGACCATAAGATTCAGGAATACAAACAGAAATTGGAAAATTACAAAAAGAGGTTACATCGGTTGAAAAAATTTAGTAATAGCAATCAAAATTTTGTGATCTGGTCCGTCGCCAGTACCACAGTACCAAAACAAAACTATGTTTCATATTTTAGCTTCAAGGCTTCATGTAGAGGTACCAAATATAAAGAAGTATTCCTGGAACTTTTCAGAGTGGCCATGGCAAGAGTACCGCAGATGGTGTTGTTGCTACGTGCAAAACAACTGCAAATGCCATCGTTGCTGCAGGAGGTGACATTGATATTTTGGATTCATTTATAGATTTATTTTTTTTTAGAATAATTTATTGATATTTACAACTGTAATTATATTACATCAAGTATATCTGCTGTATGAACAAAAAACAAGAAAAAAACACTTGTGGAGAAACTACCCATTGATAGCACTCCAATTTATAGATTTAGTGCAAAAAAGATGTCCTGCTATTACAATCTTTGCAATTGACAATGATGTAATAAAAAATATGTCTAACGATATTCACAAAGACGTCAAGAACTTGAAAAGTTTCAATAGCACTCTTAAAATACATCAGATTAAGGATAAAATATCTAAATGTCCATTGGGAATACCGCAAGGCACTAAAAAACTTATAATGAAAACTTTAAGCTGTTCATGTGAAGAAGAATTCCATTTTAACCTAGGAGTTATGAACTACCAAGTGAAAAAAAAATACGCATCGGGGACGTTTACACAGACTCCGAAGACGAAACCACGCTAGCACATAACTCACCGGATAATGACATTATTACAGAAACCAACATTTCACGACCGTTTGACAATTTTAATATTCGTCTTGAGAATATTGCAGGGGATAGAACAAGCAGTCAACAGCAATACAACAATGGTGACTACTTTGTAGTCAGGTTCAGCGTCAGAAACACGGAATATCCTTATGCTGCTGTTATTAATAAAGTAGATGATAATGATGGCGAACTAACACACACTTTTATGAACATTTTTGATGATAAAGGCCACACGTTCAGAATGGATGAAGATGATATTTCTGATGTCAGTTTTGACCAAATACTGGAGAAGTTACCTCGGCCAGATCTTACTCCAAAAGGGAGAAGATTATTTTATTATTTTCCAATATCCATTTCTGTTTTTGAGAAATAAGTTCATTTTAAGATTTATTCCTGAAGTGCAATGTTAAGGCTGATTTTCTGTAAGACGTTGTGAAATTATTGCTAATAACTTTAAAAGTACTAATGTTTCAAAATATGTTTCAACAACTGTGATAATTAGTTAGCAGAGGTTCTATTTCTTTGTTATTTAATTTAATGTCATACAATTTGTATCTTAAAAATTAAAAAAATTGTATTACTCTCATACTACACGCATACTTAAATACACATTTTAATACTTGTACATAAATACTTATTCATAAATACATTCCCCTGTGTGTTTGCAACAGTCCCCTGTCACGATTTTGGATAAAATCGTCTAGAACTCAAAAACCAGGACGAAAATAAGTGGTCTTTTCAAAGAGATATATTTAATTTAATATTGTCCTTCATTTTATTACCTGTCATTCTCAACATTTCATAAAACTTACTTAGGACAATCTTGTATGGATAAGTTTCCAAATAGCAGAGAAACACCCGTATATGAACATCTGAATATCGATCGTATATGAATATTACATTACCACGAATTTGTTTATTTGAATTAGCAAATGGGTGGATGAAAACTATTTATATAAATCTTTCCACATTTATTCGTTTCGATCAGATTTAATGTTTAATCCGAGGAATGAAACATAACTTAATTAAAATATAAATGTAAATGGATATACGAATGCATGATGCACGATTTTTACATGAATTTGCATGAAGTATTTTTTAATAAAATTCTTCAAATGTACAGCCCGGCTATGTGCGACAATTGACTGAATATACGTGGGGCCAGTAAAGTGTTAAATTGATACTATTGATAATTTCTTTATCTGCTAAATTATACAGTCGGTGTTATATTTGTCATTAATATTAGAATTGTAAAGTAAAATATTACCCATTTTACGTCAATTGAATAATTGAAGGCGGAGAGCGCGAAAGATGTCAGGCGAATGAAGGGTTAGGGGAGCTTAATAAACTCCATAATTTGTCGTTAACTTTTCCTAATTCCTCTTTAAGGTGGCGTCGGTAATTAAAGATAAATATTATGGAACCAGCTTCTGTTGGTCAGGGAAGTCTTCTTCAATTATACTGCTTTGCTTAAAGTAAAATTGTTTCTTTTAAGCAGAAATAAATTTTAGTAAACTTCAATGTTTAAACATAATACTCTCATAGCTGATGTGCAAGTATATATAAATATAAAAGTGTCTAGAACAATGTTAGTTGACCTTATATATATATATATATATATATATATATATATATATATATATATATATATATATATATATATAATTATATTTATTTTATATTTATTTTAAGCCAACGTTTCGACCCACATTGCAGGTCTTTTTCATCGCTAATTATACAAGATACATATAAATTAAAATAATATATATTAAAGAATAACAATATTCATCTAAGGTTATGGGTGATAAAAAAATGTAACTAAATTGAGGAACTCTTTTGGTGGATATAACAAAAAAGGATGGAATAATTATAGTGAGTTATCGAATAAGGAATAACATGAAGAAATAAAAAATAACATGACAATATGGCATTATTTGAGATAATTTTAGAAAAAAGACACCAGAAGGGGTTGAATTATATAATAAGAAAGAGGTTTTTTTTAAAATAACAATATTAACAAATGAAAAATTAAGGAATTATCCTTACCTATTAATACATATACATTTATACATATGCTCTATTTACGTACTGTATTATACGCTTGTATGAAATCTGCCAATAAATAAAAGAACCTTTCAAAGTAATCGTTTGAAAAGAAAATTAAATAGAAAATCTGTAACATGATATATTTTTTTTATTAAACCTAAAAGTTAGGGAATAAATACTTTCATGTTTTAAAAATAAATAATAGATGTTTCTATCGTAGCTTATCGAAACTTGATGAAAACAATGTTTAAACATTAAATATTTTTTTGAAGTAAATTTGATAATTGGAATTACTTGAAAGTGCGAACTGTTTATTTTAATAAATTTTAGTTTCATTCGCCCATTAAAACCCATCATAATTCAGCTTATTACTAATACGGATTTGGAAAAATTCATATTCACTTATCAATGAAAATGTACTTACCGTACATTTAGTAGAGAATATTATAATTATGTACATCTCAGGAAAAATTAAGATATACTATAGTTGAAATACTACTGTTTATTTCTAAAATATAAATATTACAAATCACAAATATACTCAGGAATTTTAACAAGTTTTAGTAAGATTTAAAATATACGCAGATTAATTTTCTGTAAAATTTAAGGTTTTAATTTTAAACAATCTTAAGTTATCAGAATAGGCCAAAGTTCATAAATTCAACTTCAAAAAGTAGATTCTAGAATTATATTAAATGTACTAATAAAAAAAAAAATAACAAGTATTTATGACCCTATAAACATATCTATGACCTACATACAGATGAAGAATTAGCTTAATATTTTTTTCCGATCTTGAAGGTTGTAAAAAGCTCGTGCTCATCAAATTATTAAGAACCTTGTTTTAGTATGATGTTCCGTGTTTTATGAAGTGCCCCTGGGCTCCATAAAACAGTGTGAAGTCGTAAATTTTAAAGTCTGTGCCTGGAGTTATGGAGTCTGTCTCTATCCTCGGCAATTATCATCATGTATTGTCCTCAAGCGTGTTGGCCATTGTTTTGTGTTTCCGTGCTGTGTGAGGATCTATGTAAATCTGATGTGTGCATAGTACGTGAGGGATTAGTTTTGTATTGTGAAATACACCATGTATCAGATTATTATTAGCGATTTATCTAAACGTATATATTTATTTATATATATTTTCATAGGATAGCTTACCATTAATGTTAATTTCAGCAAATGTCGACCAGAAATTATAAAATAAAGTATTAAATTGCAATAACACACGGAAAATAATTAGCTTTTGGTATGTTTTTTTTTTTTTAATTATTTTATTGAGTTGTACAACTGTAATACATACATCTAGTACAATTGCTATGAGAGTAAATAATACATGATAGGACATGTAGAGATACTACCCACTGGCAGCTCTCTAATAAAGTTCTATAATAGAAGGTCCCGAGGCCATCTTCTCTTCAGACGCCTAGGAGGATTGTCCGGGATGGAATTGGATGCAAGGATGGAAACTAGTGGGTTTGGATGGGTTTGAAGTTTATTGTGGAATGATAGGTATCTGGAATGGGCTAAATCGGTAACATATGGAACGTTAAGGTCATTATGGATGGTTTTATTTGTGACAAAATAAGGAGCGTTTAGGATTTTGCGAAGGATTTTGGATTGCAAGGATTGGATACGAGAAGAATTCGATGGTTTGGTGGAGCCCCATAGTTCAATTCCATAAGTCCATATAGGCCTTATAACAGTCACATAAATAAGTCTTTTGTAATTGATCTGAAGCTTTGAGCGCTTATCCAGTATGTGTTGAAGTAGTCGGAAACGTCTAGCTGTTTCTTGTCTTTTCAATCTTGTTTGAGGGTTCCAAGTAAGACGCTTGTCTAAGTAGAGTCCCACGTAGCGAATCTGTTCAACAGGGATAAGTGGAGTACTATTAAAGAATACAGTAGGACAGGAAGTCATGGGTTTTACGAAGGGTAAAGGTAATTTGATGGGACTTGCTGGGATTGATTTTAATTCTCCAATTCCGATACCATTCTTCGAGGCTTGATAGGTGTAATTGAAGGGATTGGGATGCAATATATGGGTCGTTGTTAACTGATAACACACATGTGTCATCAGCATACGTGGAGATGAAGGTGTTAGGATAGGTTGGAATGTCAGCTGTATATACTGTGTAAAGGATAGGACCGAGGATGCTACCTTGAGGAACGCCAGCAGACTGGAAATAGAGGGATGAGTAGGAACCTTTATGACTTACTTTAAATGTTCTGCCAGTTAGAAAGGAGCGAATGATTAAAAAGTATGTAGGAGGAAGGAATTGTCGGATTTTGTAAAGGAGACCTGGGTGCCAGACTCGATCAAAAGCCTGTTCTACATCGAGAAAGGCTCCTGTGCAGTACAATCTACGCTCCAATGCAGAGGAGACAACAGCCACCACACGATGACATTGCTGGATAGTGGAGTGGGATGTTCGGAAACCAAACTGGTGGTCTGGGATTATGCGGTAACTATCTAGGATGGGATAAATACGTTTTAGAATGAGTTTTTCGGGGATCTTGCCCATTATGGGTAAGAGGGAGATAGGACGATAAGAGGATGGGATTTCTGGAGGCTTTTTGGATTTTGGGATCATTTTTACTATAGATAGTTTCCTTGTATCAGGAAAATAGGTAGTACAGATTACAGAATTATATATGTATGTGAGGAATAGGATAGCTTTTCGAGGAAGGGATTTTAGGATGTGAGCTGTAATAAGGTCATGTCCAGGAGCTTTACGGGAAGGTAAACTATGAATAATATTGGATATTTCTGACGGATGAAAAGCCTTAGGTGGGAGAGACATTTGGAGTGGGATATCCAGTTCTGCTTCAATACGCTCAATGTGAATAGGATTGAGGATATCAGGGTGTGGATTAAATGTTTTGAAGAGGTGTTGAGCGTATATGCGAGATTTTTCTTCATCAGATCTGGACCAAGTTTGATTTTCAGTAAGGAGAGGATGATTAAAATCTTTGAATTTAAGGATCTTTTTGGCGGTCGTCCATAGTGATTTGTTAGTAGTCGTAAGATTTTCAGTCACACTAAGTAAATTTTGGATTTTGAAGTTTCTAATCTCCGTTTTCAGTTTGTTAGTCAGTTGGGTGTAATTCGTTTTATCTGATGGGTAACGAGTCCTATGCCACTTAGATCTTGCTCTGCGTTTTTCGCTTAGCAAGATGCGAAGGTGCTGTGGCAGGTTAGTCTGTTGTGTTATATTATTTCTGTTTATGGTAGTGTTATCTCTTATACTTTGTGTTATTGTTGCTGTAAGTATTTCTATTGCGCTGTCAATGTCTTGTTTAGTTTTTAGTGGAATCCGTAAGTCTAGTTTGCTTTCCAAATCGTTATTAAATTGCTCCCAGTTAATTCGTCCTGTAATCAATGAAGGAGAGGAGGGCTTAGGAATGAAGGTTCAGTGTAATGAGAGCAGAACTGGACTGTGGTATGAGGAGAGGTCATCCAGGGATTTGATTAATACATGGGAAGGAGAAATCTGGGATGTGACAAATATATCCAGGATATCAGGGCGTTTTTTCAGGAAAGTTGGCCAATAGGTAGGATTCGAGGGAGAGAGAATTGAATAACTACGAGAAGTGGAGACATGAGACAGGATGTTGCCACGAGGGTTGGATGTTCGACAACCCCATCGTTGGTGTTTAGCGTTGTAGTCTCCTCCAGCAATAAAGCGTGATCCGAGGGATTGGAACAAGGATTCTAGTTGGTTATAGGATAGAGAATTGCCAGGAGGACAGTGTACAGCTGATAATGTAAGATGGAGGGGACGAGTTGATATTATGATAGAGGTTGCTTGGATAACCGCATTTGGAGTAGAGGGAATAAGGGAATGTGGAATGGATTTATGGATAAGGATGCAAGAACCGGCGTGCGAAGTGTTGTCTGGGTGGTCAGATCCATAAGTGATGTAGTCGCGTATGTAAAAATATGAACGTTTAGTGAAGTGAGTTTCAGTAAGTAGGGCAATGTCAATCTGATTGTCATGAAGAAATATGTCAAGTTCGTCTCGGCGGTTGTTTAGTCCGTTCGCATTCCATAAGAGGACAGCTAGGGGCTTCACATTCATCGCGGGAAGTTGAATGGAATTTCTGTGAGGAATCTAGTGAGGAGGGTTATCAGCGGTTTGATAGTTTGTTGTAGGTCTATCAGGAAGGAAGATAGGATGGAATATATGTCGGAGGGACTATGTTCTTGGAGCGGATATGGATAAGGAGGTTGAGATGGTTGAGAGCCCGACACTGGGGACGAGGAGGTAGATCAACTTTCGTTGGTCGATGTAATGAGGGGTTTACCATGAGAGAAGGCTGTGATGGAACTGGAAGTGGGTGTTCTGGCGGAAGTTTAACACGGAGAGGTAAGTGGTGAGGAGGAATGGGATGTCGTGGAGGTTGGGACTGTGCCTTGGGGATCTGTGGCTTGGATTGAGAGGTTTGGGGTTTAGATTGAATTTTCTGAGGTGTCTGACGTCGCGGCTGCTGTAGAGTCTTGGTGTAGGCTTGAGAAGGCGGCTTTATGTCTTCCTGTAAATCGGCGATCGTTGAGGTAGTGGGGTGCTGATGGCTGGTAGATGTATGAGGCAGTTCTGGGAAATGTGATAAATTTCCAGGCTCAGGAACAACATTTGTCTTTTTGGTATGTTAACCACAAAAATTGGGTTTTTGTCGTATTAACTTCACATGACCTATTTTATTTGTTATTTTATATATGTATTTATATTCATATGTTTTGTAAGGAATTTCTTTTAATTTTCAAATAAGACCCAGCTGTTCGGTTAGTAATATTCATAATGTACCTTCTCTTCTTTTCTACCTAACATTTAATAATTCAAAGCATGCTTCATTTGAGTTAATGAAAAGAATTAATGTTCATTATCCTGGGATCCTCAATACCATGTTTACGTCATCTTGGCCCGGAGGACCATGTCTACGGTTGACTCTGGAGGACCACGTTTACGGTGAAGGGGTCCTGAGGACCATGTTTAAGTTATCCTGGCCCGGAGGACCATGTTTATGTTAGGGAGGGGGGTCCCTATACGGGATTTGGTACCTCTGGTATGATTTGAGTGGACTGTATGTTATTAGATTTGAATGAAGAAAATAAAATACATCATAATAATACATAGTATAATGCCAAGAAAATTACATAGTTATTAATTACTGAGTATTATTGTCCTCTTTGAATGGCTTGTCATCTCTCTGATGGCTGTGGGTTCCTCCTCTCCCTGCTGGCTTCCTGCTTGTGATGTATTCCATGCTTATATCTGTGGAGGACATTCTACTCTGGTCGTTCCTTGTCCTGTACTGGCCTACCTGGCCATTTCGTCTCACTAGTAGTTGGTCCAGGAAGTGATAGAGGGCTCTGCCTCAAGTACAAGGAGGTAGGTGGGTAAAAGGAGAAGAGCGGTCGTTTTAGATTAAACAACAGTTGTCAATTTATGAATGTCTAGGTGAGATGAATTGCTCTACACTGAACTCACTCGCGATACTGAACTATACGCCACTTGCCATCCACAGTATAATGTAGGAATTTTACAAATTGGTATTTACATTATTACATAAATTTAACAACATGTAGTTAACTTCAGATTAACCAGGTGAACAAAAAAACAAAAACAACATAAATAAACAATATAAAGTGTTTATGTACGAATGTGTGCCGTAGTGAGTGCGTGGTCAAAGGCATTTGACGAGAATGAGAATCATATCTCGTCGTGGGCGGCAATATGCTGACTGAGAGATTCGGGAGGTCGAGGCCCGTCCCGTTCTACTTTTGTTCTACACCTTCTAGGTGACCTGATCTTTGTCAGAAGAATTAGCGGATCAAACACACTTGTTGCCGAAAAGAGGTGGCGATTCGGAATAATGATTCGAGGGAGTGCGAGGAAATTGTCGAGCTTATGTTCCCTATTCTGATTTTTGACGTAGGGGTAATTTTGTTGTGGAACTGGGTTTTCCATAGAGGTATGAGGGTATTTGAGATATGGACACATCGTGTACTGGACTTCTTCACCTTGAACATTGATTTTCCGAAGGTTGTGATGCTAACCATCTGAATGAGATCTGCTTTCTCGAGTTGGTTCTTCTAGTTCCTGAGGAATGTCCACTTGCTTCTCAACCTTGTTCGATTGCGTAGATGTAGTATCATTTGAAATATGATCGGTCAGTCTTCGGTCGTCTTGAGTCGTCGGTATGGCTTGGCGAACTGATGGCAGATCGTTAGGAGTCGTCGTATATCTGAAATCTGAACATTTCTTGAATTTTCTCAAGCTAGTTGTATCAAGCGCAAGTGGCTTGTATTTTTGCGAGAAATTTGGAAATTCATCCTATCATTACACTTTTTTGTATGAGGATTGATTGCGTGATGAGTTATTTGATAGCGACCATTTTCCAATCGAAAATATTAATGAAATAAAAGAATCATTGCTAGTGAAAATTTAGTAGCTTAAATGTAATATTTAATCCAATCAAATCCTCTTTACCCTACTTAGTAAACTAATGACTTCCTGTCCTACAGTAATACTTAATAATAACACAATGACTCTTCAGAACTACATCTCGACATACGTTTAACCAAGAAAACTCCTACTAGTCCGACAAGACAAGAAACCGCTCGCTGTTTCAGGTTACTTCAACACTTACTAAACAAACGCTAGAAGCTCCCAATTAATTACAAAAGTTTAAAAACTATGAGACCTATTTGGACTTACGGATTACAGCTTTTGGGCTCTATTAACTAAGTAATTTAATTCCTCTCGTATCAAATCCTTACAATCCAAATCCTTCATAAAATCCTTAATGTCCCTTGATTTTTTACGAATAAAGCCATCCATTATGACTTCAATGTCCCATTTGTTGTTGATTTGGCCCTAACCCAATATCAGCCCTTTCGTGACAAACATTATTCCCCCTCAAACCCACTAGTATAGTCCCATTCAAACCTAGCCACCTCTGTAATTCTCGACCGTCCCCCTTGGCGTCTGAAAAGGAGACGACCTTTCTTTGTTGAATTTGTTTTCATTAGTGCTAACAGTGATTAGTTTCTCTAAACATCTTTATCTCATGTCATTATGCATTATTCATGTCATTATATTAACTTGTTGTATTGTTTTAATACAGTTGTAAATTTAAAAACATGTTTTAGAACTTATCGTTTCGTTATTTATAATCGTTAATACTATTTACCTCAACATAAATAAACGTTAAAACTCTTGATCTATTTAGGCTTGTGATAAATTTAGCGGTTTTGAGCGTGGTTCGCTAGTGAGAATTGAGAGTTAGGGGACCATCTGGGAGCGCGTGTTGAGGTGATGTACGACAGCGCTAAGAGAAAGATCCCTCAGGTGCTCCACCTAATGGAGCATTAATTTTAACATGTGCATTAGTAATTAGTCTTCTTCCAATCTGATCAAGTGCTTTGAACTTGCACTGATACATCGACATGCTTTATGCCTGCTTCTTGCATATCTTCTCTAAATGGCTACGGTATTCTATTAATAGTTTATGTTCTTAGAACCACTTTAGGATCAAAAGAATAATGATATAAAAAATCAATTTGCAATATTTCCTGCCAGTATGTGCAAAATTGAAGCCAGTTTTATGATAATCCTCAACTTCTCTTCAGTGCAAAATTAAAAGCAGAATTATAATTGTTTTTATTTTTTTTGTTTTATTATATTAATATGATTAAATCATTAGCTGGTATCAGACCAAGTATTAAACCACATAAAGTATATCTTTTCTCTTTTTCTTCACGGTAAATTCTAGCTCGGTTATAGAGCGCTAAGTTGCTATGCTAAAGGTCTTGGATTCAAATACAACTGAGGCAGACAATTTATGTACTAACTGTTACATGGTCACCTTTGGTCTAGCGGTTAACGTAACAAACTACTAAGCCCAAGATCGCGGGTTCGTAGCCCAGCAGGTGGCCCTAGGATTTTTTTAAGGGAGTCAAAGGTACTAAACGGGGGTCCCGAGCCTGTACGATGTCAGGTACTCGTTATAAATCCTTATCCTAATTATACCTGCATGGGCAAAATTTAGAACTCCCACTGTAGCATCGTCCGATTAGCCATAGCAGCGTAAGGTGACGTTAAATGAATAAACAAACTATCTGGTACCTACAGACTATCGTAAGATTTACACAAGAACAATAAAATGGGTACCTTTAATTATCACGACCGTTGGTTTAAAACTACTATACACTATGCTCAACACCTTTCATAGATTGCAGTGTTACTGTATTTTGTTTTCTATTTTGGGGTTCGAAAATGGGATTTCTAATAGAAAACAAATATATTTCTCGAAAATTTCTAATTGTTACTTACTTGAAACTAGCAGTAATAAATATACTAAATATATATCACACTCTTTATTACCTTATGAGTATTATCAATTTATAATCTTTTTTATTTAGTTCAAAACTTCGTTTGCAAGCAATTTCGGATACACTCAATCATGGATTTATTTTCTTTGTCTGATTATTTTATTTCTCAGCCCTATTACTTACAATTTCTCTTCCACTTTTACTTCTTTTTCCTGGCATTTCAGTTTTCCTTTTTGAATATCTCCAATATATTCTGGACAGTTGAAAGGCTTTTGAAAATAATTGAGGCTATTTCATTAAGAAATTTCTCAGCATTAAAATGTTGAATGACCAATATTCTTTATCTAATTTAAGGAAGAAATAGTTGGGGGTGTAGTCAAAGAAAACACCAAAATAAGAAAAACTTATTTATTATGTGCCGACGTTTCGGCCTACAATGTAGGCCATCTTCAGGGCTGAGAGAGAGAAACAAACAAAAATATATAAAAACGTAGCAGTAACAAGAATATATAAAAAGTGGTACAGGAGTGAAAAAATAAAAGTAGTGACTAGATATGATGAAATAGTGAAAAGATAAAATAGTGAATAGATAAAAATAGTGACTAGATATGATGAAATGGTGAATATATATATGATAAATAAGAAAGAATATAAGACTGGTTACAGAATATAAGAAAGAATAAAGAATATAAGACTGGTTACAGAATATAATAAACTTAAAAAAGTGATAGATAAAAATAAAATTGTAGATGATGAAAAGAAATAATAATGGTGACAGATATAAAAAACAAGAATACGAATATAAAATATAAAAAATACAAGTCAAGAAAGGATAAAATGTAAACAATAATATAAAGGGAAAGAAAAATGAGGAGGTAAACGGAAAGATACAAGAAGAGAAGATTAAAATTATAGAAAAAGGGGGGGTTACATAGGTATGAGGGGTTACATAGGTAAAGTGTAATAATATAAGCATATATAGAAATAAAAGCTTGATAAATTTCAAAAATGAAACATTGAACATAGTGGTATTTATAACTATGCACTATGAGGAATGAAAAGAAAAAGAAAATATAAGTAAGGGAAGTTAATATGTAACTGTATACAGTAGGAAGCAGTGGCATTAATGCAAAATAAGATGTGAATATAACATAAACATGTAGAAAATAGGTAAAGAAATACAGAGGATGAAAAATATGAGGCTAAATAATAATGAACTCTATACATTAACAAATGATGGATGCCAAAAGAAGGTGTGAGAACAGGTGAGAAGAAAGGTGAATGTGAAAAGGATGGAGATAAGATAAATACCAAGGTATGTACTAACCGAATAAAACACGAGGCAGCTAGGAGAGCTTAGAATGCAGTGAGAGCAATAATACGTTATAAAAATACGTTAGGTCGGCTGGAGGAAGCGATCCAGGCGAATTCTGACGGCCAAACAAATAATGACAAAGAAGGGGGAAGGAGATAAGCAGATGTGGAGGCAATAAGAGACCGTAAATAATGTAAATAGCGTGAAAAATTATATGGAATTAATTAAAATTAAAAATTATATATTATATATTATATTTTATATAAATTAAAATTAAAAATAAATAAAATTAAAAAGGAGAAATGCAGATGCCTGGATATAAGTGACCGTAAATAATGTAAAATGCGTGAAAAATTAAAAGTCAATGCTCAACATGTAATTAATAAAAGAATGGTATAAAAAATTAAGAATGTAAGGTTATTTTAGTAAATTAAAAATTTGGGAGTAGGTTAGGGATAGGTGATGGGAGTCGGTCTTGGCATTAACGGTAGAGGAATCTAAATTGATGTGAATGGTTTCTGAGAGGATGCGTTTATTATAATTAGGAACGGAAGCCAGGATCGACGTATTTTCGAAGTCAAAAATGTGGTTAAAGGATAGGGCGTGTTCGGAGAGCTTAGAAGCGGTTGGGTTGTGGGAGGAGATGGAATATTTGTGTTGGATAATGCGGTCTTTAAGTAGGTTTTTGGTTTCGCCGATGTAGGAAGAGTTGCAGTTGGGAGTAGAGCACGGAATGCGATAGACGACCTGAGAGCGATGCTTTAGAGGAATGGGATCTTTGACTCGGGTATAAATATTGGAGAGTTTGTTGTGGGATTTAAAGGCGATGCGTAAATTGGGGATCGCGGAACGTAGGGATTTTTGAATGTTATTAGAGAGGGAGGGTATATATGGCAAGGATCTGTATATAGGGATAGAAGGCGGATGTGGAGATCGGGTGCGGGTGGGTGGGTTATAATGGTGATGGATGAGTTTATTGATAACATAGGGAGGAAAATTGTTTTTTAATAGGATTTCTTTGATGCGTTGGGTGTTGGTGTTATGGAAGCAAGCGTCGGAGAGGGATAGACCACGGTGGATGATATTTTTGGCGACATTGATTTTTTGGTGGTGCGGATGTTGGGAGTAATAATTGAGGAGTCTGCCAGAATAGGTGGGTTTAGTATACCAATCAGTGGATAAGGTGTGATCGGGATTTCTAAAGATACGGAGGTCAAGGAAAGGTAGTGATTTGTTATGTTCAAGTTCAACAGTGAAATGTAGGCGGGGATGGTATGCATTTAAGGATGATAAGGGATTGGAGATATGAGGACCGGTTGAGAGAGGTATGGGGTTCTATTAGTGACCAGTGGTTATCTATAATGACAAGGGCTTTATCTAAGGGTATGTTGGTAAAAAGACTTTCGACATCGAAGGAAGTGAGGATGTAATAATCAGGAATGGTGAGGGATGTTAAAAGATCACGTAGATGAAAACGACGACCTCCTCCTTATCCTAAATCCTAACATCATTCCAGGTTTATTATCATCCTTAAATGCATACCATCCCCGCCTACATTTCACTGTTGAACTTGAACATAACAAATCACTACCTTTCCTTGACCTCCGTATCTTTAGAAATCCCGATCACACCTTATCCACTGATTGGTATACTAAACCCACCTATTCTGGCAGACTCCTCAATTATTACTCCCAACATCCGCACCACCAAAAAATCAATGTCGCCAAAAATATCATCCACCGTGGTCTATCCCTCTCCGACGCTTGCTTCCATAACACCAACACCCAACGCATCAAAGAAATCCTATTAAAAAACAATTTTCCTCCCTATGTTATCAATAAACTCATCCATCACCATTATAACCCACCCACCCGCACCCGATCTCCACATCCGCCTTCTATCCCTATATACAGATCCTTGCCATATATACCCTCCCTCTCTAATAACATTCAAAAATCCCTACGTTCCGCGATCCCCAATTTACGCATCGCCTTTAAATCCCACAACAAACTCTCCAATATTTATACCCGAGTCAAAGATCCCATTCCTCTAAAGCATCGCTCTCAGGTCGTCTATCGCATTCCGTGCTCTACTCCCAACTGCAACTCTTCCTACATCGGCGAAACCAAAAACCTACTTAAAGACCGCATTATCCAACACAAATATTCCATCTCCTCCCACAACCCAACCGCTTCTAAGCTCTCCGAACACGCCCTATCCTTTAACCACATTTTTGACTTCGAAAATACGTCGATCCTGGCTTCCGTTCCTAATTATAATAAACGCATCCTCTCAGAAACCATTCACATCAATTTAGATTCCTCTACCGTTAATGCCAAGACCGACTCCCATCACCTATCCCTAACCTACTCCCAAATTTTTAATTTACTAAAATAACCTTACATTCTTAATTTTTTATACCATTCTTTTATTAATTACATGTTGAGCATTGACTTTTAATTTTTCACGCATTTTACATTATTTACGGTCACTTATATCCAGGCATCTGCATTTCTCCTTTTTAATTTTATTTATTTTTAATTTTAATTTATATAAAATATAATATATAATATATAATTTTTAATTTTAATTAATTCCATATAATTTTTCACGCTATTTACATTATTTACGGTCTCTTATTGCCTCCACATCTGCTTATCTCCTTCCCCCTTCTTTGTCATTATTTGTTTGGCCGTCAGAATTCGCCTGGATCGCTTCCTCCAGCCGACCTAACGTATTTTTATAACGTATTATTGCTCTCACTGCATTCTAAGCTCTCCTAGCTGCCTCGTGTTTTATTCGGTTAGTACATACCTTGGTATTTATCTTATCTCCATCCTTTTCACATTCACCTTTCTTCTCACCTGTTCTCACACCTTCTTTTGGCATCCATCATTTGTTAATGTATAGAGTTCATTATTATTTAGCCTCATATTTTTCATCCTCTGTATTTCTTTACCTATTTTCTACATGTTTATGTTATATTCACATCTTATTTTGCATTAATGCCACTGCTTCCTACTGTATACAGTTACATATTAACTTCCCTTACTTATATTTTCTTTTTCTTTTCATTCCTCATAGTGCATAGTTATAAATACCACTATGTTCAATGTTTCATTTTTGAAATTTATCAAGCTTTTATTTCTATATATGCTTATATTATTACACTTTACCTATGTAACCCCTCATACCTATGTAACCCCCCCTTTTTCTATAATTTTAATCTTCTCTTCTTGTATCTTTCCGTTTACCTCCTCATTTTTCTTTCCCTTTATATTATTGTTTACATTTTATCCTTTCTTGACTTGTATTTTTTATATTTTATATTCGTATTCTTGTTTTTTATATCTGTCACCATTATTATTTCTTTTCATCATCTACAATTTTATTTTTATCTATCACTTTTTTAAGTTTATTATATTCTGTAACCAGTCTTATATTCTTTATTCTTTCTTATATTCTGTAACCAGTCTTATATTCTTTCTTATTTATCATATATATATTCACCATTTCATCATATCTAGTCACTATTTTTATCTATTCACTATTTTATCTTTTCACTATTTCATCATATCTAGTCACTACTTTTATTTTTTCACTCCTGTACCACTTTTTATATATTCTTGTTACTGCTACGTTTTTATATATTTTTGTTTGTTTCTCTCTCTTAGCCCTGAAGATGGCCTACATTGTAGGCCGAAACGTCGGCACATAATAAATAAGTTTTTCTTATTTTGGTGTTTTCTTTGACTGCACCCCCAACTATTTCTTCCTTAAATTAGAAGATACAGTCGACCAATTCTTCTCTAACAATATTCTTTATCGTTGTGTGTACTTCCATTATTGAAAAAAATTTCAAATATTGTAGAACTGTCTTTGAAAAAACTCAAAAACATTCGATATAAGAGTTGGGATAAAGGAAAGGTAGTTTAAGGTGAACAAATATTGGGAAAAAATAAAGATCTATCATTTTCACTTTAAGATTAGCAATAAAAAACAAATGTGTTTTATTTTTATTATTAAATCCTGGTTTATTTTGATATGTTTATACACAAAGAACATATGATAGTTATTGAATACAATAAACTATTTCTTTTATAAGTTGAACTTATAATTTATTCAAAGATTCCTATCGATATCCTGGCGTATCATTTTGACTTACAGCCACTGTATACTCCATTGCCGTAATTTTATATCTTTGGTAGTTGGTATCTTATCGCAAATAATATTTAGTTTGTAGTACAAAATGGCGAGTAAAAAGATTCTACATTGACGATTTGATTGGTTTAAGTAAATCTGCAATGGTTGGTTTTGAAGAGAGTAAGGGCTATTGGTCGAAGTTGATTGGGTCACATCGCCACTCCTGAGTCCGTATTGGTTTCTTCTTGTGGCTTCTCAAGGACATCTCGTTAGTCCGCGTGGCCTGCACGAGGGGCTAAGGCGTTTTCTTTTCCTTCCTCGGCTCCGAAGTATGATTTATTTCAATGTTATAAATTGGATCGGAGATACAAAAAGAAAAATATATCTTGGTAAAAAAGTATAAATCAAGCCTTCAAAATCTCAAGCAAACTGCATTGGGCGTCTGATTATTCAACTTAAAAAAACAACCCTGTAACACTACAACCCGTGAAGGGTCTGAGCTTCAGTACATGGTAGATACTGTACTGGTTCTTTGACAACGGTTGTGCAGGGAAATGCTTTGTCCTAGATCACGCTCAACTGCAAGATTTTCTAGATAGTCTTACTTTATAGAGGCTGGGTAAGACCCAGAAGGGCTCCAGATCCTATGGCATTCATCTCCTGCTGTTATTAGATTAAATAAAAGTATTGCCAACTGTGGAGTTTGAACCCAGGTATTATTATTATTATTATTATATAATATTATATTATTTTATAATAATATACAATATTATATAATATTATTGACTGTTTTTCTTAAATATTACATACTAAAATAAACACCACTACAAGCTATTAAGTGAATTGGTTTTAGTACATGGTTGAGGCTAAACTGTTTCAAAGCCACCGGCTGTGCGGTGAGGTGGTTTGATGCCACACTAACTACCAGGATTTTGCCACAATTAATGGCTGTTAATATTTAAAGACTTAAAGAACCGGAAAATTTAATTATGAATGAAAATTGTAAAATTCTTAATCAAAACTTATTTAGTCAACAATGTTATTTTGATGGTGATTATTGTTAAATATTTTTGTTTTGGAGAGAATAGAGTTTCGAATCCCGGCCAGGACAAACCTTTTCTCTTCAAAACAAAAATATCTAAGTTATTATTATAATTTGAAATTACTACTATTGATTAAAGAAATAAATATTTACAGCTTCTAACCGATTAAATAAAAATCTCCTAGCGAATGGAATTTGCACCCAGAACCTTTGGCATGGCAACTCAGCACTCTGCCACGGAGCCACTCCGCGTTGTGGGTCGATACCTCGAACCCTATTAAATAGTTTATTACTATTTAAGAAATTATTTTATTGATCTCCGCCCGGACCATTTTCTTCCTTATTATATTTTTCCAGATCAATGGTTTTTATAGCATTCTTCCAGAATTTTCGTAGCAATACCGAACATGTGAACTATGCGGTTCAGAAAAAAAAAATGTTTTTATGCAAAATGTAATGAACCATTTTGTTAGGAATTAATTAGTTTCTAAGATGTAACTTTTCATTTAAGGAAGTATATATTTTTATCTCTATTGGCCTCCACTATTTCTAAACTCCACAAACCAGTCATTTTAGGACTTAATATTATTGTAGTAATTAGTGTTTAGTGTTTCCATTGATAATTAATAAGCGATATAAGGCAGGTCGTTGCTTTATTCTCGGATCCACTGAATTATATATTGAACTTTATATGCTTTATTGAGCTCCACGTGTATAATGGCTCTTTAAATATAAACCTATCATTTTAGGGTATTTTCAGTTTTGCTTTTCCAGTCAAATGAATTTCCTCAACACCCTGCACACAAAGTACTCGGGCAACTGGTTTTAAGAGAACTTTAAAGCTGAAAGAAATTCCCCTTGCTCGCTCCCTTATAACTAAGGTACACTTGAATGAACTTCTGCAAAGACTGTGTGAATATTCTCTCAAGTGGTGGTGAATTTAATTTGTAAATAATATCCGGTATTGTGAGGAAGGCCTGTTTTACAACTGCTATCGGAATAGAAATATTTTGAATAGATGAAATTCTGCGGGATCGGAACAGCGAGAGGAATTCGTTCTCGGCCTAAACCTACCAAAGCATGCCTCCGCGCTCATCGGACTTGGTAATAACCCAATTTGATGTTTCTTTATGATAAAGGAGGTAATCCGCCTATTGAGTGGTTTTATATAGATTTTTTTCTAATTAAAATACTACTACTACTACTACTACTAATAAAGTAACTATATCATAACTTTGATATAGTGGGTTCCATAGTTGGAGACAAAGCTGTCGGTCGAGCATAGATCACCTTGGATAAATCACCTTACTGCACAACTATTGTCTTAGGATGAACAGTCTCAACCATGTTCTCATTCTATGTTAGAATGTAGTGTTAAAGGCCCTATTTATTATTTTTTTAGTAAAAGAAATATTATCGCAGATAAGAAGCCCACACTGCGTGTACTTGTGCAAATGCCCTAGATTCATTTTATTTTACTTACACATTATTTTTTTTATAATGACTTTTTTAATACTAAAATGGTGATTATTTTATCTATAGTCTCCTTTTCAGACGCCAGACAGAGGATTATCGGGAATTGAAGAGGTTTGAAATTTGTGTGAATAAAGTTTGTCATGAAAAGATTAATATCGGGTTCAGATCAAATTAGCAAAAAATGGGACATAGTCATAATGGATAATATAATAGTACTAATAGTTTATTAAAATGTTGTCTTAAATAATGGATATGTTCTACAGTAATTAGTGGGATATTTATAGGGGGTTTCGATAACATCCTTCATGGTGCGAAAAAAATTTATAATAATTTTGACTTTCAATGAGTACTCTGCTCCACATATTTTCCTGACCTCTGGAAATTATCCATTGTAAAAATGATACCCAAACCTAAAAAAAAAACCAGAATACCCATCCTCTTACCGTCCTATCTCTCTTTTACCTTGCATGGGTAAAATTCTAGAAAAACTCATCGTTAAACGATTGTACCCCATCCTTGATGCAAATCACATAATACCAGATCACCAGTTTGGATTCCGAGCTTCCCACTCCACCATTCAGCAATGCCATCGTGTGGTGGATGTAGTCTCCTCTGCATTAGAACGTAGATCATGTTGTTCGGCAGTGTTTCTTGACGTGGAACAGGCTTTTGACCGAGTCTGGCATCCGGGCTTGCTCTACAAACTCCGCAAATTCCTACCCTCTACATACTTTCTCATCCTACAATCCTATCTCACAAATAGAACTTTCCAAGTAAACCATAGCAATATCTATTCGTCCCTCTTTTCCCAATCTGCTGGTGTTCCTCAAGGTAGTATCCTTGGTCCAATCCTATATACAGTTTATACAGCTGACATCCCAACTCATCCTAATACTATCCTTACCACGTATGCTGATGATACATGTGTATTATCAGTCAACACCAATCCAGTTATTGCATCCCAAAGCCTCCAATCCCATATCACTGATCTTGAAGAATGGTGTCAAAACTGGAGAATTAAAATAAATTCTCAAAAATCGCATCAAATCACTTTTACCTTACGTCGTAAACCAATGACTTCCTGCCCTTCAGTATCCTTTAATAATATCCCTCTGGTGCCTGTAGAACAGATCCGATACTTAGGGTTGCACCTTGACAAACGATTAACCTGGAATCCTCATACAAGGCTGAAAAGACAAGAAACCGCACGACGTTTCAGGATACTTCAACACTTACTTGACAAACGCTCTAAGCTCCCAATTAACTACAAAAGACTCATCTACATGACCATACTATTTGGACTTACGGAGTAGAGCTTTGGGGCTCCACTAAGCCATTGAATTCCTCTCGTATCCAATCCTTACAGTCCAAAATCCTTAGTAAAATCCTCAATGCTTCTTATTTTGTTAAGAATAAACTCATCCATAACGACCTTAATGTCCCTTTTGTTGCTGATTTGGCCCGAACCCGGTATCTATCCTTTCATAACAAACTTCATTACCACTCAAACCTAGCTTCCTCTTCAATTCCCGATAATCCTCCGACGCGTCTGAAAAGAAGATGGCCACGTGACCTCCTTACTTGAACTTTGATTTGAGTACTACCAGTGGGTAGTTTCATTACTTGTCATTACCATGTCATTATATATCACTTAGCCTATTTACTTGTTGTATTATTGTAATACAGTTGTAGATATCAATAAATAAATTTAAAAAAAAGAAAAAAAAAAGACTTTCAATGAAGAATCCTTAAGTCTCAGTCACAACATAAAACAAGAAATATTATTTATTTTTGATAGTTTTCTTGTATGCTAACATTTGTGAGATTTACGGCTTCGTGTGACTTTTTCCCATTAATGTCATTACAATTATAAAGGCCAACTGTGGGTGGTTTATTGATAAGCATATCAACCTACTATGATCCAAATCACGGTTTAGTAGCATGGGAGATTTCTCAAAGAGAGTAAAAAATCCTTGGTTATGGTGTCCTGTGAAAGTGACGTAAAATGGTGGTCCCGAATCTATGTGGTGACAGCTACTCGCTTTAGATCCCTATCTTAACTATACCTGGATAGATAAATAGATAAAATGTAGGACTCCCTCTTTAGTATTGTCCAATTAGCCATAACAGCAAAACGTGACGTTAAATGAAACCTATAAACAAGTATTTCCAACTATTTATTGTTCTTTTTGTATTCTTGCACTTCTATAAATAAAGATAAAGAAATAATTTTTTGGGGAGAAATTTAAGGTATTATCTAAAAAGGTAATTTTGATACCCCTGTTACGATTCTGTATTTTCGGAATATTGATATTTTGACTCCTCACTGTTGTCATTTGATGATATTATTACAATAAGTCTTCCAGGAGTCCTGTGTCACTTGATACAAGTGGATAACAAACAGATCGATCTTAATTATTCGATTGCCGGCTTTCCACATTGCTTAGAATCGAAACATCGCCTATTTCGGTATAAGTGGGATAGTAGTGTCAGTATCGAGACGTACACAGCCGCCAAATTCCTGCTAATGTTTGCTTAGGCGCGCTTGCTAATGAGTTGATTGAGTAGCCACTCGGGGCCAGCTCAATTTTGATATGGACATTACCTGCCGAGTGGCATTGTGCCAATCATCTCAACGTCATTCAAGCGAGATGTCGCTATAATTAATCTTACTATGGGTTTAGTGTAGTATGGTGGTAGCCATCGATCACGACACTCTACCACCTCATTTCTTATGGATCTAGCCCGAACATGAATTTTCGGGGCATAAAACATCGCTTAGTTATCCTTATAAAAAATGTGAAAGTCCGCTTTTGATCCTGAACGCCTCAAACTATGAGTTATTAATAATATTGATTTTTAGGATAATAAAATAGTTCATTCAGGTAAAGAAGAGACTAATATGCAAAAGGATTGTAATATATCCTCTTGGGACTCACCCAGCAACATTAAAGTTACTAACGTTCGAGAAGAATTGGTTGACTGTACCTTCTAATGTAAGGAAGAAATAGTTGGGGGTGCAGTCAATAAAAACGCCTAAATAAGTGTATACTTATTTATTGTGTGCCGACGTTTCGGCCTACAATGTAGGCCATCTTCAGGACAAATATACCAAGCGGCGGCGAGAACGATCAACTGCCAAAAAAAAATTTGTAGGCCGAAACGTCGGCACACAATAAATAAGTATACACTTATTTAGGGTGTTTTTATTGACTGCACCCCCAACTATTTCTTCCTTACATTAGAAGTTACTAATCTTTGTTGGAGAATAACCTAGTACCTTACGGATTATGTTGGATCTATACTTAGTTCGAAATTATAATTACAGTTACCTGTAATTAGATCAAATAATGGCGTACTGAGAAAACTTTTCTGGATAAATAATTGCAACCAAGAACCAAGCTCGGGACGAATGACTTATGTATCTGAAACTCATAACTTTCGACAAACTAATGATTTGTACTTAAAATGTCAGTTTTATTAGGAACTCTCTTCTTTTTAATATTCCATAATGAATAAAGAAGCATCCCATCTTACTCCGACAAACAAACCATGGTCAACTGGGTTATCAAAGTTCATGACGACTTAACATATGCTTTAGAATTACATTGATATAATTTTAGCCTACAAAGTTACCGAATGAATAAGTACTACAATACTTAAAACTATAATGTAACTCTATATATCGATTTTCAATTATAAATATCTTATATTAATAAGATTGTGATCTTCAACTGCAAAATTATATTGAAATACGAGACGTTACAGATGGTTACAATGAACTCGATAGTTACCAAGTTATAACTGTAAGATCTAATTTCCGACAAATTGTTAAATTTAGTTACATAACACGAAAAAACTTTATCTCCCCTTCACTGAGATACATCATACAAATTATTGCACGATTATATATAGTTTGTAATACAGTGTAAAGCACTTCGATGGTTTGACAGCATGACAGGGAATACATTCATTAATATTAAAGATTTACCAATATACTTTTTATTATAGATAAAATATTTATTTATGATATCATTATGATGAAATTTTTTGTTCCATGTTATGTATAATTTTATATATTAAATAAATGTATTTTGTATATTATTGTATATATATATATATTTGAATCTGTGCCACTAGAAGCCCAGAAGTATCTTGGACCCCAGTACATACATAATGTACTGTTTCTAAGCCAATGGACAGATTTATAGATTGGCAGTTGATTTGGCTGAGAATAGGCTCAACCTCTAGGTCCCCCGCCCAATTATGGTTGCAAATATTATAGAGGTTGGGCGTGGGTCCTCATGACTGTTAATAGATTGAATTACTACATATTGCCTTTTTTGCATAGTATTTACAGAATACATATATGTAAATACTATATGGACAAATGAATGATTGATATGGTAGTAAACATTTAGTCAATAATCCATAAGTACAATTCTGTGTTAACTTAGTCTTCTCAAGAAACAACACGCCGTTTCAGGCTACTTCATCATTTACTTCAATGCCCCATTTGTTGTTTATTTGGCCCGAACCCAATATCAGTCCTTTCGTGACAAACATTATTCCCACTCAAACCTAGCAACCTCTTCACCTTCTGATAATCCTCCGAGGCGTCTTAAAAGAAGATGGCCTCACGATCTTCTAAGTTGAACTTGTTATTTGAGTATTACCACTGGTTAGTTTCTCTGCTTGTCTTTTCATGTCAATGTATACATTCATTATATTTACTTGATGCATTCTGATATACAGTTGTAAATTTCATTAAATAACTTAAAGAAAACAAAAACTTGGTATTCTATTCGTTCCAATGCCATACATTTAGACATAGAAACATTCCGTTTTTCTCTGTTAGGGCTTGAAAACGAAAACAATATAGCCTAGAAACGCCACTAAAGATAGTTTATCGCATCGACTGAATTTCAATAACTGAAAGAAAAGTAAACAGATTATATATATTAGCCATTAATTTTGAAAGTAGTCTATGTCCATTTATACCTAAGTTGAGATCTTTAAGGATTTATGTTTTGATGAAATTATAAATGTGCGTAGATGATAGAAATTAGTTATGGTGTTTAGTTGTTCCTAAAGAAATATATAGTTTATATTAAACAAATGTCTACAATCAAATGAAAAAAACGTGTTTTCTTATCAAGATTGGAATTAAACCTCGTTATTTATTTCTAATTTTATTTAAATAAAAATACCTTTTTTCTGTGTAAAAAGAACCCTTTGTTAAAACGAACTGCTATGTTGCTATTTCAGATTTTCTGTTCTACAATTCCCTAAATACGTTTCTTCTAGATATGTTTTACAATGTTCAAGGTTCCAAAGGATTCGCAAATCGCCCAAAAATTGGACAGAAAAACCACTGTTAACCAAACAAGGCATCGAAAAGGACAATAAACCGAACTCGACACTTTCTCAACGTACCCGTACACTCTCCCAAAATGTTTGGTCTGCAAGGGGGAATATGACATAAACCTTCCAAAGCAACATTTTCAAAAATCCAAAAAATTCGAAATAGCCAGGCTTAGCGTTAGAAGTTTATTAGTCCACTGGAGAATAGAAGAACTAGAAAACGCTATGCTTAATACAAATATAAAAATTCTGGGATTAATTGAAGTAAGAAGAAAGGGAAAAACCATTCAGTTAAGGAAAAGTGGATATTTATTTTTTCATTATGGTCAGGTTAGTGGACCTCGAGGTGTGGGATTTATGATTCGAAAAGACGTTAAAGATATAGAAAACTTCATCGGAGTACTATGGCATCGTTCTGCTTGGAACAGACGTAACTGGGACAAATTGGAAGAGGCTTATGCCCAAAGAAGGGCCTTTTTTTCTTTTCATGAAAGAAGTTTTTTAATTTATTTATTTTATTCTGTACAAGTATTTGTAGTTTGGGACTTATTATCATGCAAATGTGCATTGAAGAAAGAGGAAAAAAAATAAAGCTTATTATTATTATGTTTTCCAGGTTAAAAGACATCCACGAATTTTTTCGGTAATGCTGACAAATTCTCGTGCCATTGGTGTTACACTCTAACACCATCGGTATGACCGATAAAATTCAGAAAATGTTTGATAACAAAAGTAAATTTTTATTTCATCATAAAACTTTTTATTTCTATATCCCATCAGCTTTCATAAAAGTGGTTAAGTAATAAAAGCTCATTAATAACCTGTCCTGAAACATAAAAGTTGCTGTTGGTAGGGAGGTTTGTGATTTTAACTAAACTTTTGACAGACTACTAAAAGTGAAGCTGTATAAATATATGTTTTATATTCTCGAATTTGCAGCCACTGAGTAGCCCTACTAATCCCGCTTTAAGCAGAGCTCGCAAATCAGACAGTATTAATTAATAGCTCATGGATTGTAAATATGATACTTAAAACATCAAGAGAGGATTGTGCATTCAATTTTCGTGAGATCAATAATTAATAATTGAGATGAGGAGTGGAGGGTCTACTGATGGGGCTCACTAGTTCGTTCTGATTGGAGTTAGTAATTTACTTAGTCAATGTTGAGTGTCTGTACTTGCCTATGCCAGCGCTGAGGTCGGCCTGTCGGTGTGTGTTGAATAATAGGTTCGTGCAGTGCTGGAGGCTATGAAAGAACTTGATATGCCTTGGCTCCTTGTGATGAAGTCCGTTACCGTCGGGAGTCCGATGGTCTCGTGTATTATGTCTGATTTCGTCCTTTGTAGAGAGGTATGCCTTACTATACCCCTCAGTATACGGTTTTAAAATTGTTGGACCCTTTTGAAGTTGTTGGTGAAATGTTATTCAACATAGGCGCACCATAGAGGAGTGCTGGTCTAATAACTGCCTTATAGATCATTACTTTGAAGCAGAGTGATAAGTTCGGTGAGGTTAAAAGGTGATTAAGCATGTAAGATTTGGTTCCCCCGACCTGTTCTTCTTATTGCAATGTTGGGATAACGTCAAGTTCCGTTCAATGGTGACACCGAGATACGTTATCCTATTGGCTGATTTGTTTACTCTGCCTGCTACTCTATAAATCTCAGGTAGAGGGCGCTTATTCTTTTGGAAGGAGAGAATAATACAGTCGGTCTTCTTGGGATTAACTGTAATAAGAATATCTTATTATTTCACTAATTTTTGTAACTAGTGACCGGCCCCAGGTTTGCTCGGGTTATAAGCCATACTCAGCTAATGTACTTTATTATATAGAAATTATAAAAATTAAAAAAAAAATATTTCTCTATATACGAATTTATTATCTTGCACGTTAGATAATTGTACGGGATTTGGCAGCGTCTTCGGTGAACCCCACCGATATTCCAACCCATTTACGCAAAACCTTGACAAATTATATACCGAAACCTTCCTCTATCTATTGGTGAAAAGCGCATGAAAATCCGTGAAGGATTTATTGAGTTTACCGCGATCAAACGCGGCCGGGGACTTTGTCTAATAATATGTATAGGTAATTAAAACAATGAACGGTCTTTGAATAATCGTATTTGTAGAAATTGTTTTAAACTTATTGTAGGTAATGGGATTTTAAGTATGTTATTTCAAACCGGAAATGTTAATGTTTTATTGAAAATTATTACTAATCAAAGTAAGTAACAGTAACAGTAAAAGTAAGTAAAAGTAACAGATAAAAAAGTAATCATCACTTTTTTATATACACGTCTTAAATATACGACCAAACCTAACAGAATAGAATCTGGAATTAGAGAGCATGATAAATTGTAAGAGTAATTGAAGCCGACACTACCACAGTCGTCAAAACATCGCTGAAACTTGATCGAGTCCAACGTAATCTCATTTCACTGAGTTATTTATAACCATTGAGTTAATACTTATATACTTTTGATGAGAGATCATGAAAATACTCAGTTAAGAAGTAACTTTCTATATTTTCTATTCTATTCTATTCCTGCTTTTTCCGTGTAGGATAACGGCAATGTCGTTCCATTTTATAAAAAGAAGGAAAAAGGCCACCTAACAGGAATCACACACCGGACGGGCTCTTACCGTTTCAGGTTCTTTCTCATTAAAATAATTAAATAAAAACATAATTGATGCAGATTCTAGTCTTGACGACTTGGAACGTGGGTAGAAACGTTCTCAGATAAATAGTTCCCTACTATAAAATCTATATTAAAATACTATATTAGAATTTATTTCGACCATTTTATTCTCCATGAAATATATTATAGTTCGGTCATTATCGAAGTCAAATATTTATCTTAATTTCCTTTGAAAAACAACCACTTGTGCCTTTCAGCGTCGAGGTACCTCATCAACCCAGGATCTCTACCTACCTCTATCTCTCGCCATAACCCTCAGATCCTGCATGTTCTTCCCTCTTGCTTGTCCCAACTTGGAAATATAGTTGGAGTTTGTCTGCCTTGGTCTCCCCCTAGTTCTAGTGCCCACGGGTTTGGCTTCCATTAACTTTCTTGGACTCATTCAGTGGGTATGCTCAAACCATTTGAGCTGACGCTTCTCCAGGGTTTCTTTCAGGGAGGCAATGCGTAGCTCCTCTCTAAGAGTATCGTTTCGGATCCAATATCTTCTTGCCTTGGAAGTTACTCGTCTGAGAAATTTCATTTCGACAGCTATTAAACGGCCCCAGTCTTTATCCAGGAGTATCCAACTCTCAACCCCATGTAAGAGAACTGGCAAATATATACTTTTGAATATACGGAGTTTCATGTCCTTTTCTACTTCTCTTTTGCCTACAATAGTGTTGCAGATCTGGTAGTAAACATTATTTACTTTTTTAATCCTGTTCGAAATCTCTGGTTCAACTTTCCCGTTTCTGCAAATCATTGTGCCCAGGTATGTTAATTCCTCTACGACTTCCATTTCTTGTTCATTGCATACAATATGTCATATATACATATAAGCCAACAAGAACTAGTGAGCCCCATCACATAAGTCCCATTTCTGTTATTATCATGCAACGCACTTACTGGACTGCAAGAGATCCTCTCATTCACCCGTTACATAACATTAATAACATATAATCCAAGGGGTTAAGAAAAAAAAGTGCTAATGATATATGATCAGATTTTATGTGATTAGAGTTTTGTCAATATGAAGGCTGGTAAAATTTAGTAAATCTCACACATCACATTCTTAGTTTACATTCAGTATAAATGTAGTAAAATTGAAATTAATTATTGGATTTATCTTATCGTTAGTGAAAAAAAAAAAACTTCAGGTGTTTAAACTACTGTTATTAAAATTCAATTTCTATCAATAAAAACTTAATTAAAAGACTGTTAAATATTAAATTAAATATTAACAAGTATAATTTTTTTTTATAATTATTGGTCATTTTTTATGAGTTATAAATATTTTTATTTTTTAAAGAGAAAAGATAGGCCCTCGACCGGGATTTGAACCCGGAACCTTTGTCTCACCGTGACATCGCTCTGCCAATTGAGCTATCTAAGGCCCCTGCCGGTCGAGGACAGATTTTAAAAAATAAAAATATTTATAACTCATAAAAAATGACCAATAATTATTAAAAAAAATATAAATAATAATATGACGTAAGTCAATAAGATCCTAAATTAAAATTAATGTTCAAAGAACTTCGTTCTAGTGTATTCATCGCCAAAATGGCGGGGGACTGGGGCTTTAGGATCTATGAGAGAAAAGGCAGGGGCCTTGGATAGCTCAATTGGCAGAGCGATGTCACGGTGAGACAAAGGTTCCGGGTTCAAATCCGGGTCGAGGGCCTATCTTTTCTCTTAAAAAAAAAAAATAATAAAAATTAACAAGTATAGTATGAAATAATATTACAATTATTAGTTACTCTTTCTGCTTTATCAAACCCCTATAAGATCAAAGTAGTAACCCCTATATATAGTCGGCAAAGATTGTATTACGCAGTGATATGTTATACGGGAAATATTAGCACACCATTTACACGTCAATCAAAATGATGCAGCTGCTCTGTCCCCCTGGTTGTAATTGATTTTGACAGTCTAGATTAAAATATAGAGCTAACAAAAAAAGAGGAATCCATCAAACCGGTCAAGAAAATAATGGATGATTGTAAAAATTATTCATGCACCAGAATCGATGAAGTCCCTCCCTGAGCCGTTATTATATCGTATCTCTTGATTGGAATTCTGAATGAATCATAAGAAGAGACGATGTCGTGTTAAAAAAAAAAAAAACTCTCCTGTTCCTTCGTCAACTCAAGTTGGTAATTATGTATTCCGGAAGGTCTGAGCGGATATACATTTTGTAAACAGCCATTTCATTCATAATTTCTCAACATCAAGAACTAGTAAGTTTGTTTTGGACTCTCGAAACTAGATGATTGGACACAATTATGTAGTTTCTCATATTTTCTTTATGTTGTTTTAATACTTATTTTAGCCCGTTGCTTAAATACAATCCATATACTCTGATTCTCCAGATACATTCAATAATCACCCCCTAAAGGTGAGTTAACACTTTTTTATTGAATTATATTATTACATATTTATTTATTGGCACGACAGACTCATAAAGAAGTCCCTGGCCTGCTCAACAGTTCTATATCAATCGTCCCGATCGCCAGCTCGAGTGATGGAGACCTTGCTCAGCCTCAGATCTTCACAAACGGCATCCTTCCATCTAGCTTTGGGCCTTCCTAGAGATCTTTCACCATCAGGATCTCCTTTATACAGCTTTTTAGCTGTTCTTTCTTTTTTCGTACATCCTATATACGTGGTCCTACCACTTGATGCGTTGAATCCTGATGAAGCTCGATATCGTTAGGTCTCCATATAACTCACTCAGCTCCTTGATCCTTCTAATCCTGAATTGGTCGTTTTCTCGAACTGGGCCGAATATTTGCCGTAGAACTCTCCTTTCGAATCTATTCAGCTTGTCCACGCTGGATTTATTCAGTGTATTATAAACTGGCCTAATGATGGTTTTATTTATCATCAGCTTTTACATTAGGTTACGGAGCTTACTTCTCATTAGTTTTGAGATCCCAAAACATGCTTTATACTATCCTGGTTCTGATTTCCTCCTCCTCATCCGAATTCTCGCCTATACGAGATCCTAAATACTGGAAACTTGACTCGCGTTGGAAAGTCCAAACGTGTAGCAATGAGGTGGTCGGATCTGTTTACTATTACCATGACCTTGGTAATAATCATTCTGAGGCTCGCCCTAATCTCTATGAAGTTTGTTTGTTTGTTCATTTAGCGTCACTTTATGCTGCTATGGCTAATCGGACGATGCTACAATGGGAGCTCTAAATTTTTCCTATCCAGGTTTAATTAGGACAGGGATTTTTAACGAGTACCTGACATCGTACAGGCTCGGGACTCCTGTTTAACGTCCCTTCCGAAGCACGGCGTAACTAAGGATTTTTTACTCCCTTAAAAAAATCCTAGGGCCACCTGCTGGGCTACGAACCCGCGATCTTTGGCTTAGTAGTTTGTTACGCTAACCACTAGACCACAGGTAACCGCATCTCTCTCTTTCTCCGCATCTCTATGAAGTGGGTTACCTTTCATAGAGTATTACGGTGTTTCAGCTAGGACAAATCAAATCGAAGCATTGTCCTTGACAGTAGTGTCTACCATGTACTGAACCCAGGGCATTCATAGGTTGTGGTGGTACATGTTTTTTTACACCTTATAATTTACTAAAAGCATGTTTCTTCACTGATAGTGGATGAATATTAGAAAAATAGTCTCGAAACTTATTGTCTGAATCTCTAGATTAGGAGGAATAAGCTTATTTTATTATATTTGTATGAATTTGTGTTAACTCAGTGTGGAAAGCGCTGAGGTGCAATGTACTTTCTATTTTGTTGGGTCCAACTAATACTAAATATATTGTCTAATTTACCTAAAGTAAAAGGATAAAGTTAGAGAAGAAATTAGTTAACTGGAATTTCTAGTGTAAGGATAGAGATAGTTGGGGGTGCAGTCCCGCCAAATAAGTGAATACTTATTTATTGTGTGCCGACGTTTCGACCTACTTTGTAGGTCATCTTCAGGGCTGTGAGAGAAAACAGGCAAAACAAAATAACAACAAAATTACATTACAGTACCGTCGTAGTACCGTTTACAGTTATATTCTTGGTACTGTAATTTTATTGTTGTTTTGTTTAGTCTGTTTTCTCTCACAGCCCTGAAGATTGAACTTTAAAAGCATTACAAAGTAGGTCGAAACGACGGCACACAATAAATAAGTATTCACTGATTTGGTGTTTCATATGACTGCACCCCCAACTATCTCTATGCTTACATTAAAAGGATAAAGAATAAAGTTCAAATATCCCTATTAATTTTTGAACAGTTTATATTGCCATATTTTTTTTCTTTATAAGGAACATGAAGAAAAATAAATACCTCTCTCTCTCTCTCTCTATCAATCTATCTCTATCATATATGATTTTAAATACAATTCCTTTTTGTTTTTGTTTTGTTTGGTTATTTACTGCCTTAATTAATATACGAAACCGTCCTACCTATTTCCGACATAGTACGATACCTTGGCTTCTTCCTAGACAAAAGACTAACATGGAATCCTCATATCAGACTCAAAAGACAAGAACTAAACAGGCGATTCGGCCAACTATACAGATTGCTATGTTTCGATAAAACCTTGCCTGTCATCCCAACCCCTTGGCTCAGTCATTATCCAGTTCTACACATCCATCCAATCCAACCCGCCGTCTAAACCGGCAATGGCCCCGAGACTTGTTATAATATTTGGAGTACTGGCACTGGCCAGATTCTCCACTCACGACCTGTGTGTGTAAAGCGCCCTTAACCAGCTTTCATTGGAGTTCAATTCCAGTGACGCGGCTGGGAAACGGGGCAGAAGCCTCCCGATCTCCTGCTTTGCCCTCATTCCTGGGGAAGAAGCTTAGTTCGGGGATCCAGGCAAATTTTAAATAGGGTTTGAATGCGTATATTATTTTTTTTTTTTATCTAGACTTTGTTTTATTATCATTTTTGCATTTATTTATTTTTATTACCGCATGTAAATATTTTTCCACAAGTATATATTTTATTACATTCACTTATTTTATAATGTTTATCATGTTTAACATAAAATGGAGTAAGATATTTATTCCTTGCAGTTCAATATCAGCTTCAATGTTGTACAATGTTTCAATAAAAACAATATATGAATTTAGAAATGGAAAAAAAAAATTAAGTTACTTCAAATCATAACAAACTAAACAAAAAAAAAAACACTACAAAAATAAAGTATTGTCGTAGAAAATAATATAGTAAGTAGAGAAAGCATCTCTTTTACTGCACCAGGTGCCTTTTAAAAGGGGAAATATGAAAATGTAAATAGGATATCTTGATTAATTAGATGGTAGGAGTGGGCTTCTAGTGATGGAGTTCACTAGATTGGAGTTGGCGTAGTATAAATGTGCTTAGTATTTATTTTAATAGTAAACATTTTTAATAAATTTTGTAGGAATGACTTTTTAATGTATCCAAAATAAATAAATATACTAGGCACGAACCAGCATGACAGTTGAGCTATGCGAGCATTGTCTACCTGAACTCGTGAAGGGACCTACTTCTGATCCCAAATCAAATCATCGGAAGCTTCCTGTAGAAGGTTCGATTCAGTCAACTGGCTAAAATTTAAATTGAAAATAAGCCCCTTCGCCTGTGAGCAACTCCTTGCATTAATGACCAATCACATGCGTTAAAATTAATCTTATCATTATTAAATTAATAATATTGGTTCAAATTTCTACAATCTAAGCGCATTGTAGAAATTTGAACCAATATTATTCAGAAACGTTGAATATTTTATAAGAAAAGATTGGCTAACTTTGCTAATGTGTATAAATTTATATAGGTTAGTATTACTTGATATGTTTTGTGGATCAGCTGATTCTATAACCTTCCCAGCTGGTTGCGTATTACCTTCTTTTCAGTTGTACATTGAACGTCTTGGTGGTGGGGTGCTGCCTCATGTTTGAAGCCTATTTGGGCTGTTAATCGTTGGGATGTATTGCACCTTTTTCTTCGAGATGTGATTCACATAACCCTTTTTTGTTTTTGTGTCTTGATAATGCCTGAACAGTGCACGGGAATAGATCTGATCCATATAGTCATGACTGAGTACCCCTAGGATCAATATTGGCACTATCATGCAATGTACAGTATATGTACACACCTGAAATGGCTGTTAACATTTCTCGCAATATATCACTGTCTCAACGATGGATTATGGTTTCCAACACTGTTAACTAATATTACATACTAGCTACTGACATGGAGAATATGATCAAACCATGTGAATCTATATCCTATAATAATCAAATATTGACGAGACGGTTTATACCTAACAATTGACGTTTAGGAATGTTGTAGAAACATATTTGATGTTTGAAATCGGAGGATGATTTTATACGCATTGGGTTTCATTCGTTTCATAAAAATCGTTAGTACATGTCTGTGTTATTGGTGATCTTGGTAATGTCGGTACAAATGCAAAGTATCACAAAAGTGAAAACTTTTCAGGAGGGTATAAAAACTGTTTCTGGGTTCATCCAAAATCAGTGTGTATCATCAAACGTATTTTATCTGTTATTTTACGCGGTTTAGCGCTTTATATATATTTGTATATGAATTTTATATACAATAATATAATTGAGATAGATCGAAAATGTGTTTTTTTTTAACATTCTATACTTAGAATTTGTATTGATAACTTGTATTGACCAGATGCTAGGATATAGAATATTATACTATAAATGCCAATTATGTTATTAACGATTTTCTTTTTAAGTGAGCCTTTCGTTCAATATATTTTTTAGCCGCGGGAAGAATTTTCTTGGGTGTTGGTTATATATTTGGTATGTGTTTGTAAAGTAAAAGATGTGTACAAGTTAGTATATTTTTTAATTTAGGGTACATACTTTTTTTATTTTTTATATATCGAGATATTTTGTCACAATATTTTTTTCTTTATTTACTTAATTTTTTGTACAATTATTATTTACGAATGAGCCGGAGCTATTATAACGGGTTAAGACAAAGCTAAGTACTCAGAGACGGCCTTTCTTTGTGCCTATACTTCATTTATTCTCATGCTGTAAGCTTTCTCTCTTGAGACCAAATTGTTCCAGTCTTCTTTTCTTTTTTTCTCTTGTTCAACTTGGTGGCAATTCAACTTAGTGATATTTATTTTATATACAAAGAAACCTCTAGCAATTTTTCGTTATATAGTTATATCACTAATTATATTATTAAACGTTTTCGTCTACGTATTCGAAATTCGCAAAACAAATAGAGTTTTGTACGAGGTGTGTGGCTATTAAATAACGACTGACGTTGCAATAAAGTTTATTTTTATTTTATTTATAGTTACTTACTATCACCTTCAATATACACACCTTTTCTATCCCTACAACGTTCCATGCGAATTTTCCATTATTGGAAACAGTGCTGGAAGTCATCTTCTGTCAGCTCTTTCAGGGCACGGCCACTTTCTCTTTTACAGCTTCCACGGACTCAAATTCGTCCCTTTTAATGAAGATTTCACCTTAGGGAACAGATATAAGTCTCATGGTGCAAGATCTGGTGAATAAGGTGGATGTTCTAACACTGGAATGCTGTTCTGGGCTAGGAACATCTTGACAGATAACGCGGAATGAGCTGGCGCATTGTCTTGGTGGAGAACCCATGATTTGTCCTTCCACATTTCAGGTCGTTTTTTCCTTACTCTTTCACGTAGTTTTGCAAGGTAGTAGTATTGATTAATAGTTTGACCTTCAGGAACCCAGTGAAAGTGCACAATCCCATGAATATCGAAAGCAACGTCAGTCTCGTTATTTAATAGCCACACTTCGTATCATGTTTTCTAAATTTAAAAGGAAAATATAGGTTTAGAATGCCGTAAATCTGTGGTTCTAAAAATGAATAAAATAAAATTTAAAATGATAAAATAAATTTCATATGAAAAGTATTGAATTTGAAGATGGGGAGAATATAGTAAACAAATATTTGCGTTGTTGATATCTAACCTGTTAGCATTAAAAAAATACCTAAAGAATTATATATAAAAAGGTTCTCCTGGTTAATAATATGAAATTTCTTTTTCTTCTTTTATTTTCTCGTTTTGTGCTTCTCAGCTTGGTGCTTTGTCCGAGGCCAATTGATAAGCTATGGATGGGTAATGAGTAGGTGATTTGGCCAATAAAATAGGCCCTATCGTCTCAGAACAACTGGCATCAAGAATGATTTGATCCCTCTGAAGGGAGGTTGGCCGGATTACACCTCCTAGTACCAGGTTTCTCCTGGTGTGGCTGATGGAGGACCAGTGGCTGATTACAATTAAAGACTATCGCCAACTCTCTGCTTCATTAATATAAATAAAAGGTCAATTGATGGACTGAAAATAGAAAAGCTCTTCCATCCAAAAGAATGAAAGATCTGTGAAAAAGGAAGAAAGAGGAAGGATAACTAAAAAATAAGTTATATGCAACAAATACAAAATAAATTTTAAAAAAAATTGTAGACAAATAAAAAATAATTATGTATTTTGTACTCTTGCAACCTTTTGTTCAGAATAACACACTTTTAACATAATGCTGTGTATTGTTTACTGCATTTCTATCAGACTCGTTAATAGTATATATGTCCAGCTTCTATCTTTTCAATAATTTCCCTGGGACAAAGAAATGGCAGCCAAATGATATACTTATTGAATAAGCAAACAAACAAAGAACTTAGATTATAGTTAAAGGTTTGGTGCTTTGTAAGGACTGTTTTTCCTCAATTAAAAGCATCCAGACTAAACCGTCGATCCAACAATGATGTCAGAATGAATAATTTATCTTCACTTCCGGCTCGAACCCGAGACATACAGACTTGAATCTGAGTACCCTTACTCATTTAGATAGCTAGTTTCCAATTCTTCACCAATATCTGAGATATATAAGTCTTAGTCTTGGAGATTGAGTATTCTTAATAATTAATTTCGACTTAGTGCCAGGATGTGGCTTTTATTTATTTAGCAGAGAATATATGTCCCTTTATATACTCTAACGCTTCGAAATCACGTTTGAAACAAGGTGTACTTAGGGCGAATTGGCATCGTTGTGTCGAAGCAAATATCCTACGCTGTGAGACATGTCAATTCAATCATGCTCAAATGACGAAGCAGCAGGTACTATTGTTTGGCGAGTTGGAGCTAATTTCGATGAACGAGTAATTAATTCGTCTGAGCGAGGACAAAGCTCATTGAGTGAGCGGGTAGGGCTCAATATTACTCAATATCCTGCTCTAAATTAGAAACCGTGAGATGCAGGTCAATACTCCTCGCGGCTGTACACAAGCACCTGTGGGCGGCCACTCTCCAAAGGGCTTCCCTCACACAATGTGCATCATCAATAGCCAAAAGTTCTGTCCCTTTGGACAGCAATTACGTCGGTGTTGCAGCATATTGCCTTAATTATTATGCGTTTATGTATTTTTTTTTCTAAATAAACCCCTTATTCAGAAAAAAAAAAAGTTAAACAAAAATTAAACTAACCCCCCAACAACTCCTGAAAACGTAGTAATACTACAGCAAAAGAGGCCGGTCTAGAAATAAAATCGTGCATTAGGTAAGTGCACAAAGTATTACACCAACATAATTTCATATAAATAGGGGTTTTGATAAAAAACAAAACACTTAATCAGTTCTAAAAGAATAAATCATCAATCACCTAAGGCATACCCTTTCTTCTTTTCGTCCTTCTCTTGCGGCAATACGGAAATCATCTAAGTATCGAAACTAAAAATGGAAATGTATACAGTTAAATTTAAATTTTGGAGTGGGATGGTTTAACCACAGCTCCGTGAGACTATAAAATACAATTTTCAATAAAAGCTACTTAGGCCCGGGTTTTTTCAAGCACATGTCACCAAGCTCTCTCCATCTCCACCCCTACAATCCCTTCACCTTTATATTGCTCATCTTTTTAGAAAGTAAAAAGTTATAGGTATTTGTAAACAACTAATTTATTGCTGACGTAATTAGGTCTAAATCAGTGATATAATATTAACCCTCCTTTAGTTTTATATATATATATATATATATATATATATATATATATATATATATATATATATATATACATAAGTAAAAATTGATTGGTTTCGTTTGGACTCTACATAAATACCCTGATATTGTCCTAAAAGTAAGGGCAAAACGTTGGCAAACAACAAATAGGCCTATCTGTTTTATATTAAATTTATATTGCTCAATGATTAGTTTAATGCATTTTAAATGAATGTAGTAAAATGTAAAATAATAAATTATTAACACTCAATAAGAAAAATACAGAGTGCGTAAATAAAATATCCGACACATATCAAATAAAACCCAATCACAGTAAAATAAAACAAAAAACAATCTACAGTTGAATGTACCTACAATATTTTTTAAATTATCTTGAATGAATCACGAGATGCTGTAACGTATAAACAATAAATTTCTGTGAAGAAAGAGAGCATATATGTCTCGATTTAATTTTAAGTACCGTCAGTTGGGGTTACTTTGCTCACCCTAGGGAGACTTAGCTCCAAAAAGTAAGAAAGGTTATCGTTACGTCATTTAAATTAGATATACAACTTGGTTATTTTTATTTTTCGTATATCTACAGCTATAAAAAGGTAACTCTTAGGAATAACACAGAGAGCTAGAGAGCGATTCATTACTGATTTATCTGCTTTGTAAATTAAAGTACAGTTGCAGCTCTAAATTTTGTCTTTTTACTTTTGTTGACGACACCCTTAGTATCTGTTTAAGAAGGTAAGTGATAGCTCAATTGTATATAAAATTGTATACTTATTACTTTTAATTTATTGGAATTAATTTATATTCAATATTAAAGTGATAAATGATATTTTTAATGGTTGGGGTAACTTTGCGCCATATTGTGGGGTGACATTGCTCCATCATTTTGACTGGAGCAAAGTAATCTCAACTTTTCACATTCCATTAAAAACTTTGCATTACTTCTTCCTTATCCTGAATGATTTTCTTTGATAATAAGCATTGTTATCCTTTAATTTACAGAACGGGATGCCTCGTAAATATATAACAAAATTGGGATCTAGGGGATATAGAAATTATGATGAAGCCAAACTTGAAATGTGTTTAGCAGCCATAAGAAGTAAGGCGATAAGTCAAAGAGAAGCTGCATTTAAGTTCAAAATACCACAACGCACTATTATATATAAATTAGCAGGTAAGCACACACAAAAACCTGGAAAGCAGCCTATATTTAGTGTAATTGAAGAAAATACTTTAGATAAATGTACCACCGGGTACAATTATTTCTGTGTCTGATGTGAATTCCGATTTAACCACTTCCTCTCATATTCTTGGCCAGTGTAACAGAAGAAGAGGATGTAGAATTGGAAGTGATACAGACGAAGCAGATTTGGTTCTACAAGATGAATCTGATGATGACCTTTTATCTCACTAAAGGAAATTGGCTGAAGAAGAAATGAGTAACCATGAAGAAATGATCGTTCAAGAAAAGCCTGTATTTTTTAAGCCTGTTGTCAAGGCACCTTGAAGTTATTGTGTTGTGATGTATGACGGAGAAATGTATCCTGGAAAGATTCTCAATTACGACGAAGACACTGCCAGAGTTTCAACCATGGTCAAAAGCCTGAAATCATGGAAGTGGCCAGAGAAAGAAGATGTAATAGATTACGACTGGAAAGATGTTTTGGGTGGAATTAAAGAACCGAAAGTTATTTCAAAAACTAGAAAAATTTTTGAAGTTAAGGAATTGATTTAATTTTACACTATATACATTTTACTTAAATTTAATGATATTTAACAACATGTGTATATTGTTTTATGTGTTATTTTCATACATTTTGTCTTGAAGTATATAGAATTATCAAGTTTATTCAGAAATATTTATCTAATCAGCATTATTTTCTTAAAATAAAAATTTGTTGTAGCATCAATTGGTTTCTTTAACTTTCCCTTTTCTTTTAAGCAAGAATACTTTGCTCCAGAAGACAAAATGAGATTATTCTGACCGAGTTTATCAGTTGGCGCAAAGTCTTCCGACCCCCTGGGTAACATTGCTCCAATTTTAAATCTTTAATATATTTTACACATTACCAATTGTAATCTTTTTCTTCAGCAGTTTGATAAAAAATATACTAAAGAAAAACAAAAGTCACAATAGAACTCAAAATACGCCAAAAACATGCAGTTTATGCACATTAAACTCGATAAATTAAAAAAAATGGAGCAAAGTAACCCCAAATGACTGTATTCTCAAAATGAAAAAAAGTTGAAAACAAAAATAAAACCTTTATTCTAGGATATCCAGTCCCCTTGAAATAACAGTATTAATACAAATAGTTGCCTTTGCCTAGCATGTAATAATTGGTGCAAAAATTAATTTCCAGAGTTATCACGAACGTTAATATTAGCTAAAAAGATAGCGGCGAAAATGAAGGACCCTTAAGTATATCATTAGTTAAAATAACAGGAAAGGAGAAGAAGGTGTTTTTTATTAGAGATTATATTTGTTAGGAAAGCACTGTTTGATATGGAAAGGTTTTGAAGCCTGGAAAGGAAGTAATAATTAATTAAAGCTAATTAATGAATAGTGTGTGATTAATTAAGCTGATTAATCAAATACTTTATATGATGTTTCTCTCATGACATATCCGATGTTTATTAGAGGAATTCTATTGGTCTATGGTAGCAAAAGAAAAATATTTATAAAAAGGTGTAGCTATGAAATGTCATTTGAACATAAAAGTTCGCAGTCTGGGTATTAAATTAAAATATTTGATCATAGTTATATGGGATCAACCCTTATTCCGCTTTTTCTTTCTCAAAATGCGGTCTTGGCTTTCCAGTCAAATTTAATGTTTTTCGACCCATTTTTATTCATTCTGTCTAGTATTTATTATGCACACATGTATACGTTTATTACACGAATGGTTATATAATATATAGTTCACAGAGACTTTTTTCACCCCACAATCACCAGTTAACTATTATCTTCTACCAACAAATCATGAATTTATTTAGATATAAAATTTAAAAAAAATCAGAATAAGGAAAAATGTAAATAAATCAAAGTACAGTATACCTAAATAAATAGAACAAATATATACGGCATGTACTAGCAATAAAGTTGTTGTTCGATTTTTAAAAAATAATTAAATATTTGTTCATTCGGTAAATATTTCGTTATATTTGATGTTATATAGTTAATTTTAAACTTGAACATATCAAGAATGGAATAGATGTTCAGAAATAACATTAACTTGGTAATTCCTAAGAATATTAACAATACTTACAAAAGTATTGAATGGGAAATAAAGTGTGGTGACATTTGAAAACAACTAGGCCTAAGTAGCTCCTCCATTTTATTCTATGTTCAAGCCTTTAAGGTGCTGTGGATAAACCGTCAGCACGACTTGCACATTTATACAACACCACGGATTTTTTATTATGTAATAGAGAGATACATTCACAATTCCTTCCTAATACAACAGTGTAGCAATCCCAAAACATAGGGGCAAAGAATAAAAACTGAACATTTAGTCCACTGTGCTACAATCAGCTCTAAGTAGCTTTTCCTGGTATTTTAATTCTTGCACGGCACTGAGGTTAAACCATCCCCCTCGACTTTTTTATACAGTAGAAAAGGATGCGTTCAAATTTACATAACTCAAGATACTAGAGTTTATAATATAAACTTATGTAATATTATATATTTATATTTACAGGCGAAAGTTATATTGACTTGAAATATACTAAAATAGGGAAGTCAATGTTTCTTCTCCCTGCTACATTATAGGCATGAGGACCGATAAATATCGTAGAATCGACTGAGATAGGATCGAGATATATTACATGTAGTTAGGGAACGCAATGCGTTGCCAACACTGGTCCCTATACATCATCAGCTGTAATTGCTCCGGTCATGCACCGCTATAAATATAATGTATCCGCTACCATACGCTGCCGGGAGCTGAAAGGTCTTTGGTTCGAAGAAGGCTTATTATCAGTGCGCGCTATGAATTTGATATGGAGGGAGGCTTGTTGCCACCTGAACGCCCCGACCACAAGCACTTCCATTGGAGTTCTCTATAGGAATTAGCTGGATACGTTATGTTGGGGAATTATCTCGAGAATTCAGCGTGTACTGGGGTGGATTTCCAAGTGATCGTACACCAACTTGATCTCTACCTCGGTACTTGATTCCCTTCAACATTATCGAATCATACGCCATACACCTTCCGATCCCTTGGACCTCGTCTTTGTAAAGGAAACCTTTTAGTTTGTTAACTATCCTGAAAATCCAACAAATCCATTCAATCTGCTGCAATGTTAACTCATAAAATAAATTCAGATCAGTAAAACAGAAATGTTTCGGCATAACTATCTAAAGTTCGCTCAATCTTGTTTTTACATGTTCTGCGAAATTAAGCAATAAAAAACGAAACTTAAAACGTTTTTTCCGATTAACATTAACGTTCTTCACACTATTTTAGAGTAGAGGCAGTACTAATAGAATATTTGCTAAAACAGCAGTCATAATTGTTAAAAGTAGTTTGGGTATCTTATTTAAGTAAACCACACATTATAATTATAACTCAGTTTAATGAGTAAACAATAACACTACATGAGGAGCTACATCGAAAAGGGGAAGCGGCAGCTACACATGTGGTAACCGCCAACGGTTCTATCTGAATCAGTGTTGCCAGTTAAAGTGTTGTACAGTTAAAACATTCAAATAATAAATCTTAACAATAAGAATGAATTACGCCCTGGCTGTTCAGCAGTCTGCTATCTTTTGTTAACTGATTACTTATGTGATATATGATTACTTAGTTAAACGCCTTAGCGAAAATCCTAACTCTAACCCTAACCCTGATTATAATCAGGGTTAGGGTTAGAGTTAGGATAAATAAATAATTATTTATGCATTTAACTAAAATTATCAACAACCACTTGTTTCTTTATATTGCATTTTAAGTTACTGAAGTAGGTTCTTAATTTAAAGAATCGTAAAAAGTTCTATCTCAAGCTAAAATATTTTCCTCAAATATATTCATTTATTCATTAACTGTATTATAATTCATTAACTGTAATATAATTAAAACTTCATTGTTTTTATTAGAATGCAAAATAATATTTCCTATTGTATTATAAACAATATATTATTTCTCTTCTTGAGTTTTCTCTATACCACTGGAGTGGACCCTTCTTCACGAAATCGTTCTGCGCCTTTTCTTCCCACTACCTAGGTCGTCTTCTCTCCACTTTGGCTCGGTAAGTCTTTGATATGATGCGCTCCCGGTTATTTAAAGTTCTCTAATTGTTACCAGGACTTAATCATCGACTCTAATGACCCTCATTATTTCCGTGGCTTCTTTCCTACCCCCATAACTTTACTTTTGGTAGGGTTCATGGTTATATTTACTGTCAGTAATTCTCCTTTAAACTTGCTAACATTTTGTTGAAGGTTTCTTTCATTCTCTAACAAAAAAAATAATTTCGTCCTCAAATGCCAGCAAATTATTAAGTGGAATTTCCTCATTTTTTGTTTTGGTCTTCCTAAGATCTAAACCCTAGGCCAAAATAAACAGTAGTGGGCTCAGACTAAATGACCGCCGGATTCCGATGGTGGTCTCAATTTCTTTTATTATCTTAAAATAAAATTCATTTTCACTAAAGTAGAAGCATGGGTTAAATAATAATAATAAAATAATAACAAGTTTTATTGATGCATCCTTTACAGAACAAAAAAGCCTCGCTCTTGGGAGATATGAGTCTGTTGAACATAAATTTACAGAATTTACTTTTCTTCAATGAATATAGTTTTTACAGTATTTAAAACATTTAACATATTATTATAATAAAAAGTAAGCCAATAATTAAGTAAAATGTTTTGTCCATTTGTTTATTGCAAGTTCTTTAGACCTTGGTCCATATGTCCCTGTTCCTTGTCACAGTAGCCCAACAGTCTCCTACTTACTCTTTGTACGATCTCATCTCGACCATCTTGTAAATGGTCTTCCTTTCCTTCTCTTGTGGTCTCTTGGTATCCATTCTGTTGCAATTTTCGACCATCGTTTCGTATTGAGTCTGGCAACATGTCCGGCCCACCTCCATTTCAGTTGCTGTGCTTCTTTTATTTAACTTTTATCCTAGCCTGTACGTTTCTGTTGCTGATGTGGTCTTTTCTTCTGATACCCATCATACTTCTAGAAAATTGCATTTGCGTTCTCTCTAATTTTTTGTAATAGCTTTCTGTTGCTGACCATTTTTGTGAACCACAGAATATTACCGGGTAAACACTTGATTCCAATACCTTTACCTTTAATCCTGTAGGTAGTTGACTTTTAAAGATGTGTTTCAAGCACCAGTATTTTTTCCATCCCAGGCTGATCCTTTTGTTGATTTCATCTTTTCTATCTTTAAATAAAATGGATTGTCCTAAATAATTATATTGATCAACGAAACTAATTTCATGGTTATTAATTTTTATATCTCCTTTCCGTGAATTTGTCATTATTTTTGTTTTGTCGGTATTTATGTTCAACCCCACGAGTACACACTGAAAAGCATGGGTTGTTGATGTATAATTTATCACGTGATTTGGTGTAATTGCAATTAATAATTAACTATTAACTGATAAGGATAAACAATAAATAAGATATTACCAAGTGTTTTTATAACAACGAGGTCCAAGGGTTTAAACGGAAGATAAATAACATCTTATAATTTGTAAATTTTGCTATCATCATTTCAGCTCATCTTAAATTTCAAATCTAGTTAATACCAGATTTTATCCTTGTAATGGTATCACGCAATAAAGGTGAACTATTCAATATACATCGTCCTCAATAACTCATCCAATCCATTATTGAATCTTGGTCCATTATGAATCGCTCTCATTACTCTCCCCTTTCCCTAATTCCAGAGGTTGTAGAACAGAACTTACTCCACCCATCCATCTCATGTACCGACTTCTCGTTTATTTTTTCCTTCTGGTACCATCCTGACCATCATCTCCGGGGTTGAGGTCTCTCCTTTTACAAATTTTGTTCCGTCCATTTGTACCATATGCTTCATCATTTATGATGGAATGTCAGCTTGCCATCATTGCTTCTTATATAATTTTAGAGAAGATCTATGAATCTGGTGTGGGAAATGTGATAGTTCTAAACCAGTCAGTAATGGTAAATTAAATAATGGGTTACAACGTCGTTGTTAGATAATTTACTTCAAGATGAAGAGTATATTATGTAATCGACGGATCTTATAAAAACAAAACAATTAAGTTTCAAAATTAAATACACGGTCACCTGTGGTCTAGTGGTTAGCGTAACAAACTACTAAGCCCAAGATCGCGGGTTCGTAACACCGCAGTTGGCCCTAGGATTTTTTAAGGAAGTAAAAAATCCTTAGTTACGCCGTCCTTCGGAAGGGACGTTAAACAGAGGTCCCGAGCCTGTACGAGGTCAGGTACTCGTTAAAAATCCCTATTCTGGATAGGCAAAATTTAGAGCTCCCAATGTAACATCGTCCGATTAGCCATAGCAGCATAAAGTGACGTTAAATGAACAAACAAAATTAAATAAGACAAATAATTTTGTAATTAGATGTAATTACACAATAAGAAGATTAAGATAGAAGAAAAACCTAGCGGTTGAATGTGATCTCGGACAAGTCAACTTCCTGCATGACCATTGTCTAAGAAACAGTACAGATCTTCCATGTACTAAATCTAAGCACCTACATTGGATTAGTTAAGTAAAAAAAAAACTCTTGTTTCTGTGTTGTTGACACAGTTTTTGTCAGTGAGGCGAAGAAAAGCAAAACTGTTGGACTAAAAAGAAAAAGTTAAAACTATTGATATTTCGCGTAACCAGTTATTATACAGTGCAACTAATAAATTTTGTTTTCCTACAGCTCTTTATCAAAACAATTAACCTATAGCGAAGATTAGATAGCTGAATGCATAGCGGTGCATGCTATTGCATGGTAATATTCAGAATCAATTAGGCTGACACGGATATCTTTACTAGCATTTCCATACTAACTACGAGGCCAGTAACTTTATTGATCATAACTGCATATCAAAAGAATTTTTATACAGCCAGTGAAATATGATACCGTTTAAAGTCTCTACAGCTGGTCTTTGGCTTATGTTTTTTTCTACATAATTACTCGGCGTTATGAATTGTAAATAGGCAAAAGTCATACATCAACAATCTTAAGGATTTTACACATTTTAAAAACGTTTCATTAACTTTACATCAACTAGCATGTTGTAAAACGCATGACTAATCTGAACCCATTATTTTTTGTTTGTTCTTTTATCTACAAAATTGGTGTTCAATTACTGATACCAAACTTGTGAATTAAGGTTTTTTTTTTTTAAATAACATAGATGTGAATAAAAATAAGCGTAACTTAGATATGTTTAATAATAAAAGTAATTCTTAGACTTTTATTTTATTCAATTATAGCTAATTGAAAATAACCAATTTAGTAATTTCATTATCATCATATTATTTATCAAATAAATGTTATTTTTTAATTTAGTCTGGTCCATCGTTTCAAAATAATAGGACTATCTATCTATGTACGAATATATGCTGGATTATTTATTTTAAAAAATATAATTAATATTAATTTTTCTAAAGGCTTTTTCACATTTTTCCCTAGTTTAGTCAAGCAATTTTGTCTGAAATGAAAATTTTGTTTTGGGACCATACAGAATCTTTTTACTAAACTAGTATAAAATACAGGTATTACAAGTAATATTTGAAAGTTGAAGGCATCCACTTATGATCCTGAATGCCTTATTTATTAATTGTTAATCACATAATTATGAATCAATCGTTTCTTAAAATAACCAATTCATATTAATCCACTTTTTTATTTATGGGTTCAAGTTGGAAAACAGTTTTGGCATTAAAAATTTTTAAAAAATTAATAAAATTTAAAATAAACTCTGTGTTTCATTGACTGTTTAATAGTGCCAAATACCATTTTTATATAAGATATGATGCTTTCAAATGTTGAAGCAAAAGAGAAATTGATACTTTTAGACTAGCCGATTGTTATCAGAAAACTAATTTAATAATTCATTTAGAAGCTGTTTAATCAAAATTAGTAGTGTTCTTTTATTTTACCTATAAAATAACACTAATGTTAATATGTAAGTAAACATAGAAACTAAAAATCTTTCAGAGTGCGTCATTCACATATATTCCTGTATTTCGTATATATATTTAACGTGCCCTACACGTGTAATACACTTTATTGTCACACATCTTTATTTCACTAGTTTCTGTAAATTAAGTCAATTCACTTCAACATCTAAGCCTGGGAAATCGATTTAATGCTTACTACCGGAGTGCTTAACTTGTCTTCTGATTTTTACCAATCTCTTATTTTTAAAAAATTATTGTCAGGCTATTATTTCTAGATTAGTACTTTGGGGTGGTTGTATTTAATAAACATGTGACCAGATGGGATTTTAATTAATACATAATTCAACCTATTTACGAGACTTAAATTAGTATGTGGACAAATCCATTTGCAGGTTGGGAATTTAAGCTTCCGTTCATAAAGTGGCTGTAATTACAGTTAAGCTCTTCCTTGAAAGAAAATCTTACTGAAATTCGGCCCTTTATGAGGGCATTAAGAGTCGCTTCGAGTAGCGGAAACTGGTAAGCGCATAGCTTCTTCATCTCTGGCTCTAACTCAATTGGCCCAGTGGAGGCTTCAGGGTCTTCAGGAGAGGGAATTTGCTTTCCTTAAAATAACCACTGAGAGAAAAAATAAACAACGACTAGTTTTAAATGTAGCTGCTGGCACCAGAACTCTTAATTAACTGTCATTCATTTGGCGAATTAGCATTAGGGGATAAATTAGTCTGCGCTCCTATACCGAAATTTTAAAACGTAAATATACTAGTGAGAATTTATTTAAAAGTTATTTTCCATTAAAATAAAACTACCGAAATAGACTTTTAGTGCATTCCTTATTTTTTTATTCTGAAGAAAAAGATTATACATGAGCGGTTATTTTTGAAAGTGGTCGTCCAATTTTTTTTCATTTTTCGAAATATTTAAGAGTTTGCATTTAAATTAATTCACAAATATGACTATTTTTTAAACACTTAGTTCTTGGCTAAGGGTGATGTTTTTAACTTTAAATTTCATGAAATAATAATCATTAAAATTATTTGAAAGAATTTTTTTTTTCTAATCAAATGGACTAATATCAATTTCAAAAACAACAGCTCATATATGGTCGATTGTCAACATAGAAATCGTAATCAAGGTGAACATAATTATCAAATTTCTATTATTATTATTATTGTACAATTTTATAATTTTTTGTTTAAAAAGTATACCACTCGACCCATGGTCTTGGTTTCAGTACAATGTACCAACTGAATTTAACTGGAGTTCATTTTATTCGGTTTACTACTCATGAAGCGTCTTGGGTTCAGTAAATAGTAGAGACTGTACGTTTCTACGACAACTGAAATGAGGTGATTTGTCCGATGTCACGCTCACCCCATAGACTTTCCTCGAGTTGAAGGTATTCACTTTATAGAGGTTGGGTCAGCACCAGGAGAGTCTGCAGATCCAACCGAGTTCCTCTGAGGCTGTTAACAGATTAAATAATTTATCTGCCAAGGTCAGATTTGAACCTGGAACCCTCAGCTAAGCGATTCAGCGCTATACCATTGAAATTTATTTTTTATTTTAATAAAGTTACGTTTTATTCTAGGTAGAAGATAGAAGATAGAAATTTTATTTGTCTTTGGGGGCATCCCCATACAAATTGAGCCCAGCGTAGCTATAAATTACATTATTATGATTTTAATAATTTATGTACATATCATTTCAAAATGAAAATAAAAATAAAATTTACTAACAGATTCTGGTTTTCAAAACATAAATAAAAGATTAAAGGATAAGCAATTACTGGTGCTATGATGGAAACAATAAAAATAAATAAACAATTTATCACTTTAAAGATAAACTAAAAACAAACACTTAATAGAAAATGGTCTATGATAAGCATTTAGCACTTTTTCAACTCCCATCATGTAATAATACACTTTATGTAACTTAAATACATTGTCGGTATTGAGTATAGCTTTGGATACTTTGGTTATCAGAAGATTCTAAGATGAAGTGTTGAAGAAATTGTTGTCTATATTCATTGTGTGCTGGGCAGTGAAGGAGAATGTGATGTAGACTATTGTAGATAAATTGATTGCATGATATACAGGTTTCTTGTGGCTTGAACCAAAAAGTTGTGTTTTTCCCCTAGAATCTGATTTTTTCTGGATTAGCAACTTTCAATTGGCTGACACTTTTCAATTTCTTTATATGAACTTTGAATACGGTACGTTTCGGGGTCGGGAGCATTGTAACTGCATAGAATTCTATATAAAGGTTATAGAATTCTATAACCTTTATATAGAATTCTATATTAGTTGAATTTAGAGTTCTTTGAATGTCGGCTGAGAAATTAGTTACGCTTAGAGAAGTTACGTTTTATTCTATATTTCTCTAAAGGAGAGAATACGTATTACACATTTGAAGAAATGATGAAGATGCAACAAACTATCTATTTTAATTTACTTTTATTGCCTAGTATATAACTTTGTTATATTAAGTTATCTATTGTCGAGACACCATGTCCATTTAATATGACCGAAAATGCTTAAGACCTTCAACTAGTAAGATGTATGTAAAAATTTGACTAAAAATTAATTATAACTTCCAAAGTTAATGAAATGGTATAAATCTATTATTAAATTGATTTAATTGTAAGACCAAGGTATTAAAAGATGCCTAGTTTATAGATGAAACTATCCATGCATTTCTTTTAATTACTTTATATTAGAAGAGAGAAAATGATTTTGAATTGTTTCTTTTAATCCTGGGAGTGGAGTTGCCGTGCTCAAGATCCTGGTATCAGACTTTTATTTTATCTGTTAGCGACCACAGATGGATCATGTGAGATCTATCTAGGACCCTCCTGAGGCTCACCCAGCTTCTAAAATGTGGGTGTTCAAAATAAGGATAGAAAATCTGGCGATTGAGCGTGATCTGCGACTGATCTCCTCCCTGCACAACCATTGTCCTTGTGCCTCCATGGGTTGTAGTGGTACAGTTTTTTTCTTCTTCTTTTAATATTATATTAAAAATCTAAATATATTATTTAGAAATTAAGTAATTATTTATCCCAGTCCGTTTTTTTTTAAATGACGATATATTTAAAAAAATATTTTTTTGTTGTTTTGTTTCTTTTTTTATCATAACAGTAATGAGTCTATATATCTATAATCGATTCTTGGAAATCAATGCAATAAAGACTCGATACAAAAATTATTTATCTACTTTGGTCTTTTGCCGAACACGGAGACAAATTATTCGGGTAATAGCCGCTTGCAAATAGCCCCGAAGTCGATCCCTTGATAATCTATTGATATTCACACGGAACATTCCGTGCCTCCCATCCATTTTATATAGTGCTTAATTATTTGCTTTATTGAATTTACAACCACTCCCGGTCCTTCAATAGCCCATACACATAGAAATAACTTTGTAGATTTTAGTTTTTCTATAACTGAACTAATTTTTTTTAAAAATATTTCTGTTAAATGCAAATAAATATTAAGGTAATGAAAAAAAAACTTTCCAATTGCTATGTATTTTCGGCACTTTTGCCGGGCGGCAATCATGAAAGGGAATGTGTTTTGCACAAAGAACAGACCTTTTGGCCCCCTTATGGGGTCTTTATGGTCAAGATGGTGGAGAAAGTAGAAAAGGGGGGCAAGCAAACTAGACTGAGAGGACTCTCTACACAAGTCCGGAGAAGTAAGGAGGATTCGCTGGAGACAGACCCGGAGGAGCGAGGAACCAGAAGACCCGGACGCGGGCAGGCGAAGACCGACGTACAACACAATCTACCCCTGTTCACAGATAACTTTAATTTATTTCCTGTAAGGTATTTGATGGCAATCCTTATCCAAAATAGATGAGTAAATTGGCGAACACAAGAACAGACCTCTGGAAAGGAACCCTATTAAGATTAAGGAACAGAAATAATAATTTGAGTACTCATCCTAAATGATACTCTGGCATCCCAAATATCAACCTACATATCCAAAATAGAGTTAAGAGTAGAAACATAGCATTATTAAATGGCATCCAGCTTATGGGGAACTTACTATCCAATTTACAATAGATCCTTCCAATTCCCATGTTCCCTTTCCAACAATTCCTCAAACTTAATGGCACTAAATGGGGTGACTTGTGGTACAATGGTTAGCTCAACAGCCTTCTGTATCCAAGAACGCGGATCCGCAGACCGGCAGGTGGCTTTAGGATTATGAGAGGGGTGAAGGGTCCTTGGTTATGTAGTCTTTCAGGGTGGGCGTAAAATGAAGGTCCCAAGCTTGTGCGGTTTCAAGTACTCTAAAAAGATCCCTGTCATAAATATATCTGGACAGGCAAAACTTAGAACACCAACTGTAGCATCATTTTATCAGCCATATAAGCATACAATTATGTTAAATAAGTAAGCAAACAATGGAACTAAGAAAAATCAAAGGATCAATTGAGTATATTTGGCACTATACATAACACTATGTTGTACCTTACCTATGGATTAAATACAGTTTACATGGGTGAAGAAAATTCTGTTCATAAAATTACTTTATTATGTAGACCAACATTATTTACAGTCCAAACAACGCTCTTAATTAATAAAAACATACTCCGTTCATTCCATGCCATTCACCCTAGGTATTTCTAACTGCTTATTAATCTGAACGAAAATGTCAATATTTTCGGAAACAGGACAAAAACAAGTGAGCGAAGGATTGTTTAGCGAAGGTACTTGACGTTGTGGTTTTAGGTAATTTGTTGTTGTTTTTCATTTATTAATTTTCAATTCAACTTAGTTGACGTGCCACTTCATATAAATTGGCAACAAAACAAACAGCAACTTCGCAGCAATTCGATTAATACAACCAAATTCATTACTGCTTAATTCGTGCTTTTGTTTCAAGTTTACACTGAAATAAGGTAATGGAAAAAAAATCAAGACCTCAATTGATTTAAAAAGTATTCATTATGATATTGCACCATTTTGAAGATCTCCTCGATATTGTAAACATGAGTACCATGTAGTAGTGGTCATTTCTAATTAGATTAAATCTCTATTTTTCTATGCATTTAAAAAAAAATTCATTCATTGAATTTTACTAATTTTTTATAGCAATGCAACAAGTAAATATAACGAATAATTCATAATGGAATGGCTAAAAGCAAGGAGAGAAACTTGAGTATTACTACTGGGCGTAGTACTAAAATAACAAGTTCAACTTAAAAGGTCACGAAGCCATCTCCCTTTGCATTTTAAAGTTTTTCTTTTTATTATTTAGAAAAAGATTGAGGCCACGATGACCGAGGTAGTTATGACGTCTACCTTAGCCACCTTGTAACTTATGTGGTGCAGTTTTGAATTTCGCATAGATTCGATGGATTTCGATCTTCACACTCTGGTCAGTAAAGTTAAGTTGGAATTGGGGAAGGGGACTGAGGCAATGTGGGAAGTCCAGCCGAGTTCCGAGTGTATCCATGCCAGTTAATTGTGGAATCCTTGTGTATTCCAAAATGAGTCAATATACGGTAGTCTAAGAATCGAAAAGTCTTCTTTATTTTTTATCCACAACAAAAAGCTAAATGCAAATTGAGTAGGGCCTATTTCTCAAAATATATTAATCTCCATGAGATGTTATCTAAAAAAAAGTATCACGTTAACGTGCGCCCCTGGTAATCTAATTTTTAATTTAATCCAATGAGCAAAAGGCTGTTTTGATAATCTCTGGTCCAGAGTACACTCTCCCTAATGGCATACATTAGTGGTTGTATTCCTGGAATGTTAATGAAAATAGCATATTCAATTTACATATTAGTTTTTTTTAATTGGCTTTCTTTTGTGCTTGCCTTCATCTAAATGTACTGGTTTAGCAAATCTGTGTATTAACTTAAAAGCTATATTCAGTTTAGATTCATAAACTATATGAGTGTAGGAAAATCCATTCTCGATATCGATATTCATATACAAAACTAATTTATGTGATTTAAACTCCACATAATATTATTGGTTTATAGCATTTATATGATTATAACAGCTGTTAGGCCTCGAACTGTGAAGTTGCTTAAGTTATCTTTAAGTTTTTGAATTAATTAAATTCATGTATTTTGCTGTGTTTTACAGTGAAATATGGTTTCTTAAAGTAATTTGTAGAATAGTTTAGTGAAAAAGGACACTTTCCTGATGGCAATAAAACCGTTATTTCTAGTGTTTTGAAAAGAAAGGTAAAGAGTAACTCCAGGGTTTATTTAACAGACATCCAAATTGACAAAAAAGGGATGAATTGCAAAGATTCAAAAGTGAAAACATTATTTAAAAAATCTAACCTACCAAAACCACGTGGTAGTTTAAATAATAATATTAATTCTGAAAATGTTGAAATACCAGCTGACGGTCGTTTATCTCAATCTATATAACAACCAGTGACACAATCTACTACTCATAATTATATGAATATTCCTACACTAAGCAATGTTCCTAATGTTCCTGTTAGGAACATGTTTGCTCCACTAGCTGTCGAAATTGAAGAAGAATGCGTCACACCACTAGTAGTCCATTTACCACTGCTAATGAAAATTAAGGGAATCAACAACTTTCAAAACTTATGCACAAACTTGTTAGCTCTTTCACGAAAGAATACTTTTGAAATATTTAGAACCTAAAAACTTTTCTTTTCACACATTTCAACCTATAGAAAAAAAAAGCCTACCGGTTCGTCATCAGAAATCTTCATTATTCCACACCTCATGTGATATGATTAAATATGATCTTGAGAGAAAAGGATTCACTGTTCGTCTTATTAATAATGTGATGCACCCAAGGTCAAAATATCCCCCCCACTCTTTTTTGTGGATATTGAGCCAGCTCCAAACAATGCTGAAGTCTTCAATAAAAGCCATCTAGCTTACACTAAAGTAAAAATTGAGGAACCTTATAAAAGAAGGGACATTGTTCAATGTATGAGGTGCCAGGAACAAGGACATACCAGAGCATTCTGTCGACACCAACCAAGATGCGTGAAGTGTGGCCAAGATCATTCTAGTGGCAGATGCCAGAAACCACGTGAAGAGCCACCTATCTGTGCGCTGTGCGGCGAAAATCGTCCAGCGAATTACAGAGGATGCTTCAATTTTTTCATCTCGAACTTCATAGAAGAAGAAATCACGTCCAAAGACGGGTAACTTCACTTCGTGATTGAAAGGATCCCATCCCACTGGAGACGGGCCGTGACCGACTTACCAACCCAACTACTATCCCGCATCAACCACAGGCCACATTTACTAAAACAATATTTGAGTTCAAAACACCACAACACACAACATCTCAATACACAACACCTCAACACACTACGCCGCAATACACAACACCTCTGTACGCAGCGCCTCAAAATAGAACTCATCAAAATAAAACACCTCAAGTTATGAGTATAACAGCTCATCCTTCAATACCACATTACCAACAATATCATTACCCTCTACATTCAAACGCAGTTCCTAAATACCCAATGCCTCATCCACAATCTAGTTCTCCAGACACCTCATTATACCTAAATTCATTCCTAAATGATTTTAAATTGATGATAAACCTTACTCACACTTAAACATTAAACCTTAACTTAATTTACACTTAAACATTAAACATTACTTACCACGCTTGTAATGAAAAGCGACGTGCACTGAACCGCTGGAAAAAATCTCGCTATCCTAGTGAAAAAAACTACTAAACCAACTGTCAAAATAGATTAGAAACCAGTACAGCAATACAAAAATGACATCTACAACACTCGTCTGACTAACTTACAGTCAAGTAATAATACTCTATGGGAACAAACTAGAAAGATTCTGCATTAACATAATACAAAGACGCCCCTCCATAAATCTGACAACTCATGGGCCAGAAGTGATAAAGGAAAAGCAGACCTATTGGCCTCTCATCTCCCTGACATATTTCTACCTCAAGACGACCTACCTACTTGATCCACAGCACAGCTCTTACGTCCAACAAATACTGACTTCGCCACTTCCTCTGTCTTTACCACTCCCGCCAATCAATCCTTACCGCGCATAAAATCACGTGGTTATGATCTTATTATTCTAAAATTGTACGACTACGCCTTCCTAGGAAAGGCTCAATTTTTCTGACAGCTATTTAGAATTCTTTTCTTCGACTTACTTATTTTCCTTTAGTATGGAAATTTTCCGTGGTAAAAATAATCCCAAAGCCATACAAATAATTAGCCCTAGTTACGTCCTACAGGCCTATTATTCTTTTACCACAATTTTACAAAATATTCAAAAAATTATAAAAGCGGCTCTATCCGTTATTAGAAATAAATAATAATTGACGACATCCCACAGACGCCAGAAACACTACTTGCTACACATGCTGTCATATTTTCGACCAGTACTAACCCAGAAATAGTTTCTCAGAACCTGCAGACATACTTGAATTCATTAAAAAATTGGCTCAATAAGTGGCATATAAAAATCAGCATCATAAAAATCACCAAGTAACATTTACACTTAGACATTCAAACTGCCCTACTCTGACACATTACAATACACCATTGCCCAGACAAACACAAATAAAATACTTGGGCCTTACAATGGACAGAATTTCAAAGCAATTATCACTTTCACTATCCCTCACCTTCATTTTTCTGTTGTGTTTTTATCAAACAACGAAAGTTGCTTGGAAGAAATACATATCTGCATCGTAAATATATTGTGCTCATATTTGCTCTCAGCTGATTGTAAGAAAAGCTGCTTCAAGCTAATGTCATAGCCGTGTCTTGTTAGTTGCTTTAGCTGTGTTTTAGTAACTTATGAGGCAGTTTAGTGCTGAATAATTTTTTTTTTTACATTTTATCGGTCATCACTTTTATTTTGGAATATATAGAGAAGGATACATTTGAAGGTGTAAATATAGATGTAGTATTTTAAAGTGGCAATCCTATTTCAAGGTTAAGGATATAGTTTTAAGGAAATCATTTGTCAACTGACTTTCCAATTAGTTCACTGATTCAGTGATAAGACGGGAAAAATCTTAACACTCTCAAAGTTAGTGTAACGTTCCACCTTCATTACAGTTTTGAAGTCAACAGATCTCTGCAGTTGAATTCTTGATCCATCCTTTAAAAGTATGATGTGTTACTTTATTCTCTCTCACATTGTTACCATACGATTTTACATTATCCTTGAGGCTAAACAGGTAGTCACTTGGTGATTAGCTGTTGGCTTCCTTAGTCCCAGTCTTTAAATAATCGAGAGTAGCATGACTTCTTTTTAATTGAAAAACTAATTACTAAATAAAGAGTCACGTTAGTTATCGTAACAGGTGTAAAATGGAATTTTTATACAAATGAACCTGTTAGAATAGATTAGAATAGAAAAGTAACTTTATTCTGGGACTAAGTACCTTTAGAATAAAAACACGGACAGAAAAATAAACATAATATATATCTGGCCAGAAGGTTATATAATAAAAATCATAATGTATTTATAAAGCGCCACGAAATTAAATAAACTTAAAATAAATCAAAAGTTCGAATCACGACAAGATTTTGACCAATTAAAGAGAATGAATAAATTAATAAAAACAGTTAAATATATGAACTAGTGTTGAGGCAATAATTTTTGAACTTTCATCCTGAATTTTTATCCCAAGGATAAGATAAATATTTGTTGAAGAACGGTGAAATAATTATTTATGACCGATGAAAAGTAATGGGATCGGAGATGTCAGAAGTAGGAGAGGAGAGGTTCGTTAGATATTCCGAAGAGGCTTGTTCCATTTCTGTGGGAAAACGTTGAAAAGCCTTTATAATTTCCCTGTCGGAGCCTCTGTTGGATTTGTAAGAATATTTCGTGTCTACTTCGAGTTATGTCTAACGATTCTCAAGATTTGGAATATCGACTCAAACTTACTTCCTGTTCAAAAGCATCATGTTCAAGGGCATTGAATTAGAAATTCGCTGATTTCAATATCCCATTTAAGAACTTTATGTTCAATCGAAATTGTGGTAGATGTATCAGTCAATGGAACTTTTACAATACTTTTGGTTAAATTTAAAAAATATATATTAACCAAACTGGTTACAGGTTGGATGACACTTTTATTTAAAAAAATCTTAATAGTCTTATAAATTATAAATAATAAATAACGCTCTTACAAAGCATTGCTATTTGAGTCATTGTTAATGTACAGACATATTTGTACATTATTGTAAAATAAAGACTTTCGATCCGAATTAGAAATTCAATAGAATGTGGTTATTATTGTTTATTATTTATTCACCATTAATATTTATTCAGAAATGGATTTTTTATTGTTATTCATTTGTTTTTATTAATTCCCTCAAGTGGGAATAGAACTTAGAAACGAAAAGAACTTTCATCTTAACGATTATTAATATGTGTATATGGTGTCTGGAGGTCCGAGGCACCGCAGACATCACTTATTCTGTGAATTGCATATAGATAAATTTAGGAAAATATCATGGCATTATGGTATATTTAAAATCATCATAATTAACAACTATTTGCGAAGAGAAAAAAAATTATTTGAATTGTGTGACCTACGTTCAATGTATTTACTTCATTTACGACAAGTAAATATTTTCATTGACTGTACAACACCCTGTCAACTCCCTAGTTCCAAACTACAAGGAAAGTCCGGAGTGTCTCTTACCACACCTGAATCTCTCAGTTTCAGGGTCTTCCTGTTTTCGCTACGAATATAAATACAAAAGTTTCTGAGAGAACTCGATTATTTCATATTCTACATAAAATATAATTGGTTTTCTGCAATTTAATGGCCAATCGGTCAAAACAAAAATATATGCAAAAAAAAATTGAATAAAGCTAGGCAATTGCAGCGATTTTAACCGATGCTAGTAGAACTACGATAAAATTACAAAATATTATTATGACATACTCTCATATGATATTTTCTCATGAAATCGCTAATTTACTAATGCTTTTTATATTATCATAAATATTTCTATAATAATTTATTTCGATCATAAATAATAATTTGAATCGCATTTCTTTTTTTCCAGGTAATATTTTTGAGTACGCTGTGAATGAATTTAGGCTGATTAATTCAGGTATTGTGAAATCATTGTAATTTATTATTGTTAGTATAACAAATCTATATATTTATTTATCATTACGAGCATTTTAACTAATACTGGGGTAAATAATTCTGGGAATAAGAAAAGCAGTATTTCCATTACGTTCCGTTCCGCATTACAACTGATAATATACTACATTGCAAGGTATAAAACATTAATAATGCAAATATATATATAATAGATAGAGTAAAATAGAAAAATAAATTATTTTGGGACAAGGTAACTTAAAAATAAGTTACTTGCCGGCAGGCGACCCTAGTGGCTCACATGATAGGAGCACTGGCACGTAGAGACAGAGGTTCCGGGTTCGAATCCCGGCCGGGGCATATCTTTTTTCTTTAAAATAAAAATATTTAAAAATCAAAACCGCTGACCAATAACTATAAAAAATTAAAAATAAGAACGTTGAATTATATAAAACATTCCTAGCCAAAAGAAACAGGAATTAAAGTAAATTAATGAATTGCAAGAAAATAATAACAATACAAAAGAGAAAATAATTCTCATGTAGCTGCACAATAGAAGTAATAACAAAAAGAACAAAGAAAGATAAAAATTATCTTTAAAAAAACCTTCATCTTAAAAATAAATGTATACATTTTTGTATTAAAAAAATGATTTAACATCTTAAACCAAGATAAACGTATTAGTACTAAACCTCGATTAGAAAGAAAAGTAAATAATTCAGTACTTTTTTAGAAATATTTAGATACTCAGAAAACTGTTATATTTATAATGTTTTTATATCTATTTATATTTGCCAATATATTTTTATAAATTTAATGTAACATGAATCATTTAAAGACTATATTAAAAATTCTAAATATGATTTCCATTTATTTATCATAAAGAAATAAACAGAAACAAAATTATCTCTATAAATCAGTCAATTACACTGCTATACATCAAATATGCCTTTTACATGAAAATATAGTATATTTTTAGTATTTCACTCGCTGAAGATGAATCTACAAGTTAAAATTCATATTGTTGACTCTTATTGTTCATTTCTGCCATATTTAATATAATAGCGGTTAGCGCGATATATTTATCACATTAATGATAGGTAATAATAATAATAATAGTCTAACGCTGACTGTGTTTTGTTTAGCAGTTAAAACGTTAAATTGTCATAGCTTTTTTGACATTTTTAATTAAAAATCTAATAGCAGAGGAGACCTTTTTGCAACATATGTTGTAAGTTGACCCATATTAATCAAAGATCCTCAATAACTCAACGTTTAGAAACTGCTTATTTCCATTATTTTAGAATTAGAATTAAAAACCAAGACAAACCGTGGGTACCACATTTTAGTCGCATAACCTACTTCACAAATTTCATGAAGTGGCTAAACAAAAAGAAACGTTCATTGCGTTTTGGTGTACCACTGATGCAGAGGGAATCTACCAATCATGCGAATGACCGTTACTTTTGCTTTATTCCACCCATTCAGCACGCAAGAAAAAAGATACGAAGCGTGATATATATACCATGACGTAGACTCTCTATCGCACACGCGGAACTGATTTACCTGTTCCTCAACCTCCCGAAGAGTACCTGCAAGATTCCGAAGAAGAGATTTCAATGGCAGTTGACTACATCCTCACAGTCATCACAGTTTTCGGGTGGCAATATTGTTTGTGACCAACCTCATATAATTTCGCAAGATGAACTCAGTGACCTTATACGAGATTTAAATTTGCCAAAAGATGAAGCGGAATTACTGGGATCAAGACTTAAGCAATAGAATTTGCTTCAACAGGATGTGAAAATCAGTTTATACAGAAATCGTCCGAAGAACTTGATACCTTATTTCCAATCCTAAAACCAGCTTGCATAATATAAAAACATAAATGGCTTGATGAACGCTTTGAACATTGAATACCATCCAAAGGAATGGTGCCTGTTTTTAGATTCCTCAAAATTGAGTTTAAAATCTGTTCTTCTCCATAATGGTAATGGATAAAATGGAAACAAATGAAAATATGAAATTAATTTTAGATGCTATATCATACTCTGAGCACGAATAGAAGATTTATGGTGATCTAAAAGTCATAGCAATGGTGTTGTGTCTACAAATAGGTTATACCAAGTACTATTGTTTTTTGTGTGAGTAGGACAGTCGGGCTAAATCTTTACATTACATAAAAAAAAATTGGAATCAAAGACTAAACTGGAGAAAAGAAAAAAACCTTTCTCTAGAAAATTCCCAAAAAATTCGTCTACCACCTTTACATATTAAATTGGGACTAATGAAAACCTTTGTGAAGGCTCTCAACAAGAAGTGACCAGCATTCAAATACCTGCGAAGTAAATTTCCTCGTACAAGCGAGGCCAAAATAATAGAAGGAATCTTTACCGGACCTGAAATAAGAGCGATTCAAAAGGACCAAAACTTTGATTCAGTTTTACAGGGCTTTGGAAAAGAAGCATGGAAATCTTTTAGAGCAGTCGTTCATGGTTTTTTGAGCAATAAGAGAAATTAAAATTATGTTAAACTTGTGAACAATCTCCTTCAAAAGTATCAACAGTTGGGTTGCAATATGTCCCAAAAAATTCATTTTTTTCATTCTCATCTTGATTTTTTTTCTTTTAACTGCGGTGTTGTAAGTTACGAACATGGTGAACGATTCCACCAAGATATCTCAAAAATGGAAAAGACATACTAGGGTCGATGTAATGCGTCAATGTTAGCGGAGTACTAGCGGAATTTGAAAAGAGATACCCCTGAAAGCAATTACAATAGACAAACGAGAAAGAAGAGAAAATCATAATTAAAAAGGTTTAAATATTTGGTTAATATTTCAAAATTCCCAATTTTAAATAAAAAATAATAATAAATACATATAGTTACATGTAAGGAACATGAAAAACATATAATTTTATTTATCAACAGCCAAGACAGTATGAATTCATTGTTTTATTTTGAGCCGCATTCATTTGTGATGACATTAAAATTTTATATTTGAATTTATTTAATTTTTGATGGGATTGGATAAATTCCATGAATAATGGACGTGTCTGTTTCAAACTCCAAACAATAAGCCCCAATACACTTTTTCCAATCAAGCCTTCGAGAAGAGGCTCCGTCGTGACCTCTATTCGACGAGCTGATTCAAGATCGGAAATAAGACGACAGAGGCCTCAGATGACAGAACCTAATCTCGAGCCAATACGTTAGATGTGTATTAGCCGAGACCATGTATAATCCATCTCGGAAGGGAGGACACTAATCCATGTATGATACATAAGATTCCCCCCTCATCGGATGGATACAGTCAATTCCGGCGGATCATTGCCCGCCATTTATGGAAAGGATTAAGTTGTTTTGATTGCAGCGATGTCTCCCATTCAGTCTCGTTCGCTGTTATTATTATATTTGGAATTTCCTGTTGAGGATATTATTAGAGCTACATTGATATTATGGTAGTGCCGTAGCTCAGTGTGTAGAGCACTTAGAAGATATGGATCTCAGTTTCGAATCCGGCTCTGACAGATAAATTATTTAATATAGCCACGGGTGGTCTCCTGTGGGATCTTCAGAACCTCCCGCTCATCTAGCTTTTACAAAAAGGGTACCTTTATTTGGAGGAAAAGGTTTGTTGTAAAAATCATCTCAAGGCACAACCTTCAGCCTAGAAACGGTAAAGTCTCTATTATGTCTTGAACCCAATACCGTTCGTTGTAGTGTTACAGGTTTTATAAAAAAAGTAATCGCAGCAAGTCCACTTTTATTTAATCTCTTAGCAGCCTAAGATGAACCCTGTAGTATTTGCAGACCCCACCCATTAATTATAGGTAAATAAGAATATATTAGGGTTTTTAGTACAGTAGATTCCCATTTCTAAACAACATTTTTTTTTATATATTCATATACATATCAATCAAAATACCTGCCCAATATTAAATTGTATTTATTATTTTATTTTAATAATGCTGGTTGGCCTTGTATAGATGGGAAAGAAAATGACGAATTACCGCATCAATCAATCAAAATGCTTTCAATATTCGCATGCAATATGTAAATAATAAATATATAAATATAATAATGAAGAATGTGAGGAAGGAAATGGTCCGGGTGGAGTTCAGAAAAAAACATCTTAAATAAGGGGAACTATTTATTTGAAAGCCAGCGTTTCGGCCCACATTAAAGGTTTTTTTCAGGTCTTGTAATGGAGTCAAGAGTCGATAGTTGAAAAAAAAACCTTAGAAGAAAATTGAATATTGAACTTTCTATCATGTTGACTAAAAGCAGTATATAGTTCAGGGTTCTTCATTATATTAATCCATAGATCTCAATTTCTGGCCTCAATAGTCCAATTATACTCTCCAGCTCTCAGCCCTATCGTGTCCCGCCATCTTCTAAGAATTTATCTCCTTTTCTTACAGTCATACTCGTTGTCAACCAACGTCGCGGCTGTATTGATAATAATTAATTTGATGTAAAAAAAACATAACAAAATTCACGTTAACATAATAATAAAGTCATTAATGATCATATCGGCTTATTGATAAAAACATTCTATCAAACGAAACCAATACCTTTATAACAAGACTCTTTTTCTTAGTATTGTTGTTATTGCAATTGCGTTAGTCAATGATATGGAATATGGAATATGGTATATGGTGATGATGTGGTCCCAAAACAGTCTGAGCTACCACTTTCTTATCTCCCTCTCAACATCAAATTACTAGACGCTGGCAAATGGAAGAGATGTGCTGGGATTGTGGTTTCCCTCCAAATTAGCTAGTTCAGAACAAGTTACTAACTAAACTACAAGTTACAAACTAACTTGAACAGGATCATCACTTCTTACATATGTGGGAGATCAGAACTATCTCATTTATAATGACATTTTTTTAAAAACTAAATGGGGTACTATGAGGTACCAGATGTCCGCCTAGAGGCAAACCAATCCTCCTACTGACTAACTGAACATTACTAGAAAATTGAAAATTATATGCACTATAAGTACTATTTTTATTATTGTGTTTGGATTTTATTTTTTTCTTAAATGGTCACATCTATTTTAAGTAAAATTTCAGGACTGATCACAAAAGATTCAATTTTAAAATTAATGAATTTGGCAAATTTTTAAATTATTTTTTGTTATTTTCCAACGATTCACTTCAAAAAATGATTACTCACATTTTTTTATTACCTTCTTTTCTTATAATCTCATTTAATAAACAAATATGTTGGATATAGGTACCCGACTTTGATCAGAAAATATCGATATCTGGTTAGTTTATGTGGTTGATACAAAATAAGTAAATAAATAAAATATTGATTTTTAAAAACAAATCACTTTATTCAATATAATCGAACAATATATATTCGTACTTTTGATTTTTCATACATCAAAAATTTCCATGATGGGTTCAATTGGTCAGGGGATGCAGTCAATGATAACACAAAATAAGCAGAACTTATTTTTTAATTGTGCCAACGTTTCGGCCTACGGTGTAGGCCATCTTCAGGACAAATAACGGGTGTCCCGGCGGTGATAACTTGTCAAACTAACTTTAGTTAGTACCAAAGTTGACCAAAACTTTTTATTTTTTTATTGAGTTGATGGCTTCTCAAACTAACTTCGGAGAGTACTGAAGTTAGCCGAGTCATCACAGCCAAGAATAGCCCGCTATTTGTCCTGAAGATGCCTTACACCGTAGCCCGAATGGTTGTCACAATTAAAAAATAAGTTCTGCTTATTTTGTGTTATCACTGACTGCACCCCCAGATCAATTAAATCCATCATTAGGATTATCCAGTTTACTATTTTCCACTAAAACAAAAATTTTCATATAATGTAAAGGATGTCACTATTGTACTTTGGATAGGAAATAGAATCTTTCGGTATTGATTTTTGAAGGACTGATCTATACAGTATTGAATTAGACTTAATGAAAAAACACACATATTACACATTCCAGCATTAAAAAATTATTAAAAAAATATTGAAAAAAACGGATGTGTCTTATGTGTGCCATACTTTAGCTCAACCCTATATTTATCTTCTTATGTTTTAATTCACAAATAAATAAATAAATAAAAAACGATGAGCATGTCGATCGTCCAACTCCCGTCGAAAAATCCTTTCCTCTGTCACATCCACTAAGGGTTACTCTATCCTTGCCCCAAATAACCCCACTTATTGGCCTACATCCCTCGAAAAACTTCCCAACATCCTGGACATATTTGTCTTCTCCCAGATTTCCACAACCCAAACCAATATCAAATGCTCGGACGAACTTTCATCAGATCAGAGCCCAGTTCTTCTTTTATTGCATTCAAGTTACGCTCTTAAGCCTTCTCCTCCTATATTGATTACAGGACTTTTGTTATGATCTGGAGAACAAATTGGACTTAAGAATTCCACTTAAGACTAAACAGAACATTGATACTGCCATAGTAAAACTTACTAGATTAAAGAAACCTCTTTAATGGATAATACTTCAAATCATAAAATTAATAATTCTCAGAAAACTGACCTGCCACAGCATATTCGCTTCATATTAATAGAAAAAAGTGTGTGTGTCAGCTCCGACATGCAACTGGAGCTTACCCCTTTCTGTTTCTAATGGATTTTAAATGTGTTATTGCCAAATAATCGCTCTGTACTGTGATACTTATCATTGCGTATTATTTATTTTTTTATAAGGAAGAAATAGTTGGGAGTGCAGTCAATAAAAACACCTTAATAAGTGTAACTTATTTATTGTGTGCCGACCTTTCGGCCTACATTGTAGGCCATCTTCAGGGCAAATATAGCAAGCGGCGGCGTGAACGATCAACTCGTTGAGTGAGGTGAGTGTTAACTCCTTTTGTTGATCGGGATCACGAATTGTTTCGACCATAAGACAGCATCGGTACGATCTCACATAGTTCACAGTTTACTATCTCAAATTTATTGCACAACGATTTTGCAAACTGTTTATATATAATGGAGAGAACTAACAAAAATGAAATATATATATTCAGCCTGGTTCGAAAATGTAGAAAAAGGTTTACATGGGATGGCAATTACCTACGAGAATGTTGTGGCAAGCAACTGTATCAGGATGGAGCTGGATACTCACGTGGCTTTTTAAGAAACATCAATGTTGAAGACGGGAAACAAATGGACGGAAGAAAGAACGGAGCAGCACCGGCGACGAATGAGAGAGTACTGGAAGAGTATCAAGAAGAAGTAAAAAAAAAAAAACTATTGAAATAACGCGGTCCTTTGTAGGCCAACAGTAAAAAAAAATCTATTTAAAAAATAGTCTAATAAGTACTGTTAAGTTACTTTTCCTTATATATCCCAAAAAAAACATTCAAATTCATTATTATTATTTAAAATACATATACATATGTCACTGCAAAAAAATGACACTGCTTAAGATCACTTGTTCTGATTCGGCAGTAGCGAATACATTTATTAACAGGCATGGATATTCCTAGTTGAATAAGCAGATCCTGTGGTTCAACCAGCCCCGATAAAATGGGTACCCTCAATCAGTGTAAGTCTGAAGGCTGAGCGAAATCTAAAGCAAATCACCTCCCTTTTATACCATTGTAGTGAAACAACACAACAACACTCCACCATGAAATAACCCCATGACCCTAATTGCCGTTTTTATTAAAAAAAATAATCATTATCGAAGCAAGAACTTTGCATTTTAAAGCACGGAAACTTATTCTAACAGTTCTTTGCTTTTTGTAAACAATCTAATTCGTCCTGCCAAGAATGTCCCAAAGCAAACCCAACTTTTTCATTTCTCGACCTAAATACTCGATACTAATCCAGAAGGAATAATCAAACTTTGGAGGGAAGAGACCCGTTGCTTTGGCTGAAAAAGTTTGAGTCGGTGCAGAAATTGGACCGAGTTAGAATAGAAATAAGTGGAGCAAGTTGATAATTACTTTCCGAACGGTATCCGTATCTCCCCCGGGGTACTTTCAGCCCTCATGAACACAGTTTCCTTCAATTAGCCGCCCCAGGTCGATGAAAACATCCATTCACCGTTTCTTTTCCTCAGGCCAAAGAAAAACTTCTTTTCCTTCCCTTCATTACCGTCCGTCCCTAAGTTGGAAACACTTTATTAACATTTTTTTCATATCTTTTTATAGCTGCCTTTAGTTAAATACAACTGTTTACTTCCTTTTTACAGTTTCATACTCATTACCTAGTAAAAAATATTCTTTTGAGTTTACAAAAAATGTGCCGCTACAACCCAAGAAAGTTCTTGAATTTAGTACATGATAGAGACTATACTAATAACGGTTTGCAGGGAGATGATTGAGGTTTGAGATCACGAATTCAAAAACAGGCAGGTGTTTTTTCAAATTTAGGAACTTTTTAGAGGCTGGGTGAGGCCCAAGAGTGTCCGATTATCCCACTGAGTCCAAATCGCTCTTTTATAAGAACGACATAACTCCAAAATTGGTAGTTTTTAGTTAAGCCTTCAGTAGCTTTTCTATTCAGAATAGACATATGAGATATTCCATTCCAACTTTATTTTTTTAGTAAACGGGAATAATGGCGTAAGTTAAAATGAAAAAAGTGTCAAGCTTATAAAAACTATCTAATGGTTAATAAAAAATTTCAATACCATAATTACAATAGGAATGCTTCGCTTTAACAAACCTAATTTTTTTAATTTTAAATTCTCTTGGAATTTTCAAATACTAGTATTTTTTAAAATTTTATTTGAAAAGAAAAGATATGGCTAGGACCGGGACTCGAACCCCGGGCTTTTACCTCTCCGTGGTGACGCCTCAACCATCTCGGCCATCCTGGCTCGCTTCACGGCCAGCCATATCCCCTCTTTTCACTTGATCCTACATCTCCGTGCTCTCGCAATTTGCGATGTATACACGGGGAGAATGTTAATTGAACATTACTTTATTTTGGATCTAGTCATTAATATTATTATAATTTATTCCATTGTTATATAATATAATTTTTTAAATATTTTATTTGAAAAAAAATGGCCAGGACCGGGACGCGAACCCGGGACTTTTACCTCTCCGTCGTGACGCCTCAACCATCTCGGCCATCCTGGCTCGCTTCACGGCCAGCTATATCCCCTCTTTTTCCTGGCCATATCTTTTCTTTTTAAATAAAATATTTAAAAAATTATATCATATAACAATGTAATAAATCATAACTTGTATTTTTAGTTAGAACATTGTTCCTTTGAAGGACCTATACACGTATATGAATGTTAACAGATTAAATTTATCTGTCAAACCGTACCGAGATCTTAACTTGTACCTGAGATCTTTAGCATTGTATAGTAGTTTGTTAGCTCCTGGCTTTAAAAGATTTAAACTTTAAAACAGTTAATGAAGGTTTAACTCAAAAATGCCAATTTCTTTTGAAGGAGCTATTTGTAGAAAATATATACATATATATTTATATATAGTTTAACGAGTTTCTTTTCTTTATTGTTAATTTCGTCCGTCAGGTATCTCTACCTATCTGAGCTCACTCTACAGTGGCCTGTCGTCAGGAGTGGATGCATATCAGTGGTTTATATGGTCAAGTAATTGCCGAATTTTACTATTTTACCTTCTCTTTTCTTTGCGGCTCAGACGGTGTTATGATTATGCCGTTTGTGTTACCGTTTTATGTGACGATAATGTTACGAACATTATTTTGAATACAAGCTACTTTTTTTTTATTTAATCAATTTGGACGTTGGACCGAAAATCCTTAACCCTGGTCACAATATATATAATTAGTAAACCATAATGACCTTAATGTCCCATTTGTAGCTGATTTGGTCCGTATCCGATTTCAATTTTTTCATGACCAACTACCTTCCCACTAAAACCCACTAGTTCCTACCTAGCAACATCTTCAATTCCTGATAATCCTTCAAGGCATCTGAAAAAAAGATGGCCTCATGATCTTCTAATTTAAACTTGCTATTTGAGTTCTACCACTGCGTAGTTTCTCTACTTGTCTTTTCATGTCAATGTATACATTCATTATATTTACCTGATGTATACGGTTATACAGTTGTAAATTTCATTTAATAACTTTAAAAGAAAGAAGAAAGATTTATTTAAAATTATTGTCTACATTTTAGCTTTTTTTTTCCTATTTAAGCGTGTATTTTAGTTATTGTTGTTTTATTTTTGCTATTATTTTTTACTTTTTAGTTCGGCTAGCTTCCAAAGCCTGTTTTTTAATTTTATAAACTAATATTCTTTTTATTTATTTTTTCAGTCGTGGTGCTGTACGAAAATAGATTTGTCTGACCTTGGTACGAATCAATTGGCAGAGCTCCACGACAAAGACGCGGGATACCCGGGTTCGAATCCTGGACCTGGACAAATCTGTTGTCTTCAAAAATATTAATATTCTTTTTGTTGCAAAATATACAAAACTCCTCTGTACTCATATCGTTGTCTCAAATATTAAGACATTTATGTATTATGGCACGGCTGAGTGCTTGAAACAATTCACTACCGTATCTCTGAGTATCAGAAATCGCTAATCCTGAAGATCCTGGTCTTCGGACCAACTTAAAAATTATGGAATTTTCATCGTCCCTAAAGAAGTGGGCAAATGTTCCTTCAAGTACATTTATACATACGTAAGCAAAGCTAATAAAATGGTGTTAACAAAAATTAAAATTAGGGTGCAATAGGAGAAATCCCCAAAACAAAGTCTTAAGTCTCCAAAATAATGTAACCAAAAAAACCAGTCTACGTTTCGCCGTATCTTCAGGATAATACTTCAAAAGGAAATCATATAAAAAAAGAAAAGAAATTTCTGTGCATCTCACACCAACAGCCAGACGGACTCATCCAATAGAAACATAGACGCTTGCTCATAGACTCTTCTCAAACAACTTCAACTTTTCCAAGTTGTTTGTCTTGATGAAAGGTTAAAAATAGTTTAAAAAGAATGCTTTAATAAGAAACAAGACTAAAATCTCAGAAATAATTTTCAATTCAATTGAAAAAGAATAAACTAATGAGTGAAAAAGTAATTTTATAAAAAAAAATCATGGCGTCCTTTTTAAGGTATATTCATAATTACTTACTTCTAACAATATCAGTCAATACAATATATCTAACCATTAACATCAGGCACCCCCTCTACACGCGTTGATGATCCGAGGGGGTTTTACCCCTTTAAATTCCAACTATCAACATCAGATAACCTGCACGTTTTGATTATAAAATGAATCTTTATTTTTCCACTGCTTTATTCTTACTTTTATCTTATTGATTATTTTGATCTTTTAGTTTTCTTATAAAGAGTGTTTTTAAAACTATTGTTTTCAACTTTTAGTTCGGCTATAAAAGCGTTGTTGTTTTGTTTTTTTAGTTTTTAAGATGCTTTACGCAACTCCATCTTTTCGGTGCAAACAACTCCATCTGTTCCAAGTTGTTTGTGGAGCGTCTGGGAGCAAGGTTGCTATCTCTATTGGATGATTCCGCCTAAATGTTGGTATGAGATGTACCACACTTCGTTTTCTTTAATGTGATTTCCTTGTGAAATGTGCTGAGGATGCCGGAATATGCGAAACATTATTTTGGAGACTTTGTTTTGGGTGCTTTTCTTATTGCAACCTATTTATAAATTAATAATGGTATGAAATGGTGGTGCAGTCAATTATTCAGCAAAATAATAATGACTTATTTAACTGTGCCAATGATTCGGCCTATGATGTAGGCCATCTTTAACGAGGCGAAGAGTTGAAGAGTCAAACATCAGAAAGTGACTTTGTGTAATCTTTGACTGCACCACCTGGCCATTTCATAACACTCTTAGAATTATCCAATCAAATATTTCCAACTTATTTATTTATAATTGATGCATCTTTTTGAATTTTTCTGCTCGCTTTGACTAAATAAAAATTAATTATTATCGGAGATGTAATTTTGTGGGAGACTCAGGATGCCATGCTGGCTAATGCTACTAGCAGGTACAATTGAATGTACTATGAGCAAACATTGGAAGGGACTAGGAAGGAGGGACGGTAGGTACTACGATGTCAGTGCCCGGACGGAGATGGATCGCGGGTGGAGCGGAGCCCTTGTTGCCTTGACAAATGGCCCGGCTGCAGATAGCTCTGCCATCCAAATAGTGTTCGTCCCCTCCCCCCCTCAACTTACCCCCTCCACTACCCCGCAATTATATACACAATTATACTCGGGTGTCAGTGCAGTACCGAGCTAGCTGACGTCCCGGCGGCTAATGCTCCCGAGTAATGTAATACTTTGAAACGGAACTTGATACTAAATGATTACCGGCCCTCTCTCTGGGTCCTGCTTATCCGCTAAGCCAATGTTTAATAACAATTTAACGGCTTGAACCTACCATAGATAATTATTTACGAACCAAGGACATAACAAAAAGAAACTAACCAGATGAACCGACGCATGTAATAATTTTATTATAAATATTTAATGTCTTAAAATCGTATAAATACTTCTTCTTGTATGAAAAAAGAATTTATATATATATATATAAAGTAATTAAGTAAGGAGTATTAAGGATTTTACGAAGGATTTAGGATTGTAAGGATTGAATACGAGAGAAATTCGATGGTTGAGTGGAGTTCCAAAGCTCTATTACGTAAGTCCAGATGAGTCTACTGATTGCCATGTATATGAGTCTTTTGCAATTAATTGAGAGCTTAGATCGTTTGTCTACTAAATGTTGAAGTAGCTTGAAATGGCGTGCTGTTTCTTGTCGTTTCAGTCTAGTATGAGTATGATTAACCAAGTTAATCTTTTGTCATGGTGAAGTCTTAAGTACCGGACCTGTTCTGCAGGAATCATTGGGATATTATTAAAGGATACAGTCATTGGCTTACGACGGAGGGTAAAAGTGATTTGACGGGATTTTCCATCTCCAGTTTTGACACCATTTTTCAAGGTCAGTGATATGGGATTGAAGAGGATGGGATGCTATAACTGGATCAGTGTTGACTGATAATAGACATGTGTCATCCGCATACGTGGAAAGAATAGTATTAGGATGACATCCCAAAGCTGGGGTCTTGTTTCAAATAACCCCGCCAGTGATTTTACTTAGTAACAGTAACCTAGTGATTAATTGAAAGACATGGGTTAGAAAAACATATGTATTTATTCAATGGAAATGATAGTTTGCAAAATTTCAAAAATAAGTAAAGAAATAAATATAAATGTCATCACTTCAATTAGTTACCTCTGGCGGCCAAAGTTCTACTATGTCGTTCAGTATCCTCTCAAAAAAGTCGTAATTTCTGTACCTCTGCCTCCACATAAACTCACACAAATATGAATCCATCATGGAGCGATCAATGCCATTTTCTGTTTTATTTCTTCTTTTGACTTTGGCCCACATTGACTCAACTGTTTGAGTATGAACATCAGTAACTGGATCGATGAAATTTGTTGAAACATTCACAGTAAAATGTCTATAATCCATTCCAACCAGTTTTTCGATTCCATTGTAGGACATCCACTGATCCGACATTACAATGGAGCCTGGTCTAATTCACTCCATCAGGGTTTGAGTTGTTCTATCAGGTACTGTGTATAGAAAATATTCTTTCGTCTCACGACAGATCCCGCTGAAGATCCATTGCTGTGGATAGGACCGTCCAACGTTATACTTGCGAGGAAAAAAACACGACTCGTCAATCTCAACTGTCAATCCTTCCCCTCCAATAATGGTAGGGGTTTTCAATAAACTGAATGCGCACACCTCTCTCAGATAATTTTTCCAATCAGCAATCAAGCGGGAGCTCATGTAAAATTCTTTTGAGCAGAATTTAAGCGTCGTATATTCCTTTGTCCATGAATAAATGAATAATACTACCTTATTTAACGGCCTGTTTAACCTTATTTAAGCCACAAACCTGTACACACCCCACATTCATACCGACATTGCCTTTTATTGCGTCTGTATGTGTTCCGACCTTCGCAAAATTTCATGATGTGGCCTTGTTTGCAATACATTACTTTCGGCAAAGTTCCTCTTTGTTCCAAAAATAACTTTGCCCCTTTCTCTTCATTGCATAATTCGTACAGTTTCAGAATATTCATATTGGTTGCCTCATTAAGCGTATTCATTCTCAATATATATTAAAATACCAATTAACATGTTTTTCATTTCTGTATCCAGGGGAAAAAACTATATTGCAACCAATTTCCAAAGGTTAAGAAAATATGTAGTTCGGAGCACAACATTATATATGTGGTTAAGGAATAGAATAGCTTTTCAGGGAAGATGCTTTAAGGTTTGGATCGTGATGAGGTCGTGTCCAGGAGTTTGCGGGAAGGTAGTATGTGAATAATATTAGTACGATTATAGAACCAGCAGCAGCCTCAATGTCAGGCGCCTGAAACCTCCCAACAAAATCCCGGACTTCCTATAACAAGCCCCAACCTAAACCCCAAGATGCTCGATCCAAGCCAGAGACATTAATCGACGTCCTTTGAATAATCCATACGGTTTTCCTCGATCCCAGTAAATTTATTTTAATCAGGGCCATTATAATAATGAAAATCTAATTAGTCGAATACGACGAAAATGGAAATAAAAAATAGAAGGAATTGTTAATTCACCAGCCCTTATAATAACTATCAATATGATTACAATCTCATAAATAATCTGCGGAGTGGTAAATGTAAAATCAGATGGAAAATATAATAATAATCTCTTCCTTATTCCTGGATAGTAAGAGGATATAAATAATGGTTTGGCAATATCCTCATCCTTCACAGCATAAAACTGACCTGTCCAATTGAACATAAGGCTACGGAATAAATAAATTTAAAAAAAATTAAAATCGACACTATTCTAGAGCCGTGAGGTATTAAGTAAATAAAGATATGAATAAGGACTGCCTGTTGCATATGCATCGGAGCTCTACTGCGGTAGTGATTTCTTGAACTCCAATCTCATGCATGATCACACTCAGGCTAGCAACTGTTAAAAAATTCATCCACACCTGCAGTTTGAATATTTAATCATCTCAATAATGCTAGTTGCCATTGTATGTTGCTTTAGTAATCCGTCATGGCGAGTATTTTTTTTTTATATCTGATCAAGTTCATACTACTTTAAAAGAAATACTTTGAATTAATTTGAAGTTTGGTTGATTCAAACATTAGCAAATATGGAAATCATACAATCAAATCATAGCAGTTCAAATAGAGCTTATTAAATTTAAAAAAACAAATAAAGACTAACGTAAATGGGTTACAAAATTTCACTATTTCTTTATAATTGCAACGACTTGCCTTCGTACTTATCGTAATAATCCTGATCGAATAAGTTTTTTATTGGAAGGCATAATATTACAATCTGTCACACTTACATGGCAATAATTATGAATGTTCTATTACACGAAGTAGTATATTTTTTTACGTTCGGCTCGTAATAAAATATTCGAAAATAGGCCTCTAAAAAATCTCTATTAAATAAGTATTTTTCAGTCTATTAATAGAAGGCATAGACTCCTGGGTTCACTCTTCCTCTATAAAATGGATTCCCTTAATTGGGAAAACAGCAGGCGATTGGGTGCGATATTGGTAAATCACACACCTGCACAATCGTTAGCTAGCAATCGTCAACCCTACGAAATATGGATCCCAAAATCCTTCTTTGGTTCTTATAGTACATTTTTTCCTTTTTCATCTTGATGGATTGAATGCTTTATTAACTTACTATAATTACTTCAGAGAATTTTAGGGGTTAGTTTAGTATCTTCAAATGTTGCTGTTAATTAATCTAATAGAATATCTTTAGTGATAGTTTTTAAGCATTAATTATTGATAAAGATAATTATAACGATCCAATGGTTTTAAGTTCTGTACATAGTAGAGATTGTTCTATTGTACAGTCTCTACCAAGTCTATGTAAAACAGGAGTTCCCAAACTTTTTTGTACCACGCCCCCCTTTTGTTGAAATGAAAGCCTTCGCGCCCCCCTTAACAATAAATTGCGTGGGCCTAGGAGCAAAACAAAAACAAATAAGTATTACATTGAAAACAAAACATTTATTTATATTGCCATAACGTACAACAATATCAGTTTTTATAAAATACAAAAATTATTTATAAGAGAAAATAGATTAGGTTGGTTAGTGAGATGGATGGGCTTCCATTTTTCTTACTAGTATGCACTATTCGTGGCTGAGTTTTAGTAAGTGCACAACGCAAGTCACTAGCAACATCAAGTTTATTCCGATACTTTTTTTTAATTGCCACAAGTGTTGAAAATGATTTTTAGGAATAGGTGCTTGAAAAAGGCAAATATAAACGAAGAGCTTCCCGTGATACACTAGGATACACTTTGAAATACGAGTATTTTAACCAAAATGAAGGTTTGTCCATTATATCGAAGTGGTCAATTTTCTAAACATCGTGGTTAATTTAGAATTTTAGAAAGACTATTTAAATTTAATTTAATGTTCAACTTGTCTCGCGCCCCTCCTGACATGTCCTCACGCCCCCCCTCCAGTTTGGGAACCGCTGATGTAGAAATATCTAAGCTAACTGTTGTTCAGGAGACAATTTGTCCGGGATCACGCTCAACCATCAGATTTTCCTCTAACTAAGGGTAATTAGAGGCCACTTTTTACTGTCTGAGTGACCTCCAGGATGATCTGCAGCTTCCACAGGACCAATTTTATTAAATAAATACTCCTACATATAAATCAGATTTATTCTGAAATCATCATTATGGACCTACTTCCATAAATTAACTAGCTACCAGTCGATAAGTTTTTTTGGTTAATCATTGAAGAGATTAATCTTGTTAATAGATTCTGAATCGGCTCTCAAAACATTGAATCATGAAGTAGCTACTTACTTACTATGTAACTGTCCATTATCAGTCTTTAGATGAATCGGCATCAACACTGTCATTATTCCAGTCTTTGGGATAGAAATACACCTGAGATTCCTTCCTCTCTTCCCATCTTGGTCATTGCCTTGGAAGTGAAGAGTTACCAGGTTTTAGAGCCCCTTCAAATCTCGGGCGAGAGTCATCCCCTAGCTCGAGGGCTCTACTAAACCCGGAACGGCACCGAATAAAAACAGTAACGATCCCTTGTAAAACCCTCTCCTGTAAGGGAGAGTAGCTACCTTTAAAAGGAATGTATTTTAATACCTAACTATCGCTAGAGTAACATTGGAATTTTATTGATCCTTTATTTTACTATAGATGTTAACCATGGAATAGGGGATCCCTAAAACACTGTTAGGATTCTGGAAAAACAACAAGACAAAAAAATTAAAATTACCCAAAGTGAACCAACATTGCACCAATGTGCTAAAATACGGGAAATTCTAATTGGATTTTAATCAATACATTAACTAATCAATATAGGCATTTCTTCAGTTAATGTAAAATAATCGTGTAAAATTAAATAAAGTTTGGCTTTCTTAAAATATGTCTTCAACTTCAGCATCATGAATTCTAAAGTCAGTATCACCTACTGAAAACATAAAATAAAATTGTACCAATTTAATCTGTGAAGGATATTGGGCTCTGTACATGGTAGTGACTGCACTTTTAATTAGACAAGAAGTCTGCAGAAACGTGACTTGTTCGAGATCACGATTAACCACCAGGCTTTCTTCCAATTAAGGGTACCTACTTTACAAAGGAATACTGATCTCCAGTAGGATCTGTAGGTCTCAGAGGGTCGAACCTTTGGCTGTTAACAGTTTCAATAATTTATCTGCCTTACCCATATTTGAACCCCGAAGCTTCAGCAAAGCTACTTTTAACTGCTTACTTAGTTTTTGTCACCTAGGTTCGTAAAGATATTAAGAGCAAGTGCCAAATTTCAGCCTCATAGGAAGTTTTTCTTTAAATTCTTCATAAGAAGATGTGAAGGGAGCGTTACAGTGCAATATACCTACCTAGAATATAATATTGATATGAAACGGATATGCAATGCATACCTCTCAGTCATACCATTGCAAAAGTTTCTTATATTTCGGGAAAATGCGACTGAAAAACAAATTTTATATAACGATATGATATTAATTTATTACGTCATATACTAATAATTAAATGATAACTTTCTAATTCTATAATGGTAATTCCTATCAGTCTTTATTTATAAAAAGTAGCCGACAATCAAATCAGTGTTTACTTTATATGTATATAATTACTCTTGTGTATTTATAATAACATTTAAAGATATTTTCCAGTGTTTTAAATTTTGATCTATTAATTATTATAAATATTTTAACTATTATCAATAATGACGTCATTATAGCCTCAGGGTACAATACTGGATCATTCTATCCGATTTTCCATCAATGCAATTAGTTTCCTAATTACTTCCTTAATAATATATACGTTATGAGCAATTGCCATTGTAATTTTTTTATCGTCTAACTTAATGCATTGATTTTAAATGTGGATGAATTTTACAGTGGAAACGAAAATTTAATTTTAATTAAAACATGCATGATTTGATCAGAAACTTACAAGAAAGTACAACAAACAAACATACAACGAAGCTAGCGGAAAAAGTTGAAATGATAGGAATTAAACTAAGAAAATGATTTAAAGTTAAAGAACAGGAATTTTATACTAAGTCACTAACATACTGTGACGGGCTTCTGGGTGTGAAAATGAATAAACTACTCCTAAAATCAAGATAATAATATTTATTAACAAATTGAATAAAAGAATACAATGCAATTATTAACAAATAAATTACTAGACAAATATAAGTTTACAATAAAAATATTCTAAAGATTTTAACCTAGGCCTAACTTCTATTTCATTACTAAAATATTATAAGATAATACTAATACTAAATAGCTTAACTATTGACATAAATTTGTATACATACAATAAAATTACACTACGATTCACAATTACTAATTAACAATTACAGTTCACTAATCAAAGTCCACCGACCACAAGAATCTCCAAATATAACAAACTGACACACAGTAATAAACAGAAACAGTTTATTACACTCGCGAGACTGTCACAGTTCATTGACACTATTTATCACACTGGATGTTTTACTGCTGAATGTCCCCAGGCTGCAGGTATATATAGGCAGGGTCGAGCGTTCTAGACAAACGGGAGTGGGGGAGGTCGTTCTAAGATCTTCGAGATGGTTCTAATCCAATCTTAATCTCTCCCGCCGACGGGCTTTTTTCTCGCCTTCCGCCCGTTTTTCTCTCTCTGACCGTAACAATACTTTTTTATTTGGCACCATTTATTCAGTTTCCTTTTGATTCAATTTATCTAAGAATTCAGTATAACACTAAGTGGTACTTTCTTCTCGTTTTTTTAGCTTTCCTTTTCTACTTCTATCATTTTCTATTATCTCATTCAACTTTTTATGACCTATTATTCAGAATATTAAAATAAAAATATTAAATGTTCTCATAATTTTATTTTTTCCCACTTTTTCAGAATTTTAGTAGTTTTTAGTTTAGTATTCACATTATGTTCAATGCATTAATATTTAAATAAGTTATTTAAGAACTCGGATTTTTAGAATTGTTGACGAAATTTAACACAAATCCAGATTGTTCAAAATTAAATTTAATAAATTAGAAAATGTAATCAGGAACGGAAATGTCATTACCATATTTTCCTTTCTCACTTTTTGTCTAAAGATTATGATTTACCAAATTTAAATAAACAAAAGACACATATTTTAAATACGTATTTTTTTATCTCTTAACAGTACAGACACGAAATAGGCATTCATGAATGATAATTATTTAACCTGTCTTAAAAAGCTATTTTTTTCTGTGTTTTTTTCTGAATTTCAACAAAATCATTAACAAACACTATTTCCACCAAAAATGTATTTTCGGGAGACCTCTTCAGTTTTAATGTGCTCTATTCCTCATACTCATAAGAGCTCAGCACGTTGGAAGAGACTACTATTTCCTGGACAAAGGTTGTGCAGGGTGGTGATTTGTTCGAGATCACTCAACTTTCAGTCGTTTCCCCGATTAAGGGCACACACTATGTTGAGGCTGGGGGAGCCCAAGGAGTGTCTGCAGATCCCTCTGGATGTTAATAGATTTAATAATCGATTTTCCATAGATGGATTTGAACCCGGGACCTTAAGCATATCAATTGAGCTCTTAACAAACTCAGCTACCCTCTTCTATAAAAATGATTTTAAAGTATAACCAATAGCGATCAGTGGGCTATGAATATTGTTCAAAATCGTAATGCTGAATTTACTTCAAAGAATTTCTTCCACTTTGTGCATTTGTATTGTTCGTTATATATTCCAATACTCGATGCCCTCTTTTAGATCGGTTGATAATGAATTCGTAGTCCAATCCTATTAAGCCATTCTTTGAAATAAATTATGCTCCCAGCAATGCGAGTAAGGCTACACGGTTTGTGTTAATGCTAATTCGAAACAGGTGGTTCCAATGTTGTCTACACCTCGTTTAATATTAATTTATTTCGGCCAATGTCATGCAAACCTGACCAATTTCCATAAGCATCTGGAATCTTAACGCTTTTGCATTTAATTTTTTTTCTTAAGGGCTAATAACAATTATTATTAGTTTTACTCCAATACGTACTGAATACTCTAGTACGTTCCATTCATCCGCGTATGCTAATAAGAGTCTGCATTAACATAGGCGGGGAGGGCCCGTGGAACATACATTTTCCTTCCGCCCTCGTTAAAACCATTAGCCTTGCCCCGTGGTTTCGTGTTCTTTGCCCGGAATGGTTTCGAATTACATAATCAAAACGTTTCCTCCAGTAACTTTAAGGGGAAAACCTTCAAGTGGCGAGGTTGAAAGGAGGGCAACTCTGAGGAGGAACCCTTACAATATTTTATATTATACACCCGTCTATTATATCAAAAAGTTTTTTAACGTAATATTTAATTTCAGATATTTCGTATAGTTACAATATGAAATAACAAAGGGATAGAGAAGTGAAATCTATTTTTTTTCCTGCTTACACAATATAAAAAAAAATAATACAATCTGAACTATATAATAAGTTATACAGTAATAACAGCAACAAGAAGTACTATAATTGATTTAATTGTTATATGATATAATTTTTTTAAATATTTTATTTAAAAAGAAAAGATATGGCCTGGACCGGGACTCGAACCCGGGTCTCCCACCTCTCCGTGGTGGTGCCTAAACCATCTCGGCCACCCTGGCACGTTTCTCGGCCAGCCTCATCAATTCTTTTCACTGATCCTACATCTCCGTGTTCTCGCAATTTGCGATGTATACACGGGGAGAATGTTAATTGAACATTACTTTATTTTTGGATCTTGTTGACTTAATAAAGTCATTAATATTATTATAATTTATTTAATTGTTATATGATATAATGCTATATCAATTAGATTATCAATTATTTTATACTTATTATTTTTATATCAATTAATTATCAATTATATTTTATAAACAAGAAGTACAATTGGATGAACAGTTCTAATTTGAAAAATGGGTTTTGGTCTGGCATTTGACCCTCCTGTGTTTACCGGTTCATAACAATGGGTGAGACAGCTAGAATATCATGTTATGAAAGATAGATTTGAATCTCCAAATTTCACCTTATTGTTGATAAAGATTGTTTTAAATAAAAAAATTAATATTATTCATATTCAAAAGTAGTCCATTAATCACTTTTATTGAACAAACGGATACTTTCTAATATTCTATCGAAGACAGATTAAATTTTTCTAATTATCTTTATATGTTATATCCCATATAATTTTTTTTTATTTTAATTTTTTATCACTTCACTATGGAATAATTAAAATAACTTTATTCAAACAAAATTCACTAGACATGTTTACAGGTTTAATCGAAAGATTATTTCATATTATTTAATTAAAATGTGTTCTTCACGAACAGAATTAGTCATCATTCTGCCAGTATCGTAAAATACGATGATTGAGCATACTAGTATTTTTTAATATCATTATGGACAAGATAGGGGGAAAAAATAAGATCTTCCACAAACAACTGAGCTTAGCTAGGATAAATGTTTGGCATTGATCCATGAATTTTGGCAGTCAGCTGTGAGTTCTGGATTAGATGGAGCCTCCTACCTTTCACTGAACCAGTCTTCAATTTACTGCTACCCTACCATAAAACATACATAAATGTATCCTACAAAGTTAATTAATTTAATTGAAATTATTGTTTTTTTAAAAACATGTACAAAACGTTATTACAATCGTATTGGATGATTTTTAAGATTTTTGTATTTGAAAACGAATACACTTTTAGGTATAATTAAGCCTTACCATAAATATTTATATTATAATCGTAATGCTGTATTTTTAATTTAGTAAACTTTTTTGTTACAATAAACTGGCATTATTCAACATAAATCATTATTGATTATTCATTTAGCCTAACCTTTTTCGCTTAGGTTTTATATTGCTAATCAGACAATACTTCAATGGGAGTCTTGAATAGCACCTATTCTGGTATAAATGGGATAGGGATCCTTATAGGAGTATCCAAATAGTACAGGACCCCCATTTTAGGTCCCTTCAGGAGGACATTATAACCAAAGGATTTTTAAATACATTTCAAAAATCCTAGGGCCACCTGCCGGGCTGTGAACCCGCGAACTTGGGCATGTTAAGTTGTTATTGTAACCACTACAAAACAGGTCCCCATTTATAACTCTAATTTAAGTAGGATACATTTTTAATAGAATAAAAAAAAATCTGGGACCAGGTTCCATAAGAATAAGAGATGTGTACGAAATTTAATAAATACAAAACTGGCCTAAGGGCTGCATTATAAGAATTATTCAATGTTTAAATAATAACATAAAAATAAATATAAACTTAAATATGTTAAAGATGCTCTGTTAGAGAGAAAAAAATAAAATAAGAAGGGTTAAACTGAGAGAGATGAAAAAAAAACCAAAACTCCTAACAAAAAAAATAATAATTATTATTTTTTAGGTGAATTACTGTAAACATTCTTTACTCATAACATTATAATTATAATTATAATGTTATGAGTAAAGGATGTTTACAGTAATTCACCTACCACTTCTGATGCATACGGGTCATTAATTCTCCTATTTAATTATTACAATAATATAAGATATTACTAATACTAAATAGCTTAACTATTTACATAAGCTTGTACAAAAACCATTAAATTACAACTACTACTTAACTAATTAACTACTAGTAATTAACACTTACAGTCCACTAATTAAAGTCCACCGACCGTAAGATTCTCCAAATATAACAAACTGAATACATTAATACACAGACACGATTTATTACACTACTCACTTTTTACAAGTTCTACTCCCTGACTGACCCACTCGAGGCGAGGGGGTATTTAAATAGGCGAGGCCCAACATGCTAGAACACGGAAGTAGGGGGAAACTGTTCTGGGATTGACGAGAACCGTCTTGATCTCTTCGGACAAAGGAGAGGCGGTTCTATTATGTTCGAGAAGGTACTAATCCAATATTAACTTCTCCTGCCGACGGGCTTAAGACGCTAATCCTTTGTTTCCGTCCTTCTCTCTGTGACCGTATCAATATAATACGTATCAATCTCCTGTTGCACGACTATTTTAGGGATGCCTTATGCTTAATAATATATATTTAATAAATGTATCCCATCGGTTAAAGAAAAATTATAATAAAATTGATGTATTGAAAAACAATAGAATTGAAATTTATTTTATCCTTCGGATGTCCTTGCTGTTAAAACAACAATCGTTGTGAAAGCAATTTATGACAAAAATATAATAAAAAAAGGCTAGCCAGTGTGGATTGGGTTCACAGAGCCATTTAGTTCTAGAGGAAGAGCCCTCTGGGAGCGATAACTGGAACTGTCAGCGGCGGGCCCTAAGTGGGTACCAGCCTCTGCTGGCCATAAACCAGTCGTCTACTCCCAAACCTGCATATTTGATGTCAGGAGCTATCTTACTCTCCTTTCACATAGTTCCGCTTAATTATGGATCAACTACGTTTTTTTTTATCTCATCTCTTCTACCAACTTTACCTTCCAACAAGCAATATACAACTCGTATTTTTACAAACAAGTCTTACTAATATTTGGTTCTCCGTGAAACAATGCCGCATTTCGTGTTATCTTCAATATACCCCTCCGAATAGTAATATGTTTATGTTTGTGGTACTTTTGACTTATTATTCCTTTTTCAAACAAAACGCCTTTTGACATCTGCAACATTTTGCTACTTGGAAATAATTCAGTCTTTCTTAAGACGTCAAAGGGTGATTTATGCATAATTTTACGAGTTCTAACTCAGTCGGAATGGAGCCCAAACCACCATAAATATCAACGAAGTCTGGGATAAAGGCAGTATAAGTGAGTGCACTGTTCGACGATAGTTCCAGAGAGGTTTCGAGAGGAAGTCTTGAGCTCTGAATAATACGAAGGCCGTGGAAGAAGTTCTGCTCTTGATGACGATGTTCTCCAAGGTTATTATATATTAAAATATTACAATTGGTGATGAAGTTTTCAGAATTTTTATAAACGTATAAAGATCATGTCACGTACTCGCTAAAAATTCCTATTTAAATGCTCCTAATCCAGCATTGTCCGTTTAGCCATAGCCTCGTAAAGTGACGTTGTATGAATAAATAAATAACACATTATTAAAGTATGGGAAGGTGTGGGACGATTGCATTGTTTGGAAAACATTGTTTCTGCTTACTTAAAAAAAAGGAATTTATGAAATACAGCTCTTTCAAGAAGAGTTCTAAATGGTAAGAATTCATTCTTCTAAATAATGCCATTATGTACAGAAATACATGATACAAGTTGTAGCTAAGAGTGTAATTGACATAAATTAAGACCCGGCGGTTGAGTGTGATTTGGATTGGGAAAGAAGCCGTATATTACAAAAAACCGGAATTGCTTTTTCTTTCATTCATAAATTATTTTTATATACTGTTAATAGAAAGGATAAAACGCGAACATGCTTTTAATTAACTTATTATTTAATTTAAATAAAATAATTGATTTGTTATTGATAATAGTTACACTTCAAACACTCACCTCCCCTTAGCTATAAATTGGGGGGGGAGGCGGTAGGTATTTGTTGCAGGCGGATATGAAGCGATATAGCGGCGGAAATAGGCCGGTGATAGACATTCTCGATTAGTTTATATCTGCAATATATCGACCCTATAACTAATCGAACACCGATGGAGTGATCGTTAGTTAATAAATCTATATCAGAGGCCAGGAGTCAGTGAACAAAATAATAATCACCGAGCTGGTGTAAAGTGGACTTATGGTAGTATTCGTTTATTCCCCAGATTTTCTACTGTCGTTCAACATTCATCTTAATTGTAATGGAGACACGTACTGATATATATTCTGAAAAATGTATTAAATATTTACTCTCCCTGTCCCCCTTTGTTGTTAATACTAATAATTAAATAAGCATTCTTATCCGATAAAAAAACTAAACCAAAAAGAACTTCGCAAAGAATTTTTTTTTTACATTTTTTTTTTCAGAATTCCCACTTTTACGAATTTTGACTCGATCGGAAAAAATGAAAAGTTTTCAATGTTTTTTCATTTTCTTTATAATCCTTCAATATTAGGAAAGAAGGATGGGCCAATCCTATAATGTACATATTCCAACCTGAGTGCAAATGTAGAAATCCTTTCCAAAGCGTCGTCATGAAATAATTCATACCAAAGACGGATTCGAACCGTAACACAGTTGTCAGTCATAGTTGTCTAGCAGGACAAAAGCCAATTTTAATTAATTAATTAGATTTTTGAATTAAGTTGAGTATTTTTGTATCAAAAACTATTATTTCACACTTATAAAAAGATAACTTTGGCACAGAACTATAGTTAACGCCATTAGAATATGAATTTCACATTTCCCTAGAAACTAATTTGATAGGCTCTCCTTCCTTCTCAAGGAGGTTGCACCCAAAATAGTAAATAGGGATTTATTCTGATGATTAAATTTTATTATTCATAAAACTTGGGGCAGGAGTGTAAGCGTCAGATCTGGACGTTATATCGTCCCTGATTCTTAAGAAAAAGTAAATGGCTTCATCAATATACAAAAATAAGATTAATTGAACCGAGAAAAATAACAATTAATTGAAAAATCCTTGGACATTCCGTCCTTCGAAGGTACGTAAAATGCGGGTCAGGAATAACTATTTAATCACTTAACAGATGGAACTAGTGAGATATGCAGTCCTTCTTGGGGCTTACCCGGCCTCTATAAAAAGGCTTATAATAATTGACGACAATTAATATCTGGTGGTTAAGTGTGATTTCGATTATATATTTTGAAACAAAACGTATACTGTGAACCACCGACGTTAAATGAATAAGAAACAATATTGCTGGAGAAATAAAGATAGTCTTAAGTTTTTTTTCATACAAACTATAATTTGTATTTAAAACAGTGGTTGATTTTTTAATTGAATGCATAATTAAAATATATAAAATAAGAATACTTTATGTTAAACCGTGAGATTTTAAAGAGATTTACAATTTAATTTGATTCATGTATTGACACGTGTTTAATCAATAAGACTGAATATGTGTTGATTGAATCAATAATCAAAATAATTCAGTCGTAAGTGCATTAAAGAATACTCAGCCTGAGTAGTTATAAACGACGGATTGTGCAAACGGGGTCAATGACCTAAGGTCATTGTAGGGCGGGGGGGTGATTAGTGAGGGCGGGAGGGGGTGACCTTGGGCTAGTGGCTGGTGTTTGTGTGCACAATGTGGCAACAGTGTAAGGAATTTATTAGATCTGGCAACGTCGCATTTGTTTACATTGCGTTTCATTCATGGGGTGGTTTGACCTTTGATGACGTCTTATATTTGTTTACTTCCGCGTCGACGCGGCCGGTTTCGTCTGTGAGATCACCTTCAGGGCTGCTTTAAGTGGTTTTTATAATTTATCATCGGTAGTTAACCTGTTGCATTTGTTTGGTGGGGGTGATTGAACTTTGTACTTGTGAGATGGGTGTGACGTAATTTCATTAAAACATCGTCGCTTTGTTTACATTTGAGTTGTAGTAGGAGTGTAAATAACCTTGTGACGTAACGGGGCATTGACCGTGTGACGTCAGAGCCTGGTGCATTTGTTTTCAATGGTGGGGGTGATTGAACTTTGTGCCGGTCTTGTGAGATGGGTGTGACGTAATTTCATTAAAACATCGTCGCTTTGTTTACATTTGAGTTGTAGTAGGAGTGTAAATAACCTTGTGACGTAACGGGGCATTGACCGTGTGACGTCAGAGCATGAGTCACAGCTGGGCCACCTCCCAGTATGCGTTTCTCAGCAGTTCATACTTTATCTCACGGATGATAAGGCGCTGTAGTAGTGCGTAAAAATGACCTTGTGACGTCAGTTCCGTCAGAGCAGACACCACTATCGTACTTTGAATTATATTCAAAGTGATCAAGGGAAAGAATTTTACAACTCAAAGTTTAATTCTCTGATGAAAAAAAAATACTCTATTAATCATTATTCTACTTTTACCTCAATGAAGGCTTCCATTGTAGAAAGGTTTAATAGAACATTGAAAGCGAAAATGTGGAAAGCATTCAGCTTACTAGGAAATTACAAATTTTTAGATATTTTACCCCAGATTCTACATGAGTATAATTCATCCTTTCATTCAACTATAGGTATGAAACCGATTGATGCTCGTAATAAAAAAACGGAAAAGTACTTGCAAAGCAATGTATATTCTTTGGTGCCTAAATGGAAAGGACGAATACAAAAATTTATTGAAGACGATTTTGTGAGAATATCTAAACAAAAATCGGTATTTTCGAAAGGATATTTTTCAAATTGGTCAAGTGAAATTTTTAAAATAGTCAAGGTTCAGAAGACATATCCATACACATATTTGTTAGAAGACCTGAAAGGACAGCCAATCAGTGGTTCATTTTATGAACAGGAGTTACAAAAGGTTAAATATCCAGATGTATATCTTGTAGAAAAGGTTTTGAAGAGAAAAGGAAACAAGTTGTACGTGAAGTGGTTGGGATTGGAAGAACGCAGCTGGATTGACAGAAAGGATATTGCATAATGTTGTGAAAGAAGAAAAAAACACTCTGATATTAGACATTTATTTTTTTTTTTTTAATCCTGTTACAACAAAACGTTTATTAAAAACATTCCTAAAATATAAAATAGGATTTTTTTATTGACTTGTTGCTGCTATAACATGTAAAATAAAATCTAGTGATTGATAATTAATGTTCTTGTTTTTTTTTTGGGTTTTTTAACCTACACTTCTATGATTTAAGTAATCATTTATTTATTCATTTATTAATGTTTTAGAATTAATTAATTACAACTATTATATACTTATAACTACAATTACATATAACAATTAACAATTATATAACTAATGCAATGAATAATGGCCGTAGGGTAGCGTATCTGTATTGTTAATTGCTGTATGGCGTTTATCATCATATGGGGAAAGAGACTTTTTATTTATTAATACTGTTTGCACTTGATGTCTTTTTGATTGTATAATTTGAAATTGACTGTACATCGACTCGTAATTTCTTATAGTATTTAAATAATCTTGAAATGTGAATTCACGAACTGCACATTTTTTAATCCCTTTGGATCGTTTTATAAGTAAACCATGTTTAGTTATAAATGAATACATTTTTGGTCTTAAGCCAACGTATTCAACAATTGGATCTCCAGCTGTTTCATCTTTGAGCATTCCTACAATTTTTTTGTTTTTGTCAGAATAAGAACGATGCTCTGTCGGATAATTACTTGTATCGAAATAGTCTTTTAAATTGTTACTTATGTCGTCGTATATATCTTCTGTATTAATAAGGTATAGAAGTGAATCGGTGTCTATATAGCACAGGTTTATATTTTGCGGACCATAAGCTTTTAAGAATACGTCATAATGTAATTTGTACATTAAAACCTTTGAAAGTTCCAGTATGCTAAAACCGACATAAAGGGGCTTATCAAATACAATTTTTTCCTTCTCTAACTGGACGGATACTACATTTTCAGTGAAAATTATTCTCTCTTTGAAATTTGGCTTTTTAACTAGTTTGTTTAACGATCTTTTATTTGTTACAATTTTTAGGTCTATTCGTTTTCTAACGTTTTCCATAAATTTCCCAAAACAGGAGTTGTTCATGAGTTTGAAAAAATCTGACTCAAAAGGATTGGTAGACTTAGCTCTATGTTTGCTATTTAAATTAATGTATGGAGCCAACCAATTCTTTTGGTTAAATTTTAAAACTCTATGTATTTTTTTCAATTTAATCCCGAGATTTATAGCTTGTTTCAAGTTAACATAATGCACGATATAACGGGTTTTTGGTGTGAGTGTCGTTAGTAACTTTTCTGTAGTTTTATTGCAAGGGGGTTTTAATCTTTCGGGTAATAAAGGTAGTTGACAGTGCAAATCGTGTATGTCTTTAGGGTAATCAATGTCTACATCAAGTATGTACCCAACTTCAGAGTCATCGGGAACGTTTAACACGTCTAAATCTTCATTATGCCATTTAAAATCACTATATGGAAGGAAACAGTTCATTGCATAACCATACAAATTATTTACATCAGCATACATTAGGTAGCTAATGGGCAGATTTGGATCATAATCATCTACATAACAATTATTTGCTTTGGCATAACGCTTGACAACTTGTGTAATACCTCCTCGAATTCCTTTTTCGATAAATAATACCATATCTAGGTCTTTTATAATGTCTAGCTCAATGTTTGTAGTTTTTAACATTGCTTCATAGCTAAGGCCCGGAAGAGACATAAAATAGGCTGGATCTAAGCGATATATATCTATACAGAGTTTACGAAATTTTTCAAAGACTTCGCATAATAAAATTACATCTGTTTTTATATACATTTCGGTATACTCTTTTAAGTTCTTTATATTGAAGGTTTTCCAAATGGTTTGAGCATGTTGATAATCAGAATTAGAAATATTTTCTAAAGTTAAATTGTTGTAAAATTTCTCTATTGCAGGTAACTTAGTTTCCTCCAACCGCGCGAAAGAATTTATGTAAGAATACGGGTAAATTCCTTTTTTTGTCAGCAATTCAACTTTGGTTTCTTCAGAAAATAACTGGTACAAATGAGGGAATGTGATTGAATGATTCACAGAACCTTTCTTCATGTTTTGTACTAGGGTGTCTAGGCTAGCTGCTAAAAATTTATAACTGTCTACGAACCTTATTTTAGTTTTACAATTTTTAAATGTTTTAGTGAAACTTATGTATTTTTCTGTGTTACTTGGAATTACAGTAACATCTCCTTCATGGTCGGCTAAAAAAGGAACAATAAAGTGCGAGTCATAACCCTGAAAGTTATGCATAAATACCGGAATAAAATTGGGAGTTTTTGCTTGTAAATTGCAATTGGAATGAGCCGCTCCAATAAACTTAGATGTTACATGATCGTGATGACGTACTTTCTCATCGTTATTTAAAGTTTTCTGGCATATAACGCATAAATCAGTAGATTGATAAATTAACTTTTCTTGCTCGGTCATTTCAGCCATAGGTTCGACATTTCCATATATTTTATCAGCTCTTTTAGCCAATTCATGTAATGCTTCCATAAACATTGACATACAGTTTTCACCGGTGAAAATTGATGGTTGTTGTTGATTAAATAATGGTATATCCGCTTTGACCATAAGTGATGCACAAAAGATTTTATGATTTTGAACTGATTTTGTCCAAGAAATTGATGGATTTTGTGAAGGACCCTCAATTGGTTCCAGATAGGATTCAAAGTCTGCATATGCTACAATTTTAATTTTTTGTGTGCATTCGAATTTTTTAAATTTGATTTTATCAGCAACTGGAAAATCCGATCTCACTGGTTTATGCGTACCGCAAAATAATAAATGCTCCTTTAATCTTTCTTCCGCGTTTTTTCCGCTTTTTGTTTTATATCCCCAGGAAATAGATGTTAAACATCTGTGACAAATTTCTTTGGCAGATTTGTCATCGGATATTTGTCTACTAACAAGCCGGCTTAAATTTGTGATGTAACAATAGTGCGAATTTCTTTCATTTTGAAGAAACAAAAGGTCAAATCTCTCCTTGTAGGTTTCTCTTTTGCTTATTCTTAAAGGAAATATATCATTTTTTTCATCTAAACCGTAAACATTAATTAAAACATTGTTTACATTTTCAAATTTTTTAATGTCTTTCATGGAAGTGGGATATGTAATACAATCGAAATTATAATTATTATCAAAATGTTCATACGACTTAGGATTGCTCGAACCAATAGTTTTGCTTAATATTGCTAATCGAAAACAATCATTGTTTACGTTTTTTACATTAATTACGGCATGCTTGTTTTCTATAACTTTTGGCAATTTAATAAATTGTTTCCCGCTGAGAGGTTTATATTTAGTTAAATGCAAGTATAGAAAGTTACATGATACAAATGTCCAACCAGAACCTTTAGCTTCAAAAGAATCTAATTCCAAGACTATTTTTTCGAATGATTCTCTAATATATTCGTCCAAATCGGTTGAAGAATCTATAACTTGCTGACTAGTCTTAAAATTCATATCGGACTTTTCCTCATTATTTTGACTTATTTTTTTATATGTACAGTCTAACTGTAGATTAACTTTAAATATATTCCATTGAGCCAAATATGATTTTAAAATCTTAATCAATTTTTCTTTGTTTACTTCTAAAAATGTTTTCGGAATTATGTTTTTATCCCGATTTTCAATATAAAAATCTAAAACTGTATTATCAAATGCAGCCTTTTTAATGCCTTGTTCATACGTGATTAAGCTACTGAGTTGTTCCTTATGATAAAGTTTATATTTCTTAGGAGAACTAATTCCTTTTTCTGCACTATTAACACTGGAGAAAGATGGTATGTTTGAATGTGTCCGTTTTTTAAATGGTAAATGAAGTTGAGATTGTTTCAAAGATGACCCAGCAGGAGTTTGGAAATTTTCCATTGCTAACGATTGGCTACTGTGGTCCACGAACGCTTGAAGGGAACTGATGCGCTTTTTTTTTTTTCTCACATACAATTTTATGTCGTGAACAGCTAAAATTTGATTTAAATTCGCGACTGCAATTTGTGCACGAATGAAATTCCCATTTACATATATGAGAACTTAAATTTTGTAATAAGAGCCCACATTTTGTACATAAAACATCCATACCTTATGACACAGATACTTCCCCTAGGCCGATATTCACGCTTTTCTTATTTACTAAAACTTAAGATGTATGTATTTTTGCACTTCCCTCCGTATTTCATCTTCAATAATCCTAAAAATAAAAAAAAATCTTACTTTTTTATTCTGAAAATTAAGTATTAATAATTTTAAAATTTTAAATTAAGTATTAATTTAATTGATCGCAATAACAATTAATGATATGAAAACTCACCGTCATACTGCTCTATCTCTTCATCGGTGAAACATTCGCGGTACCTCTTTGGAAGAAAGGTTCGGATGAGTTCTCCTTCCTCTCCCTCTATGATGGCCTGCAGTGATTGGCCGTATTCAGTATTTTTTAAATTGAGTTTAAGTATTTTATATGCCGCTCCCTCTTCTAATTCTCCTATTGTCTTATAGGCTGTAAGACCGTTTAATTTATTCAAAAGAGTCATCTACAATGTTTATAACAATCATTGTTAAAATGATTCAATATTGTCAAGATTTTTATCATAATGTTAAGATTAGTTAAAACAAGTAGCTTAACAACTTACGTTTAAGCAGTGACTAGCGACAGCGGAGAGCATAACACGGAGGCAAAACAGAGTGACGTAGGCCAGTGGCTGAAGAGGGAACGCTTATAAAGACTTGGAATAGGTGGTATCATGACCATATATGGACACAAATATAACCGCTGAGCAAAGAATAATGGAAAACGGGTAGGTTGCATCGCGATGACTCATGCTCTGACGAATCTGTCATCACATGGTATGACCATATATGGGAATGGAAATATAGAGAACCGAGAATGCAACTATGCGAATGTAACTCACAGACAAGGTTGATTATTATTACCGTTTATCTGTAATATTTATAACCATTAGATTGCTATCACTATGCTAGGATTAGTTTTTGTATCATCGGATGAAATGTTTGTAGCTCTTTTGTAATAAGATGTTTTTGGGCACTAATGCTGATTTTCTGTAAATATTAACAGACTTTATCTCACTTTTATCAGGGGATTCGCCCCAAACATCACTCTCTCTTCTTTTTATTCTTTTGGGCGTCGACGATATTTTAGTTATGGTCGTTAAGTAAACCATGTTTAGTTATAAATGAATACATTTTTGGTCTTAAGCCAACGTATTCAACAATTGGATCTCCAGCTGTTTCATCTTTGAGCATTCCTACAATTTTTTTGTTTTTGTCAGAATAAGAACGATGCTCTGTCGGATAATTACTTGTATCGAAATAGTCTTTTAAATTGTTACTTATGTCGTCGTATATATCTTCTGTATTAATAAGGTATAGAAGTGAATCGGAGTCTATATAGCACAGGTTTATATTTTGCGGACCATAAGCTTTTAAGAATACGTCATAATGTAATTTGTACATTAAAACCTTTGAAAGTTCCAGTATGCTAAAACCGACATAAAGGGGCTTATCAAATACAATTTTTTCCTTCTCTAACTGGACGGATACTACATTTTCAGTGAAAATTATTCTCTCTTTGAAATTTGGCTTTTTAACTAGTTTGTTTAACGATCTTTTATTTGTTACAATTTTTAGGTCTATTCGTTTTCTAACGTTTTCCATAAATTTCCCAAAACAGGAGTTGTTCATGAGTTTGAAAAAATCTGACTCAAAAGGATTGGTAGACTTAGCTCTATGTTTGCTATTTAAATTAATGTATGGAGCCAACCAATTCTTTTGGTTAAATTTTAAAACTCTATGTATTTTTTTCAATTTAATCCCGAGATTTATAGCTTGTTTCAAGTTAACATAATGCACGATATAACGGGTTTTTGGTGTGAGTGTCGTTAGTAACTTTTCTGTAGTTTTTTATTGCAAGGGGGTTTTAATCTTTCGGGTAATAAAGGTAGTTGACAGTGCAAATCGTGTATGTCTTTAGGGTAATCAATGTCTACATCAAGTATGTACCCAACTTCAGAGTCATCGGGAACGTTTAACACGTCTAAATCTTCATTATGCCATTTAAAATCACTATATGGAAGGAAACAGTTCATTGCATAACCATACAAATTATTTACATCAGCATACATTAGGTAGCTAATGGGCAGATTTGGATCATAATCATCTACGTAACAATTATTTGCTTTGGTATAACGCTTGACAACTTGTGTAATACCTCCTCGAATTCCTTTTTCGATAAATAATACCATATCTAGGTCTTTTATAATGTCTAGCTCAATGTTTGTAGTTTTTAACATTGCTTCATAGCTAAGGCCCGGAAGAGACATAAAATAGGCTGGATCTAAGCGATATATATCTATACAGAGTTTACGAAATTTTTCAAAGACTTTCGCATAATAAAATTACATCTTTTTTTTATATACATTTTCGGTATACTCTTTTTAAGTTCTTTATATTGAAGGTTTTCCAAATGGTTTGAGCATGTTGATAATCAGAATTAGAAATATTTTCTAAAGTTAAATTGTTGTAAAATTTCTCTATTGCAGGTAACTTAGTTTCCTCCAACCGCGCGAAAGAATTTATGTAAGAATACGGGTCAAACATCACTCTCTCTTCTTTTTATTCTTTTGGGCGTCGACGATATTTTAGTTATGGTCGTCACATGAACCTTGATTGCTTTTATTTAACACAAAGTTATGTTTGTATCCCGAGACACCTTATCAGATGTAACTTTAATTTTTTTTAATAGTATTTCCTCAAGATGAGTTAAATTTGAAACATATTTACGAAGAACATGTAAGCACTCCAGATTTAAGTTTTTCACTTTTTAAAGATATGTGTTCGTTATGTTGGAAAGATTCTTTTAGTTATCTCGTCATTGACAAAAGTAGAGACCTGAACAATGGGCGTTTTAGAAAAGGAATCGATACATTCATTGTGGATATATAAAGAGCATTCATGGGGGGGTGTAACGGCAGTCATGGACCCAAGAGTCACTCGTGAGATTATAAAAACTAGCGAGATTTTGAAAAACAAATATCAGTCTTTGAAGCGTAGTCTCCAAGATATTGAAAAAGGTCGACAAGAATTCTTTACACCCGTGCTTCAACCTCTAGAAGACATTAAACAATCAGTACAATTGTACCAGGCCAAACCGGAACTTGCATCGACGCCCAAAAGAATAAAAAGAAGAGAGAGTGATGTTTGGGGCGAATCCCCTGATAAAAGTGAGATAGAGTCTGTTAATATTTACAGAAAATCAGCATTAGTGCCAAAAACATCTTATTACAAAAGAGCTACAAACATTTCATCCGATGATACAAAAACTAGTACAATGCAAACACCTTTATCTCACTCAACGATTCCCGTTCGTGAAATTATGTCTTCAGAAGAGGTGGGCGAGTATGTTACAGACGATCCAATTTCAGAACAAGTCAAAGAATATGCTAAAACGCCAAAGGGAGAAGCCGAAGTTACGGAGCACCTCGCCGCATTTGGAAACCTGCAAAGGGAATACTTGGATAAGATGTTGAAAGGTGATAAGACACATGACTCTCGTTACGGCATTAGAGTCATGCCTTCTGGGGGATTAGCCATTGGCGACTCGACCGATGTTCAGCTTTTCGAGAACAGTGATGATATGTCTATAAACGGTGTGGTTTATGAAGGAACACCGGGGCTGCTGCAGCTACTCTACTTGAAAAATCCCGAAGGTTATAGCGAGTCCGACTTGGATAATTATAAGAATATTTTACTCTCGGCCAATGGTCACAAGAGAGGCTATAGTGAGGAACAGGGGGTATTAGGAAATAGATCTGATAAATATAGAAATATAATATCGAAGTTATTCCCAACACAATCTTTAAAACAACGGCCCCCTTCTTCCGCTTCATCAGCTTCGAGCAGGCTAACTTCACTCCGTTCTCACACTTACAAACGGGGCACTGGCCTTATGAGAGCCAATAAACCCTTGTACGAGTATTGGAACGACCCTAACGAACTTGTCGATCGACTAAGGCTGTTAATGTCTTCAACTCATGCCGGGCATGAAGGACACCAAAACGAAATAGAATCAATAATTGAAGAGCTGCGAGAAGAAAATATCATATATTAACGACAATACTTTTATATTTAGTTTCAGTATAAACATGACGATAAACAAGTTCGGAACCCACATAGCGAAAAAGCATTCAAAGTACAAAACAGCTTATTTTCCATATAACTTATTAAGGTCTGAAAAGGATATCGATGCAAGTCAGTTACGAATAATCAATATTGCAAATCCACTCGCTGCACACGATGCTGCCAATAAAGTATATTGCTATACTCTAGCAGCTACCTACACTGATTTGAAAAATTGGCCTGGTAATTATATAGACGGAAAGAGAAAAAGACTTGTAAACTTTGCACCGCCTATAAATAAATATGATGTTGTCACCAAAGAATTCTTAAGCAGTGTTGCCTTAACTTTAGTTGGAAATATATATGACTCTCTTGACAAGAGAATAACAAACGTAGGTGAGCCTAAGAAGGAATCTGATGCGGTCACACTCGGTTATCTTAACAAAATACTCAAAGAGAAGTTATAGATGGAATCATCAATATTAAAAAGAACTGTTGTAGATGAATTGCATAAGCCAGCTCGGAGGATATATCCCAGACGTAAGACAGTTTTGAAAGGAATAGATGACTTGTGGCAAATAGATCTAGTAGAAATGATACCTTATGCTCGAGAAAATAAAGGGCACAAATATTTATTGACAGTTATAGACTGCTTTTCCAAATATGCTTGGGCAGTGCCTCTAAAGCAGAAATCAGCAGACAATGTGACTAAAGCGATGGAGAGTGTGTTTCGGTCAAATAAGCAGACTCCGAAAAATATTCAAAGTGATCAAGGGAAAGAATTTTACAACTCAAAGTTTAATTCTCTGATGAAAAAATACTCTATTAATCATTATTCTACTTTTACCTCAATGAAGGCTTCCATTGTAGAAAGGTTTAATAGAACATTGAAAGCGAAAATGTGGAAAGCATTCAGCTTACTAGGAAATTACAAATTTTTAGATATTTTACCCCAGATTCTACATGAGTATAATTCATCCTTTCATTCAACTATAGGTATGAAACCGATTGATGCTCGTAATAAAAAAAAAACGGAAAAGTACTTGCAAAGCAATGTATATTCTTTGGTGCCTAAATGGAAAGGACGAATACAAAAATTTATTGAAGACGATTTTGTGAGAATATCTAAACAAAAATCGGTATTTTCGAAAGGATATTTTTCAAATTGGTCAAGTGAAATTTTTAAAATAGTCAAGGTTCAGAAGACATATCCATACACATATTTGTTAGAAGACCTGAAAGGACAGCCAATCAGTGGTTCATTTTATGAACAGGAGTTACAAAAGGTTAAATATCCAGATGTATATCTTGTAGAAAAGGTTTTGAAGAGAAAAGGAAACAAGTTGTACGTGAAGTGGTTGGGATTGGAAGAACGCAGCTGGATTGACAGAAAGGATATTGCATAATGTTGTGAAAGAAGAAAAAAACACTCTGATATTAGACATTTATTTTTTTTTTTTTTTAATCCTGTTACAACAAAACGTTTATTAAAAACATTCCTAAAATATAAAATAGGATTTTTTTATTGACTTGTTGCTGCTATAACATGTAAAATAAAATCTAGTGATTGATAATTAATGTTCTTATTTTTTTTTTTTTAACCTACACTTCTATGATTTAAGTAATCATTTATTTATTCATTTATTAATGTTTTAGAATTAATTAATTAATTAAACTCTAATTAAAAACTTTAAATTCAAGCGTCAAACTCTTCCCATTCGTGCACTATTACTCCGCAAAATGGACACCTTGTTCGGTCAGAGACTTTTCAATAATAAAATCCCGCAGACGCTAACCTCAAAGGACTCACTGGTGACGTCCAGCCGACAAATGTCGACAGACGGTCTTTCTCATACCTCAAGTTCCTACTTGTCAAACGTCCCATGATAAACTAACAAGTAAGGGCAATTGACGAAGGAGCAAATTTATAATTACCTCGACACCCTGCGACGAACGGGTATGCATTAGCTCATTAAACTAAAACATGACCCCCTCGAAGCGACGATCTCACAGGCCGACAACCAGTTCACGTACAGGGTTCTATACCCCCACATCAATGTAAACAAAATACCCTAAGACACGGGAATACTTGTCAATGCGGCAGTAAATATACAAGGATAAGTGTATAAATGAAATTACGTCACACCCATCTCACAAGACCGGTACAAAGTTCAATCACCCCCACCATTGCAAACAAATGCACCAGGTTCATGCTCTGACGTCACACGGTCAATGCCCCGTTACGTCACAAGGTTATTTACACTCCTACTACAACTCAAATGTAAACAAAGCGACGATGTTTTTCTTTTAATGAAATTACGTCACACCCATCTCACAAGACCGGTACAAAGTTCAATCACCCCCACCATTGCAAACAAATGCACCCATCTCACAAGACCGGTACAAAGTTCAATCACCCCCACCAAACAAATGCAACAGGTTAACTACCGATGATAAATTATAAAAACCACTTAAAGCAGCCCTGAAGGTGATCTCACAGACGAAACCGGCCGCGTCGACGCGGAAGTAAACAAATATAAGACCAGACGTCATCAAAGGTCAAACCACCCCATGAATGAAACGACCAAACAAATGCGACGTTGCCAGATCTAATAAATTCCTTACACTGTTGCCACATTGTGCACACAAACACCAGCCACTACCCCAAGGTCACCCCCTCCCGCCCTCACTAATCACCCCCCCGCCCTACAATGACCTTAGGTCATTGACCCCGTTTGCACAATCCGTCGTTTATAACTACTAGCCTGGAGGAGAGATCATCCATTGGAACTAGTAATCTGCTAATTGTTTTCCTCGTGCAGCAGATCAAACAGTCCCGCTTAGTGTAACATGACCGAGCCCTCAAAGCAGCCCTGGCTTTTGAGGTTGCATTTCCTAGCACATAATATTACAGCGGCGTTGTCATAAACAATATAACTTAATTAATTGTCCCGATTATTTGTAAAATCCTCACAGAGTCGTTCTATTATACAGCGATGGAGATATTACAGTTCAGCCTTTTAATCAGGGAACATTGTAGGAAAATGAATACTAAAACTCCTCAGAGCTTTAGAAAGTTCTATCATATTTCATATAAGAAATGTGAAATAGCAGAACTAAGAACTTCTGTATTTAGCGAATGTTCTTTTTTATTAGAAATGTCGGATAATGAATTATCTTTATAATTTCCTTATGCATTTGGATCTCTTAAAATAATCAACTATGAGACTTCTGAAAGTAAGTAAATAATAATTATTATAATTATTATACTTAGCATACCCGAAGATTCTTCCAATCTCTGCTTGCGAACTTCCACCCACGAGTTTCCATACTCAAATCCGCCAGATCAACCTTTACACAATCTCCCCACCTACATCTGGTCTATCCCTCAGACGCTTTCCAGTTGGCACAGCGATTTCAACTTTTTAAGAAATCATACGTACATATGAGGAACTAAAAAAGTAATATTTCCGTCCAACAAAAGTAATATCACCATTTACGCAATCCTCCTACCCTTCAGACGCAAACAGCTTATTAGTGTTTTATCGAATTACTCAGTCCACCAACATTACAATCCTACTTAAATCTTGACGATGCTATGTAAAAAATAAAAACTATGAAAAATATTTGGGCACAACAATAAAAAATTTGAAGACCTATTATACCAGACCTATTATAAATTATATCTGAGGGTTAATAAATTTATTGCTCATATATTTTGATTCTATTATAATATATATAATCTGCCATATAAGTATGTGCTATATACACATATATTTATATATATATATATATATATATATATATATATATATATATATATAAATATTGTGACCAGGTTGCGGGGTTTTCCGGTCCAAGGTCCAAATTGATTTAAAAAACTATTGTCCAAAGAAAAATGTTGTATTCTTATATTATACATCAACGGTAACATAATGCCAACTCCAAAAACATAACCATAATATATATTGTAACATCAACGTAACACCACCAACTAAAAATCATAGATACATAATTAATAAAAACAAAGATTATATACACTTTTATTTACAAATATTAATAGGATGCTTACCGCTGAGCCGCAAAGATACGATAAGGTAAAAACAGTAATTTGGCAATTACTTGGCCATATAACCCACTTATACACATCCGTATGGAATGACGGTCCTCAGTTAAGTGAGGTCAGATTGGTAGAGACACCTGACGGACGAATTTAGCAAACAAAAGAATACTCGTTACACACTCCCCTCCAGCGATTAAGTCCGTCGGGTTGGATAAAATAATTTAAGTTTTGAGGGATGCCATAAGCCTATTATCTTTCCATCTTCATCTCTCAGTTTACAGGATCCACCACCCGTAACGGAAACAACCGTAAAAGGGCCTTCATATTTGGGGTTCAGTTTAGCAGCGAGTTTATCAGCTGCCGACGATAGCTGAAACCTCATCTTTAAGACTTGGTCCCCCGGTTGGAAACGATCTTTTCGGCGTCTCAAGTTATAACGACTGCTCTGATTTAGACTTGCCTTCAGAGAGTTTTCCTCGGCTATATGATGAACTTCAGGCAGTCTGCCCACTTTAGCGGCCCAAGCAGCATGTTCGTCTGTGCCAGCCACTAGGATATCATCGTCGTTAGCTTGATGTAGAGGCCTCAGTTCTCTACCAAAATTTAAGAAGGCAGGACTGAACTTGGTCGAATCTTGAACGGCGGAATTTAAGGCAAACTGGATCTCTCCTAGTTTTTCGTCCCAGCGTTGGTGTTTCTTCCCTAGGTACGCTACGATAAGTTGCTTGATATTCCGATTCGCTCGTTCTGTCGGATTTGCCTGTGAATGGTAAAGAGGAGTAGTTTCTCTCTTGATTCCAAACTCCTTAGCCACTTCAGTTACAAGATTACTGACGAAGTTCTTCGCATTGTCGGAAATTACTTTATGCGGTGCACCATATCTGTATATTATGCGGGATTTCAATTTATTTACAATAACCGAAGAGGTAGCTTTTCTGATGGGACATAATTCCACCCATCTACTAAATAAATCTACAAACACTAGTAGATATATATTGCCTCTAGAACTCCTAGGATAAGGACCCATAATGTCAACTGACACCATTTCCCACGGCTGCTTGTCATAGCGAGGGAACATTAACCCACGAGGTGGCGTGTTATTGGGTTTGACCTTCTGGCATAACTCACACTGCCTCACATACTGGCTTATATCTCGGTACAATCCAGGCCAATAATATAGTCTACTAACCCTAGAAACAGTTTTATCTATCCCCAGGTTGCCTGACTGCGGTAGATCATGATTTTCATATATTACTGCTCCCCTTAAATGTCTAGGAACGACAACTTTCCATTCCTCACTGGGGTCTTCTAGCTCTCCCTTCAAAGGATTCTTTCGATGGTATAATAGCTGTCCATCTTTTATCGACCATCCTGGGTGGAGTTCTGGGGACTTCTGGACTCGATAAAATTTCTGATTATACCATTCGTCGGTCGCTATGAGAGCTCCTGAAGTCGAAACAGAATCGGTAGTAGAATTAGGATCGGAACTGGTAGACAATACTGTGATTGCAGCAATTCGTGATAGGGCATCGGCCACTGTGTTGAGTTTCCCCTTTCGATATTCCACCTTGTATTATAGTTGTAAGGCTGCAAGCGAAGAGCCCATCTAGCCAAACGACCTGAAGGGTTTTTCAAGTTCAGTAACCACTTCAGACTGGCGTGGTCAGTTATTACAGTGAATGGATAACCTTCCAAGTAATGCCTATTCTTCTCGATACCAAACAGAACTGCGAGGCATTCCTTTTCGGTTACGGTATAATTCCTTTCAGCTGAACTTAAGGTACGAGAACAAAAAGCGATGACTCTTTCTTCGCCGTCTTGTATTTGAGTCAAGACCGCTCCAAGACCTGTATCACTGGCGTCCGTCTGTAATTGAAAAGGCTGTTTAAAGTCTGGCCTAGCTAATATTGGTGCTTCGGTCAGTGCTGACTTGAGAGCATTGAAAGAAGCGTCCTGCTCTTCTGACCAGATCCATTTAGCGTTACGCTTAAGCAAAGCTGTTAGCGGAGAGACAACTGTGGAGAAGTCTTTAATAAAACGGCGATACCATCCTGCCATTCCAAGGAATCTTCTGAGCTGCCCAGCGTTGGTGGGAGGAGGAATCGAAGTAACGGAACCAACCTTATCTGGATCTACACTCAAGCCATCACTATTAACCAGATAGCCCAAGTACCTAACTTCATTACAGCCAAATTCACATTTTTCCGGGTTGATACGCAGACCTGAGGCTTTAAGTCGACTGAACACTTCCATTAGCATATCCAAGTGCAGTTTGAAAGTTGGTGTGCAAACCAAAATATCATCAAGAAAAACTACCACGTAAGGGTAAAGTTCGGGTCCAAATATTGCATCGGCTAACCTCTGAAAGATAGCAGGTGAATTCGTCAGCCCAAAGGGCATAACTTTAAACCTGAATAGTCCTCTGCCAGGAACTGTAAACGCAGTAATGTCTTTACTAGTTTCGTCGGCAAGGGGCACTTGCAAAAATGCTTGCTTGAGGTCAAACTTGGAGAGATATCTAGCCTGTCGAAGTCCGTCCAAGAGAGATGTCATATTAGGCATAGGATAGCAATCTTTACAAGTGACTTCATTAACCTTACGAAAGTCTATACAAAAACGATAACCTGATCCCTTACGAACCATGACTACCGGGGAAGACCATGGAGATTGGCAAGGTTCCACTAAGTCTTCATCCAACATTCGATCTAACTCCTGGTGCATTGCCTCAAGTACTTTGGGTGAGTAATGGTAGGAGCGCTGCTTGATAGGTTGGGCATCCTGAACATCTACCTTATGGCTAATGCGCGCCGTTAATCCTGGAGAATCTTGGAGAATTCGCAAACCTTCACTGACTATTCTATCCAGATCCACCCTTTCTGAGGGATCAAGTGAACTAATGCCGCATATTTTTGATGTTTCCACTTCTACTAATTGAACATCTTGACGAAACGAGAACTTATGGTCGGGGTCATCTTGAAACCACCATGTCGCTTCACGATGATTAGTACTCATATTTGTGTTAACGATAAAATCTAACCCTAAAAGAAACATAAATGGAAGCTTGGTTAAAACGTAAAGCTTCGTGTCATATGACCGGTACCCAACGGTAATTGAAATGGAGAATCTTTCATCAACAATACCAGAGCTTCCATTAGCGACACAAATATTAAATTCGGGAATTTTCTCAACTTCATATCCCAATTTAAGGAGAATCTCAACCCCTTCTGGTCCAACAAATGAGGTAGTGGAACCAGGGTCAAACAGGACCAAGTAGGACAGGCCCCCTTTGTCAGGTTTCCCTATTCGGAAATCAATATAGTGCTGTTTAGGAAACGGTAAAATATAACAAGATACGGTAGAACTTTCGGGAGAATTCGATACGACACAAGGAGAAACGATATCAGATTTAGCGGTACAAAAAGGTAAACGATAAGGCACGGTAATAGGTAAATCGGTACTTGGTGGGTCAGCTGAAACCATGGGAATAGGAATGACCCTCGCTTCCGATTCCCTTGCACATTTCCCGGAGTACATTTAGGACATGCGTGAATGGAAACTCCTGGGTTACCACAACGGTAACAGAACAACTTTCGTGGTAGCGGACATCTCGAATATACGTGCGGTCCACCACAATTCCAGCAAATTAATTTCTTAGCTGGTAGAGCCGGTTTTGAGCCTTTTAGACACGTTTTCTCGTAGAGAATCGATTCGGTACTATTTCTTGATTGTACATCAGTCGGAGAGAATACCTGTTTCTTAGAGCCAACTGCCTGAATTTCGAACTGGTCGAATTGAGGATCGTGATTCGTTGTGTTAGCAGCAACATCGGTTTGTTTTTCCAATGGCGAAACAGTAAAAATTCCCGGAGATATTTGTTCTTTTCCGGAATTGGATTTGTTATATCGTTTAGTGGAATTCGCAGAGCCGGATTTTTCTATAATAGGCCTTTCTGATCGGCTTTCTTGAGCCATCATCTCATATACTCTAGTCCGTTCGGTGACGAAATTAATCAGATCCTTATAAGAGGGAATATCTGCTGATTTTATTCGTTCTTCGAATGCTTTTCTAGTCCCTGGGTCTAAATTATTAAGAGCTAAATGAAGTTTAATGAAATCCCCCATGTCTTCAATGCCTAAAGCCGATAACGCAGAAAAATTATTTTCATGCTCAGATAAAAATCTCTGCAAATTAGACGCTGAAGAATTGTTTAAAGGGGTAAAATCCATCACCTTCTTGATATAAAATCTGGCTAGTCGCCTTTTATTTTGATAGCGAGAGACCAATGCGTCGTAAGCGAGCGGATAATTAGCTTCGTCTAATGCGAAGCCCGAGATAAGCGACAGAGCTTCATCGCGTAAGCTACTTCGTAGATAGTAAAATTTCCTAATGGTCGATAGAGATTCTTCCCTATGAACCATAGAATCAAATAGGGAATAGAATCCATTCCAGTCCTCTAATTTCCCTGTGAATATCGGTAAGTCAATTTTCGGTAGCTCCTGAGGAATAGAATGAGAATGGACAACCACAGGTTTATTCTCAGGAGGGCAGGTAGATTGCACCACTTTGTTATAATTCGCTTTAGTAATATCAACTAAATCGTTAAATGAATTTTGTACTTCTGTTGTCTCGAGTTTTTCACTTTTGTTCTTTATACTTGCATTAAATATCCGAATTTTTGATTGAATTTCTTCAAATCGGATTTCATTTTTGAGTAAGCGGTCATAAGTGGGTTTAAAAGCGGATGCTGAATCGGTACTCAAAGATTTGGATTTTGTGAAAATGGATTGAACTGCGGCAAAAATATCCTCCCTCTCTGACACTAGAACGACTGGATCACCCATTGTGACAATAAATCAAGACGTTACCCAAAGTTACAAAAAAAAAATGCCAAAGAAAGTAAATGTTGAAAAAAATACCAACAGAACCTTTAAAGGTCGTAAAATACTGAAAATTAAATTAATAAAATTATATTAAAACTAACAAATTAAATTAAATCGGTAAGCGTCCTTTACAAACTTAATATATAATTTTTCATATGTCAGCCATAGATAAACAAATATTTTCCCTTTAAAAGGAAACACAAGATAATGCTAAATAGAAACAAACAACAGCTGTTGTCTCTAGGTGAACTTAATGCTTACTTGCTAATCTAACATATGTTCAATTCAACTATTTAAACTTACGGTAAAAATACAAAATAAAATCATTTATTAGTAGATTTTAATTTTCAAAACATGTGTTAAACAAAACTAAGTCGTTCTACGACCTTAAGTAAAAGTTCTTAATTTTTTTGTTGTTGATACAAAATTATAAATTAAAAATAATTATCTTTACATTTCCAAAATTGCGTCTAAGACAAACCTTTTGCTTCCGTCAACAGAAATTTAGTACCTTCGATTAATACGAAAATTATATTTAAACATAAAAAAAAATTAAAGTATTGTTTGGAAAAATTATCCTGTTACTATTATTATAAAACTATTATCAGTTAACTTCACTATTTCAAAAAAATGTTAATATAATAATTAAATCTTCAACTAATAACTTATCTGTAGATTTTTCTTTTGCAGTCCCTGTATTCGAGCGCCATAATATTGTGACCAGGTTGCGGGGTTTTCCGGTCCAAGGTCCAAATTGATTTAAAAAACTATTGTCCAAAGAAAAATGTTGTATTCTTATATTATACATCAACGGTAACATAATGCCAACTCCAAAAACATAACCATAATATATATTGTAACATCAACGTAACACCACCAACTAAAAATCATAGATACATAATTAATAAAAACAAAGATTATATACACTTTATTTTACAAATATTAATAGGATGCTTACCGCTGAGCCGCAAAGATACGATAAGGTAAAAACAGTTAAATTTGGCAATTACTTGGCCATATAACCCACTTATACACATCCGTATGGAATGACGGTCCTCAGTTAAGTGAGGTCAGATTGGTAGAGACACCTGACGGACGAATTTAGCAAACAAAAGAATACTCGTTACAATATATATATATATATATATATATATATATATATATATATATATATATATATATATATATATATATATATATATATATATATATATATGTGTGTGTGTGTAAAGAAAACTACGTCGCTTCATTTCCTAATTAAGTTTTAATGGACGGTTATAAATTGTTTAAATAATATTGTTTTTTGAGTAAACTACACCTAATCTCCTAAAAGACATAAAGAAGCACGAAATAAAGGCTTTAAACGACGTTTCTTTTGTTTTTTACAGATGAGTGAAGGTTTTGTTGGAAATTATGTAAGTATGTATTGTAAATGAATCTTATGTTTTTTCACACAATTCAATCTTTATTTCCATATTCAAGGGCATAAAACTATTGCATCTTTCCATATTCCATATCGAATCTACATATATATATATTTCTCTGACGTTACTTCTGTCATGTTGCTGTCAGGAGCAGGTTTCCTCCAAGTACTCACACCTATCCATCACAGGTCTTCCTCCACGCCATCATTCCATCCCAAAATCGGTCTTCTTTCCCGCAATTTATATTTTTCTTTCTTAGTGGTAGTAATCCTCAGTGTTCTATAGTGTGCCATGAGTAATTATTAAATATGATTACTCAGAAAGACATATTATGTCCTAGCACCAGAATCAGTACAGTCCCTACCACCTACACTAAACTCAAAACCCTCTACAGGTGGTAGTGGTGTATGTTTTTTTATCATGATTATATTGCTCGTTTGTATATACCTTTTAAGCGTTACATAAAAAAAACAAAAAACATTTAATATGCATTTACGATCCATGACAAAATTTAAATATGTTTATCATAACTCGTGGTTTCAAACATTCAACTCTGGTTTTCCCACACATTGTTAGCACCACTACATTAGCATAAAAACATTCATTTTATTAATGTAGTACATATTATGTTTTCTGCATAGAATAGAAATATTTTTTTAAAACTTAGTTTAGTTTAAAAAACTAAACTTGTAAAGGTTATTTCTCCTATTATGGGTTATTGAAGGATTGGGAGTGGTTGTGAATTCAATAAAGCACCTATTCAATAAATCTAGGACAAACCACCCCATCCAAACCGTCCAAGTTACATGTTAGTTCAAGTTACTCTACGACGTACTGAACATTAAATAGATGTACAATAAATTCATCTATAGAGTTCAAGTTGCTCCATTTGAATCAACTTACTATTTATTATATTATTCATTTCCTAATGTATTGTTTGTTTGTTTCACTCAAAGTCACTTTATGCTACTAAGGCAGCAGTTACAGTGGGAGCTCTTAATAGTGTTTATCTAGGTTTAATTTAATAAAGGGGACAATATAATAATAAAGGGATCTTTAACGAGTACCTAACACCGCACAGGAGAACCTCTACTTTACGTTCTTCCCGGACGGCACAACGAAGGATTTTTTACTCCCTTTAAAAGACACTTGGGCCACATACCGTCTGCGAACCCGCTTCTATGGGCTAGGAAAGATTTTATGCTAACCTTTACACAACAAGTTGCTATTTTATAAATATACTAGTGACCTGCCCCGGTTTTGTACGTCTAGTAAGATATACTTGCCAACATGTGTCTTATCTATTTTTGTCCTGTCTGTATCTTATTATGTAGATATTATAAACATAAAAACAAAACATTTCTTTTTATACGAATTTATTTTCTTGTGCGTTAAGTTTTTGCGATAACCACGATGGCGATACTTATTAAATTATATGGTATAAAATACTCTAATAATGCGCATGAAATTCTTAAGATAATTAATGTATATAAGTTGATACGGATTAATACAGTACTCAACTAAGTAGCATTCCATACATAGCATTGTACGTTATTAATCTTTTAAAAGATAAAATGGGTATAGTGAGCTTTGCTTGAAAGGAAAAAGATATATGCTGTCACTCACTTTTTTGTAGATCTATAAAAAAAGGAATATTCCACCCAGCATTGATTCGTTATATGGCAAAGGCATTAGGCAGCATCTTCGATGAAGCCTTCCAGGCGGCTATACTTTTTCCAATATTTCCGACAATTATCGTTATATTCCAACCCATTTACACAAAACCTCGACCAATTATATACCTAAACCTTCGTGGTGAATCACTCAATCTATTGGTGAAAACTGCATGAAAATCCGTGCAGTACTTATTGATTTTATCGCGAACAAACGCGGCCGAGGGCTTTGTTTCATAATACATATAAATTAATTGTTTTCAAAAAATATAAAAGATATATATATATATATATAATAGTCTAATAAAATTAAATGATTATTATTTCAATTCACTTAAAGTTACTTTCGTATATTGATAAAATAATTTTTTTCCATAATAATCTGGGAAGATATAACTTCCAGATCTGCTTCTTACGCTCCGGACGAAAAGTTTTATGAATATGAGCGTGATCTTCAGTAACAGATTTTAAATAAAACAAAACACCACGATAAAATTTTGTTTATCCATTTATGGTTAGGATAGGTACCATACCTATGTATGGTAAGGCAGTTGTTGTTGTTTGTTCATTTAACGCCACTTTATGCTGCTATGACTAATCGGATGATGCTACAGTGGGAGCTCTAAATTTTGCCAATCCAGGTTTGTTTAGGATAGGGATTTTTAACGAATACCTGCCATCGTAAAGGCTCGGGACCCCCGTTTAACGTCCCTTCCGAAGGATGGCGAAACTTAAAAAATCCTAGGGCCACCTGCCGGACTACGAATCCGCGATCTTGGGCTTAGTAGTTTGTTACGCTAACTACTAGGCCACAGGTGACCTTGTGTATGGTAAGGAATAGCTGACATCGCACATGCTCGAGACCCTCTATTTTACGTTATTATCATTTATTACTCCGCAGGACGGAATAATAAATGATTTTTCACTCCTTTAAAAAATCCTAGGGCCACATGCCGGGCTGCGAGCCCACGATCTTGGGCCTAGTAGGTTGTTATGCTAACAACTATTCCACATGTGACCACTTAATGCATTGTTTTAGAATTGTATAACACTCTAAGGAATTTTCAAATACGTTCTTGCGTGAATCGTCTCTCACAGACAAAAGATGAAGGACGTAGATATCGGAGAGGGGCGAGTAAATTGGCGACGAGTTGGGGAAACTAAATGGGCGAGAGCTGGAGGTGGGGCAGTGAAAAATTGAGAGGGAGGAAAGGCCCTCGGGAGCCCGCCTTGTTTTTGCATTGTCGCAAAACTTTTCGACGGGAGGGGGCGCCCTTGTATAAAAACCAAAACAGGCCCCCCTCGCTAATTAATGAATATCCCCTCCACGTCTCCTTTTTGTCCGCTTTATTAATGGACTCATTTGGGGTTATTAAAAGCAAACTGGACTTGAGAAGAAACTATAGCGCTAGAAGGGTCCGGATTTAAGTAAGTGTATGTTTCTCATTTATTTTTTGCAATAATTACTAGAACAAACTATCCCTGATATTTTTCATGACAAGGTTTGAGAATTTCGAAAAGTTTCATTAAATTGTCCCTTCTTTTAAGGAAGAGTTTATCTTTGTTTATTTTCATAGATTTTCGTGTTGATTATTTTTATTTTTAATACCAATTTTCCACACTGAGTTACTTTAGTATATTTATAATAAATATACAGAAACATAAAAAAAAAAAAATCTATGATCTTATGCATTGCATAATTAAACAATTCTGTTGTTTATTTTTTGGAAATCTAATTGAAATAAGTACATTAGCTGTTATTTTTGAATGCGGTATAAGTCCATTGTTATCTTTAAAAAAATATACTTTTCTTAAAAATAACTTTAATTATTTGTGGAGAACGGAGATAGTTGGGAGGTGCAGTCAAAAAAACACCAAATGTGTGCCGACGTTTCGACCTACCTTTAATTATTTGTATTTCATAATAAAATTTAAAGGAGGTATAGGGTTTCATACGTTCTGTATATATATATATATATATATATATATTTATTAATTGATGTATACTTTTTCGTGGTAAACCCTAAATATATATATATTTATTAATTGATGTATACTTTTTCGTGGTAAACCCTAATAAAAATAGTTTTCTGGATTTTTTATTAATTATGATTAGATACCCGTCACCATCTATTAGGTCACCGTCTTAATCTTTTTCTTGACTTTACCCGTTTAGCTTATGAGTCTTTACTATAATTTACTATACATTTTTATGTATTTAAATTTCATTGTTGCGGTCATGTTATGTCATGTTTCACGCTTTATGTTGTCTTTTAAACTATTGAATTTTATTTTCTGCGAAATTTTTAAGGTTTCTTCGGTATATTTCATATTTTTCGATTTTGTCTCTGATATGTTATAAGCCGGGAGTGGGTCACTCACCCACCTTGTCCTTAATTTAATAAAAACATAATAATATTGTTCCATACAAATTTATTGTATGCTGTTATTATTAGTTGTTATATTTTAATATTGCTTTTTACATATCACAATACCTGTGACAGGTTCCAATCCGATTTCAATTTTATATTTATTCATAAAAGACTGAAAAGACAAGAAACTGCTCGAAAAACTACTACTACTGGACAAACGTTCTAAGCTCCCAATTAATTACAAAAAACTCATTTACATGAGACCTATTTGGACATACGGAGTTGAGCTTTGGGGCTCTACTAAACCATCCAATTCATTTCGTATCCAATCCTTACAATCCAAAATACTTCGTAAAATCCTCAATGCTCCTCATTATGTCACAAACAAACTCATCCATCATGATTTTAATATCCCATATGTTGCTGATTTGGCCCAAACTAGATTCCTATCCATGACAAGCTCCATACACACTTAAATCCGCTAGTCTCTCATATTGCTTCCCAAACAATTCCTGATAACCCTCCGAGGCGTATGAAAAGAAGATCGCCTCGAGACCTTCTACTATGGAACTTTATCGGAGTGATACCGATGGGTAGTTTCTCCACAAGTGTTTTTTTTCATATCGTTTGTTCATATTAGCAGATTTACTTGCTGTAGTATTATTACAGTTGTAAATATCAATAAGTTAATCTAAATGATAAAAAATATATAATATACTATAATAAAATATATATTATTATGCAATATATTATATGATGGTGGCGATCTGTGAATGGAATAATGATCAATTCAAAATAATATCTGTTTTATCAATATTTGCTGACACCGCTACACATCCTGAGGACATAGATGAAATTCCAATTTTTCAAAGTACATTTTAATATATTTTAGAGTTGTTTTGAAATTCTATATAACTTTATTAATATTAAAACTAGATACATTATTTTAAGCTTGGCTATAAAGTTTTCATCAGGGTTTAATTCGCGACTACTATTCCGTCTAACATTCAGTTCAGAAAAGTCTTCGCAATTCATTCTTGTTTTAATAATAGTATCTTATAAACAATATATGAATTTTTTTACCGTTTTTTCCTAACCCGTCATGGTCATTCGTTATGCTGGCAACTGAATCTGCTCTTTCAGCAATTGTGAAGATATTATCGGGGATATAATTACGGAGGCAGAACAAACGGGGTACTTCATTAACTTTTTAATCCCTTAAGATAATGACAGACTTGGCGTCGGGGTTTTTGCCGTTTCTTCAGGGTGATACATGGCAGTAGGGTCCGAGGCGAATAATAGGCTTTTAATATAATTGCCTGCAGTATCAGGAGGCTCTTTCGATAACCACTGCCTATTGTGAAACTTAGGCAATTGCTTTTGATAACACTGCTATAATTTTTCATTTTGAAATACATTAATAATTGTTTCTTTAAATATGGTAATACGACTGATAGTTTAGCATAAGATTGAATGATTTTCATAAAAAAAGCTAAATCATGCGCTCAGCGGTTGTGCATTCTTCCCCCGATTAAGGGTTCCCAGTTTATTGAGGCCTGGGGTGGTCCCCAGAAGGGCTGTTAACATATTAAATAATTTATCTGCCTCAGCTGGATTCGTTAGAACAGCACCTTAGGACTCAAACTCTGAACTACCCCGCTCCCTAAATACAGTCGAACCTCGATATAACGAATTCCTTGATAAATCGAAGTTTTTCTATTCCCCTTGAATCTGCCTATCTTTTCTACGTTATTTTTACCTCTGCATATCGAAGGATTGGTTTAGAAGACCTTGATATATCGAATTTTTCAAGATCACCTCTACAAAACGAAGTTTTTGTAGGAAAACCTCTACATATCGAAGTCAATTCGTTAAATATGAACCGTTTAGCCTGAACAGCTCGTTCTGAGAAGCATTGTCATTCTCAGAACGTCCTTTTTTCTCAAGTAATCCTGTAACTCCCCCACTCACATTTGTTTCCAGTTTGTTTCGGTTTCTGCTAACACTTGTGCAATAGGGTTCGTCTTCTGTCGTACTAGGTTAATTGTCGTCATTGGATAAAGTGTCGTTTTCAGGGATACAAACTACAATTTCCGATTTTTTTCAAACCTCAGCTAATTTCTTTTTTTTCACAAATTCAATATGTATCTGTTTTTTAGTCTATTGTTTTATTGTTAAATAATGACGAAGTATGGTTTTTATTCTAATTTCGTATTTTTTTTTCTAACTGCTTTTAGTTATACTTGTCATAAAAATTCTTCATTTCAATATTCAAATAGCTACCTATCTTAAGCAATGTAATGGGCGTAAATTGTATTGTTGTACATATTCTTATTTAATATTTTAATAAAATAGGTACATTTTTTCTATATTACATTGAGTATATACATATTTTATTATGAACCACTACCTCTATATATCGAAGTCAGTCAGATATCACCTCAATAAATCGAACCTCGCTATATCGAAATCCTCGATAATTCGAAGTTTTCTCGTTCCCCCTGAGTTTCGATATACCGAGGTTCGACTGTATTTGTATTTTTTGTATGAGACAAAAATAATATGTACATTTTTCTATTTATATATAAATCAGATGAAACTGAACATAAGTAATGAACATATGATATAAATTATTCCTTGAAAATATGGTCGATAAGAACTGTTTATATTGGTTGGGTAGGAATTAGGGGAGGTGACACCCATGAGATATAATTTTATAAGACGAGGATCGGATAAGGAATGATCAGCTAAAAGCTACAGTTCGATTGAGCATTCTTTTTTACTAGCGTTATTATCATTGTTACTTTTTTTTAATGTATTCCGAAGTGAAATGTATAAGCATGTAGATATGGAGATGTACTCGGCGCAAAATAGTTTCATCTTCCTTTGCTTTCAATTAATATAATATTTTTGTGTATGTATTTTCAATTCATATTTTATATATGTACACAAGTATCAGTAAACAATCTATCTCTTTGTGCCAAAATTACCCTGTATCGAAAAATGGTCTGAATATTTGAAAGGTGAAAGTTTTTTAGTGCGTTTGTTTAGTCTGATGAAAAGAAAAACTGCCTTCGGCTAAATAACCTAAGGTACTGACATGTTTCCGACACTACAGCGACTTTTCTACTATTCGTTTCCTCCCCGAAATGCCCCTTCATGTAATTGGATTGAAAGTTTATTACATCTTATACTCCTATTTTTTTCTGGGCGTTAAACCAACGAATATAAAGGATCCTGGAGTTATTTAAAATCCGAATAATTATGTTTGTTCAACATGTTATTCTACTGCCTTAAGGTGTTAACAATTTATTAATGATAAGAGAACATTCCATGAGTATTGTTTATGAATATGTGTATTGTATTGTGCATGAATTGAAGATAGTTCGGTAATACGGATGATACTGATAATTATGTTTCTGGCGGCATCTCGACATATATGACTATAATAAAATCACCTCATATTAACGTTCAGCACAAATAGATTTTTATAAGTAAAAAGGAAACTCAATCTAGCCCATTTGTGAATTATATAACAGTAGGTATTCTATGCATAAAAGGATCCCTTAGTGTTTATGTAAAATATACTTTTATTGAAAAATATTATGATCTATCACATTTATGTCATTTCAGGTAATTATTGTTTTAAACTCGATATTTTTCGATATTTTACACTATTACAACTAATATATGAGAAATTTGGTGTCAAAATCGGGTACATCCATTTAATTGTAAAAATTTTTTTTTTTTTTTTTTTAAAAAGCTTTTAATGCCAGAAACGATGTATTAGATCTGTTTGTTTCAAAACCGTCTAGATTCTTCAGACATCAATGACCAAAAGATTCCATTTCCTATCAAAAGTGGGACATCCATTACACTAGATGAAAATTTTTGATGTATGAAAAATCAAAACTACATATTTATTATTTATTATATTGATTAAAGTATTTTTTTTAAAATATCTATTTTAATTTTTTGTTATCCACCATAAACTAACCAGATGTCGATAATTTCTGATCAAAGTCAGGTATAAGCAACATATTTAAACGAGATTTAAAAAAAAAAAGACCACAAGAAATTATCAGTAATAATTCTTTGAAGTGAATTGTTAGAAAAATAATAAAAACAATTTGTTCAACAAATAAATACAATTCAGTAACCTACTTGAGAACTGACAAATAAATTAGATAAATAGTAATAAATTGAGCAACATGTAATAAACTATAAATAATAAATTTTATGAATAATAGGCTGAAAATAACATTCTCAAAAAATCATTTAATTATGATGATGGGCCAGTTTAGAGACTGGAAAACATGAGAATTTGTTTCCAGTCTCTAAACTGGCGTTGTTTTAAAAGAAAACGACCTTTGCGGTAAATTCCTTTATATTTCTAATATGTTAGTGTCTCCTCGTTGTCATCCTTTCTTTCAACGGCCGGAAGATGGAAGAGGGAAGGCGAAGGGAGGAATAAAAAGTGAAAACTTGAGACAATACGGCGGGGCTGGGAGGCAGGCCTATTCCGAGCGGGCATTAGTCACTGTCATCACTTCCATATCCTCCCACCAACCGCCCGATTTATTCCTTCCTTAAAGTGGACCCGAACCATCAACGGACAAAACTCCGCAAACATGAAAAATGATGTGATATAAGCAACAATTGGTCTCTGATCTTCATGCCTCTACTTCTTTTGATTCCGGTGGAGGGTGAGCCACGCCCGTTTTGCTGATATTACTTGGCACTTAAGTAAGGTCTTGTACTTCATATTTTCAAGTACTTATACTTTTTCAGGGATGTGAAAAATCATAAATCTCCAGTTACAATTATAAAATATTATGGTGTGTATCATAAATCATCATTTTCTTTTTTTCTACTGTCCCTTCCCAATCTGAAAGGGAACTTAGCCCCTGCAACAACACACCCATCTAACGTGAACCCCCCTTTTTCCTAATAAATAATGATCTGCTGATCAAATACAAATAATTGACAATCCGCAGATTGTCAATCAGATCAAATTAAACAAAATGACATGGCTTGATTTAAATCCCTACGATAATAGATCCCTCATCCACGTTCTTTTTTAGTCTCCTAGTGTTCCCAGGCATTATAGTAGTAGTGGCTATTTGTTCTATCAATGGGTTTGGGTGTCTGTGTAGTTTTTCTTGAAAGCGTTTGAAGTACATTCGTATGTGTTCGTCAGCCGTCTGTATTTTTATGTCCGTATGCAAAGTTTTTTTATGATATCAATTTAATGAGTATTTTAACCTGAAATAAAAATCAGAAATTATAAAACCATCATCCTTCCAACTCTTCTTACGGATTTGAAACGTGGCCGCTAACGCTGACGGACGAACAATGTCTCAAGTTATTCGAAAATAAGGTGTTGGATTGAATATTCATTCCAAAAAAGTATAAGAACACTGGAGAATTTAGGAGATTACACAACGCGGAATCAAGAAGCTTAAACCCGGATAATATTATTCAAGTGATAGCTTCAGGATGATTAAGTTGGGCTATAAGTTTAACGCAGTGCCGACTTGGAAGCGTCTGAGTGATTGACCAAGACGTATGTAGCAGAAAGAGTGACCTGATGGAATTGGGTTTGGGTAGAGGTCCCTGGACAGAAGTTTGTTAGCAGAGATTCGCAGAGATCAGCATCGAGCCTTCGGGTTCACTAAGCCTTAATATTATTATCATTTTAACCAGATAGAGCAATCAATGTCCTTGAGTGATCAATAATGGCTTTGGTGCTGAAATCGATTTGGAGTCCAAACAACAATTTGTGGAATGCATTTTGCACGTTATTGCTGGCCAAGGACTGCTTTAAGCCTATTTTTCACCGTGAATAAATAAATACGGGGAAAAAAAATAAAAAATTTACACCAATCTATTAACTATCTATTATGTATAATTAATAGAATCCAAGTTTTATACATAGTTTTCCTTATTATGTTACATCGTTTCTGATAAACAAAAACACTTCCATATAATATCGTCAGTATAGTTTAATGAAGGATCGAACTCTCCGATCATTTATTCAAGTTCATGACCCTGTGTCAAAGCTGATCGTAGTTAACACCCCACCAAAAGGGATAGAAGGAATCAAGAGTGACATCCGGGAGAAGGCAAAGCAGATGATAATTAGGTCGTTGAATATTAATGGTGGATAACGAAAGAGGTAGGGATGACATCCAGTGCGTACGGTTAATGAAGTAATGGACTCCAGGCTATTTGTGTTGCGCCAAATTAGTTTTCCCGGTTTATTTATTCACCACATTTATTCCTCCCTTTGCTACCGTGCTACAGGAATTAAAATGGTTAATATCTTTAACACGCCCATCTGTTACTGTTGGATCTGGGTCAACTCAAATTATCACTATCCATTCATTATTCGTAAATTAAGGATGTGCTGTGTGATTATGAAAGTGAATGAATGAATTGCATTTAAACTTGTACTATAAAACCCAAAAAGTACTACATCGATGGTATTCGTAAATGTAAATATACATATATATTTCTCAGCATTTCTCCATCTTTTCATTCCTAACATCTGTTGGTCAGCTGCGACATTTTCAAGCCACCTTAGCCTCGGTCTACCTCTTCCTCTTCTACGTCTGAGCGTTCCTCCATTATCTTACTTGATAGTCGTTCCTGATCGATTCGACTCACATGATGCAACCATCTTATTCTTCCATTTTTAAAATGTGAAACTAAATCTTGGTCTTCATATAGGTCTCTAAGTACTTTGTTGGTTTTTATCTTTTATTTATTTTCTACTTTGATTGGGCCATATATTTTTTTGAAAATTATCAATTTCTGTTATAGTTTGGAGACATAAGGGATTTTCTTTGGAATTTTTCCACGGTCTTAACATTTATGTAAGGACTCTTTTTACTTTTCAATATTATCATATTTTTATTTTATGAGTCAATTTTACTCTTTCTTCATTAGAATAATTTCTTAACCATCCACTGATAACAATGTAACATTTTTGTAATGTGCGCGATTATTTTAATGTAAGATAATTATTTTCTATTTAAATATTCGATAGTGATACAATTCGTAACGCATTAGTTTATTTCATGGATCCTTCCGGCAAAATGCCTTCTAGTCAAATGACACTGTATTCAATCATATTTAATAATGGAACTTAATTATTCGGATAATATATTTGTCCATTTACCCAACTAATCCATTATTCTGACAGTAATAAATTTTTACAAGTTTTTTAAAATGTAATTTATCAAAATAATAATTTGAATTGTAGAGGGCCAAGTTTACTATGTGTGACAATTCGCTGACCATTTGACTACAAGCCTGATATAAGACTGATATGCTGCCAACTGGAAACAAAGAATGAAATGTTATAAGGTAAAAATATACCACTCTCATTACTTCAGCTTTTGATGAGGAAAATACCGTTATCCTTCTGTTGAATTATAAACAATTTGAATGGAGTTGAGCTTCAGACTAAAAAAAAAGTGTGTGTCAGCTCCGACACGTGACTGGAGTTTACCCCTTTCCGTTTCTAATGGATTTTAAATGTGTTCTTTCCAATTAATCGCTCTCTACTGATACTTATTATCGCATATTATTTTTTTTAATTTGTATATTATTTAAAAAAACTATTTTAAATTAATGCGAACTATTTTAGTTAAATTTATAAATATATATTTTTTATTAATCGTTAATTGCCAACGTGTCGGCCTACGTTGTAGGCCATCTTCAGGACAAATAGTGGGTGCGGTGACCTGTTACAGTAATAAAACTGTCAACTGAACTCACACACACAAACACTACACACACACACACACACACACACACACACACACACACACACATATATATATATATATATATAAATATATGTACCGTATTTCGGCACGTTTTCTTTTACTATAAATTAATTTAATTTATTTTTAATTATGCCTAGAGTCGTAAGATATCATAGACTTACAGTCAATTTTTCCTAGTGTTAAACCCCAGTTGCCAGTTCTCCCGCACTTTTGGCAGTTGGGCTGTTTTAAACGACGTAGTCTAATTTGAGCCGTGGTGATGGTAAGAGCTTCTGTTACAACGATGTTTCAAGTGGTAGCCACATACCTACAGTTATCTATTTTATGTGTATGAAGATTTGTACAGGTATTTTTTATTCCTTTTTTATACCTTTTACACCATTACCTTTTCTCCTATATTACTATTCAAAACCTGTTACTTTTCATTACACACGTAAACCTGGTAGAGAAACCACTCAGGTATCATCTAACTTTTTTTTCTTTGAATTACTCCGCCTTATGCTGCTTTTACTAATTTTTTACATTATTTCTACCTTTAGTCGGCTACCACAAAATGTACACATACAGTTTTTTAACATCTACAATTTAGATTATAGAAGATATAGATATTCAGTTGAGCTGATCTTTTTCTTACCCTTTTTCCTTTCAGATTATTACTTTGTAATTAATTTATTTCTTTTATTACAACATTTCTATGGTCCTCCATTCTATGCGACGAAACTCCAATTAAGTATATTAAATTCAATTGGATACGTAAACTCGACAGAGAAAATTTAAATGATCGCGTTCTTAAATTCTTTTTTTTCTCTTACAATATATATATATATATATATTAATCCCTTAAGTCTCCAAACTGAGATTTAATATTATCAATTTGTTTATTTGGTTAAATTTTTCTAATGGGTCGGTCTCTATTTGGAGGTAAATATGGATCTCACTTGTCACTGGACAGCCTTTCGAGATAAGTAGTCAATTTTCTACTCATATCAGAGCAACGCTGCCTTGTCGTCTGTTGAGGTTGTATCCAAGTAATATGAATGGACCCCAACAGCTTAAGGTGGAATCTAAATAAAAGTAGTAATAGTGTTTGTTTGGATAGATGTCTTTAAAAACGTTCCTACACAAAAAATTATCGAATTTCAACATTTCCTGAATAAATCAGTAGAATACACTGTTACCATAAATACCACACGTATCTGTTCCCGATTGTATTTATTATGTAAAACAAATAATACAATATTATCGAGAATGTACTCGCCACATTTAGCGATGTGTTCGACTTTACTACTCATAAAATTTTCATACCGCGGTCTAAATATGAAAATCGTTTCTTAAGGAGTAAACTCCAAAAAGAAAATTAATTATTGCTTATTCTTTTCACTTCTGGGTAAAACTAATGCCCATTATTTCATGTTAACTATCCCATATATTAAACAATCCGAACTGCATATTTCTCATCTCATTAGCAAACACTGAAGGCTTGTTTATCTATAATCTGCATTTAATTAGCATATTCAGATTTCGACACACACATCGAATGTTATTCCAACACATTTAGATAATATGTCGTGAACCTTTGCCTCGAGTCGTCGGTCTGACATTTTCTTAATGTGATGTCAAATATTTCAAGTTGATATTAAGTCCGTTAGTTAATTGTTAATGCTTTTAGTAGTCTAATGGATTTTAAAGTAATGTCATTTATACATTTCGTGCTTTTCTAATCTTAATTAAACCACGTTTCATTTAGAACTTACAAAATAATTTACATTCACTTTTCTAATATTGAAAAGGGAAAGGTAAAAAGAGACCTTACATAAATGTTAAGACCATGGAAAAATTCCAACAAAAAGCCCTTAAGTCTCCAAAACGAAACAGAAATTGAAAAAATGGACAGATATTTTCAATGTCTGTTTCATTTTGGAGATTTAAGGGCTTTTCGTTGGAATTTTTTCACGGTCTTAACATTCATTTTTCTACTTTTAACAAAACGTTGGCTACAGAGTTTTCTTTATTTTAAAAAATGGTACATAAAATTTAGGCTTCGATATGCTCTTCTTATTTTCCTACTTTGGGTATCAGTTTTCAAACAACTATTTTTAATAATTATATATTAGCAATGTCAGTTGTATAATTGTACTATTTGTTTCATTTGCAAATATTTTCTACTAGTGTAATATGTCATGGTAAAAATATAAACACACACACACACACTCACAGACAATATAAATATCTATAGCTATTATGAAAATAAAAGAAAAGTAATTAAATATTTCTCAAAAAAGCGTATTTTCCTCAATGCACTTACCAGGAAATTCTAAAAAAAAGTGTGTTTTTACGTTAAAAATTTGTTTATAAAATCAATTGATACAATCTGTTAAAACTTTAAAAATTTATTCAAAACCAATTTCCTATCTAAATATTTGTATAAATTTTCAGTCCAAAATAATTCATAACCAGTTATAAGTTTTAAATGAATTATCCTGTCTGACTATAACATAATGTTATATGCTCTTCCTTGATTAAATAATTATTTTTATTTTTTAGTATTTTGCATAGTATAGTAACTCAATAAACCTAATTTTTAAATTGAGGTATTTGAAGGTTCCATGAGAGTTATGAGTCAATCAAAGCATTCCTACTGTATTGATGTTATTGAAATTATCTTATTAATTATTATAAGAATGGCTGTAATGATATTTAAAAAAATAAGAAAATTTTAAAAAAATATGATAAAGAAGTAAGTGAAACACAAGATATGATTAATACACTTTTATATATAGAAAAAAAAATTAGGTTAAAATGACTAGTATAGAATAGTATGGCTAGGGTCAAAAGAATAGTTTTATATACACTAAAAGAACATGACTTTAGATGAGTGTTTTGTATGAGCGTTTTACGTGGTCTACAACTATAACTAATGCAAAAAAAAAATGACGAAGAAGTTAACCAAAACAAGAAGACGTAACATCAGATATGATTGATATACTTTTATGGAGAAGAAAATGGTCCGGATAGAAGTCAGAATATTTTTCATTAATATGGAGAACTATGGATTTTAAGGCCAACATTCCGGTCCACATTGCAGGTGTTCAGGGCTTGTTGACAGTTGACAGTTGACTACCTTACAGTAGGAAGCCAACTGTCAGTCCTTTACCCCATTATATGTACTAAAGAAGACCTGCCGAAACGTCGGCTTTAAAATAAATACTTCTCATAAGTAAAGAGAACTTTTTATACCCAGACCATTTTCTTCCTCATATATACAAGGTCAACTAATATTATTTAAGATATTCTTTTGTAATTAAAAAAAAGAAGAAAACATTCACATTATGACCCTATGGATGAGGTTTAAACAACTGTTTTATACGTCTGAAAGAATATGAAGTAAGACGATGTGAGGGTTTTGCGTGATCTTCAACTATACATATTGTCCTAAATCGATTTTGGGGCCTAACCTCTACTGAATTTATGATCCCTTTCTGTGTCAGGCGCCTTTATTTATGTCTAGCATTTCTTTCCATACTCCACTTATTGTTCTATTGGCCATTAATTTTTTAAGAAAAATTATTTTAAAAATAGCAATTTTTCATTAAGCAATATATCACCAGTTTTTTTCATAATATTTGGTTAAATAACGAAATTCTCTCTCAATAACCTGTATCAATCACATCTACAGTTTCAGTTACTTCTTTATCATATTTTTTAAAATGTCTTATTTATTCAATAATAATAGGTATTCTAAGAAATCAAGTATAATAAAACGTAATGGCCACTTCAGATCGTTCTGAGGAAAACCGACAAAGCATATTCAACTTCAAAAGACTTTTCTTCTAAGATCTTTTCATCGCTTCTATAGCTACCAATACCAATATTTCGGGAATGGAGGAAAGTTATGGCTTTGAATTAATTCAAATGGAATTATGTAGTTTGGAGAAATTATATAATTATGTTTGGCGATCAAGCTGTCCTTCAAGATTTTTCCCGCTAGGGGGGGAGGGTAAGCTTAATTTCACGCCTCAGTTTTCGTTTACCATCTATCCTTAATGAACAGGGACAAATATCTAATTTTATCTTGGATAAATTTACGAGTTTATATCGAGCCAATGCTATATCTTAATATTGCATAATACACTCCATTGCCTAGTTTAAAAAAAATAAATGAAACCATGAACAAATAGTAATTTTGAAATTCCACATTCCTTGTTTTGTTCTTATCTCGTAGCACATAGAGATTATAAAATTTTCACATTTTGTAAAATCAAGAAGTAATTATTATTTTTAAATTCTCAATTCTTGTCAAGTATCCACATGTTTTATAAAAAAGGGAAAACACATTAAAATGTCCTAGTTCGAAAATTATTTTGTTCTATTCAAATTGTTTCACCTAATTAAAAATAGAAGAAAAATTAAAGCTTTATTCTTACTATAAAAATATACTTAATTATCTTTACCTAGTTTTGGTCGCATCATTCGCAAATGGAACTCCATTTATGGGCGTTGGAAAGAAGGGGCAGAAGCGTCGACGGAGAACATTTTTGTGGAGGCTTCATTTTTCAAGATGATTCTGCTCCATGCCATAGAGCCAAATTGGCAAGTTAATTATTTATTTATTTAAAAATAATGTATTAGCTATAAGATCATAAACATTATTTTTCATTGCCCTTTACCATTGCATTTTTGGATAGGTAAAGCAGTTTCTAACAGAAAACGAGATCTCCACGCTGCCATGGCCAGGCAATAGCTCTGATTTAAATCCTGTAGAAAACTTATGGATGATCAAAAAAAACAAATTAATATTGCAAAGCGTTAAGAATAAAGATGAGCTAAAACAGGCAATCGAAAAGGTGTGGAATGAAGAAATTAGAGACGAAATAATAGTAGATTTGATCGACTCGATGCCAAACACCATCGACAGGATCGATATCAGGGCTAATGGTGGTTCGATAAAATACTAGTTTATATTAATATTTCAATAAATATATTTTTAATTTTTTTATACCTTTTTTCTAAATTCATATGAGTACGTAAAAAACAATTTTTTCCTTAAATTCATCGTTAATACTAAAAATTTTATTTATCATTTTATGAATATTATTTATTTTTTGTTTGGGTTTTAACGATTTTTTTCTTTGCAAAACATTTTAAAATTATCAAAAGGTAAGAACAACATTGGTTTAAGGAGATCCTCCATTATTTTTAAGTGATGCAATTTCTATGAACACGACTGTATATATACTTGTAACATTAGTACTTTGTAAAAAAATTGTTAGGTAGTAAAATGTTAACATACTATACTGTATAATCATACAGTTGACAGATAAATACTTATATAAAGTATTTTTATTAAATTTAAACCTTATACCTACATGTTTAATAAACTTTAAAATATAATATAGTATAAAATTTATATTGTTTATAGACATTTGCATAGCTTATATTATGCATGCTTGTGTCATTAATGAATAACTGAAATATTGTTCGGAAGTAAAATATTAAACACAGATATACTGGATACATATACTGTTCACATACATATACACATACCCGTGTACACATATGCATACATAAATAGTTTTATTTATTGAAATTTATCATATTTATGATTATTATACTGTTTCATTGCTTCTATCTTGTAATTGTGACATCAAAAGATTATGTTAGATGCATTTGATTCGATTTAATGTACCAATGCTTTATGATTTTCAACAATAGTCTTATAATTGGACCTAGTAAGTACAGCCAAGTTTTATTAATAACACGGCGATTTGGGATAACTAAATTATTTATTAATATTAACAATCTGAATCCGTATGAACACAAACTATTTTTATGAACAATAACTCTAAAGTTCTTATCAATTGGTTATTTATAATGGATAAATCGAATAAGTTAAGAACAATTAATTCGATTTAAATAAAAATAATTGTAATTTGAATATGAATGTATCTTCTACAGTAATCATTTCAAAAATTATTTCAGCTATGCAAAATTCTTTGTTAGTTAATTAATGTTCAGATACATAATATTTCAAAATTAAATGTACGAATCAACCATCTATAATGACCAGTTCCCAACTGTATGGAACTATATCGATTGAAGAAGACTCAGAAGATCCCCTCACGTATTAGCGAAATGGAACAGGTGGTGGGTTGACAACTAAGGAAAGGGCTACCATTAGAATGTACTTTACCTCCGTCAGATAACGACAGGAAACCACTGGATATCAGAATTCCTTCTGGGTCATTTGGGTTCCTGTGTAAATATTTTTTAACAATAAAAGTACATCAATTCCCTTGCCACGGTTCAAAAATTCACTAGCTTACCGTTCTTACCTGTACTATATCTACGAGACACTGAATGTTTTTCTGAAGGAGACTATGGTCTAGAGGAGAGCAATCTACCCTACCTAATATCCAAGTTTACTGCAGGAACAATACAATTGGTTCAACCTGATATTTTTTTTATTCAATGTTTAACAAAATACGAATTTAAAACCTACATATATACCAAAAATACATAATTGTAAAATAGGAGCGATGATTGATTTATTTATCGCTGGTCAAAGTATCGATAGTGGAAAAAAAAAACAGATTTCGTTTTCAATCTATAATATTTCTTTAGGACAGATGATTAGGCCGCATTCATTCTTTTACGTACCCGGCACTGCTTGGCTCGGTCTTGTGGTGTTTATTGTTACCATTCGATAGTTCTTGAAAAGCCCTTTCCAACCGTAAACGATTTCTGTGTTTAAATTTGACTTTTCGTTGCGTATAGGCCGATATTAAATGTTTTTGATAATATTTTTTGATTCAACGCCTTACTATAACCACTTTCACTATTTTACAGATGTGTTTTATATTCAATCGATAGATTTTGACAACTGACGATTGAAACTTAAACGAACGTCATAGCTCCTCCGAGTCAAAAGTTATACTGAATGGAAATCTCGAAACGCACCTAAATGTGCTCAAATTGTCAAAATGTCACATATAGTAATGAATTCTTGATCTTTTAGCTATCCAGTGGTCTAATTAAATTTTGGATGGCGATGATAGATATGTAGCCGAAACACCAAACTGTATCCCCCGATTTTATTATCATTAGATTTTTTTAATTGTTTCCCGCTATAGAAGCAATTTTAAAGGAGTTTTCACATCAAAAACAAATATTCATACATTTGGCGCAACCCTAAAAAAAAATCAAAACGTCTTATTTCTTAATGATATCCACTAATGAGTTTTGTGAAAAACGTATGCAAACAAATCTTTATCTTGATCTTAACCATGAACGCTTTTGGTCATGTATTCGATGAATATTTTTCTAGTTACAATTTTTAAATTCTGAGCCAAAATACTCTACCCAAAAAATGTTCCTAAGTAAAATTTTCAATGAATGATGATACATATAACATTATGGTTATAAAAAAATAAAATAGAATAATACTTACAGTTGTCTATTGATGGCTCACTTGTTTGTATCGAACGTTTGGCTTAGAGGCTATATATTAATGTAAACTCAGACCCAGCTGTTGCCTCAAAACATCATTGGAGCAAATTAAAAAGAAAAAAAGTGATGGTCTCTAACCCTTAACTAGGGTTCTACCGATACCCAAAAATATCGATACCAGGCCTTTGCGATAAATCGGAACAAAGTATCGATACCGAGAAAATATCGAAAGAAAAATATCGATATCACTCGGTATCGGAAGATTTTTAGTCGTTTAAAAGCACGGTTCGTCAAATGGCTACAAACATTCCATTGCCAGGAAAACGTCACACATTGGATAATCAATCAAATAGTGAAAGACCATTTATTTTTTATTAGAATAATATGGTTCTCATTCGATATTCTCAAAGTATCGAAAGATCTTTCCGATATTTCACAGATGGCTGATATATAAATTTTTTATTATGTTATGAACCCCATCTGTACATATCAGGGAAAGTGATTAAAAGAAAAAACAAAACATATACATGCGTAGAAAAGGACATGCTTTCGATACTAGAAGAATAAGGTACTCATTCGATATTCTCAAAGTATCGAAAGATCTCCGATATTTCACAGATGGCTGATATATAGATTTTATATTATGTTATGAACCCCATATGTACATATGAGGGAAATTAATTAAAAGAAAAAAAAAACATATACATGCATAGGAAAGGACATTCTTTGGATACAAGAAGAATAAGGTACTTATTCGATATTCTCAAAGTATCGAAAGATCTTTCCGATATTTCACAGATGGCTGATATATAAATTTTTTATTGTGTTATGAACCCCATCTGTACATATCAGGGAAAGTAATTAAAAGAAAAAATAATATACACGCATAGGAGAGGACATTCTTTCGATATTAGAACAATATATAATCATTCGATATTCTCAAAGTATCGAAAGATCTCCGATATTTCACAGATGGCTGATATATAAATTTTATAATATGTTATTAACGCTATTTATACATATCAGGGGAAGTAATTAAAGAGAAAAAATAATATACACGCATAGGAGAGGACATTCTTTCGATATTAGAACAATATATAATCATTCGATATTCTAAGAGTATTGAAAGATCTTTCCGATATTTCAAAGATGGTTGATATCTAAATTTTTTATTATGTTATTAACGCTATCTATACATATCAGGGAAAGTAATTAAAAGAGAAAAAATAATATACACGCATAGGAAAGGACATTCTTTCGATATCAGAAGAATATATACTCATTCGATATTCTCAGAGTATCGAAAGATCTTTCCGATATTTCAAAGATGGTTGATATCTAAATTTTTTATTATGTAATGAACCTTATATGTACATATAAGGGAAAGAAATTAAAAGGAAAAAAAACATATACATGCATAGGAAAGGACATTCATTCGATACTAGAAGAATATGGTACTCATTCGATATTCTCAAAGTATCGAAAGATCTTTCCGATATTTCAAAGATGGTTGATATCTAAATTTTTTATTATGTTATGAACCTTATATGTACATATCAGGGAAAGAAATTAAAAGGAAAAAAAATAACATATACATGCATAGGAGAGGACATTCTTTCGATACTAGAAGAATAAGGTACTCATTCGATATTCTCAAAGTATCGAAAGATCTCCGATATTTCACAGATGGCTGATATATAAATTTTATATTATGTTATGAACCCTATCTGTACATATCAGGGAAAGTAATTAAAAGAAAAAAAAACATATACATGCATAGGAAAGGACATGCTTTCGATACTAGAAGAATAAGGTACTCATTCGATATTCTCAAAGTATCGAAAGATCTTTCCGATATTTCACAGATGGCTGATATATAAATTTTTTATTGTGTTATGAACCCCATCTGTACATATCAGGGAAAGTAATTAAAAGAAAAAATAATATACACGCATAGGAGAGGACATTCTTTCGATATTAGAACAATATATAATCATTCGATATTCTCAGAGTATTGAAAGATCTTTCCGATATTTCAAAGATAGTTGATATCTAAATTTTTTATTATGTTATTAACGCTATCTATACATATCAGGGAAAGTAATTAAAGGAGAAAAAATAATATACACGCATAGGAATGGACATTCTTTCGATATCAGAAGAATATATACTCATTCGATATTCTCAGAGTATCAAAAGATCTTTCCGATATTTCAAAGATGGTTGATATCTAAATTTTTTATTATGTAATGAACCTTATAAGTACATATAAGGGAAAGAAATTAAAAGAAAAAAAAAACATATACATGCATAAGAAAGGACATTCTTTCGATACTAGAAGAATATGGTACTCATTCGATATTCTCAGAGTATCGAAAGATCTTTCCGATATTTCAAAGATGGTTGATATCTAAATTTTTTATTATGTTATGAACCTTATATGTACATATCAGGGAAAGAAATTAAAAGGAAAAAAAAACATATACATGCATAGGAGAGGACATTCTTTCGATACTAGAAGAATATGGTACTCATTCGATATTCTCAAAGTATCGAAAGATCTCCGATATTTCACAGATTGCTGATATATAAATATTATATTATGTTATGAACCCTATCTGTACATATCAGGGAAAGTAATTAAAAGAAAAAAAAAACATATACATACATAGGAAATGGCATGCTTTCGATACTAGAAGAATAAGGTACTCATTCGATATTCTCAGAGTATCGAAAGATCTTTCCGATATTTCAAAGATGGTTGATATCTAAATTTTGTATTATGTTATGAACCTTTTATGTACATATCAGGGAAAGAAATTAAAAGGAAAAAAAACATATACATGCATAGGAGAGGACATTCTTTCGATACTAGAAGAATATGGTACTCATTCGATATTCTCAAAGTATCGAAAGATCTCCGATATTTCACAGATGGCTGATATATAAATTTTATATTATGTTATGAACCCTATCTGTACATATCAGGGAAAGTAAATAAAAGAAAAAAAAACATATACATGCATAGGAAAGGACATGCTTTCGATACTAGAAGAATAAGGTACTCATTCGATATTCTCAAAGTATCGAAAGATCTCCGATATTTCACAGATGGCTGATATATAGATTTTATATTATGTTATGAACCCCATATGTACATATGAGGGAAATTAATTAAAAGAAAAAAAAAACATATACATGCATAGGAAAGGACATTCTTTGGATACAAGAAGAATAAGGTACTTATTCGATATTCTCAAAGTATCGAAAGATCTTTCCGATATTTCACAGATGGCTGATATATAAATTTTTTATTGTGTTATGAACCCCATCTGTACATATCAGGGAAAGTAATTAAAAGAAAAAATAATATACACGCATAGGAGAGGACATTCTTTCGATATTAGAACAATATATAATCATTCGATATTCTCAGAGTATTGAAAGATTTTTCCGATATTTCAAAGATGGTTGATATCTAAATTTTTTATTATGTTATTAACGCTATCTATACATATCAGGGAAAGTAATTAAAAGAGAAAAAATAATATACACGCATAGGAAAGGACATTCTTTCGATATCAGAAGAATATATACTCATTCGATATTCTCAGAGTATCGAAAGATCTTTCCGATATTTCAAAGATGGTTGATATCTAAATTTTTTATTATGTAATGAACCTTATATGTACATATAAGGGAAAGAAATTAAAAGGAAAAAAAAAACATATACATGCATAGGAAAGGACATTCTTTCGATACTAGAAGAATATGGTACTCATTCGATATTCTCAGAGTATCGAAAGATCTTTCCGATATTACAAAGATGGTTGATATCTTAATTTTGTATTATGTTATGAACCTTATATGTACATATCAGGGAAAGAAATTAAAAGGAAAAAAAACATATACATGCATAGGAGAGGACATTCTTTCGATACTAGAAGAATATGGTACTCATTCGATATTCTCAAAGTATCGAAAGATCTCCGATATTTCATAGATGGCTGATATATACATTTTATATTATGTTATGAACCCTATCTGTACATATCAGGGAAAGTAATTAAAAGAAAAAATAATATATATATATATATATATATATATATATATATATATATATATATATATATATATATATATGTACATAGTAAAGAAAAATTCTTTCGATTCTAGAAGAACAGGGTACTCTTTTTGTATTCTCAAAATATCGAATGATCATTCCGATATTTCACAAATGGCTGATATAAAAAATTTTTATTCATATTTTATTCTTCAGCCATCTGTGAAATATCGGAATTTTTTTTAGAATATCGAAAGAGTACCTTGTTCTTCTAGTATCGAAAGAATTTTTCTTTACTATGTATATATATTATTTTTTTCTTTAAATTAATTTCCCTGATATGTACAGATAGGGTTCATAACATAATAAAAAATTTAGATATCAGCAATCTGTGAAGTATCGGAAAATATTTTTAGAATATCGAAAGAGTACTCTGATCTTCTAGTATCGAAAGAATTTCCATTGCTATGCATATATATTATTTTTTCTTTTAACTTATTTCCCTGATGTCTACAGTTAGTATTCTTAACATAATAATTTAGATATTGGCCATCTTTGAAATATCGGAATAATCATTCGATATTTTGAGAATATCGAAAGAGTACCCTGTTCTTCTGGTATCGAAAGAATTTTTCTTTGCTATGCATATATATTATTTTTTTCTAATTATTAATTTCCGTGATAAGTACAGATAGGGTTCATAATAATAAAATAATAGGGTTCATAATAAACAAATTAGAATTTAGAGTTTTAATCAGGCATCTGTGAAATATAAGAATGATCATTCGATATTTTGAGAATATCAAAAGAGTTCTCCTTGGTTATGTATATATATTTATTTTTTTTTTAATTACTTTTACTGATAATTAAACATATAGGGAAAGGGAACATATCATTCTTTTTTTTTGAGAATATGGAAGAATGTGCCGTAGGATATATACAACTTTTAATTCAGGTTTCGTTTGGATGAGCAAAAAAAAAAAGTTTTCAACTGTTTCGATATTCAGTTTTCCATACCGATATCGATAAAATATCGGAGGAAAAGTATCGATACCAAAATATCGGTATTGAAAGGAAAAGTATCGATACTGTTCCCATATCGGTAATATCGGTAGAACCCTACCCTTAACGCCTTTTATAACTCATTAATACATAATAAAATACATTAAAAAATAAACGTCAAACACTATATTATCAGTCAATATGTACTTAATTTAGAGATCTGTACGAGAATTGTTTTTATAGATAACCATTGGCATGCTAGTGGGGCAAAAAAATATTTTTTTTTGTGGTGATTATTTTATATGCACCTGATCTAAATGTATATACATATATTTAGCCGTTCAACAGCTTTCGAATTTAATTTAATGAGATCAATTGTTAACAATAGCATGTTTATATATTTTTTTAAATTTATCATTAATTTAATAAAATATCTCATATTCCAGTTTTTGTCATTTAATTTGTAATGGTGTTTAATTAATACTATCTGTGTAAACATATATTCGATTAATAATTTTTAAAACTATTCCAAATGGTAATGTTTCATGGTATTTTCAACTTATTTTGTGTTTGGAAATGAGCTAGCATATTATTAACGTAGATGATCGTATTACTTACAATGTTAGCATTCCTTCTGTGTCCAATATCCACGTGCTTTCTAAAAGAACATCCACAGACTCCGACCAAAATTAGAAATGGTGATAGATGAAAAGCAGACACTTTATCTGATGTGACTAATTCGGTGCAATGGATCCTCTTCTAGTTTGTAAACTGGAGCATCGGCCAACATCTCAAGATCTCTTTTCTTGTCTCTCTTTCATATTACATTCCTTCTTCGTTCTATTGTAATTATTATCCATTTTACAACTCAGAAGATATGATACTAATATAAAATGCATTACATGAGATGATATGGAACATTAATGAAATGAATGTGAAAGAAGAGGTGAAGAAAGATCGATAAGAAGGAAGTACAGAAAGTTTGAAAAAACAATAGAGAATAATCGATATAGAAGATATTGATGACATGTTGGATCTCAATTTGAAAAAAAACCGATACCACTACAATCCGTGAAGGGAGTCAAGTTCAGGTGAACAATTTCTAGAAAATGGTTGTGCAGATAGTTGCTCAGTCTGAGATCACGTTCAAGCTCTTTGTTTTTCGTCCAGTTACTCATTTTATAGAGACCGGTTGAGCCCCAGTAGGACTGTAGATCCCCCAAGGTCTATCTAGAGAAATCAACGGATGGAATAACTGTCACAGTCATAATTAACACGGGGCCTTAAGAATGGCATTTCAGAGTTATTAGATATTGTTCCAGGATCAAATGCGTTAATAAAAACAAATAATTATTCGAAGTCGAATTAGAAGTTGAAAATGCAGAAACATATAATTGTAACATTCACGTTAAAATTTGAATATCAATAGTGTAAATTGTTCCCCTAAAATTAATAACTTTTGCTTGATATTTAAGTGAAAATAGTTGATTGCATATTCAAATCAATAAAGCTCTCTTCCCTTCGTCCTCATTATAATACTCATTAAATTGATAACTACTACAGTTACGTTCGTTATAAAATTAGTTTATGAGAAACGTATTATTGAATTTTGCTGAAAGAACAATAGTTTACAATAGTAGGATAATTATTATTTTTGTAATAATGGTGTGATAAAAATATTTATTGGTATCGGCATCAAAATTAAGCCGCCTATTAACTTTTCATGTTTTTTTAAATAAAAATCCATCAGATGTATTTGTGACTATTGCTCGCTGAATTGATCTTTTTTGTTTAGGTGTTCTCATATAAAAAGACGTGTGATAAATAACTTTTATCTCCAGCTGGCACAAAAATATGTGTTTTTGGCTCAATTAATTAGGACTAAAGTACGTCTTATCTCCCTATGCATTAGAAATTGAGTCAACAAGTTAACTTTATTCCCTAGGGAATAAAGTAAAAAGATGACAACCTAATTCGTCTAAATAATCTAGGTTTTGTACTGAAAAAGTAGAGGGTTAGGTTGGTACACTTGTCACTAATAAAATCAGCTGTTGTTTCAAAACACCAAAAGTGATAAAGTTCATTTGTGTTCAGGTTGTGTAAGTTATGGACCCACCACATATTGTACAAGAAGCAAATAATGTTATTACAAATGTTTTTGAATTTATTGTAAAACATAGCATCTGGAGATAAAATCTTGTATGCTCCTCGGGACTAAATTGATCATTATTCCCAGCAATACTTTTACTCGACTTGGCCTCGTGAGTAAAGATAATTATTCCCTCGCATTCGCTCGGGTACAAACTTACAGCTGAGGGAATAATGATCTTCTTTAGTCCCTAGGCGCATAAATAACTATTAATAACGATTACAAATAATATTTTATTTCCAACTGGTATAAAAACACTTGTTTTTGGCTCAATCAATAAGGACTAAAGTACGTCATTTCACCCTATCCGTTACAAACTAGGCTAAAAAGTATAAATCAATCCCTAGGGAACTAGCAAGAAATTTTACTGCTCAATTTACTAAAATATTGTGGCCCAACATGTAGATGAGTTCATAATTAGGTTGGTATACCTTTCAATGCGTGCCATTAAGTTATTAAGTTCAGTTGTTTTCGTTATGACTAATATCGCTTATAGAGAGTCTAGAATACTTTCAGTATCTAAGTTAGCGCAACTTTAATATTTGTTCTGTATCTAATTTGTTTATTTCCGTTTGTACGTAATACATAATAAATAAAATACAGTTACTGGAGAAATAATACTTTTTGCTTAATCTGTTTTAAAAAGTTTTCTCTTGAAGGAATACACATAACTTTGAGGATATCAATAAATGAAAGGTTTTGAGACAAGTTTCACATTTCTTTGTTATCCATTGAGTTATTTCCTCTCCCTCTTACCTTTCCGACATTTCAAAAGAGTATATTATTACAAAGATTTTCAGGGGCATTACCGACTCACTTCCCTTCATTAAATATTTTTTAATTTCGATACCAAAAGAAGTGAAGAAGCATTACTTCTAATTATAAAAATTATTAATTTTTTTAGTCTCAGACCTAATTAAAATGTCAGACTAATGTAATTAGGAGCGGAAATCAGTTAGCCCATTGGTTTGAATATGGCCGAGCCGGAAAGTTAGTTATCTAGATCGTTGAACTGCTGAAAAGAAGGAAGCTCAAAGGTTGGAATTTCGCAGCGGTGATAATGAAGCTAATGCTCAGGTGGCACGCAACTTGGTAGTTTCCTCAAAATGGGGAAGTGAGGCTCCAGCGTTTAGAAATATAGATGAGCTCTTTGTAGATCATTACCTCAACGATTATACCCTTTAGTTCAGTTATAACCTGGGGGAGCGCGAGACCAGGTGAAAACGAATTTTTTAAAATTTATTTCATTTATTTTTCTCTTACTAGCACTTTTTTATCTTAAACTAGCGACCCGCCCCCTCGGTTCGCACGAGTAGTAATAATAATAAAAAAGTCTTTATATATTCTGGGACAAGTCCCTTTAGAATGACATTACTGGTATTAATAAAGAAGCTATTTTGTCTTAGAGTATAATTTAATTACATTTAATTAATACAATTAAATTCACTTAGAAAGAATCTATGAAAAAATTGCGAATTACCTCCAATGATAATATTTAAATTATAAAAACACAGTGTACAAGAAATAAAAATAACATAGAAATAATATAACAATAATTATATTACTAGAGAGAAGCAATTGATAGTTAAATATGTATGCAACTTATAATGCCAAGAAAAAAAAACAAGGCAAAAAATGAAACAAAAATACAAACAATATCAACCAAGATAACATGTTTTTGAAAATATCTAACAGGATGAGTGGACCGTCTCTAAGTTGAACTTATATTTGAGTACTACCTCTGGGTAGTTTCTCTACTTGCCTTTGTCTCTGGACATGATTTATCTTTCATTATATTTGCTTGATGTATTCTGTATATAGTTATAAATTTCAATAAATACATTTAAAAAAAAAGGTGTAAGTGAAAATAGAAAAAAAATCTATATTACTTATGTAATCCAGTATCATAAAACCAATTAAATCAATCCAAAACTAAAACAAATGTAAGCATCCATGATTAATCTAAATTTTCAAAAACAAATTTTGGTAAAGTATAGAACAAAGCCTTTTTATTTTGGTTTTAACACTATTAGCGTATCAGTTAAATAAAACTGTATCTAACCGATCCTTTTGGCCAATAACTCCCCTACTAATACCATTAACAATCTTACCAACAATTGCAAAAATCGCACCCTGAATTCTCTCCATTTGTTTATTTTACAACTTATCTCCAAACTGGTACATGGATCCATACCTTACTATATCATTTCCTTTTTTAAAAACACAAAAAACTTTGCATTCCTTTAATGAACAAACAAACTGAATCTGGGATGGTTAAAATGAATACTACAATATTTTCTTTACTCTATAAAAGAAATAATAGCAACAAAGATAGATATGCATTGTACGTAGATTCTTTTGTAGTTATAAGGGAGCGGAGTGGCTCAGTGGTAGAGCGCTTAGTTACCATGCCGAGGATCCTGGGTTTAAATCCCGCTCGCTGGCAGACATTTATTTAATCTGTTAGCAGATGAATCCTATAGGATCTAGGACTCTCCTGGGACTCATCCAGCCTCTATAAAGTGGGTACCCAAAATATGGAGAAAAATCTGACTGTTGAGTGTAATTTTGGACAATCACCTCCCTGCACAACCGTAGTCCAAGAAGCAGTACAGTCTCTACCATTTACTGAACCCCAGACCCTTCATGGGTTGTAGTGGTACAGGATTTACAGGTTTGTAATTATTCAGTAAAAGATATATATTACTGTTTAAATTGTTATAATTATAAAAATTCCAATTTACTTGTTATTAAACAAGTAACTTAATTATTAGTTGTTTGTTTTATTTTTCTACATTGAAAATCTCTGATTATTCTGCAATGAAAACAGAAGAAAAATAATATTTAAAGTTGAAGTGATATACTAATTCTGATGAAAATCAAATTAACAAGAAGATGGGGATAAGACGGTCTTTGTTTTATAAACAAAGTTTTTTGTTTTCCCATCTATTGCCAAAACATAGAGATTTTGCGGGTTTGATACACTTAAGCATGCCACATACAGTTGCCCATGGGAAAAACATTTTTTTCTCTAAATGTACACCTCCAAAAAAAAAAAATTATGTCTTATAAATAAAAGAATTTTTCATTCATCAATTAGAAAATTTTAATCTGGTAACTGCATATGTTATTTCCGTTTATTTGGGAATTGTAAGGAAATTAGTGATGGAATATACAGGATTTGAAGGTTGAAAGATTATTGGAACGGCGAATGGAAGAAGGTATAGAGTTCCAAAGGGACAAGGATCGGATAAGGAAAGCTCTATCAAAAGTTGTTCGGTGGGATGCATACATGTTTTTTCTATGATATGATAGAGTCAGTTTTATTTTCGAATTGGGTTACATTAAAATGTAATATAATGTCTACACTGCATGAAGTATTTTAATGTATTTTTTATATAGATATTATAAACATAAAAACAAACTGAAATATGTCTTTATATACGAATTTATTTTCGCGCATTAATTTTTGCGATAACTCCTAAGATAATCAATTAAATTATATTGTGTAAAATATTATAATAAGTTGCATGAAATACTTAAGTTAACTATACAATTTAAGTTGATAAAGATTAATACTGTATCCGTCTAAATAGCTTTCCAATTACCGTATTACAGGTGAAAAATTTAAAATAAATATTTAAAATAACGCAATTAATTTTTTCTACAAAAATAGTATAGTCAATAATATTTAAAATGAAGATGTGGCATCGTTTAGAGTGAAGTAAAATAAAACTAAAAAAAATAATGTAATTGGAATAACAAAACTACTGTTATATTTCGCAATGCTCATAAATATTTGGGCAACCAATGATTACTACTAAAAGTTAATGAAAGTGAAACAATATTAATTCTTTTTAATTGATTTATTGAAATTTAGAACAGTATAATAATAATGCAACAATTAAATAAATGAATTACATATATGTTACACGAGATATAGGGAGGTAGTGAAATCACCCACTGGTGGTGCTCAAATAATAAATTAAACTTAAAAATTACGTAAGATCATCGAACTATTATCAATATTTTTTCTAAACACGTTAGTAAGTTGCAAATGTTTCGCATTACGTACATAAAATTATGAATATTCGTTTAGGAAAAAAAACCTATACCACTACAACCAGTGAACGGGTCTGGGGTTCAGTACATGGTAGAGTTTGTTTGTTTCATGAAAAACGGTTCTGCAATGAGGTGACTTGACCTAGGTCACGCTCAACCGCCTGATTTTCCTCCCTCATTTTGTGTACCCTATTTTTATAATGTTTTATAGAGGCTGGGTGAGCCCCAGGAGGTTCCTAGATCCCATGTGATCCATCTCCGGCTGCAAACAGACTAAATAAAAGTACTGCCTGCAGTGGGATTTGAACCTGGATTTCCGGAATCTGTCACTGAGCCACTCCGCTCTAATATTCGTTTGAGATATTGTTAAATCGGTATGAAAATGTATGCATTCAAGTCTACGTTGCCCCGGGCTGTTGCTAGTAACTACTACGTAAAGTTATTAAACCAAGTTTAGATAGTGTTCCGTAGGACGCTATAGATCATAGTCTGAAAATGTATGAATCCTAGCTATCTCCAGTCAGTCCTTTATTAATGGAATCGATAATATTCGGTTTAGAGTTAGTTTTCTACTTAGAAAACTTTGTATTCTATAGAGTAAATAAAATAAAAGCATAGGCCTAGGAGGAAGACGACGTCTTGTGGATTCGGGTTCCAATCCGTCTGTGACTGATAAATTATTTAATCTGTTGATAGAGATAGATCGATATGGTATTTTAGATCTTAGGTATTCACTTGACAACGTGAATGGAGAAACCTCCCATTGAAAGCGCTCATTTCGTTTATTCTCATTTTTATCGTGGAGATTCCTGCTCCAAAGACATTTCAGTCTCCTGGTCGTATTCCGTGGTATTGGGTCTGTCATTAATGTTTGCACCAGTAAGTTTGGTTGTGCAGCAAACGATTAATGATTTTTTTTGTATTTTTTTTTAAACTGTCAGTCACGAGTGTTATGTATGGTATCGAAACTTACCGATTTCTAACACCTGTGCTACCCCGTTAAAATGTCTAACCCCAATTTATGCCCTAGTGGTATGACTGGCATCGAATGATCTGAAACTGAAAAACCTTGTAGGTGGAACTTACACCGGGAGGAGGGAGGGGGGTATGTACTTGAGAAAATAATGTAAGGATGAAAAAACCTTCAATTTAACGTTCACCAAAAGGTATAACAGTAATTATTAATTTATTTAACCATTCCTGTTATTTCATTGAGGATCTGGTGGGCACTTTCGGAAGGGTTTCCTCTCAGTCTTTCAGAATCGGGCTAAAGACTGAGAGCTGATCGAGTATAATAGAACAGTATAATAATAATGCAACAATTAAATAAATGAATTACATATATGTTACACGAGATATAGGGAGGTAGTGAAATCACCCACTGGTGGTGCTCAAATAATAAATTAAACTTAATAATTACGTAAGATCATCGAACTATTATCAATAGTTATAACTATTGATCTGAAACTGAAAAACCTTGTAGGTGGAACTTACACCCGGAGGGGGAAGGGGGGTATGTACTTGAGAAAATAATGTAAGGATGAAAAAACCTTCAATTTAACGTTCACCAAAAGGTATAACAGTAATTATTAATTTATTTAACCATTCCTTTTATTTCATTGAGGATCTGGTGGGCACTTTGGGAAGGGTTTCCTTTTTTGATTTTTTTTTTAAATTGTCAGTCACGAGTGTTATGTATGGTATCGAAATTTACCGATTTCTAACACCTGTGCTACCCGGTTAAAATGTCTAACCCCAATTTATGCCCCAGTGGTATGACTGGCATCGAATGATCTGAAACTGAAAAACCTTGTAGGTGGAACTTACACCGGGAGGGGGGAGGGGGGTATGTACTTGAGAAAATAATGTAAGGATGAAAAAACCTTCAATTTAACGTTCACCAAAAGGTATAACAGTAAATATTAATTTATTTAACCATTCCTTTTATTTCATTGAGGATCTGGTGGGCACTTTGGGAAGGGTTTCCTCTCAGTCTTTCGGAATCGGGCTAAAGACTGAGAGCTGATCGGATAAACGAACGACGAATTTTCAGCGAAAGAATTTCTTAAATAGGGTTTAACTATTTTTTTGGAACCAACTTTTCGATATTTCAAGTTTCTTAATGACATGTGTCTTCTTCAGACGTTGGATAGATATAAGCACATTAAAATTATATATTAAAAATTGTAAATAATCAAAAAAGATAAAGTAAAATATAGAAATATTGCTATTGGATTAAATCAGATATAGGAAGATATAAGTATGATTCGAATTTTGTTTTCACGGAACGGCCTTAGAGACAAAGCGAATAGAATTATTTTCACTTCTTTCCATACCCTTATCTCCTTCCTTCTTTCTTCCCACCTTTTTCTCATTCTTAGCGATTGTTCTTTCCTCCTGTCCTCGGTCCACACTATTCCTTTTCTTTCATCTCACTTTCCCACAAGGACCTTAATTTCTTTTAGTATTTGCTCATGGTCATCCCTATCGAAGCAGTCTTGCTCTGTTAATTGTAATCTCTCAGTTTCTTCATTCATCTGTTTGATGTACCCTCCCCAAACCAATACTCTTGTATCCTCTCATTTTATAGAAGAGATCTCTATTTAATCTCTTTGGGTGCATCCTCACAATAATGATTCTAATTATAATAATAATCATTTCAAATAATACATTCCTTTGAACATGGTTTACTGCATTGGCATTATTTCTATGTTTCGCTTCATCTATTTTTATTCTTTACAATATTTTTAGTAATTTTGATATCATTTTAAGTTATTATCATCCATCCCGGTCCATTTTCTTCCTCGTTTAATATTTTTTATTATTTTTTTTTCTGAAAAGTAATACGTGCTTGATATTTCGCAGCGTTTGTTTAAATTATAACAGAGGCTATTCGGCCCACCCGCCCTGATTATACAACGCAGTGCTCCGGATGAAGAAAGGGATTTGATTTGCTTAATCCCTGATTACTGTAGCACTAATTTTACGTTTGACGGTTTATTTTTGAATCAACATTAATTATATTTATCCAGGCATTTGCTCGTTGATTCTCACATAGAGCTCTCTCGGTTTAAAACCGCCCCGTTTTTGAACGAATCCTAATTAACTAATAGGGGCAAAAAAGATGTAATTAATTCACGGGAAACTGGAATTCAATCAACAGTACAGCATGGTGGGAGGGAGAGAAGATTTATTGATTAATTTTCTTCTAATGTATACCGAACAATTTTTGTTTACATGGAAAATAGTTCACTGGATAATGCGAATAGTAGATTTAAAAGGTCAGGGAGTGTAGTTATTTTTTAAATTTTTTGTTGTGTTCGTTACGTCAAAGACTTCATAATTAAATTATTGATACAAAATTTAAATAAGTTTAAACATTTTACTAAAATGGAATTGTGAAAAAAACTGTCCGACTCATACACAAATAGAGACAGAACTTATAAACTATAATGCAGTACAAAAATCCAACAGAAACAAAACTTTTTGTTTGCTCCATATAATAAAAATTTAAGAGCATTCACAATACTTTATGTGACCCAGATGGTTCAGCAATATTTTATATTTTTTCTTCTTATGTAGGTAATTAAGAATATCAGCAACCCTTCATTGCTCTAATGTTTATATCGAATTTTAAGTTACTAAGGTAGAATTTTTTTTCTTTTCTTTTTTTTTTTCTGCGTGAGGCTAAAACCTAAGCTAGGTTATGAAATATTTGCTTTCTCATATTTTATACGTTAAATATTTTTATTGCTTATTTATTTATTTAACGCTTATGCTGCTATGGCTAATCGGACAATACTACGTTGGTAGAATTAAACTTTGCCTATCCGGGTTTAATTACGATAGGGATTTTTAACGATTACCTGCCATCATACACTTGTTTAACGTTTCTTCCGAAGGACGACATAGCCAAGGATTTTTTATTGTATTTAAAAAATCCTAGGGCCGCCTGCCGGGCTACGAACCCGAGATCTTGGGCTTAGTAGGGGCTAACCACTATAGCACAGGTTGCTCCAATATTTTCATTAAAATCAATTTCAATAACGAGAAATTTTAAAATAACTTCACTATGTTTATTAGAATGGAATAGGAAAAATCCCAAAAAGAAAAGCCTTCAGTACCTAAAATGCTAGAGATAAAACTAACCTGCCAGCGTTTTGCTAACTAAGGCATCGTCGGTACATACACCAAAAAATTCACATAGTAGGTTAAATACAGCACATCCCACATCAACAGTCTAAAAAGAGTCATCACTCAGATACAACCTCTCACATCAACTGCAGAAATAGGAATCTGTCTCAGCTCAGGTTGCTGTCTATGATTGATGAGGCTGTTTGGGCTATGATGTGACCTAATCGTTCCTGAATTTCACTGTTTTCCTGAAACGTTCACTGGTTAATCTTTTCAAGTATATTAGGGACTGAAGGCTTTGTTGTTGTGATTTTTCCAATTGAATTCAAATTATAATATTGCACCTCTTGTTTTATTTTTTTAATGGAGTCTTTGCTAATTTTTATTATTTAATTTATTTATTATTTAGTTACGACTCAATTTAGATGATTGCGTTTCCAATATGGTAATGGAGCTTGCTTGTTACATTGACCTGAAAATTTTGAAAACACATCAAGTGATGTTTAAAACTGCTACTACAAGCAACTTAAAAAAAATGGTATCTGCAGTCACATAAATCAATCATATCCCCACATATTGCAGCATTTAAATCAAAACAAAACTAAGATGAGATCTGGACGCCGTAACAATACAATTCCTTCAATTTTGTTAGTTGAAGCCTTTTAGTGCCTGAAGTCAAATACAAATTTGGAAATTGTATATATGTATGTGAATCTTTTTGCATTAAATAACGTCATGATGCTAAATCTTAAACAATCTTAAATTATTGATAGATTATTAACTGAACCATCAATTAAAAAGCGAATGTACAATAGAATACATAGGGCTCACAGGATCGTCATTGTTGGTTGGTTGTTTTTAGTTAGAGGCGAAAACCGGTTGGTCATCAACGCCTTATTAGTATAATAATTTTTTAGTAACAATAATTTTAGTAATACTAACATAGTACAAGTATTATAATGCATACAGTAGAGTAATAATATATAATAATAATAATAGTAGTAGTAATAATAATAATACATACAGTGGTATAATAATTATTTGTAACAATAATTCTAGTAACAATTACAATAATAATGACAATAATAACAAATAAATAAAATAAAATATAGTATAATGATTTGAATGATTAAAATAGTATTATGATTTTAAGTAACAATTTTTATCAATAAAATAAAAATAAAAAAATGCCTTAGATATTCCTAATAAGTCCTTCTTTTGATAGAAACATGATGACCTTATTAATGTATTCTTCCTCATTTCCCAATATCATGGATACATTGCCAGATTATCCCATCCCATTTTATTCATCGCTCTTTTGTAAAAGGCACATCCCTCGAAGATATGGGCTATTGACAGGCTCTCGTTGCACTTCTCACATTGGCTGGTGTTCTTTAGTAATCAGGTGAGCGTGGGTAAGCCTTGTATGTCCTATCCTAAGGCGTGTAAGGACCACTTCCTCTCTTCGGGAGCTACGACAGGAGCTGCTTCATGGTTTGACATCGGTTTAATGTGCTTCAATTTGTTTGGAGGGCTATTGTCCCATAAGGCCTGCCACTTTTGGAGTACGTGCTGTCTAAGTGGTCGCGCTAGCTCAGATGGGGTCAATACAGCATTACCAAGACCTGGAAGAGCAAGGGCTTCTTTTGCTGCCCTATCAGCCAGTTCATTGACTATAATACCTACATGTACCGGTGACCAGATAAAATGTATCGATGTTCCAACATCATGTAGCTGTTTCGTGAGGTTTAATATAATTTGTACCCCAGGATGGTCTGGGTACATGTTACTCATGGCTTTTAGGGCACTCAAAGAGTCAGATACTATTACCAAATTTTCAATAGGTGATTTGAAGGGCTGTGATATCGGAGGGCCATTCCGATGGCATTGATTTTTGCTGAATATATACAGCTAAGTTGATGTAGCTTACATTTGTAGGTAGCATCGGGTGTGACAAAGGCAGAACCTGTTGAATTATCCGATTTAGATCTGTCAGTGAATATTAGTAAGCGTCTGGTAAAGACTTAATTATTTTATTGAACATTTCTATATATTCTACGGGCTTTGTACTTTCTTTTCTAAATTTTGTCAGTTTCAGGTTTAAATTAGGTTTTAAATAGGTCCAAGGAGGAATTTCATTTTGAATCTTGTTTAATCTGACCAGTTTCAGCTTTCCTATTTCAGTGGACGTTCTTTCAGCTAAATGGAGTGTGGTGTTACATTTTGTCGAAATTTGGAAGAAAATTTCGGTTGAAAGATGTACTTGTAAGCAGGATGTGTGGCTAGTGTATATAACTTGGTCATATAATTGATGGCAAGTTTTTTTCTTGGTAAGCCGGATTCAACACATAGACTTAGTGTTGGGCTTGTTCTGAACGCTCCCGTAGTAATGCCTCTATTCCTTGGTGGTGCACTGAATCAAGCTTAGCTAAAGTATTTTTATGAGCAGAGCCGTAAACAAAACTTCCATAATCTATTTTGGAGTAGACTAAAGCTTGGTATATCTTGAGCATTGAGGCTCTGTCCGCCCCCAGTTTGTTCCGCTAAGTACTCTCAGGATCTTAAGCCTTGTTTGATTTCTTTCTTTCAGTGAATTGATTTGATATTCCCAGGACAGTCGTCTGTCGAAAAACAACCCTAAAAATCGTCACTGTTTAGTACATACGCCACAAAGACTCCATGGAATTTCTAACTAATTAAATTGAATTAACAATCGTAGTATTCTTTAAGAATATTCTTTTCTTTTTGTGATTGTATTTTCTCCTTTTTTTAACTTTTCTATGTGTAAAAAATACTAAAAAGGACCAAGAATAACCATAAAAACTAACTTCTGAATCTGTTCATTCTGAGTCAAGTTATCTTAATATTTTTCTTATGTCTATAAATCTTTATGACAGTCCTTGCTGATGGGTTTCGACATTGAACCTTACAAATTACATAACATTAATTTGTTGATCTTCATCTACCATTTATTTTCGTCCAAAATTTGTTATTAAATTTCTGGTTTCGTTTTTACTTAACTTAATTATAGACAATTAAGTTAAGTAAAAACGTATTAATGTTTTTTTATTAACCGAGTTTGTTTAACAACTAACTCTTCCATAGGGGTCTTCCATTTATCAAACGGAAGTAAATATGAGATAGTAAGGAGAGGAAAATATGAATTATATTTTAACTTACTACAAAATATTTTTGAAAAAAATACATTTAGGTAAATCATAATATGGAATAATCATTGTTGATTTTTCTACTTCAAATATTAGCAATTGATAAAGTTTTTTTTTTTAACATCAATGGTACAAATACGATGGTAACAAATATCGCATATAACTTTATATTATTTATAAAACACAGTAATGACCCTCTGAGGTCTGAATTATTAAAAAAGTTTTTTCATTAAAACCCTGAGAATTCGTTCCCTTTTTTGAGGAGGCTCAAAAGGAAGCCTTTGATTAAATAGGACCCGACCGACCTACAAAACAAAAAAAGAAAAAAAACTTATATCGGGTAACAATGAATTCTTTTTAGAGTGGTCTCTAAAGAAAATAGAAACATGTATATTTACAAACTAACATGAACGAATAATTAAAAGGCTTAGTGAACCCAAAGACTCGATGCCGATACAACCAATCTCTGATTACAAACCTCCGTCCACGGAGCACCGCCCAAGCCCAAACCCGCTAGATCGCTCTTAACGCAATCCTCCAACGTAGCCTCGGTCTACACCTCAGACGCTTCTCAGACGGTACAGCGCCTATTAGCATCTTAGGAATGCCTTCGTTGTTCAGCCCAGCTACTACAAACTAACATAGGCAATAAAAATTCTAATAATATTGATACCTTATGTCCATGAAAGAAACGTAAGTTTATTTTTTCTTTATTAATGTATATAATCTTTCAAGGAAAAAAGTGGTAACTTCTTACACCAAGACAAGCGCTTGGTTATTACTTCATCACTGGCGTGGCAAGCTCTTTATGAGCTGATTGTTGACCTTTCGCCCCTTATCATTTCATTTGCCCCACCTACACTAAAGCCATTCCATCAGTTATCAAATGTTTCGATTTGGTGTGGATTTTTCATAATTTTAGTATTTCTATGGTTGGTTTTCCCCCTTTCTCCATTTTTTTTTTCATCAATAATTATCAGCATATTTCATGTTAGTAACATTAAAACGAAATTATGGTTCCTTGGTAAACATCATCCAATATTGGCACGTTTTATTCCTGATTTAGTATGTTTATAGATTCCTATTTCTTCTCTTTTTAGCCTTCTTGTGAATTTCACAATGAGACTAAAATATTGAGGCTTATGGCCGTGGGTTCATAATGGCAGTTGTTTATTAATTTAAAAAAACAAAACACAGTAAGTATTAAGAGTAGAGAAGATTGAAAAGTACAGGAGTCTGATCTGAGCGTTATCGTAAAATTGTAATGCGCATTTCAGAACTATTTTTAAGGCGTAAAAATAAAAAACCTGTGCCGCTCCAACCCATGGAGGGTATTAGGCTTAGTACATTTCCAAGTCAGCGGTTGTGTAGGAAGGTTTGGACGAGATCACGCCCAACCGCCTGGCTCCTCCACCATTTTGGTTTTTTATGCATATAATTAATTATGTTGTTTTTTGAACTTTAAATAATAATAAATAAACGAATTTAACGAAAAATACTAATATCTGAATTTAAAAGACAGTTTTCATATTTTCTCTGAGTTTGTTGATTCATTTAACACCACATTGTCTAATACGGCTAAATCGGACGACGTCACAAGGAGAGTCCTAAATTTTGCATGTCTAGGTGTAATTAGGATAGGGATTTTAAGGAGTAAGTAGCACCGCACGGGCTAGCGCCTCCATTTTACGACCCTTTTGAAGGGCGGTATAACCAAGTATTTTTTTACTCCCTTTGAACAATCCTAGGGTCACCGGCTGAGCTGCGAACCCAGTACTTTGAGCATAGAAGGTTGTTGTTAGCCACTGCATCACAGGTGACCCTAAACAGGATCAAACCCAATTACAGTTTATAGTATGAATGCGAATAATTTTTTTCTTGTTTGAACCTGATTGGAAGTATTGAATTTAGACGTGTTTTATCTTTATTCTGAATTTCATTTGTTATTTTGGTATTTCTTAAATTTTAAAATAAATATCTCAAGTTTTCAACCGTCATAAAATTATGAAGTATTTTTTTTTTCATTCTAGTCATTTAATCGTTTCTGGAAAAAATCAATATGGTAAAACTCCTATGTTGAAAAAAATTCTCTTTTTCTTTATTTTTAAATATTAAAAATCTCTGCTTTTAGCATTCAGAATTACAACATCTCCTTGACTTGAATCGAACGGTCGATTTTGGCACAAACTATGAATTATCATTGGAAAGCAGATTTGCTTAAATTTATCGTGATGCTACGCATATTCATCATCTCATAAACACCATCTATTTCTGGCAAAGCTCGAGATCAAGATTAAGGAGAAGTAGTTCTTGCTCACAAGACACTGGTAGTAAGTGGTAGGCTGCGGTTGGAGTGCGGTTAAGTTAAGAGCCACTGAATCAAATTTAAGTCCAAAGCAGTTGTTCAACAGGTTGCCTCCATTTTCTAAGTAAGAGGCGTTCCTTTTACTCAGTAGAGAACTTGGCCACAACCAGCAACTAACACCACATAACGCGTTCCACAATCAATTGGTCCCAATATACGTCCCCATTCATTCCCAAATCTTAGCTGGTAGTATTTGTATCTGAAGTTATCATTCCTGCTATAAAATCGTTTTAATTAATAATAATTACAGTATTTTATGCTTTATGATTATTAATTATTGTTGTTTCAGTATTTAATGTTGTATGTTTTTTCTAACACAGGTTAGAATGATCCCAACGATAATCATACCTGCGTTAAGCCAAATGTCTTGTCGAATAAAATTTCGATTGCTTACCATGTAATTTTGTAAAATTTTTAGCAAAGCAGTATCGCAATTACCAATTACAATACTCCCAGCGAGAAATGGCACTTCCCTGGACCAATCGATTCGTGAAACTGACTTATGACTGAGAAATGATGAAATATTTAGTTTTTAACTTTTTATTTCATAGAAATTTATTTTGGTTTGTTCCCCAGTAATAATAAGCAATAGTTTTCTAAATCCTTTTTTTAAACTGTTCTTAATAATTTAATTTTATTCAAACTATCATAAAATATTTTATTGAAATAATGACCAACTTTTTACATTATTTATGTAGAAGATCTGTGTTTGCTAGGTACGCTGTTTCTTTAAAGCTGCAAACTTGTAAGATCTGCAAAACCCTCTGTGGCTTACCCTGCCTTTTAATTTGGGGAAAAATCTGGCGGATGAGTATGATCTCTGACTAATCAACACCCACCACAACCGTTGACTTAAAAACAGTACATTCTCTACCACGTACTGAACCCAAAATCCTCCATGGATTGTAGCCGTACAGATTGTTTTTTACCAAAAGATGACCAATGTAACCGTACTACATAAAATTTTGGTAGATATTGTAGTTATCATTTATAATAACAGCAAACATGTGCAGAAAAAAAACGTGGTATACATTATGTAGAAGGCTAAAGGATAAAATCATACAGTATTTATAAAGTGCCAAAAAATAAAACAAAACGGATGATTCATTACAAAATATTAAACAGACAAAGAGAATAAAAAAATAGTTAACAACAATTAAATACATTAGTAAACATGTAATAATTTCTTTACACAATGTATATCTCCTTAAAAAAATATGCTAACAACAAAATCCATTATTTAATACTGATTCATTTAAGCAAATGACTAACCTGCTTAGAGAAGTGAGGAGATGTTGGAAAAGCAAGAGCTTAAATGAGGATAGGAAAGAAGCATAACGGATGATTGGAGGGATTGAGTTCCTGATAGGGAGAAAGGAACGCTCGTATATTTTGGTTTCATATATTTGGATATTTGGTATTTATATATATATATATGTGTGTGTGTGTGTGTGTGTGTGTGTGTGTGTGTGTGTGTGTGTGTGTGTGTGTGTGTGTGTGTGTGTGTGTGTGTGTGTACAATATGTATATAATAATACGTACATAAATATATATTGTGATGGTTTATATACGTTACATTTTTAGGTATATTGTTTATTAAATACTAAAAACTGTTTCATATTTTTATCTTACCGCGGTGGTATTCTCGTTAAATTCAACGAAACGATTAATCTTAGAAAAATAAATAAGGATATTTTTCTTTTACTGTGGAGACCCTTTTTGTTAATTTATTTCGTTTGGTATTTCGGTTGGAGTATATATAGTGTAGAAGGACCCTTCAGCGGTCGGCTTTATGGTCCGGAAACTTTTATTTTAAGATAAAGTCTGTCTCTCGGATCTTTTGTGCCTTTGAAAGCTGCTTTTTAAGGCCAAGGCTGCTTCTAATTCAAGCAGTGAATTAAATATCTAACATTTGTGTTAAAAAGCTCCACCTAGATTGTTTTTTTTCCATTGTTCTTTTTTTCCAGTGCTTCTGTGATTTGTGGAAACTTGGGATTTACGTCCATTGGAGAAACAGACGGGATTCTTTTTATGTTACTGTTGAACTTAAACATCTTTTAAGAACCTCTTTTATTATCTTTTATTTTGTCAAAAGAATTCTCAGTAACGGATCCTTTATTTTATTTACATTAGGGATGCACCTGTTTTTGATTTTGTATTAATTTAATGAATTAATCTTTACTTAACCGGTCAATGATTTTAAAAGAGCAGCGCTCGCGTCGGCATACTCTTGCGCACCAACTCGAGTGCTGCTCGCAGGTTTCGACATGTTCGTATTACATACGACAAATCAAAACAGTATAAATCGAAAATGACAAATAAAAAAAATATAAACTTTTTAAATACAATATAAAAAAACCTGTTTCTTCTTTACCAAAAATGTTTTGGTTACATTTTTGTGGGGGAAAAAACCGAGCTTAAAGAGGTTAATTGATTAATCACAATTGTAACTTATTCTTTTTTCCGATGCCGTCCTTACCAACTGTAAATATATGAGATAAAAAAAACCTTGAACACTACAGCCTGTGAATATAATACATGGTTGGGATTGAACCCTTTCTAGGACAACGAATTAGCTGGAAGGCTATTATTCCGAGATCATGCTTATCTGCCACAAGAACGTTTATAGATCTCAATGGGTCTAACCGTGGCTGCTATCAGATTTAGACATAACAATAATCACAGGATAATTTTGAATGTGAAAATTAATGCAATATTACCAAATCTCGAGGTTCCGAAATTAATTTTCACGGTAGTTATTCTAGATTCTTTTTAATTTTCTTTACAGATAGCAAAGCTGGACAGTTTTAAATGAATTCATTACACATTTGAAGGAATACTGCAAATATTAGTTCAATATAATTAGTAATAAAATTCACTAAACTGTGCCTGATGATGCAGTGGGGCAGTATTTGTTCCACTGTCCATACGCTTATTAAAGGATAGTGGACTTAATAAAACGTTAATACTGTATTATTTAAAGTGTTTTTCAAGATATAGCGTTGTTCACAAAAATATAATTCCCAAATTAAATATTTTTCTGCCACAACCGGATTCAAACTCGAAACCTTCAACATAGCAACTTAGTACACAGAACTACCACGCTCCCTAACATATTTGGTTTTAGTAAAAAACATAAATATTACGCAAGTATAATTATATTTAGGGGAGACCCATGGCAAAGCGGCCACTCTAAGGAAATTTTATTTATATCTTTTTCAAATGTTAATTTGTAGAAACAATATTACATATATATACTATTATATATATATATATATATATATATATATATATATATATATATATATATTACATAGCCTATTAGGTTACCTATATATTGCTATAAAGGTTTAGTACTATAAGTAACCCCTTGTATTTTATTTTTTATTTTTTTTTAAACTCTACCAAATGGCCACTTTGCCCACACGGGTAGGGAAAAGTGGCCACATGGCCGGGAATGTTGTAATAAATAGTTAAAAGATTTATATCAATATTAGAAATGTACCTTCTACAATGTAATTTGGCAAATAATGTGGAAATGGCACAAAAAAGACTACATTATTAAATAAAAAAATGACGAAAGATAAATTTGACAAAACAAGTTGTTTCTGTGGTTCTCTGCATCGCACCCGATTGCGGGTTGCTTTTCCTCTTGTATTTGTAGACCATTTCAAAACCTAAAACCAAAGATTTTAGCCCTACCTATTTAATAATAAGCTATTATTATTGTTATTATCTAATTATATGCCCCGGACTTCTACCGGCCACTTTGCCCGAAGCGACGCCATTAATTAAAATCGCTCTACCCCCTCATCTACTGAAACCTACACAGTTGATTGACATATTAAACTGAGCGTAAATTCATTCTGTTCTTAGGCAATGTGGTAACTTAAGAAAATCATAGTAAAAGTACAAAACGAATAGTATTAAGCACGCATCTTAGATCAGCAGTAGTGAAAACCAATGTTTTTTTTATAAAACTGACAAACACAAACACATCGCACCCAAACCTCCTCAGATAACTAATGGCGTCCTACTGATGTAGTTATCATGACTACGGAGCAGCACCTTACGGACCAAATAACCTGGCCTGGCCACTTTGCCCCGATCTCCCCTACATATCATAGCGTTCTTTTGTATATAATTAAAACCTCATCTCGTTATAATATTCCTTTTCTAGACTCGATTTTATAATATAACACTGCTGTGTTGTTTTTATTATACGCTGCTGTTACAAATTTATTATACGCCCGAAACTTTTTAAATGATAGAATCATATTTAAGAATTCTATAGGGCAGGAGAAAAATAAAAAGAAGGGGACTTCAATGGTTTGGCCTTCTGATGAGAACGAGAGACAATAGATGGCCAAAGAATCTCACCCTATAAATACCAGCTTATAGAAGAAAGGGAGGAAGACTGAGGAAGACATGGATGGAGGATGTAAGAGAAGGAATGGCAGCTGCGAGAGGAAGAAGAAGAAGAATGGGCCGATAGGAAGGACTGGTGGGAAAAGATTTTGGGTATCGGGATACATTAATTGTAAAGAACCCGAATAAATAAAAAAATAATAAGAATTATTAAAAAAGCAATTATTGTTTAATATTTTTACTCATCTGTCCTGTATTTACTTTTAGCTCTATACCATTTTTGAACGACTTCACTGAAGTTTTTTTTAAAATTTATTTAAGTAGATTATTCAATTTCCTAGTTTCAATTACTGACGATGTTTAATTAATTTAATCACCCTGTTCCTATATTTAATTAAGTCGACTCGTAGACTCTATTTGATTAGTAGAATTGACTTTATACCGAATCCAATTACTTATAATTTAATTAATGAAAATTTTACTATGCACAGAGTGCGTGGCTTATTAACTGTAATATACAATAGTATATAACAAATAGTAGTAGAATCGTATGACAATATTCAAGTGATAGATTTTCATATTTATTTATTTATGTACATAAAGAAATTGGAGCAATAAATTTAAAAAATGTTTTAATTTTTGAGTAAATGGTCATTTTTCCTTTTATAAAAACAACATTGTTATGTTATATAATAAAACTCCACATAGTTTGTCTGCCTAAACAAAGTAAAACCTGAGCTCATATTTTTTTAAAAATAAGAAAATAATTAATTTAGATTTCGGTATTGGAATAAAATATTTTTGTTGTAAAATTGACAAAGTGTTTTTTTTTAATAAATTAGGTGAAGATCTATTCATCTCGTAGTATTTTACAAAAAAAATATAATAAATTTACTATAAATCCACATACTTTTACTATAACTAAATACATGAGGAAGCATAATTCTAAAACGTATCCTTTGTTGCAACTTTAGGCGAAAGTGTAGCTTAATAGTGAGTGTGTTTGTTGTAACCTTCGGGCGATATTGTAGCCTAATACTGAGCGTGTTTGTTGTAACCTTTGGCGAAATTGTAGCCTAATACTGAGTGTGTTTGTTGTAAACTTCGGGCGAAATTGTAACCTAATATTGAGCGTTTTTGTTGTAACCTTCGGCGAAATTATAGCCTAATACTGAGTGTGTTTGTTGTAACCTACGGCGAAATTGTAGCCTAATACTGAGCGTGTTTGTAGTAAGTTCACTTCAAGTCACAGTTTTCATAAATTTAATTCGAAGTAACAATGATTATTTTATTCTCCATCAGTTCTATTTTTCGTTTTTTTAGATTTTTTAGTTTAACCTAATTTTTCCAACAGTACAATTTATTGTTGAATACAAAATCAATTTCAGATTATAATTTATTCCTGCAACGTCATGATATATTGTTAACTTTGAATATTAAAATAATTAAGAAATCTTTATTTGCCTTTAAATCAACAAATTATTTCTATATCCATTTCAAGTGTTATTTATAATGCATGTTTTTTGCAGTAACTTTCGGTAATGTTGGATCTAATATTCTTGAAATTTCAATTAAATTTAATAATTTTCGAAAATGGTAAAATCATGTTCTTATAGATACTCCATGTGTGGAATATATGTTCCAGCTCGGCGCTTTAGAGTTTTCTTATTATTCTATATTTATTTATTGTTTATTTACCCTGTTTGCTACATTAAGTGATTATTCATTACTTTACTCTAATATTTTCTGCATTCTTGTCTCACTTCGTTTAGATATATAAAGACATTTTGTTATAATGCCATTAAATCAGTAATATTTGTCCTATGTTAGACGCATAGAATTTAACATAATAATAAATATAAAGTAAAAAGGGCCAATCCATTGCTGTTGACCTTAAAGAATTAAAAGCTTAAAGAATATTCTGACTAAACCGCCGTGGGGAACCTAGGCTCTCAGCAAATAACCTTAGTGCTCTACAAATTTTGGTACCCAACTGCGTTAAATATTTAAAATATTCGAAAATAACTAACCCGTCAAAGTATGGCGAAACTTATTGCTTTGAATTTTTTTTTTCCAGTTATATTACATTATTTTATGGACAGAACGCATGGAGTTTGGATTTTTCCAATCGCGTTCTAGTAGGTGTCAATAAATTTAATTACTTCAAAATAAGCATTTTGGTATCAATGAAAAACATCTTAATTCTATCCTCAGTTGCGTTAGAATTTCTTCAAAATATTACCGATCTCCTTCGAAGCACATAAATTCCACTTTTTTTAAGCAAGCCCTATCTTCTCAATTGTTAAATATTCTGAAATACCGGGGAAAAAGGAAGCAGTTTTTTTATCAAATGTTTACCCCAAATGCTTCTCAAAGGCTTTTATAACCTTGTCAAATTATCCCCTCGGCGAAATATAGAAGGGGATGAATTACAGGAAACAAAAATGTGAAATCTTGTTATTCTTATAGCCCTCTTCAGTGCTCCTGAATATTCAATGTTGTTCGACTCGACACCGAAAATAAGCATTCCGAGTTATTTCTCCTGTTTTTGCCGTTTCAGGTTACTGCAACACAAGACAAACGCTCTAGACTTTCAATTAATTACATAAGACGTATTTAGACTTACCGAGTAGAGCTTTGAGGATCCACTAAGCATTCGATGGCCCTCTCATATCCCATCCTTACAATCCAAAATCTTCAATTCTCCTTACTTTGTAACGAATAAATCCATAATGATCTCAAGGTCTCATTTTTTGCTGAATTAGTCTGAGCCCTTTACCAGTTTTTTTATGACAAACTTTATTCCCTCTCAAATCCACTAGTTTAAAAGCTTGTGGTAATAGCTACTTCTTCAAATACCGATAATCCTCCGAGGCGTCTGAAAATAAGATGGCCTCGTGGCCTTAGTTGATTCGTTCTTTGAGCACTACAAATTTAATTTAATTTAAAGTATGACAAATTAATTACTAACAACATTTTCGTCATTTGAGGAAAAATATAATTAAAAAAATAATAAAAAAATTTAATTGTTTTAATTACTAGCTGCATTATTGAGAGCTATGAAACTTATAAAATGATTATGAAGCTCGCACACTTAGTAGCATAAACATGCTAGCTCCTAATAGTATTGCCACAAATACTAGTTTAGTAAAGTATATGGCTAGAGCTGTATTGGCTTCACTGTCCAATCAATGATCTCAAGGAAATTTCTGATATAATAATATGATGATAGAACTTATGTAATAAAATGGGATGCCACACAGATCGTTATATTTGAAATACAGTGATTCCATATCATTAATGAATAACAGACACATTCCTCTCTTCTCCAAAGGTTGACGTGTTTGGCTGAATAGGAATTGTTTATTAAATAAAAATTCTTTCTCGTCTAATTATGTGAATTATGTAGATGACATTGTATTTATTATGTGCTGACCATGGTTACAAAATAACTTATATATCTACTTACAAAGAAAGAAACGGTAGCCCTTTCGCAATGTGTGGCAGTCTATTTGTTGAATTGTTCTCTTTTAAGGGTAAAGATACCGATCCTAAAGAGAGAGAAATTTGCAAATACCCGTGGATGCTACAGCAAAACCACGCAACATGTCGGCATTGAAGTTTCCAACATCCATTCCAACGACTACTCGCCTTGGCATGTGCTATTTCCCGTCCTACCCTTTCCTATGTGCTATTACCCGTTCTAACCTTTCCTGTCCTGAGACGCTAGGGAAAGTGTTCATTGCGTGCTGAAGTCTCAGTCAAACGATAACTATGACATTGGTAGTAGAAGGCTATGCTATGTTTATTATTATCTCACCCTATCTCTCCCTTATTCTCTCACTGTATTTGTCCATGGATTACGCGCAATCCTAATCTTGCTATACTACACTTCTGCCTACACGATTATAAAAGTTTTACCAGGTTAATTGCGGATTCCCGATGTAAAAAGTAGGTTGATCAGGCTGTAGCGGAAGGCTTAGGCAACTTTACCGAGCTGCTCGAAAGTTGATGGGGAGAAAGCAAACAAACTGTACAAACTACGGGAGGAGCGCGATAAGTAGATAAAGGGTGGAGGGATTTTAAAGAGAAACAATAACAGGAATTAATGTAGGGGAGATTATTATATGAATTTTCATACTCTCATTAGGACTCTCCCCGCAGATGACGGAAGCAGCCATTGAATTTCCATCCTGATAACGATATAGATTCAGATTTATGCATAAATGACCACAATATTCACTCTAGAAACGCATGGCAAAGAACCCTGATTTAATTTTGTTTAATTTTTTAAATAAAATTAGTGAGGAAGTGGGGAGGTTCATTATGCTGCGTCAATGAGTTCTGGATTCCGCGTTCGAGACCGGCTGTGACAAATTCTTTATTCTACTACAGCAGTGATTCGACTCTGAGGGTTATAGAGATAAAAAGAGTACCCTTCATTAGGATGAGATATGGTGGAATAAGGAAGATCCGGGTTCTAATCCCGGCCAGGACAAATCGTTTCTCTTCAAAATAAAAATATATTTAAATAATCACAATAAAATTTAAAAAACATTATACATATAATATTTACGTACGTCAACCAGACCCTAATTAAGGTAATGTTCAATGAACGTTCTTCCCCCTATACATCGCAAAAATTGTGAGTACTGGTAGTTTGGTTTTTAGTTTAGTTGATAGAGTGTCGTGCTAGAGATGCGGAAGACTCGGGTTCCAATCCCGGTCAAGAAAAACCTTTTCTCTTCAAAATTATGAAATTTTTGTATTTTAAAATAAATAGGTAGCACTCGATAAGCCTTAGGAGAAACTTGTCTAGTATTTGATAAGAGCAATTTTTCCGAATAATAAAACCAATACAATTCATAGGTAGTATTGGTATGGGATTTTATATAAAATTAGCGTCTCTTAAGAGATGCTAATATTATATAAATCCTGATATTAATATTATATCAGTAATAATATTGGATGGCATAGAATTTAGCAAATTATAACAAACACAAAAATGATAAGTTGTACTTATTAGCACGTCTAATTTCATAGAATACACCCTGACGAATTTTAACATGGCAATATCTTGATTTTTATAAGAATTTTAGTAAATATATTTTTCGTAATTTTACTCTTTCTCAAAATACTATAATTTTCTTCAATGACATGAAAATATATTACCTTTTAAGACTACGGTAATATAATTTCTTCCTTTTTCATTTTCGTCCTTCTTTATCACAATCATATATAAAGATTTTCTTGTTGAGTTTTCCTTGATCCCTTCTTACCATGTGCCTTAGAATCTTCATCTGATTCTCATTTCGGTGTCTAGATCTTTTATCTCCCTGAATAACTTTTATTTATTCATTTTTCGTTTTAGTTGATATTACAGTGGGGCAATATGAACTGAAGCTAATGATTCTCTGTAAAACTATCTTGGCTTCTCAATGAAAGTTTTTTTTATTCTTAGTGTTGTATGCTGTTTCTCAACTAACTAGTTGAATATTTTGAGCATTCTATTGGTTTTCATTTGTCACCTTGGAGCCAAGATTATTAAATACCTTACTCAAATATTCAATAATATTCAACCCTTCATGTGGAAGTAACTTTCATATCGGTTGATTAATGTCAAGGGTAATAACACACTAGGCACATATGCTCTTTCTCCGCACTACTTAATTTTTCATTACCTCCTAAAGAAAACATGCTCTCGGACGATATATGAAGTAGTCGGACCGTTAAGACACCTTGATGAAGGTCCTGGATATGAGCCCTACTAAGACCCGGTTGAGGTAGGGCAGGCGATATGGAGTACTCCTACGTTCGCTATAAAAAGCTGCGAAGGACTACGGGATTGGAAACGGGTGGGATCCGAGAAAACCTAAGCTCCAATGATGGGTGTCCTAAATGAACACCCCTTCGCCCTTGACTGATGGCCCTATCCGTCTTCCCCACCAAAGTACTCTGCCCTTCTTATTGTTTGTTCCACTCTCATATTTCTCAGGGGTTCCGCTAGATGTAGGCCAAACCTGAGGTATATCAAGATAAAGCATTGAGCTTTGTCAGTTCTATTACTTACAACAGCAATAAATCGCCTTTATTTTAGTAAGAGTTCTTTAATTAAGTTTAATTTAAGGGGCATTATGCAAACTCTTTTAAATAATATAGCTTTCTGGATCAAAAATATTTAAGACGTTGATGATCAATAGTTTTTAAGCCTTAACTTGAAAACAATTGACCAACCAACTAGGAATACCTTTACCTGTACTTTAAATAACTGAAAAAATTTGACATAACTTTTCAAAAAGCCCATCAGACATTATATTTGTTCTGTTCGAGATTTTTTCTATATTATCTTATTCGAGAATAATATATGAGACCGTCAATATAAAAAGGGTAGTGACAGCATGTCGTTTTTAAAAATGTTTTTCTTCAAATTATTATTATTTTCTTGGCTTCTACAGCTAACGACCCGGCCAAATGCAACTACCCGGAAATAAGTCAAGAATGAGACTACAAAAATTACCCAGCACTCATAAATTGTCTAACGATACTTGTAGTTCTGAGCAACAGTTTTCTGCCTTTGTTAGAGAACCTCGAATGGTAGGCCTTTTATAGTTTTCACGTCCATCTCTGGGATTAAACTATTTGTCAAGATGACACACGTCAAAACCTTAGCTTTGTCAACTCTATAAAGCTGCTTCAGTTTCTCTCTCGGGGTCTGATATTTTCGATTTATTCGGCGCTGTTCGTCTGTAGGTTATCGTCTGCAGGCAATTACTGCATAATAATTATAAAATTATTATTTTATAACGAACTAGCTAATGAAATAAATAATTGATTGATTAATTTATAATTCTAACAATTAATTTCTCCAATATTTTATTAGTTCTATTCTATGTCGAAGCCATATTATCGCTGATACAAGAGATCGCTGATACTGACGATAGAAGAGAGTCAATGGGCAGCAAAAATTTTATTAGGAAATTTACTTTTAGCCTCGCATAATCTAAATTAACCCTCCTAATACCGAATGAAAATGGTTACACGTAATACCAGGTGGGGTCGCTGGAGGACCCCATCGTTTTCTGGCATCAGCTACAATGATATCATCCAAGAGCCATTGCTTGTCATTCTGGTAGAATGGGACTGTAGAAAATCAATAGCAATCATTTTTGAACTATCAAAATGTATAATTTTATTTATTTTGAAAATAACTCATTTTAGTGAATAACAAACATGTTCCAAGATAACCTAAACTACCTACTTACAATGAAGGCAGAGTATGAAATTGTATTTGCTGGTATTATTTGTAATTGTTTTCTGTGTCATTGTATGTCTTATTATTTTATGACTATGCGCTATGAAAAAAAGAGCCTTAAAATTTTTCATATGAATTTTAAATGAATCGTAGTGGTTGTTAAAGAGTTGAGCCAAATACAATTATCTTCATATTGGTAGGTTGGCCTTCTTTTTCTGGATTTTTTAAAAATTATTAATCGGAACAATTATGATATGAAATTTATAAAGGTGCGGAGAGAGAAGATAATTTGGACGATAGAGGTACTTGGCCAACCTCAATTATAATCTTATGTTTTATTAATAAAATTATCATAATAACAAATTAAAGTGGTGACATTAAATAAAGCCAATTAAGTTTCATTAAAACCAAGATAATTATCTGAGTTTTGTTTGAATCATTAAGAAAAAATCGGTAACTGATATACATGTATGAGAGTATGAACGAAAGATAGGCGATAGCAACAAATTTGACGATAAGAATGAATTTTGACAAAAGTAGTTAGACGTTCTTAGTGGTTTCTTTAATTTTTATTCATTTAACATCACTTTGTGCTGGTATGGCTAATAAGGCGATGCTTCAGTGGGAGTCCTAAATTTTGCTTATCCAAGTTTGATTAGGATACGTATGTCTAACGCGTACCTGAAACCAGAATGGCACAGGACCAGTATCGCGTTTTTACGCACCCACTGAGGGATGGCCTAACTAGTGAAAATACCTTATAACTAGTGTTGTAAATACGTGACCTTGGTCAAGGGTGAATCTTGGTAAGACAATGCTTGTCCATCTGCATCTCGTGGTAGTGAAGCATTCATGAGAGGCATTTCGATGAGTGTCAATTTAGATATCAATCATGTAACAATGGTTTTCTGCTTCTAATTATTCTTAAGAGCATGTGGAGGTTGTGTTGTTATATTGTATGCCTCAACTGACATATTTCCTATTTCCACATAGACTGATCTACATATCCATATACAAAATTAATTAAAACAATTATTACAACATAACGCTGATTAATAACATGAAACGCAATTAAATCTGCTAATTAGAATATTTTATCATATCTCTATAAATAGGACCATCTGCGGAGGTTTTATCTCAGTCTTTAGGAGAATAAAAAGATTTCTCTCCAGGTTTCATTTCGACGAGCTGGGGAACGCAGGGGAGAGAAAAAGTCCTTTATTTAAAGAGGGTTCCTTCTCCATTGGAAAAACAGTCTGAGTAGCCGTTCTCTTTCACCAGCGAGATCTAGGCATCTCCCTCGATAACAGATCTCCAGTACCAGCTTCCAGCTGCCTGGAATCTATTTTTTTTCCAATGCTCAGTAAATCATTCTAGCAACTCTGTACCCTTATATCGAAAATATCGATGGTAACTGATGATTAAAAACTATGTAAGTATCTTTTTTGTTTTATCTTCATGAAATCGATTTATCTATTCTAATAATAATAATATGCTTAGTGAACCCGAAGTCTTAACGCCTAAACCACCAATCGTTCATTGCAAAATCGACCCCGTGAGATCATCTTTAATCCAACATTTCACTCAGAGTACTCTTCTTAAGGTATTCTAATAAAAAATAGAACCTGTAACACTACAGCAAGTGAAGGATTCAGTACATTGTAGATCCTGTAATGTTTCTTGGACCACACATGTGCAGGGAGGTGATCTGTCTTAGACCTCGCTCTACCGTCAGATTTTCTCCCTTCTTTTGGGTATCCACTTTATAGAGGTTGGATGATCCCCAGAAGGGTCCAAGAAAAGATTCATCTCCTGACTCTAACATATTAAATAAAAGTCTGCTGGTGAACGGGATTTAAACTCGAGATCTTCGGGGCGGCAACTCAGCGCTCTACCACTGATCCACTCCGCTCTCTTTTGTACATATATTATAACACCAAAAATTGTGTTCGTCCTTGAAGTACATTGTCATATTTTTGGCAATAATTTAAAATTGTAAATTGAAACGAGACCTACTGCTGCTGCACTATCAGGGAACTCTGACTGCTTATCGGTCCAATTTCATAAATAATCCGTGACAAATTAATTTAGTAACATAAACAAATTAATCAGTAATAAATATTGAATCTTAATTTTTTAAAATTGAATTTTAAAATAAACCTCTAAAGACCTTCACGTAGAATCTGCATTTAGTTATTTCAATTTTTTTTTCTAAAATATGAAAATAAGGAAACCATTGCCTTAGTTACACATAAATTTATCTAAAAATTAACATTTTTGAGAACGTGTGGTAATATATGACACTATTTTTCGTGTGCTATTTTAGAGTCACAAGATCTTATGTCAGCATTGCCTGGACATAAGATCTTTTGTCCTACTACATACGACACATATAGCAAAAAGGTCAACTTGTCGCAATAAGATATTTTCTTTGTCTCTCTAAGGTGGAGAAAGCGAAGAAAAGGGATAACCCTTGAGAGAAAAGGGATAAGCTTCTATAAATAAAATAATAGTATATATAACATTATTAGAATTTTCAAATAAAAATAAATTGAACAGCGTTATCAATATTATAATTTAATTTAAAATTATTAATTAATATTTCTTTGATGCACATTAATTAATATTTCAAATTAGGGACGTCTGGAACCATCTTCAACATCGTATTAACAGCAACCGACTAGAATTCCGATTAACGATTAGAGAGTTTCTTTGAATAATGATGTTTTATATAAAGGATGAACTTATATATATTTTGTATGGAGTATTAAGTATAAATTTCATATGGAGTATTAAGAACTGTACAGACATTTTTATCAGTGATTAATGTAAGAATTATTAAGGATTCTTGACAGGAGTTCGTTTCTGAAGTCCAATACCCTCTAGTAAGTTTTATGATCGAAGTCTTGATCGTACTCACTTTGATCTGAAAAGTTAGTCGTGTAAATGGACTCCTTTCAGTACTTCGTCCAAAACTTTTGATATCTTCGAAATTATTCTGACTTTTAACTGCACAAGATATGTACTTCTTTCTACAGCATTTTTAATTGTTTACTCTTAATGTTTAGAAAGGCTCTGAGTCTTCTTTGTAGAAACAGAACTTATGGACGAATATTTTGGTTATTTAGTAGATTAATTTAACAGTAAAATATTAACCATGCTAAATACTCTTAATAATACTGAATACTAAAGTGCTACTAGAAAATAATATATATATATATATATATATATATATATATATATATATATATATATATATATATATATATAAAACATTTATAAATTTATTTATTCCTTTATACGCATAATTATTACATAAACTAATAATCTTGGTTGTTTTCTTCTATTGTATAAATGAAAATATGTATAACCATATATAATATAAATTTCTTTATAGTTACTTTTCACTAGCGATGGATTGGGAACTAATTTTTTGTTTAGTCTTTTGTTGTGCTTTATTATTTAAATTATAAATATTTTTAAAAATAGGTACATCAATAATGTCAATTCCTCGGTACAGACAGTGTACCGATGTTTTTTTTTTTTAATTTATGTGAGAAAACTGGAATGCATCGATTTAAAAAATAAAGCAAACTAAATCTTATTCCAATATACAGATATTAGGACTGCTAGGACAGCTGTTAATATATAAATATTATATATATAGGTTCAATAAGGCAATACAGTCAGTGTTAACCCAGATATCGTGCGAGTCATTTCATCCTAAATTTTCCTTTAATTATAATTTCCTTAAATATAGAACGGTGCGTCTAGAACAGGGGTTCCCAAACTTTTTTGTACCACGCCTCCCTTTTGTTGAAATGAAAGCTTCTCGCGCCCCCCCCCTTAACAATAAATTGTGTGGGCCTAGGAACAAAACAAAAATAAATAAGTATTACATTGAAAACAAAACATTTATTTATATTGCCTTAAGGTACAACAATATCAGTTTTCATAAAATACAAAAATTATTAATAAGAGAAAAATAGATTAGGTTGGTGAATGAGATGGATGGGCTTCCATTTGTCTTACTAGTATGCCTATTCGTGGCTGAGTTTTTAGTAAGTGCACAACGCAAGTCACTAGCAACATCAAGTTTATTCCGATACTTTGTATACCACAAGTGTTGAAAATGAAAATATAAACGAAGAGCTTCCCGTGATACATTAGGATAGACTTAGAAATATTTTAACCGAAATGAAGGTTACCTATTTATATAGGCCTTGCCTATTTAAATACCCTCTCGGCACGAATCAGTCAGTGGTAAACCGACCAGTGTAATAAGTGTATCTGTGAACTGTGACAGTCTCGCGAGTGTAATAAACCGTTTCTGTATATTACTGTGTGTCCGTTTGTTATATCTGGAGATTTATACGGTCGGTGGATTTTAACTAGTGAACTGTAAGTGTTAATTTGTAGTTATAAGCTCTAACGTAATTTTGTTATATTTGTACAAATTTATGTAAATAGTTAAGCTATTTCGTAAGAGTAACATCTTTAATATTTTAGTAATTAAATAGGCCTAGGTTATAATAAATATTTAGAATATTGTTATTGTACATTTATATTAGTTTAATAATTTAATTGTTTGTAACTTCATTGTATTATTTTTGTCACTTTGTTAATAAATATTAGTATCTTTAATTTAGGAGTAGTTTAATTCATTTTAACATCCAGTGGCCCGTAACGATTTGGTCTCAGAAGTGGGATCTTGTGTAATTCCTATTATTTTACTTGTTTTGCATTTTGTAATTATTGGGCTACCGTATCGAAAATGGCTTCTCAAAGTATTAAATTGTTTGATTTAAAAGTTGCGGATCTAAAATTGGAGTTAGAAGAACGAGATCTGGATTCTTCCGGAAATAAAAGTGTAATGTAACATCGCTTGCATCAATTTTTTGTAGAGTTAGGGAAAAATCCAGGGGACGTTCTGTTTAAAACTGATTTAAGCAAGTTGTCTGCAACTTTTAAAAATGAATTAGGCAATGTAGAAAATAAGCTAGGTAATTTACAGAATGTATTAGGTACTGTTAAAAATGAGCTAGGTACTGTAAAAAGTGATTTATTGAATACATTAGAGTCTAAGTTAGGCACATTAGAGACTAAGATAATGGAAACTGTTGAGAATAAGTTAGCTAATGTAGATAATAAGTTAGCCTATGTAAATAATAAAGTACCTAATGTAGGTAATAAGTTAGACGATGTAAATAATAAAGTAGCTAATGTAGAATCTAGGTTAGGAGAAAAATTGAACTCAATTGAAAACGAACTAAGAGTAGAAGCTCTTGAGGGACGTATGAGCAACCCACCGTCGAACGACACCGACCTTTCCTCCGAGGGCAGACTTCATAGCACCATTATGCCCGCCAATGCTAGGACGCCACCAACTCACAACACAATTCCAGTATTCGATGGAAAGACGCCGTGGGAGGACTAAATGACTCTCTTCGAGACAGCGCCTTCGATTCACGCGTGGTCAAAAGAAACCCAAGCTTCAGCGTTGTACTTGGCCTTGCGTGGAGAGACATTGGGAGTATTGCAGGGGATGCCCATGTCGGAGCGGTCTAACAACGGGGAGCTGAATAGAAGACTGGAGATGCGTTTCAGCCACCGCCACATGGATCAGTTTTATCGCTCACAGCTAAGAAGCAGGATTCAGAAGACCAACGAGACGCTGCAGGAATTTGAAGCGGATATTGCCCGGCTGTTGAGGAATGCCTACCCATCGGTCATGGACGATGTCTACAAGAACCTGGCTGTCGACGAATTCCTGGATGGACTTCGGGACCCCGAGACGCAACAAGCAGTGAAGCTCGCCCGGCCAAAAACTTTGAGAGACACGTTATCTCAGGCCATGGAGTTCGAGGCTGTCTGACAGTCTGTACGGTGTCATGCGCGATTTCAAGCAGCAGAAGTGGAGCCTAATTTGGTCCCTAGCGTTGAAGACATTGTGACAAAAGTTTTGGAGGCTCTCAGGACCCGTAAGAAGGAGACACGCTGTGGGAGCTGCGGCTAACTTGGACACCCTAGAAGCAAGTGTTCATCCAAAAAACAAGAATATGATTTAGAATCTGCTCATTGTTCTGGAATGAGTCACGGATATGAATGAATGAATGGGGTATGAAATGTAATGAAATAAATGAATTGGGTAATCCTATCACGTCCGGCTGCCCTTCTCCAGAAGTATCTCTTTAGTTGAAGTAGTTTCTCTTTGCCTCCCCTTCCCAATTTCCATGTTTCACAGATATATAACATAATAATATGGAAAATTAGTCTTTTTGTCGTTTTTAAGATGTTATTACTCAACAGTACGGAATTGAGTATGCCAATAAATTTTCTTTTTTCTTTGGTTCTTTGGACTACATCCCCTTCAGATTTTTAAGTTCTTGAAAAATATTTATTTTTCCTTTAAAAAAATCCACAAAAAATTTATATTTTCGTTATTCATGTATTAATTTTTCTTTAGTAGTATTTTTAACTGTTAATTTTATTAATTCCTGGCCTAAATATTTGAAGAGTGGTGTTTAAATTGATACTGTTCTGAAACTTTTTAATTAGTGTAAATCTCTAGAGCACACATGATTCATATATTTTTGGGAAAAGTTCTCCGAAATTCACCATTGACTGATATTTTAAAATTCCTACTTAACGCTGATAATTCCCGGTTATTATCCGTTCATATTAAAAGAAACCTGAGTCCTAACCTTTACAACATCTTCTTATTAGATAAAAAGTAACTGCATTCAATTAATTCCATTTTTCCAAGGATAGGATTGAGTAAGCACCCTGTATTGAATGGAACTTATCAAGTCTTAAATTGGAGTAATATAATTCCTGCTTTGTTGCAGGCATTCAATACCATTGCGATGTAAAGCACGTAATTGTTGGCCGATCACGTCGCAACTTCACTAAGTTACCAAGTCCAACTCGTAATTGGCAGACATTTTCCAAAGTTTCGTTACTTCAGAAAGTAGTGCAATTAAACTATCACTGTCGTCGCTCTTTGAGCATTCATAAGATAGCGGAAAAAAAATTATCTTTATTATAAAATTGGTATACACAAATTACTAGTGTATTTTTAATGGTCTAAAGAGTTTCTTTACGGGATGTTTCAGAAATATTAAAGAAAGCCTACAACTCCTTCAAAAAACAACAATGTAACACAAAATATGACACTTTTGAGCTAACCGTTCAGTTGCAATTGGTTGACGGTTTTTAGTTCAGGAGCAATATGCTGTTCCATTTCCAATTTTTTTTTTTTAAATCATATTTTGAGTTATTTTATTTTTGAACTTTAAGTATTATGGGAATAATGACGTATGTTTAAATAAAATAGTTTCAAGCTTCTAAAAATTTTCTAATTGTTAATAAAATAATTTCAATAACATCATTACAATATGAATGCTTTAGCAATGCCAAAATTTTTATTTTTTTTAAACTCATATGGATCTTTCAAATAGGTACCTCTATTGAAAAATTAGGTTTTTTGAGTTACGACGTTGTTTTGAAGGTGAGTTATATGATACATGGTTGGGCAATTTCATTATGAAAAATTTGATAAAATTTTATCCATATTTCTGACATTCTTTCGTAATCTCTTTATTTGACTCAGACACGGAGTCAAAGATCTTGAGAAAAGCTCTTACAACAGTACCATTAAGTTACTTACTCTTTATTTTATAGTAGTTTATGGGAATTAGAGATAATATATGGTTGCCCAGACGGAGAAATTCTGGGATAGTTTTAATGGACGTGGGTAGGCTTGTACGGAGAGTGTCTTATCTGTCTTCATACCATACATACTCACACACGTTAGTATATATAGACCTTGAACTAAAATTAAATCTCCATCGAATTTAAAAATTTCTATCATCAAAAATTTTTTTTCTTTAAATGATTATATCCTAAAATATTCAGAATTTTAGATTTGGACTCTTTGTCCGTTGTCTGAAATCTGCACAGTAACGGTATTAAAATTGGTTCAATCCCAGTAACGAAAATGGCTACTTTTTTTTTCTTATAAATATCAGTTAGGTTTATATAAATTGTTTTGGTTTTATACATTTCCGGTCTTGCACATGTATAAATATATATCAACATCTACAAATGTAATTAAAAAAGAAAAAATCGAAAAACAATAAAAGACTGCTTTTATTGTTTTTCGGTTTTTTTCTTTTTTAATTACATTTGTAGATGTTGATATATATTTTAGGGAATGTTCTTAAATAAAATTACTATAAAGTTGAGATTAATATTGCAGTAAAGCCTTATCTAGAGCGAAACTAGTTCAGTTCAGATAGGGATTAGCAAGTAATATAGATAATTTCATTATCAGTGAAACAGCTTCGATCGAAAGATCCTGTTTCCAGTCTGTGGCCAATACCTGTTTGCAGTCTTTAGAAGAAAAATAATTGAATTCTTTGGTAAAAATGTATGATTATTTATTTATTTATTTGCATATGGACCGCCATTACGTTTTTATTTCACATGCGACTATATCGTCCCTGCCATTTCCAACTATAGAATGTGAAAATCGGTACTTTTGAGGAGAATTAAAAAAAAAGCAGTTTCAAGGTTCAATAAAAATTAGTGCCTATAGTCTAACCAATGACATTCGTTTTACATTGTTTTTGTGACTGATAGTTGCCTCTATATGAATTTTATATCAATTATCAACCCTAAAGCAACTGCTGTAAGTCGAAAACGAAAACTGTGTTTTTTTCACATTCGATACTTTGCGATGACAGGGACGATATATTGAATTAATCGAACGGTTCATATATATGTTTGTATTTTATCTTAAAATCCAGTAATCATTAACTTCTTTTTTTTTCTTTGTTTCCAGGTTGATGCTATGAAGGGGCGTTTGGTTTTCCTCCTTGTCGCATGCTGCTTCTTGTCCTCGGTGTCGGGTCGTACGAGAACTAGAGAGGACAAGCGGAAGAAGGAAGATGAGAAGAGCAAAGAGCCGGTGAAGACGGACCCGCTCAACATCTGTAACTTGCAGAGCGAGCGACACCTCAACATCTACTGCTATTGCGATACGATGGAATGGCAGAACGCTACGGACGCAAGTTGCTGGCTGTTCAACCAAGGAGAGCCTCTGACCTCACAAGTGTGGCCGGCCTTCAAGTCGCAGAAGCATCTGACCAAGCTCACTTTCCACATCAGGGTCGTCAGTTCTCTCGGTTACGTCCCCACCAAAGCACTCCGCCAGCTCCCGCATCTCAAGACTGTGGAAATCGTCTACGCCAACATCGAAACAGTAGAACCTTACGCCTTCGCAAACCTCACCCTTCTCCAAGATCTTGCCCTGGCGAGGAACAACATCGTCCACCTGAAAAGATTCGCCATTTCCTTACTGCCTGACTTAAAGGTTATCACCCTCGGAGAGAACAAGATTGCCGAGCTGCAGAGAGAAGTTTTTGTCTCCCTTCCGTCCCTGAGGAAGCTGTATATGGATAGGAATAACCTGAGCGTCATACACGATGGAGCATTTTCTCACTTGTACAGTCTGGAAGAGCTAGAACTCCACGGAAACCAGTTGACGGTAGTAACTTCGGATACATTCAGGGTAAGTAGTACTTTAATTTACATCAACGTTACATTTAAATCACATCTTTTAATTATTATTATTTAATACCGCTACTTATAACTACTTTTAATTATTATTGTTTAAGCCCGAATAATTTTTTTTGTATTTTATATCTTCTAATTTTCCCTTTGTAAACTAATGGTAAGAACTAAATTGAAAGTTTTAATTTCGATTTATTTCCTTTCCAGTTTCTGAGAAAAAGGTTTTTGTTTGTTGTTTATTGAATTGTAAATAGGTACAAAATTTTAATTTTACTTATAATAATTTAATTTAAGAAAATGTAAGGTTTGATTTTATTTTATTTTAATGCCAAAGACGTTTAATAAAGATTCTCAGATAATGAATAGAGAATGCTAAAAGTTGCAATGTTTACGTTGTTAATGCGAGAGCCCGGTATTTTGTCACAACCTTTGATCGCATAACAACAATAAAGGCTAGTTTAAGGAGTGAAATCCCCTCTTCTACTACTGATTAGAGGCAGTGTGGGACCAGATATAGACGAAGCAACTCATGTGTGGCACTGCCGAAGTATTATCAAACCACCCCCACCTCACCACTGCTAGAGTGCCGTCTTCGTATATCATCAGCGGCTGTCAGGTGAGTGGAAGTTGGAGCGCCCCCACCATCGCCTGCATCCCCACCTCGTCACCTCACCACGGCTGGAGTGCCGTTTTCTTGTATCGTTCGGAGGCTGTCAACGGAGTGAACGTTGGCACATCCCCACCATCGCCTGCATCCCCACCACCGGCTGCATTCAGCATCGCACATCGTATCAGCAGAATGTAACCTTGTTTGATAAGTTACTTATCAACAAGGTTTTGTTTATCTGACACTTTTTATCGACTTCATTATGATATTAAAAGAAAATAATATATCTTTAGCATATTCCACCCGGTATATATTATAAGCGATATTATAACTAGGTTATTTTTTATCCACCTGGTATATTATAACTAGGTTATTTGTTCAGTTCACAGCACGCGCTGGAGTGAGTAACATCGTCTCTGTGATACTTTATTTTTTATACCTATTAGCTTTATCGTACATTCACGGCTTTTTACATAGTCATAGTCTGTGTACCAGTGAAGTAAAATGTGAAGTTTCGTAGCTAATTACGGAATTATAACGTGACTACATTAATTATAAATTAAGTGATTTAAGAGACAGGAGTTGCTTATCTTTTGCTGGTCGCGACAGGTTCATCCCCACCCAGTATAAGGTAGGAAGACCCCATCAGTGTTGCCTCTGGCACCGAATGTGGCTGATCTGTGCCGTATTCAGATCAGATCTCATACGAACTCTTTATTTTTATTTAGTTCCTTTTCCTCTCTGTCCTACCTTTCTTTACTTTAATACTATCTGCTCCAGTGACATAATACTTCAAAATGAAATTTTACCATCAGGTATTATCTAGTAAATCTGATAGAAAAGGAAATGCAAAGAGAAGTCGATCATTAGAATCAACTACAAGAAATAGCCCTACTAAACCTAAACCTAATAGAAGGCGTAAAGTCGATACACCTCCTACTACTCCGAATGATAATAAGGAACCCAAGGCAGGACCGTCGAATGAAAATACCCAACCAGGGTCATCTACTCAGTTCACTGAAGATTCTCCCTTCTATTCACCCAACAGATTTCAGCCCCTAACAAATCTACCTAGTGAAGCAATGGAGACCACATCGGCCCCTAAAGTGCACAGGCCTCCACCAATTTTCGTACGGAGCATAAAAAACTTTAGGCTTCTTTGCACACAACTGAACAAGGCAGTAGGCACCAGAAAATACTATTGCACTAGCAGGACCAACGATACAAAGATCCAGCCAGACACGCCCGAGACATACCGAAATATAGTGAACTACCTAACGGAGATCAAGGCAGATTACCACACGTACCAACTAAAGGATGAGAGATCAATCAGATTGGTAGTCAGAAAATTGCACCCAACCACCCCTGCTGACGTCATAGAGGAGGAGCTCACCGCCATGGGCTTCAAAGTTAGACAAATCACAAATGTCTACAAGAAGAATCCTGTACACCCCGAGACAGGCAACAAAATTCCATTGCCTCTCTTCTTCATAGATTTAGAACCAGCACCCGGAGTAGAAAAAATCTATGATGTAAGTAGACTATACTATACCCAGGTTCAAATCGAGAAACCATACCCAAAGAAAGACATCGTGCAATGCCCTAACTGCCAGGCATACGGGCACACTAGGCACTACTACCATCATACCCCAAGATGCGTCAAATGCGGAGAACCGCATAAAACTGAAGAATGCGTCAAGCCGAGAGAAACACCAGCTGTCTGCGCACTATGTCTTCAAGGGCATCCAGCCAATTATAAAGGTTGCCAAACCTACAAGAAGATAAAATCTCAAGTTCTGGCAGCACGTCGGCCCAGCGACGAAGTGAGGACCTCAAGAAGACAGCCTTCTAAAATTGTAGATGGAGCTGTTTCCTATGCCGAAATGTCGGGTGGTCAACAAACAAACAGTCTCGGGGCCACGCTACAACCCGAACCCCCCAAACTCCTCTATAAACCACAAATCAATTCTCTACAATCAATAAACCAGCCCCAACAACTAGTATATCCCGTGAATCAAAATCCAAATACCCCGCATCAAATCCCTCATATCCCCCTCCTAACCTAACCTGCCGGATTTGAACCCGTGAACTCCTGGACGACAAACCAGCGCTCTACCACCAAGCTTCCTCATTTTAATTGGTAGTATAGGGGTTAAATATTAGATTTTCTATTTCTAAAAAAAATCATTCACAGGAACGGTTATAAGGAGGAAACGAGACTTGTATAGCAAGAAATGTGCATTGTTGTTTAACAAAACATTCTATAATATCCTAGAACTACATGGAGGCTTGCCACCTTTTATCGAGGAATAAAAGAGAGAAAAAGGGCGAAGAGTTTCTCTGATAATAAAATATTGAATGCGAATATACCCTGTGAGTACTGATATACAAGACCTGACACTACTGGATTTTTTTGTTTGGGGTGACATTAAACAAAAAGTCTATGAAGGCCAGTTACATTACATTATTGGCGCGACAGACTCATAAAGAAGTCCTTGGCCTGTTCAACAGTTCTATATCAATCGTCCCGATCGCCTGCTCGAGTGATGGTGACCTTGCTCAGCCTCAGATCTTCACAGACGGCATCCTTCCATCTAGCTTTGGGCCTTCCTCGAAGTCTTACTCCATCCGGATTTCCTTTATACAGCTTTTTAGGTGTTCTTTCTGCGTTTATTCTATATATGTGGCCAAGCCAGTTGATGCGTTGAATCCTGATGAAGCTCGATATCATTAGGTCTCCATATAACTCACTCAGCTCCTTGTTCCTTCTGATCCTGAGTTGGTCGTTTTCTCGAACTGGGCTGAATTTTTGCCGTAGGACTCTCCTTTCGAATCTATTCAGCTTTTCCAGTTTGGATTTATTCAGTGTGAGGGTTTCACCAGCGTATATCACTACTGGACAAATGATGGTTCTATATATCATCAGCTTGGACTTTAGGCTAAGGAGCTTACTTCTCAGGATCTTTGAGATGGCAAAACATGCTTTATTAGCTGATAATATCCTGGCTCTAACTTCTTCCTCCTCACCCAAAGTCTCGTTTATATGGCTTTCTAAATACTGGAAACTTGACAAGCGTTGGAAAGTGTATTTTTTAAAAGCGTAGCTATGAGGTGGTCGGTTTTGTTTCCTATTCTTTATTACCATGACCTTGGTTTTTCCTCATTCACCTGTAACCCCATTTTTTCAGCTTCCACTTTCAGCCTCTCAAAAGCTTCTTTTAAGAGAATCAGCGATCTTCCTACTAATACAAGGTCATCAACATATGCAAGAATACTCAGACTACGGTTAAAGATGGTTCCCTCCATCAGTAATCCTGCCCTTTTAAGGACACTTTGCATTACAATATTGAAGAGTAGAGGTGCCAGCAAGTCTCCTTGCTTAAGTCCTGTACTAATCTTAAATTTTTCTGTGGTTGAGCCATATACCCTTACGCTGCAAACTATGTTTTCCATCGTACTCATTACCAAGCGCACCAATTTATATGGAATTTTCATTTCACTCATAGCTCTGAAGAGCTCACACCTGGATATTGCATCATAAGCCGTCCTGAAATCTATGAACAGCAGTCACAATGTATTGTTAAACTCCTTCATTTTTTCGCACATCTGCTTGAGGGAAAAAATCTGATCTATAGTAGATCTGTTAGTTCTAAAGCCTCCTTGATATTCTCCAAGATTTCTCTCAACATAGGGCAGTAGGCGGTTTTACAGAGTTATCGAGAATGTCTTATAGGCAGTTTTCAGAAGGCTTATCCCTCTGTAATTTTTACATTCTGTGAGTCTCCTTTCTTCTTGTAGATAGGCACTATAATAGACTCTTTCCACTCTCTCGGGATTTGCTCCTCTTCCCATATTTGAGCAATTAGTTCCTGCAGCTCTTTAGTTAGAGCATTGCCAGCTGCCTTCAGGAACTCAGCAGCGATACCATCTGATCCTGGTGACTTGTCATTTCTCAGCTTCATAACAATATCGTCTATATCCTCTCCATCCGGTATGAAGGCCAGTGAATGGCCTTAATTCTCTACGCAGAAGGATAATTGAGTCTTCTGAAACAATAACACATATCCAGTGCCGTTCTGCTACTGCTGCTGTTGAAGAAAGATGCCGAGCCTGTTTGAATGCTCAAGTAAATCACTTTGAACATTTAATATGAATGTTAATGGTTTGCATTTAATAAATAAAGTAGTTGGAATAAATAAAATAAGTTTTATTTATTTACTATGCCTAAATAATTCGTAACAATGAAATCTTAATATCTCCTAAAGAAAGCGTTTGCGGACATACTTTCATAGGAAATTTTTTTCTTGTTTTGAGGTTCTTAGTTCAAATTTTCAGTTTGGCCATTTAACCCTGAAACACCCTGTATGTCGTAAAATCTTCCAGGAAATGAGAAGCAGTCATAGAAGAAACTTTTCAAAAATTCTGGATTATCAGCAAAGTCCAGGTTTGGAAGTTATCAGTAGATTATCCACGGTTCCTTGGGCTTCAGAGAGCTTATAATATAGCCTGTTGGAAAATTAAGAAAAAAACACAGAGAAAAACCATAGAGTTGAAGATCCATTTGTATGACAACTTGGGAATAACAAATCTAAAAAGTTTAAGAGTTCGTTCTTTGAAAAATCTAACAATAGTGTTAAAACAAAGACAAATGTGTTTGATGTGAGTCAGTATAAATCCACTGGTCTGCCGCTGACGATTGCATTAAGATATCGTCTCCTTATATTTGATCGACGTAAACTGAATAGAAATTTGCTTTCTAGGTAGTAAAGACGTACGAGGGTTCCTAACCAACACAGATATGACGACTTTTCTAGAATTCTGTCCTGAATCCTTCTTCTTCTTCTTATTTTTCTTCCTCCTCAGTGCCTCTCAGCGTGGAGGTGCCTCGATCCAAGCGGTCTATCTGTCTCGGTCTTTGCCAATGTCTTCATGGAATCCAATCATTTCCCTCTTTTCTCCCCTATTCTAGCCACATTATCCAGCCACGACATCCTTGGCCTGCCTCTCAGTCTTTGACCAGTTGGTCTAGCTTCGAAATATTTGCATGATCCGCAATCTTCATCCATTCGGCACACATGTCCGAACCACTTCAACTGCCTCTTCTCTAGAATTTCAGTTAGTGGTTTCACCCCTAGCTCCTCTCTTAATCTGGCGTTTCTGGCGTGTTCACTCCGTGTTCGACCAGCTACCAGCTGATGTATTTCATTTCTGTGGCGGTGATTCTGTTCTTCAATCTGTCTCACTTCCGTAAAGTAGGGTGGGAAGGTAAATTGCATTAAAAATGTGAAGTTTTACCTCTTTCTCAACTTCAAGTTTCCCAACAACAGTATTGCAGATATGGTAATAAATATTGTTCACTTTTTTAATTCTGTTGGGTATATTTCTTGTTGAATTTTACCATTTCTGCTGAGAACTGTACCTAGGTACGTCTGCTGTCTCTATGATTTCTCCTCCTCAAGTAATCTGCACATCTTCAGGTTCTCGTCGTATTTGCATGACTTTACTTTTACTTGCATTTATCATCATGCCTTTTCTCCTTTTGTTCAGAATCCTTACGATCCAATTTAGTAATTAGTATTTGCTTAATTATTGATTCTTATTAACTTATACGTACGTGGTAATTTTAAAAATATATTTTTCTGATTATATTACAAGAGATGATAATGACGTCTTAAAGCATGTAAGTAAATAAAAACTTAACTGTTGATATAAGGGGTAGATATAAGATGCGTTGACTAGCGTGTATTTTGCTTTATGTCTCTCGAAGGAATCCTTTCCGCAGAAATATCACCCTTCCCTGCGTTCTATTGCTTACTGCCTACATGACCTTTTCGTACCTGGTTTTCGTCACCGTCATAACCCAGTTCGGATGGTTATCAAGCCATTTCGATGTCGATCCTGTCCTCCATAAGTTGGTGGCAGCAGCCAGGATGCACGAAGAATCAAAGTTCCATGAAAAGGAGTTAGAATTTTTTCATTCTTTGCTGTATTCTTCCTTAAAGTCTCAAGGGATTCTTTTCCTTATTCAATGGTTTTAAAAATCACGAAATCAGATCAAAATTATTAATTTTACCGAAATAAGTAATACAATTGTTAAAGCAATACTGTTGGCACATCCTCATAATTAACTTTTATGAATGATATTAGAGTTGGTAAATTTGAATGAATTTTTTTTAATTTAAATTGTTTTGGTTATCCAAAGAACAGGATTACTACATAGTAATTTGAAAAAGGCATTTAAGCTATTCATAAATATGTATCTGGGCTTAGAAGTAAATATGAGTAATTAATTCAAAAATGTGATTAAGATAATTAAAAATAAATAATTAAGGCATGCAACTAAGATATTATTATTATGAGCTAAAATTTATGATGTATCGACTTGTATTGTGCCATGCGTGCGTCACTCTAGAGTGATTTATCTAACAAGACCGCGCTTCATTATACAGACTTTCCTTCCAACAAAGGACCTCCTGTAACAAAATAATCTAGATTAACGCCCGTACTTGCAGGTTAAGTCGGACAATTTATTTTATGGGATGAAACTCAGAGTTCTGTCGTAAAAAAAAAAAAAAAAAAAAATAAGATGTCTGTTGAGCTTAATTTCAGATCTCTCACTGAGGTGCCTCCCCCACCAGACCTGTTGTGGATGTATTTCGTTTCTAGGAGTTACTTTTCAGTATTATAAACGATTTCTTTCGTTTGTAAGCCATTCATCAAATGTTTCTTCTGGTTTCCACCCTGTCGTCAAATTCTTTGGGGACGTTTCGCTGGCCATAGGAAGCTAGCAGTCTCATACTTTTTAGGATATTAAAATAATCAATAGAGTAAAGCACTCCAAACATTTCAACACTGTAGATGGATACAAATATGTAATGTAAATTATGGCTCCCAAACATACTAGTGGCCAAGAAGAACCTAAAAACCTGAAAGAAAAGCACAAACCGTTTTTGTAAGTTTGGGGTCTCAAGTTAAACATGTGGGAGTTATGTGAGATTAATCAAATTATTCTAGGTAATTAAATACATCTAGTTGAATTTATTAAATTGGAAATAAAAATGGATAGATAAAAATATGTAATTATAAAAGGATTAATAATTTGCGATTCGCATTAAGTTAATTTAATTAACTTGAGATCAGTACCAAAAGAAGAGCTGTATTTCTCTGTCCGCAATTAGCTTTGACGGCTTAGATTAAGCCAACTGTTTGAGCCCTTCTCAATGAAGCCTATCATCCAAGGCTCAGCCTGTTAATTTAACAAGTGATAAATTAAGGTAATTAAATTTATTACTGTTTTAACAAATACGCTAATTACCATCACTTAAATTATTTTCGATGAGTTCAAATACAACGGTCCTTTTTTATGAACTTTTTCTTAAATGATTTTAAATCCAACTACATATTTTTTTTTATATAAATTTATTCTTTTGACAGATTTTCTATGATGTATTATATTAAAAAACTTTTTTTTACTATTTATACATACGGAGGGTATTCAGAAAGTAAGGAACGTTTTGGAATGTAAAAAAAAAAAAGCACAAGAAAAACATTTTATTATATAAATGTGAAAGAGGGACTAAAATACTACTTTTCAACATAATCACCATTCAAATTCAGGCACTTATCATAATTAATATAATTCCTATGTCATAGAATTCGGCCGCTTGTGAGAATTCTCGAGCGTGGAGCAACAATATACTCTGAGCGGTACTGCCAAACATTGCAAAACAAGCTCTCCATTCCATTGAGAGCTGTCCAAAACAAGCGCCGAGGAAAATTGTCATCCAAAATTTTCTTTAAGTATGGCAATGCCCGACCTCACTCGGCAAACTATACGCAAGAACTCCTGAACTCGTTCAACTGGGAAGTTTTTCCTCATCCCCCTACAGTCTAGACCAGCGGCCAGGTGTTTGAAGGTCGCAATAAATTCAAGACAACTGCATTTTCGATATTTTGTAAGGGCATGTCTGACTAGTAAAAATCCAAGTTTGCCTCCGAAAAAACGGATGGTGAAACTTTTGGTGGCCAAAAAACATCGAAATTTTCGGAGTTATTTCAGTTTTTGGCCTGTATCTGATAATCGATGCATTTTTGGAAAAAACCCATGGGTAACTATTTTAAAGTAGATTAAATAATCTAGTTTTCTTATCAGTTTTTCGGTTGCAAAATTGGATTTATACCACTCAGACATGTCCTTACGAAATATCAAAAATGCAACTCTCTTCGATTTTTTCCGATCCTCAAACACCTATATTTGGACCATTTGGAAAAGATGACCAAGGGGCGTAACTCAGAATTCATTAACGCTACAGAGCCACAGTTTCAATTTGGATTTAAATTGTCGCAAATTTAATCTACATTAGAAATGGTTACCAATGTTTTTTTTATTAAAAAACGCACCAATTAGGAAATTAGGCCAAAAACTGAAATAACTCCAAAAACTTCAAGGTTCGGCCTCCAAAAGTTTTCCCATCCATTTTTTCGGTAGCAAACATGGCTTTCCACTAGTCAGCCATGCCCTTACAATATAGAAAAAATGCAGCTCCCTTCAATTTATTGCAAAAGGCTAAAGCCCTTTTTTGATACCTGGCCGCTGGCCTAGTTCTGATCTTGCTCCAAATTATGTTGAAAAGTATTATTTTTATCCTTCTTTCACACGTATATAATAAAATGTTTTTCCCACTTTTTTTTAAAATTCCAAAATGTTCCTTTGAGAAATTTAAAAACAGTGAATGGATTGTAAAAATAAAAACATTTTTAAATTAATTTTGTATGTTATTTTGTTTATTAACAATTACAAAATAAACATATATTTTTCAAATGTTATTAATATCAATGAGCAATTAGATTTTTTTAAATTAGAAATACATCGTTTATATTATACTAGTTAAGTAATAGAAAAATTGAAAAGTTTTATTATTTTTGTCAAAAACTGTTAATAAAAAAACCTGCGCCCCCGGGTGGGCTCGAACCACCAACCTTTCGGTTAACAGCCGAACGCGCTAGCCGATTGCGCCACGGAGGCTCTGAGAAGTGGGGGGTAATGTACCAATTAACACATATAGTCAAAGAAATTTATTTATTTTGTTAAGTATATTAAATATTTATCTGTCGGTAATAGAAAATGGCAGAACCAGTTTAAACCCATACTTGTTTGTTTTAAAAAGCATAATTTATATATAAATTAAAATTTTATCTCTCTTCTACAAAATTATTGGTCGCTTTGAAATTACATTTTCTTTCACATAAGTAAAAATATACAAATAAAAAGTATTCCTAAAGAAACACTATAAGGCACTACTTTTTCTAATTTTAAATTTAAAGATCACCTCATTTTTGGTCATTTCCTTTTTACGTTTTTTTTTTTTGAGGAAATAAATTCTACACTAAACATTAATCTGTTTTAGCAACATTAACACTTAATTTTGCCATACAAAATTATAAATACAATTGATAAATTTTACCAAGTCTACAAATCAATTATTTTATGAATTTGTGAATGTATTAAATATTACATATTCTGACGATATACTTATAAGGAGGTAAATATATATATATGTGTGTGTGTGTGGGTGTGTGTGTCAAGGAAAGATATGTACTATTTTACAATAATTATTTAAGTACAATTGTATCAAATTTATAAATTTTATAAACATATATATTAGTTAATGAAGAAGATTTCTATCAGCAGCTTGAGGCAGTTTCAGCAAAGCATCGAGCACGTAGTTGATGCAATCAGTAAACGTGAGTTTTGACACTGGAGGAGATTACATCTTCCAAGTTCTGTATTCCTCAGTCAGAAGACTACATCGCTCTGGCTTTTGATTTTACTTTTCATATTCTGCATATGCATATTCATAAAAAGCATATTCTGCTGGATTCAGCATTGGCGAATGTGGTTTTATTATAGGTACATATTTATTATAGGGAAGATCGCGCCATAACTTCTCCAGCCTGCTCAGTTTTGTGGAGATGGAAACATTAATGTTTCGCTGAGACAGTTCCTCTTTTGTTTCTTGTAAGGTGTAGGCTGCGTTTTCTCCAATTTCTTCCTCAATCGCCGCAAGAGTTTCGGGTGTCAAACTCATATGATGGGTACGACCTCTTTTTTTTTTTTTGGTGTTATATGATTTCCTGACAATCCCGCCGCGACATCTTACAAATGATGAAAGCGGTTGAAAAATTATGAATTTGATTAGTAAAATTATATAATTGGTTGAAAAAAAAATATGAAATTGGAAGGAAAAAATGATGAAATTGGTTGAAAAAATTATGAAATTCACTGAAAAAAAGCTATTTCAGCCATTATTTATTTCAATAGTTTAATTTTTGTATATATTAATTCTTATTCCAATTATTTAAGTTTTGAATATTATTGTATGTTTTTTATTCCGCTCTGAAGAGGAATTGCAACCTGGCTCGAAATATCGGTGTCTAAAACATTGATTATCAATATTTAGTTAATTATTTTTTTACCTCCACTCGGACCATTTTCTTGTTCATATCTATTTATTAATATATGTTTATATGTTATATATATATATATATATATATATATATATATATATATATATATATATATATGTTTATTGTTCATATTCGATCATTCCGGGTATTATTTATAATGTGCTTTATCTTTAATAATTTGTGTGAAAAGTTGGAGGGAAGTTATTTCATTGGAATTTTGATGAGTCGACCGAAGTTCTGAATATGCAGCTGAGAACACTGAAATTTCGCCTGACGTCATTGAGAAAATGTAATTATTTCTCATTATTTACACAAAACGGTTATTATTAGTTCATTTTTTTTAATATTAAGGTATGTAAGCAGAATGCTTGATAAATGTTTAAATATTAAATAATATTTTGAAAAATTTCTCGAACTATTTTACGACTACGGCTGCTTTAAACAATAGCTGGTAATACGTTCTCATTAGTAAATTTATATCTAAGCATGTCTAGTTAAATGATTAACTATTATTTAATTATAATAATTTAGTTTAATCCTTTTTTTTCTAACTTATTGCAGTTTTGGAATATACTACATCTATTGGATATTTTTTTTTCTGGAAAATTTGGAATAAAGGTCTCAACACTAATAATTTAAATAATTAAAGAACTGTTGAATAAATTCGGTGGTATTTCAGGTAACATAACTGACGTTTCATGTTAGACGGCTCGTCATTCAATCTTGTCCAATTTCTTTTTTAATTGGCGGTATCATTTCTCATTTCAGATTCTTCCGTAAGATTTTCTCAACCTCACTGTATATCTAATGCATTTATCTCTGTTGCAATTCATTACTTCTGGCATTCAATATCCGCCTGTTCATTTTTTTTTAAATTGATATTTTTTCTTATTAAAAGTAGAAAAAGTTTTACAGGTTATTTAAACTTGTTTCCAATTTTATGAGAATGAAATAAAAATGAAAAATGATCCCGTTTTTATCAAACCAAAAAAAAAAATCCTTCTGTTTTGCTAATTTCGTGTCCTATCATTAAATGCGTGCTGCGGGTAATTGTAAGTATTTTTCCAAATATCGGGAACGCTTAATATTTTATATCTGAATATTTTTATACAAGAAAATAGACCTGGTATTTAAAATATTCTTTAATATTGGCGATTATTTTAAAAATAATTAAAAACCCATGATTTGATGTAAAACCATATTTATTAATACCGGAATAATTTAAAATAATTAACTAATACCTGATCAGGAACAAAGATGTTTTTCTTCTGTTTGGATTCCCAAGATCAGTATATATAAAGGTGGCGAATTAAAACAGAGTACTGCCTTTTATTTTTATTCATTTAAAATAATATATACAAATATATATATATATATATATATATATATATATATATATATATATATATATATATATATATATATACATATATATATATATATATAATAAAATACAAAAATAAATTTCTAAAATCTTCTTCTTCTTCTTCCATGGCTCTACAGCCCTTGTAGGGCCCTGGCAGCTCGACCTCTCCATTGTCCGATTCCCATCCTCTGCAGATCGTCTTCCACATCACCCAGCCATCGCAACCTGGGCCTTCCCTTTCCTCTTCTGCCTCCTGGTTTGCCATTTAATAGTTTCTTCGGGTACCTATCTTTTCCCATTCTCTCCATTTCTAATTTCTATTAATTAATTTCTAAAATATCATATAAATATACATACAAAATGATAGAGTATACAAATAAAGCAAAATAATAAAATTGTCTAGTTGTAAGATTAGTAACAATCATTGGATTTCGTACTTTTCTCCTACGATTAATGATTAAAAGTTTTTACTTAAATCTTTAAACAGTATTCATAATGACACAATTACTTAATTCTTATGATCAAGAAATATCGATTATCTAATATATTATGGAGTATTATATATATATATATATATATATATATATTATATATATGGTCCGGGTAGAGGTAAAAAAAATGGTTTTAATGAGCTTCAAGAGAGTCAAAGTTTCGCGCCCCATTGCAAACCTTCCTCAGGGTTGCCGGGGGTAGAAGGGGCCCGGATGTGGCTTAATATAATATACAAATATTACAACCTTCTCCAGCTCTGCCGGTCTTCCAACAACTGTACTCTTCTCAAAGTCCTTCCTCATCTCTTCTTCCCACTTCTTCCTGGGTTGTCCTCTTTCTCGTTTTCCCTTCACTTTGGCTCGTTAGGTTTCGCTAGAAATTCTGGTAGGACCCATCCGCAGGAGGTGTCCAAGCCATCTCAGACTGTTTTCCTCTATTAGCTCGTTGGCAGGTTTAACATTTAGGTTCGACCTTATGGTGGTGTTTCGGACTCGGTATCTTTTTTTTTCCCTTTATCTTTCTGAGAAATCTCATTACTGCTTCTTGTATTCTGGATTGGTGTTTCTTTGTCAGCGTCCATGATTCTAAAGAGTACGTGAGGATAGGGAGGAATGTTGATTTAAATACAGCCGCTTTCATTTCCTTTTCTACTTCTCTTAGGTTAAAAAATCCTCTCTTAACCGCTTCAAGCATCCTGCCCGCGGCAATTCTCTTGGTCACTTCCAAATCATTGTATCCGTTTTCGTTTAGATGCGCTCCCAGGTATTTGAAGTTCTCCACTTTTTCCAGGACTTAATCTTCATATCTAATGACCCTCATATTTATTGCCAGCAATTCTTCTTTTAATCTGCTAACACTGAGCTGAAGGTTCCTGTCATTCTCTGAGAAAACCCTCAATGTCATCCGCCATAATTGAGAGGCTTATTGGACTCAGATTGGCATATCCTAGGTTGAACTTCCTCATTTTTGTTTTGGCCTTTCAAAGAGCTGAATCCATGACCAAAATGAACAGTAGGGGACTCTGACTACATCGCTGCCGGATTCCAATGGTGGTATCAATTTCCTGAGAAATTGCCAAATCTTACTACACTCCTCGTTTTCTGATATAAACTTCCGACCGCAAGTATAAGACGTTATGTATATATACCCTTTATATATTGGCTTTAATGGATGCCGGAAACTATCCATTTTTTATTCAGTTCAAAGAATTTTTTTCGTAGTCATATGATAAAATAAATGAAAAAAATAAACCACTGAATCCCATGAAAGTACATGGTACAAACTGTACTGTTTTTGGACCAGGTGATTCGGAGATCACTTTTATTAACTAAATTAACCCACTTCTCAGAGGCTGTTTGAGCCCTGGGATAGTTAGCGTTACTCACGAGGCACATATATGATTGTAAATAGATTATATAAGTTATCTGTCAGTTGCGGATTATAACAAGGTCCTCCAAGTACAACTCGGCTATCCGAAAACACTTTGTAGTCATATTATTGCAAAATATTCAACTTCTTATGATCAGATTTATCCTTTTTTTATCTGAATTAATTGCTATGTTTATACTGTTACACAGGGTCTTGTGGCACTGAGGCGACTCGACCTTTCCAGCAATAACCTGAACATGCTCGGAGATGGAACCTTCCAGGAGATGCCCAATCTGGAAGAACTGCTGGTGGAGAAGAACGTGCTGGAGTTCCTGAATCCTGGAGCCTTGAGGGGCATCAACTCCTTGACCAGGCTCTCACTGGCAGGGAACAAGCTGGGCAGCCTCCCGGTTGGACTCCTCGATGACAAGTACCACCTTCGCTACCTCAACCTGAGGGAGAACCACCTTCGCACGCTAACCTACCCCAACATGGGTCCTGTTCTCCAGAATATGGCCAACTCCTCTGCATATCTCATCATTGATGGTAAGTTTTACATTTTTTTTTTCATATAATTAACAATATCCTCATTCTAGATAAGAATATACGACCAATCATTGACTAATTCAATAAAGTAAGACGTAAACGTCAACATTAAACTTTTTATATCTTATATTTATATCTTAACTTGATAAATCTTGGTCGCAACAACTTTTTATGGTTCAGGATCAAAGCACTTAGGAAATAAATTAATGGCCCTAGACATGAATGTGTCACATCCCGGTCGCTGAAAGTCCCAAATGAAGTGATAAGAAAGAAGATGGAAGCTAATCATAATATTCATATCAGAGAAAGAAGATTGATATGGTATGAACACGGATGAGGCGCGTTGCCCTCTTTGAGCCCTTACTCCCTGAGAAGAGAAGAAAACATGGGAGCAATTAAAGAAGCGAAGGAAGAAATGACAGCTAGAGGAAGGTGAATGTGTACAGGTGATGGAGTTGTATTAAGGACCGGAATGTGAAAAAAAATTGCGATAATAATAATAATAAAACTTGTTAATTTTTACACTTGATTTCGGTATGAGGTTTAAATTTAAGCTCAGATTTATTGTACTTAAATTGTAAAATAATTTAGTTCAATTACAGAACAAACGAGTGTTTTATTAAGTGCCCTCAGATTGGCAACAGACGTTTTGGATCATTCAGTCATTTTTGTATTCACAATAAGCCAATGTAGAATCAATAAAAGCTTGAAGAACAATATATTTACATGAATTGAATTAGGCCTTATTTCGATCTTTTCAAGTCAAAATAACATATTCCTGTTTCTAAATCAACCCTAGAATTTTGATTTACCTAACCTCCAACACAATTATGCGGGAATTATTCTGAAAATCAGTATGGCTAAATAAGTTATTGAGATGATATTCCAACCAATCTCACAAACATGGAAATTAGACTAATCATTTCCCTGATAATTATGCCAGTTAAAAATATCAAAGACATTGAAAAAACAATTTTTTCGCGATTTTTAAAATGTCTGAAATATTTAAGGAATAAAACATTTCGCTACAAAAGTCGCAGTATATATTGAATATTGAAATTCTTTGGCTATGTCATATGAACTTTTAACTATTTCTCTTATTCCAAGCAGTAGACAGTTTTAAGTAAGTTTAAATAACGTAGAAAGAAGCGGAAGATAGTATGAAATAAATGAAACACTTAATTGCTATACGCAATATTTTTTACTTAGCTATTGTCCCACTTGTAAAAGGGAAGGAAGATTCCAGGGATTATCTTCGAGTACCGTCTTCGACGATCAGCACTGAAGTAGGGGATGGCATTGCAATAGCATATATACACCCCCGTATTGCAAACTCTGAATGCTTCTAATGTTGGAAAATCTAGATGTCCCCAGTCTTTTAGCAAGTAGGTCATTAATAGACTAAAAAGTTGAAGAAAAATATTTATTTAAATGATTTTAAATAAAAATGCTACTTTTTAAAGTAGTCCTGTTTGTAGCTTCTTTTTATCAACATTGAATTTTTTCTTTGACGAAATTCTTTTAGACATTTTGCGCTGCTAAAACGTGGAATGCTTAAATATATTTTTCTCATTGTCAACATTTCTCTCTTTAAATCAGCTAAATACCTTTTAAGGAAGCGACAGTTGGAAAGGTCCTAAGGTCGAGGAAGGAATTTTCCCATTTTTATTTTCGAAGGTTAAGTGATTAAAGGCTCAATTCCAGTGTTGCAGTTTCCAGTGGCTGGAGAGATAACACAGTACTCAAACCCAAATGGAGCAGTTCTCTTTTATGAGTAGTCAGTTCAATAGCGTCAATTGTCCCACGTTTCTTTTCATTTCTCAGAAATTGAAAACAGAATTTAAATAAACCTTTAATATTAGAAGTTATTTATTATCTCTAAATAGATTCTAGTTAATCTGTGTAAGTGAAGATCACAAATTTTCTAAATATTAATAACTTGTGTTTAATTTTTTGAACCATGTATAACTTCAACAACTATTTCGCTCTGTAAAGTTCAGACAAATGTCGTTTATTGTCGTACAATTCACGACGAATTTCACACTATCATTATAAAATAAATAAATTTTAAAAACCTTGTAACCTCGGCTCAATCCTCCACAAAGCTTATACAGATGACATGACATACCAACCCATCCTAAAACCGTTCTTACCATGTATGCTGATGATGAACGTGTACAACGCTAATCCAGTTTTTCATTCTCATACTCTTCAATCCCGTATCACTGACCTAGAATAATGGTGTCAAAACTGGAGGATTAAATAAATTCTCAAAATTTTCGTCAAATCACCTATACCCTCCGTCTTAAACCAATGAACTATATCGTTAAACAATACTGATTTCTGTACAAGAGACCCGGTACGAAGGACTACATTTTTACAAAAGTTGAACTTAAAATCTTCATAGTTGATCTGCCAGCACCGATTGTATCCCTGCAGAAACACAATACAAAGTCAAGCTTGAGGAAAATTCATCTGTGCTATGTACAAAGCGTGTTTCAAGGATTGCTTTGGAAATGCAATGCTGATGGAAATCTGAAAGGAGTATAAAGTGACCCTTCTCTTTAATAAGAGTGACAAAAGAAATAATAATAAAAACGACTTCTTAGCTTTCTGTAATTATTTGTTTTCATCAATAATATCCAGTAAAATAAATCTGCAGCCTCGGGAAATAAGCGATTAATTGGAAGATTTCTAATAAATATTTTTATTTAATAAATGGAATTATTGTTCCACAAATTATTATTAATTAATTAATTATTATTGTCACTGTCACCAATTATTTTTTTTCATATTGATTACTTCTTTTGCTACTTTACTTTATTTTTCTTCCTCCAATATTCCGTTATGCTTTCTCCAGTTAATACAAGCATTAATTATAATTATTAATAATTATTCAAAATATTTCCATTATTATTTTTCATTTGAAGAAAATATCAGGACTCAGCTTGTTTTGTGCTCAAGTTTTTTTTTCAATGGATTTATTATTTAACTAGCTGCTGCACATTGTTATATGAATAGAAAAACAAACAATAATTACAGCATTTTTCATCCAACTATTATCTTAATCGGTTCCTACTTAGTACGTCGATTACTACTAGTCAAACCGTTTCCTTTGTTAAAATTTGGGTAATTATTAGCTGTTTATTTGTTTGAGAAACGTATCATAACGTTTTAAAATCCTTCACCAATATCCTGTAACCATATATCGAAGCAAAATATAGTTAAGTTTTGGCAATGTATTTTTAATAGTAAGTAAGTTTAGAAAAAAAAGAGCAGTTGGTTGGAGAAAGAAAAATTAATATGAACTCCTTTGCAGATAATAACTAAACATTAAATTCGATTGGTACATACTTGGTATTCCAATCATATCTATTACATTAAATTATTTTTTAAAATTTGGTGTGCTCCAACGCAATCATATTTATTGTTAATTAACATAACTCGAGCCTTAAAATGCGATCAATTACAGTACAAGGCAACATAATAAGAAGAAGAATAATCACTTCAAAACTATTAATATACAGGGGTTTATAAAAATAAAAAATATCACTTAAATCGCAAAGCTAAAATAAAAATGAAAAAGTAATAAAAAATTCATTTTATTGTAAAAAAAAAAATGCTAGTTGTTAATTATAAATTTTTAATGGCTGATATTGGTGAAATGAGAGTCAAATGAATTCTTTTGTTCACCACTCTATTCTTAATTTATAATTATTGAAAATTTTATTTATTCTTTTCAGTTTTGTTTTTTATTAGATTAGGTATCTTATTATGAGTGCAACGCAAATGCAATGTCTTCTTCTTTGTCCTTCTCTTATACCTTACGGTGTAGGGGCAGCTTCTGTCCATTTCCTAAATATTTTTCTATCTGTGGCAAGTTTCTTGACTTCAACCAGAGAGAGTCCCCTCTTTCTAGCCAGTTCCGCTATCAGGTCATCCCATCTATTTCTTGGCCGTCCTCGAGGTCTTTTTCCCTCTGTGTTCGCATTCCATACACTTTTTGGCAGACGGTTAATCGGCATTCTCTGTACATGACAGAACTACATCATTTCCCTTCTATGTATGTTGTTTATTAGAGGTTCCTGCCCTGTCTCCTCTCTTATCCTATTATTCCTCATTCGGTCGAAACTCGCCTTATTGAGAGCTTTTCTCTGGAATTTCGTTTCGGCGACTTGTATACGGCTCTCAAATTTCTTGATACTAGGCCAGCTTTCAGCAGCATAGGTCAACCTAGGGATGAAGACTTGTTTATATACTGTGATATTTGTCTCCATCTCACTACCCTTTTTCCAATTATGACATTTCGTATCTGGTAATATACTTTACTTGCTTTTCTTATGCGCTGGTTTATTTCAGAGTCCACCCTGCCATCATTACTAATTTTTACTCCCAGGTACTTGTATGTTGTCATTACCTGCGGTTCCCTAGAACCACTTTAGAGACAACCATATATTTTGATTTAGTTGGGTTCACTGTCATTCCTTTGCGATTCAGAGCTTGCTCCAATGCTCTTAATGCTTCTTGTAAGGCTTCTCTGTTTTCTGCAATAATGAAGATGTCATCAGCAAATACTAGATTTTGAATGAACACGGAATGCATTCTCCAATTTCCTACTTTTAACTTGGGTTTTATTAGATTAGATTTCTTATTAGTAGTGCAACGCAAATGTAATATGAAATAATATTCATTTTTTTTTCTCAAGGAATTTTTATGTTATCTCTATATTTAGATTATGTTTTCTCTTTTCATTCCAATAGATTATTCTCTGTTTGACATATGTCAGTGATCACTTCTATACTAGCTATAAGAATAATATTACTATTTTTATAAAAAGTGATCTGAGCCCATTATGATCAACACTAAGCAATGCTCCTCATATACTAAAAGCTTCTTTTTTTCGTATATTCAAATTTCAGAGGGCCTATCGGCGATGTGTGAGGCCCCATATCATGAATAAATTTGGTTTAATGAGCCACCTCTAAAGAATGCCGACAACAATCCGCCATCAGCAATTCATATCTAAACAGGTGTTGAGCCCTTGTATTATACGAGAGATTTTATCTCGAAGCACGTTGTAACAGTAGCGATCCTCTTTCATATTTGGGCTTTTAAGTTCATATTTAAGTATTTATATATTTTGATCTTGGAAATTCATTCTTCTGATTTTTCGAAGGTACTATTAGAACAGAAGATAACACATACTGTATGTAATTTTTTTACCCAGTTAGATTTCACGTGAATGTTAGATCCCCGACTTGAAATATTGCTTTAATTTGCTACATTTTTTTTGCAAAGGACCTCAAAGGAATATAACTCTCTGTTTAATGCCTATGAAATCGAGGACCCTTCTGGGGCTCACCTAGCTTAAATAAAATGGGTACCAAAAATAAGGGGAATGTCTGGCGGTTGAGCGTGATTTAGAATAAATCATCTCCCTGTACAATCGTTGTCCATTAAACAGTACAGTCTCTACAATATACTGAACCCCAATCCCTTCATGGGTTATAGTGGTACGATTTTTTTATACCAAGTATAAATAAATTCAGTCCCCAAATACAGGTACTATATTTTTTCCTTTTCTCTTTTCTTTCTACTGATCTGTCTAATAAGAGATCTAGTGTAGACATGTTGGGTATATGCTGAACTAATTTAAAACGCAGAGGATCGAAGCTAGATTCCAAGGGTTCCCTACTATCCTGTATTAAGTGGGCTGCTGACAGTAGGAATGTCATGTCCACATAGCTCCCTTGTTCTCAACCACTGTGTAGTAAAGCGCCCTATTTCGGGCCTTCAACTCGCCCTTTAAAGATCTGACGTGGAACAGACAAATATTGGCCAGCTTCGTTTACTATTCCACTGCGGTTCTGCTAAAAAAAAAAAATCTTGTAAAATTCCACATAACATACTCCTTGTCAATCGTCCACCATTGTAATTAACAGTAGGAAGCTAAAAAAACTGATTGTACAGAAAATAATCAATTCATTTTTTAAAGCATAATATGCGTGAAAATTGCTATTAATACAATAGATAACAATGATTGCAAAATCTGTACCAATACAATTCTTAATTATAAGGACGCTACTGTTACTATTTTGAACGAGAGATTATGCACTATCACCAGGTAGTGTTCCCTTAATTAAAGATATCCTATCTATAGAGCCTCAGTGAGACATGAATAGTTCTAGATCTGTGCTAGTGCAGAAGTATATTCCATGATCGAGATCGATCCATGGCTAATGACAGAGTACATCTTTTATTTTCCGTAACCGCATCTTACTAATCCGTACCTTTACAAATTCAGTATTGTTCAGTTAAGTATCATATTTGTAAGATTATATTCGAAATGCAAGGAATAAAACAACAATAAAATCCGAGGTGTATTATTTCAACTTAACTTGGATTATTAATCTAAATTTTCACTGTCGATTTTTTTGTTATGCGAACTTGTTATGAATTTCTATCACAATGTTACTTATCTACACACATGTTAGGTTTTAATGGAACTTAATGTGTTATATAGCAGGTAATCTACTATATCCTACTCGTTTTCGAAGGTAGATGTTAAGTGCAATGCGGTTTTATTAATATATTTAATGATTTCTTTTTTATTGGAAATATTTGTTCCTATTTTTTTGTGTACTTAAAGTGAATGTTGAGGTTGAATATGCTTAAAGAGTAAGTCCTGTACGCCTAACGGCGGAGGTACCTATAATTTACGAATTAATACATCGTTCATTTAATTGCACTGCTCCTTGTTCTTACTGTATAGCTGGGAATTACATGTATTCTGTTGTTCATATTGTATTTTTTTTCAATGTATTGTAAGTTATGGATTATAAAATGTAAGTCTTTATCCCAGCATTTCAATTGAATGTCTCTTTTTAGCAATATAATATTTTCATTTGTTAAACTTACTTCTTTATGATCCATTATTATTATTATTATTGTTACTATTATTATAATTATTATTCTACATTATATCTACAGTAAAATATTACACGGTGATCACAAGTGTTTGATATAATAGGGAGATAATTCAACTTATGCTTACTTAACAATCAGTCATATTTTTCATAATCTATTATAATTTTTCAACTAAATTCAGCCATAAATATGTAGGTTTCATAGTTACTGATATACAACATTTCTATAAAAATTGACGACTTCAGTGCAGGCTGTTGGTACACGTGGATTTTTGTTCATTTACTTACTATTTATTACAGATTATGATATTCGTTATGTTGATATATCAATGTTATTATCAATATATTATGTTGATGTGTCTTGATCCTCATCTTTTAGTATTACATTGCAAAAATTAAAGTAGACAATAAATGGATCAAATAAATGTTATTATATTCGTAATGTACATAATGTACAGTTATGTATATAATAATAAATAAATATATATGTATGGACAGAGATAGAGTGATAGTCTAGTGATAATGGCAGCAGCAACAATACAGCGGAACCTTCACACATCCAAGAAAATCTGGTAAAAAATAAGTAAATACACTCCCATTTTTCCAATCCTATAATTGTTCAAATCACTCGAACTCCCATCGATACCTTTATCGGAACACGATTTCTCAGGTCAAATCTAAAACTTTTGGCTACACAAGTTTGTACAGTGTTTTTGGTACAGGGCTTTGTAATCCACTACCCGCATAACACTGCATTCTGGCAAATTTATTATACCTATGTCAGATTTTTAAATTTTTTTATATATAACAGAGAGAATAGAATGAATGAAAGATGCGGTAGACTATACTCTCGACTTGAAGGAAAATCCTATCACCCTTAAATATTGGTCGGATAAGCTTTTGACGGCTGAGATTCAATCCTAGGACATCAGGGCAATTCAGCCACCTCCAGGAGTCCCATCCAATCGCGAGTCCCTCCTCTTTGCTTTTGTCAACCATCACTCCCCGCCTCTCCACTATCTTTTTTTCTCCTATTTCAGATCTCCTAACAGTATATGACTATATACCTCTGCTTTCGAAAGATCTTAGGGCCAGCAATAAATGGTATTGGAAAAAATTCTGATTTGTCATGAAGCTTTTCAAGAAAGCTCATAAATAATGATTCTATAAACACCTTCATTCCAGGTTATGATTAATAGTTCTATAGCCTGAGAGAATACTAATTACTTTAAAGTTCTTTTATCTAATAATAACATTACCTTGCAAAAAGTGAGCTATTGATCTTAGAATAAGAAAATTTGAAATTATTTTTATAAATATTAATAATAAACCTGACTGGTTAGAAGAGTTAGGAAAGAATTTACGAGAAACGGAGATTAATTGCGAGGAAAACAACCATCTCCGGATTATACTAAATGCTCACTATGGTTTTCAGAAAAAACCTAAGCTGAAGACGAGAAAGAATTGGACGAAAGAAAGGAGGGAGAAACACCGGGGACGAATGAAGGAATGAATGAATGCAAAAAGAGTTGAAATGATGTGGTTCTTGGTAGGCCAAAACGAAAATAAATAAAATTAGTAAGTTGACAGCATCAAAAGATCTTGTCCGGAGCAGATAAAAATATTAAGTCAAACCTCGTACATAAAATCCGAAGTGAACATCCGTGGCTGTTTTTCCCGGTGGCCTTCAGAAGGCATGATTCTGTAGACAGAAACACACTTTTATCAGTCACTTTTATGATCTAATAGGAAACACCCTCATATTAGCCCAAGCTTCTCTGAGGGATACTGCCGTCCAAAGTGAAATCCTGTGGCTAGCAAAACAAGTTTTTCCAATCAAAATAGGATTCAGACAGGGTTTTGGACTCTGCTGCATTTTCTTCAATTGCAACCTAGCCATTTTAACATGTCTAGAAATTAAACTACTCACTAATAGAATATTCCTAATCGAGGCAAGTTTCCACGACTAAATGTTCCTATATGGACTTAAAATACTACAGTCGAAAAAGTTTACATTTCCGGCAAGCTATTCGTCGGGAAATTTTCTCAATGTACCTTGCAACTGAGAAAATCACTGGTAATAAGTAGACTGAGGAGCTAAAGTTGGGATAATCAGAAAGTGAAGGAGTACTCGGTGGAAGAAAAGGATGAAGATAATTTGCAAGAACCATAGTCCTCTAATAGGTCCCAACGACAATATGTAATAATAATAATATTTGCAGACACAATAATATAAAGTTATTAGCAATAAGGCAGTGTAAGAAAAGAATGTACCAAGATTCTTCATTGAAACTAAAAAAAATCATCAAGTAATAAAAATGTTTCGGCTTCGTTACATGCTTAGATCGCATTGATTTTTTCTCAAAAGCTATACAAGAAGGTGGTTGTGTCAGTTTTCTGCATATTTCTCCTAATTGTAATTTTGTTTTACTATTTACGATTGTGGTAAAACTGAATTGAGTCTAAAGGGGAAAAGGCTCGGGCAATTGATTTGATCCTAATAAATTTGGAAATCTATATTTTATTTCACGCTTGTGGAAAAGAAAGGTATTCTTTAACTTCATTAACGATCTGTTGGTGACTGGAAAGTGTTCCTTCTCGCAGTGATGACAATGTTTTTATCTCTATCTGCTTTGTGATGAGCTGAGAAGCGCCAATCGCCTCTGCGAGATAAATTTTGCTAACCAACGTGTTGCGAAACTCGGCATCAAAATGATGTGTTTCCAACATTAATAAAAATACAACTGGGTTGAAATAGTTAAAAAACTCGTATGAGAAAAGTTGTCGATTTCAAAGGGAGTAAGCCTATATTTACTATTCCCTAAGAATATTCGTTATTAAAAAGAATGATAAAAGATTGTTTTCATTTTTCGGTTTTTATTTTCTAATTTTTTAAATAACTAATACTAAATATATCGGCTAATTTAATTCAAATTAACAGATAAAGAATAAATTACACTTATACCTATTTACATTTGTACAGTTTATAATAAGGCAATCAATTAATCAGGTCATGTACTGAACTCTTACAGTTTCACATCTAATATGTAATATATAATTGGGACTGATGGAATTCTCTTATGTAATTACAATTATTATTACAATGTTAAAGTAATTATTCGCTGGTAATGGTTTCTATCAACAAGGACTTTACTATTAATAGTCCTTTGGTGATATGGGATTTTTCTCAAATGGAAATATGTATTAATCAGTAAATATTACTTACGTGTATGTTAGATTTGTCAAAGTATTTCCTATTCACTTTTTTTTAGATACTTATGACTGAAATCTTATATGACTTATGACTGAATTTTTTGTCGTCGCAGAATTCTGCTTAAAGATTTAAACAGTATATGATATTGATATTGAATACTCTTAAAATAATAATATACTTATTATAAATATATTTTCTCCTACTCATATCAGACCATGAGTCTTGATCTCTTAAAATAACTCATTCAAACTCTTCGAGAACCGCTGATCGTATGATTTGGGTCATGGGCTTGAGCTAAGTTTGTGAACGCATGCCAAGATTGCTTTCAATTCTTGATTTATTTCTTGCTGTAACTCTTTTTTTCTTAATTATGTTGTTATTGATGACAGAACTAACACATTTTGACTGTTTTAATTATACTTAGACGGCTTCTATCTCTGTGCTTGCAATTTTTTTTTCTAATAACGTAATTTGGTAAACATCATTATATAAGTCGTGCAAATTATATGATTCAAAAACAATTTTTATGCTCAGAAAGAACTTGAATCTACTATTTAAATGCTGTTCCTCACTATCCTAATAAAGCTCTCGACGATTCTTGTACGCTATTGATCCAGTAGTTTTCACACGATGGGAACTATTGGGTCAATCTATATTAGGTATATTTTCACCATTAAATTTTTTTTTTAGTTTTCGATTCTTGCTTTTATATAATTTGTTCGGATGCACTCATTACTCAATTTACATAGCATTAGTGAAATAATAACGTATCTAAGAAATTGCAGTTTTTGAGACTTGTTGTGAGTACTATTTTTCAGATTCTATTCTAGATCTTATGTCTGCGTTGCCTCGATAGAAGTTTTTTTCACTATTGTTCGATTTAACTCATATAACATTTATTTCTGTAAACTGGAAGTTTCATAGATTCGGTTTGGAGGCACTAAAACAACAAATTTTTTTTATTATATAAAAACTATATTTGTATAACTATATTTAGTTAGTTAGTTTGTTATACATAACTACAAAATATAACTATATTTGTCTAAACCGACTAATTTAGTTCCGTTCCTTGATTACCCGTTCTAAAAAAGGATTATATTATCGAATTAATTATTACCTGGTATATCATATCTATTCTCAATATATTCGTTTCAGTTCGGGATATTCTTCCCGTGAAACGACTGTACAAAAATGCAACGTGCACCTAACCTAAACTCCCGAATAAAATAAAAGTAAATTTAAAAAAAAAAATATTTGGTACTTTATTAATTCACCCCCTCCTCCCCCTTTGCTGTTAGGCTATCAAAAACAAAAATGTCGCTGAACAAGAAAGTAATTAACTGTTTGTAACGTATAGTACGTTTAACTTTATGGTTCCATGTTTTGGTTAAGTTTTATTTGTATTATCTTGTATCGTTCCCACTAACTATTTACTTATTTTGTCTTATTGTAATTATATGTCTCTGTCTCAGAGACTGCAATTTTTTCCTAATAACGTAATTTTGATTTGTCTATCATTATTAAATAGGTTATGCAAATATAACGATCCAAAACCGGTCGTTCCAGTTAACTATATTAACTGAATGTACTAATGTACTACGCACACGTAATGTGCTATATTACGTCATACTAACTATTTACTTATTTTGTCTTATTGTAATTATATGTCTCTGTCTCAGAGACTGCAATTTTTTCCTAATAACGTAATTTTGATTTGTCTATCATTATTAAATAGGTTATGCAAATATAACGATCCAAAACCGGTCGTTCCAGTTAACTATATTAACTGAATGTACTAATGTACTACGCACACGTAATGTGCTATATTACGTCATAATATTAAAAATTTATTTCAATTCATGGCATATAATCGAGTAAATAATCTGATTGCTGGAAGTTTGGGCAGAAAACATATATAAATATACGAATGAAGTCTATGCATATTCTCTTGGACAATGAATATTTAAGTGATTGATCACGACACATTTTGAAACTTTTACATTCAAATTAGGTGCCTCGTTTTTCAGAGTAGCTTCCAGGTTACTGTGAGATACAAAGTAAAGGCAGTCCTCAGTGTAGGAACTGGCCATTCACATGTCTCAGGCTGAGTGGTTCGCTTTTACTCTATACCGCTTCCCGCAGATGAAGAGATCTCGTCAGGGGCTCAATGTTCCTTCCCAAAAGGAGAAAAAAAAAGAAGTTTCCAAGACTTCCGTTCCGAGCGATTCCGATCTTGTAAGAGTTTTAGCAATCTAAGTAAAAGTTTTCTTTTAGGAGTTCTTTTCATTTTCTTATCCATTTTTACGGCATAGTGAGATGGGGAACTGCTTTAATCACGACATGGTATTTACCCCTCTGCACGAATAAACTAGATTAAAGACTAACATAGACTACCGATTAAACAATAATGAACTTTTTAATCTTCATTTCAATGATTTAATTTTTGTATTGCCAAAAACGAAAATGGTAAAATAATAATAAAAGAATATTTCATAATTGCACACACATAATCACCTTTTAATGTAACTACAAAATACACACGATCAGTTTGGTGTGCTCACATCGAACTGACACACCGATCTGACCGTGTGAAAGCAATTGATTTGAGATTGTGATTTGATTTCAATTGATTTGAGCTCACATCGAATAAGTCGACTGATGAAAATTCATCATTCGGCGTGACACCGAACTAGGGTTGCCAGGTCACCAAAACTAATAGCAGAACAGACCAGCAAATTTGGCCGGATGTTTGGATAAAAAACCCGGACACCTTACATTATTGAGGATTTTTTTTCAGTATCAATTGGTACGACAAAAAGTTTTTATGTAGAATCAAGCTTTTTTGATTATCACCATAAATCTTGTTAAATTCTAATTAAAAATAAATAATCAAATAATATCCTTATGAATATTAACAGAGATTAAATAAAAACTTAATGCTGACTTGAATAAACAAATAGATTTTGTATCGATACGGATTAAACTACAACCCTCTGGTTCCAAAAAATAGGAAGTAGAAGCCTGACTGTGAGCTTATAGTTATATATATAAAAAAAAAAAACGAAAGTAGAACTGTGTCGTCATTATTCATTTACCAAGAAATTTTAAATAAATAAATAACCAATCGAAGGTAGATAGCAATTGAAAAACAAAAAAATATATATTTCCCCATCTTAACTAATTGGATATAAACAGTGCTGAAGAAAGTGGCAGAATGGGATTCAGTAGCTCAAGTGAACTTAAAGATGTTTTAGAGTTGGACAAACGTTAACATCCCTTTTCGTTTAGTATATGCCCAACTGTTCCTGAGAGATTTATTGTTAGGATTTATGAGATGTTTTTTCTGCTTTGGTAATGTCTGAGTGACGAGTTTGATTGAATTTCCAATTTTGGAATATTACTACGATTTCTAGCTACAAAGCGAATAGTAAGAGGGGTCCGGTTGGATTTCGAACGGCAGCTACGTTTCCAACATTTTCTATTGTATGGCCTCGTTTTAAAACAGTAAAGATGTGGAGGTATGCCAGGGATGTATTTTTCTTTTTCCCTTTTTTTTTTTGGACCGACCAACAGGGGTGAGGGAATCCAGCTGAATGTGAGTTATGGAGCGAGCTAAATATCCAAGCTCCTAGGAGCCCCGTTATTTTTATCCAAAATCAACCCCGCGGGGAAATTCCTGTCCGAAACCGATTTATTTTATAAAAGGAAAAAGAACGTTAAACCAATTGTGATTAAATAAGGCAACGTCACTGCTGATTCCAACAGCGACGTCCCAGTGTATATTCCGAACCAATGAAGTCCTGAAATACTTTTGGATTTTAAAATCAATGCTACTTAATTAGGTAATTAAATTATGGAGTGCTCTAAGAAATTGAAAGAATTGATAATATGTGTAATGTTACTTCCAGGTCAGCGTACGTTTGAAACTGAACAGTATTTTTCGAGTTATACTGAAAATTAATATAAATCTATTTTATCTCCAGCTGGTACATTAACATGTGTTTTTGGCTCAATTAACTAGGACTAAAGTACGCCTTTTTTTCCCGTGCATTAGAAATTGAGTCAAAAAGTTAACTTCATTCCCTAGGGAATAAAGTAAAACGATTAAAACCTAGTTCGTCTAAATAATGTAGGTTTTGTACTGAAAACCTACCTGTAACACCGGCCATTAAAATCAGCTGTTGTTTCAAAACACCAAAACTGATAAACAGAAGTTCATTTGTGTTCAGGTTGTGTAAGTTATAGATCCACCACATATTGTACAAGAAACAATTAATGGTATTTCAAATTTATTGCCAGCTAAGTCAGTATATCTGGAGAAAAAATCTTGTATGCCCCTCGAGACTAAATTAATCTTTATTCCCAATAATACTTTACTCCCTCGGCTTGGCCTCGTGAGTAAAGATAATTATTCCCTCACATTCGCTCGGAAACAAACTCGAATCGTACCCTCGCGTTCGCTAGGGTTCAATCTTACCACTTTTATGGTATTGTGTCATACATTTCTCCAAACCATGTGCACCTGAATAAATGAAGATAAAAATAATACATACATTTATGTTTTCTCTACCTCTAGGTCGATACCTCTTCTTAGTTAGAAAAAATCCAGTTCAAAGATAATTGCTGGTCCGGTGAAAATAAAATCTCAACCGTATACAAAATCGTGACATAATGAACCTCTATATATTATTTCCGATAGATGACTAGCAAATAATAAATTTTCGGCTATGAATTTCATTTATCTATATCCGCTTAGATATTTCATAATTCGGTGGTTTATTAGAAGTGAACTGCCTTCTTATTTTCCTTAATAAATCTTGCATAAATTGTTAATATATTGTAGTCTTATTATTTATCAATAACAATTTCAGTGGAAAGAGAAGAAATAGTCTATCACTATAGAGTAAGGTTCATAGATACAGAAATATAGAGCTCCAAAAATTGAGTTAAGGGCTTTTCTCACCTTTCTCTTTCAGAGATTTCAGTCCCTCTTACCCAACAATAAGATAAATCTTTTCTCTTTAAAATGATAAGATAAATCGGTATTTTTTATGACGATCACTTTTTATTTCAATTTATAGTGTTTTTTACAACACCTACTTAATTAAATATGGCATTTTAGTTAAAGTAATAACTTATAATCAAATTATATGTATTATTTTATTTTCACTAACTAAGTGTCTTAAGACGTCCTCATTCCTACACTTCTTCTTACTTGAATAGTCCCCTGCACTGTCATCTACAATAATGAATTATTGATTGGACATATAATGTATGGAATTCATATGAACATATATCATACTATTTTCTTCTTCTTCCCCCACTGCATAGCCGTCACGAATATTGCTAGAATATCGTAAAATCAATGATGCACAATAAATACCCTATGTTTATAGGATTAGGATCAGGTTGTGGTAATAACAGCGGGGTTATTACGCCCCTATGTTTATATATTATGGTTGGATTGAGAATCCTTATTTTCATGAGCCTATTTTTAAAACTAAACTATTTAACAGGATTTAATCAATGGAAAATTCTTGATCCTGCGAGTCGAGTTGATTGAAGTCAGCGACTCTTAGAGCCCTGTTGAGTACCATTTTAATTGCCTGCTATCAAAGCTCTCTGATAAACTACCCTCAGACCTTTTTATGACTTCCTTTGATTCTGGTATCATTTTATGATGGCGCAGTTAAATCGTAATGTCGGTTATAACACTCAAGTGGTTCATATTCCAGCATCTTTTATAAGCTCCTAGCTGTATAATCCCGGATATACGACCTTAATCGATAAATCTGCCCATCCACCACAGAGATGTTCCTAATGAAAATCGATTTTCAACTTTTTATTGCCTTTTATCGTTTGTATGATAATTTTTGAAAAATCATTTTATTCATTGAATAAAGCAGAAATCCTAATCGAGAATTTAATTATAGTTCATAAATCCATATCCTGATCGTTGTTTAATTTTCTGCAGCAATCATAATTTAAATACAGCAATCTCAATTTTCATATGACAAATAATTCAAATATCAAAGTAATTTAACCCATGTGGAGTGTAAAAAGTATTTAATATAGAATAGAATAGAATAAAAAAATAATTTTATTCTGGGACCAGGTCCCTTAAGAATAACATATATGTAGAACACTAAAATAATATATCAGTTCACAGCACGCGGTGGAGTGAGTAACATCGTCTCTGTGATACTTTATATTTTATACCTATTAACTTCATCGTACATTCACGGCTTTTTACATAGTCATAGTATGTGTACCAGTGAAGTAAAATGTGAAGTTTCGTAGCTAATTACGGACTTATAACGTGACTACATTAATTATAAATTAAGTGAATTAAGAGACAGGAGTTGCTTATCTTTGTGCTGGTCGCGGCAGGTTCATCCCCACCCAGTATAAGGTAAGACTGACCCTATCAGTGTTGCCTCTGGCACCGAATGAGGCTGATCTGTGCCGTATTCAGATCAGATCTCATACGAACTCTTTATTTTTATTTAGTTCCCTTTCCTCTCTGTCCTACCTTTCTTTTCATTACTACTATCTGCTCCAGTGACATAATACTCCAAAATGAAGTTTTACCACCAAGTATTATCCAGTAAATCATATAAAAAAGGAAATACAAAGAGAAGTCGATCCCTAGAATCAACTACGAGAAATAGCCCTAGTAAACCTAAACCTACTACCTAGTTGACACACCTCCTACTACTCCGAATGATAATAAGGAGCCCAAGGCAGGACCGTCGAATGAAAATACCCAACTAGGGTCATCTACTCAGTTCACTGAAGATTCTCCCATCTACTCACCCAACAGATTTCAGCCCCTAACAAATCTACCTAGTGAAGCAATGGAGACCACATCGGCCCCTAAAATGCACAGGCCTCCACCAATTTTCCTACGGAGCATAAACAACTTTAGGCTTCTTTGCACACAACTGAATAAGGCAGTAGGCACCGGAAAATACTATTACACTAGCAGGACCAACGATACAAAGATCCGCCCGAGACATACCGAAATATAGTCAAGTACCTAACGGCGATCAAGGCAGATTACCACACGTACCAACTAAAGGAGGAGAGATCCATCAGAGTGGTAGTCAGAAAATTGCACCCAACCACCGCTGCTGACGTCATAGAGGAGGAGCTCACCGCCATGGGCTTCAAAGTTAGACAAATCACAAATGTCTACAAGAAGAATCCTGTACACCCCGAGACAGGCAACAAAATTCCATTACCTCTCTTCTTCATAGATTTAGAACCAGCATCCGGAGTAGAAAAAATCTATGATGTAAGTAGACTATACTATACCCAGGTTCAAATCGAAAAACCATACCCAAAGAAAGACATCGTGCAATGCCATAACTGCCAGGCATACGGGCACACTAGGCACTACTGCCATCATACCCCAAGATGCGTCAATTGCGGAGAACCGCATAAAACTGAAGAATGCGTCAAGCCGAGAGAAACACCAGCTGCCTGCGCACTATGTCTTCAAGCGCATCCAGCCAATTATAAAGGTTGCCAAACCTACAAGAAGATAAAATCTCAAGTTCTGGCAGCACGTCGGCCCAGCGACGAAGTGAGGACCTCAAGAAGACAGCCTTCTAAAATTGTAGATGGAGCTGTTTCCTACGCCGAAATGTCAGGTGGTCAACAAACAAACAGTCTCGGGGCCACGCTACAACCCGAACCCCCCAAACCCCTCTCTAAACCACAAATCAATTCTCTACAACCAATATACCAGCCCCAACAACTAGTATATCCCGTGAATCAAAATCCAAATACCCCGCATCAAATCCCTCATATCCCCCCTCCTTCAAATGCTACTGATCTCACAACACTACTCACATCGTTCCTCTCCGAGTTCAAATCCATGGTCACACCACTAATATCTCTCCTAACAAATCTTGTTTCCCATCTCTTTCCTGTCCAACAAAATCCTTAAATGGCATCCACCTTATCCATTCTCCTTTGGAATGCGAATGGTATTCGAAACCACACTGACGAACTAACTTCCTTACTGTATGATAAAAAAATTGATGTAGCCTTAATTACAGAAACTAGACTGACCAGTAAACGGAAGCTCAACATAACACAGTACTAAACCTACCGGACCGACCATCCTGATGGAAAAGCTCACGGTGGTACGGCTGTCATTGTCCATCAATCCCTCTCCCAACACTCATTTCCACTCCAATCAAACGATATCCTTCAGGCTACAGCTGTTTCAATCAAAATCTTTTCCTTTCCTCTCACCTTAGAATCAGTGTATTGCCCTCCCAATAAATCCATTTCCCTTTCCCAATTCAGCTCTCTCCTAAACTCCTCAGGGAGTAATTTCCTTTTAGGTGCAGACTTTAATGCGAAACACCAACAATGGGGCTCAAGAACTACTAATACCCGAGGTGGCATCCTCCTCTCTGCACTTAACTCCCATAATTCCAGTTTTATTTCTCCAGGCACCCCTACATATTGGCCCACTGACCCAAACCGAAATCCTGATCTCCTTGACTTTTTCATCCATGCTGGCTTAGGTCCCCTAAACTACTCCATAGAACGCCTTGATGACCTGTCCTCAGATCACAGTCCTTTGATCCTTACCCTTTCTATAGTCCCAATATCCAAACTTCCTCCACCATCATTTATTAGGGGACCAGTTGACTGGAACCTATTTCACCAGCTTGTATCCGACACCATTGACCTCAGAATTTCCCTAAAAACACCTCAGGAGTTGGATGACGCCGTCAATTCCTTTACCAATTTGATCCAGCAAGCAGTTTGGACTGCATCTTCACCCCGTCCTTCCTTCAAAATCCGTAAGAAAAATCCATTACCGCAAGATCTTAGAGATCTTATCCTTATCAAACGCCGTTACCGATCCCTTTGGCAAAGAACCAGGCATCCTCACGATCGGAGACGGTATAACTACTTCACCAAATGAGTCAAAAAGAACCTGACAACCTATAGATCCGAATCCTACAAATGTTACCTTTCCACACTATCTGCTTCAGATAATTCCCTTTGGAATGCCACCAAAAAAATCCTCAAATATCACTCTATTTCCCACCCCCTCCGACGTGAAGACGGCTCTTATGCTGCATCAGATGAGGACAAAGCAGAAGAATTTGCCAAACACCATTCAAATACATTTATCTCACATCCTGATATCCACTCTACGCACATTCCCAATATTAATGAATTCCTCTCTTCACCCATCCCTCTATCCTTACCTCCTAAAGCGGTAAATCCCTCTGAGGTCAAATTCCTCTTACAAAAGTTAAAAGTCCGCAAATCTCCTGGACATGACCTTCTAACCACTCAGATCCTTCAACATCTTCCTCAAAAAGGGATTATTTTTCTTACCTACCTATATAACTGTATCCTTCGTACAACTCACTTCCCTTTGCTGTGGAAACACTCCGTCATCATCCTATTCCCTAAACATGGAAAGCCACCCAATGCCACATCATCATACCGACCCATCAGCCTGCTTCCTATTCTTTCCAAAATTTTCGAAAAAATCCTCCTGAAACGAATCCTACCCATAATTGAATCCAATGATATTCCTTCAAACCAGTTTGGATTCCTTCCCAGGCACTCGACGGTCCAGCAGGGTCTCCGAGTTGTCGATCACATATCCTCTGCTCTTGAAAACAAACAATATTGCACAGGCGCATTTCTGGACGTAGCACAAGCATTCGACCGGGTATGGCAAGCCGGCTCGCTGTTCAAGCTCAAAACCCAGTTACCTCAATCCTTATTCCTAGTCCTTCGATCCTACCTCTCTGATCGTTACTTCCAAGTACCCTGTGGTAACGAATACTCCAATCTTTACCCAATTCAAGCTGGAGTCCCCCAAGGCAGCGTCTTGGGTCCTATCCTATACATATTGTACACCGCTGATATCTCAACTACTCCTGAAACCTTCCTTGCAACGTTCGCAGACGACACAGCCATCCTACCATCTCATCCAGATCCCGAAATGGCTTCCTCGAACCTCCAAAGGCACCTTTCACTCATTGAAATTTGGTGTAACCAATGGAGGATCAAAGTCAACGAGGAAAAATGCAAACATGTGACTTTTACACTTTGCCGGGGAGCATGTCCTTCTGTCCAATTCAATGAAACCGTCCTACCCATTTCCGACACAGTACGATACCTTGGATTTCTTCTACACAAAAGACTTAGATGGAATCCTCATACCAGACTCAAAAGACAAGAACTTAACAGATGATTCAGCCAACTATACAGATTACTATGTAGGACCTCCCATCTTTCAATAGACAATAAACTACTAATATACAAGACCACCATCAAACCTATTTGGACCTATGGACTGGAACTGTGGGGGACCGCGAAAAAATCGAATATCAGACGCATTCAATCCTTTCAATCCAAAGTCCTGAGAACTATTGTCAATGCTCCTTATTATGTCTCCAACAAAACCCTCCATAATGATCTCAACATTCCTTTCGTCCTCGATCTCATCCCTACTAAATTTTCAAACTTTCACCAAAACCTTGCCTGTCATCGCAACCCCCTTGCTCAGTCATTATCCAGTTCCACACATCCATATAACCCACCCCGCCGCCTAAACCGGCAATGGCCTCGAGACCTGATATAATAATGTTATTTGGAGTACTGGCACTGGCCAGATTCTCCACTCACGACCTGTGTGTGTATGTTAAGCGCCCTTAACCAGCTTCCATTGGCGTTTATTGCCAGTGACGCGGTTGGGAAAGGGGGCTGGGGTCTCCCGGACTCCTGCTTTGCCCTCATTCATGAGGAAGAAGCTCAGTTCGGGGACCCCAGGCAAATAGTAAATAGAGTATGAATGTGTACAGTATATTTCTTTTATGTTTTATTTATCATTATTATATTTTTTTTAATATATATATATATATATATATATATATATATATATTTTTTTTTTTTTTTACTTTATTTTGTATATATTTTTTCGCTTGTATATATTTATTTATGCATTTATTTCGTTTATATCATTGATTTTTTATGGAATGATTGTAAGCTACATAGCACCATTACTTATTGCCCACAACAGGCAGATTGTAATGCTTCAATAAAGTGTTTTCTTCTCACTCTTTGGCAAAAAAAAATAAAATAAAAAAAAATATATATCTGGCCTAAGGGCTATATATTATTATAAGAATGATAGAATACATACATAAGTACATTAAACAAATATAAACAAAAAGGTATGTGCAAAATAGAATAAAAATCTAAAATAACAAGAATGAAGCTGAGATAAAAATTAAATAAATAAAAGTACGAGAGAAAAATATTTACTGCCATTCATCTATCATTTCTGATGGATATGAGCCATTAATTATTAGTTAATAATAAAGTTAACAAATTAGGGAGCATCTGTTTGGGAATTTAGGAGATGTAGGAAAAGCTTGGATTTTAATTTGGACCAGTAAGAAGCTTGTTGCAAAATGTAGTGTTCCAAATATAGCAAATGTACAACTTATTTCATACAGACAACAAATATATTTCAAAATATAAAATTATAACAATTGTAGTTAAGTGCTTGTCCATATCTGATTTTGCCCTTTAATTAGAGGTCTGTTTGGGATGACAAAAACAGTGAGACAGTAATCAAATTATCAGTGAAAGGAGTGATTTTTTTTTTGCATCACATATAAAAGTATATATTTTAAAAACATGCAAAACACATATTATTTGTTTAAATTAAAAATAAATTCTATAAATCATAAAAGTAACAAAATCTATAAAAAAAAATTAAAATTGGTTTCATTGTAAAGGTAACTTTCAGACACACAAATTTTCTTATATACAGGTGTTTAGGGTCAAAAGTGGATAACTCGGAAATTTCAATAATTGATTATGTTTCGAATATACTTTTTTCTTAATTTAATTATTGAAATTCACAACTGCAGAATAATAGTACAAAAAGTAAATAGAATGAATGTTGCATAATGGCATGAGATAAATACAAATAAAGAAACTATCCACTGTTATTGCTCAAATAACAAATTGGATAGTAATAAAAAGTCACAAAGCCATCTTCTTTTCGGAAGATTATGGAGAATCGAAGAGAACATTATGGTTGAAACTGGTGGGTTTTAGTGAGTTTCACATCAGCAACAAATGGTACTTTACGGATCATTATCGATGACTTTTTTCGTAACAAAGTAAGGAGCACTGAGGATTTTACAAAAGATTGGATAGGAGAGGAATTTGACGGCTGAGTGGAGTCCCAAAGCTCTACTCCGTAAGTCTAAATAGATCCTATAAAAGTTATGCATATGAGTCTCCTGTAATTAATTGGGATTGTATTTATAATTAATCCTTTGTTGAAGTAGCCTGAAACGGTCCGCAGTTTCCTGTTAATAGTAAATTTAGTTGTTATCCTGGTGGACTTGAATTGAAAATTGGTATCCTTTCCGAATAAGAGCACTTGTTTTTCCCACTCCTTTAATTTTGGGAGATCCAAGCCATTTACGTGATTTGGGGACTTCTGTTTGACTGAGGTTACAGGAGGTCTCTTTTGAAGATAAAATCTACAGAAGAGTATAGTTGATTCATAGCAGTAAAAAAGTTTTGTACACAGTAAACAAATAAATATTCATAAAAGGAAATTTTGATGATGGAGAGAACCCCATGTTAGTTTTTAACGTCTGAACTCTTAACAAAACTTAAACTCTGTTTTCAAAAGTTTAATACATATTCGTCTATCAATTTAATTTTAATCAAAATTACCACAAGTTTTGTTTATGAATATGAAAGTTGTTGTTCTGCGTGTGTAAATGTTGCCTCTTCTTGTGTTAAATTTGGGAATAATTAACATAGATAATTATAGAATTATAATTAGGCTAATGGATGGATTATGTAAATTAGTTCCGAGAATGGGTTATTCGACGGTTATTTCTAATTACATATAAACCAAATGAGTTGCTCAACGTACAAGTTTTCTTTATAGTTAAAAGTTTTGGCATATTATTTTTTCCTACAACATTTCTCTACGAACCAGTATTCTATTAAAATTTTCTTCTATGAACTATGTAAATAGCTCTTAAATATCTTCAATAGATGCCCTCGACACCAAAGTGTTGCTATGTATATTACCGTGGATTATCACAAAAATAAATATGGATTTGAAAAATCAGCAAATGATGGTTATAAGAACGAGGTCACTCAGGAGGTGGCAAGATTCCCTGGTGAGTGGGTTCATGACAAACGAAAGAAGATGGTCCAAGTCCAAGACTTCACGTTTGAGAGAAAGGATTCGTTGAAGAGACGCAGATGAAAGATGAAAGGTGTTGGTACCTAAAAGACACAACCCACATCTGGAAAAGAATCCAATTTTAAATAAGGTTAGGGCATTATATTAAATAATAAGTTGAATAATTATTATTAATATTTACTCTGTGACCCCAATAACAAATAGAATAAATGAAACATAATATGTTTATGTATACAAAAATTACGGGAACACGCGGATATGGGATCGTTGTAGAGAACGGATTTGTCCTGACTGTGAAGAGGGGGTCGTGGTTCCTCAAATGGTAAGAGCGCTGTCACCGAGAGACGGATGGCCCGGGTTCGAATCCCGGCCAGGGCAAATCAATTCTCTTCAAAATAAAAATATTTAAAAAAAATAAAATAATTAATAATGAAATATAAAAAAATATAAGTTATTTTATTAAGTTGTATATGTCATTTTGTATACATATTATGTAACAAAACATATGTTATTGGGTTATTGAGAATGTTAATTATGAAAATACTATCTATTTTAAGATTAAACCCTCACGTATCTTTATTATTTATAATTATTTATAATTATCTTTATTATTGGTTATCGAAGATGCATTTACTATGACACTTCTTTTGCTTCACAGAATCATATTTCCTTTAATTTCAACTCCTCGAATATCCTATTAATCTAAGACCAGTACTGGGCGCTTGCTTCTTGAAAATACCAAATATTCTAATATTGCCAACAAGTGTTTTTTTACATTTTGAATTTATAAGATTACAGTTCAATTATCAGCCTTGGTGATGGCCGAAATTTAATGACCCCTATTAGGTAGATTTTCAGTCAAATTAGTATTGGCTGCAAATTGGATGTTCTTCGTACAAATACTGTCTGTCGTATCGGTACAATATATTTATTTTTTTCAAAAAATATTTAAAGTATTATAATTTTTTTTTTTTAAATATAACCAGTAATAAAACAGGAAATTAATCTAGACATTCACATTAAATAAAGTTAAACCACCTTGGTGATACATAGCAAGAGAATCCTCATTTTTCAATAGGATTACAACAATTCATATTTATGACTTTATGCTGTATTGTTTTTATATTTTTCTAAAGCAGGCTTATTTGACAGTCCTTTTTAACAAAAGGACCTTTTCTGTCTCCATTTCTTTCAGAGAAAATTTTGTGGCTGAGTCTTTCCTCTTTTCATTTCATAACCCTAATTTCAAGAATTATTTTCAAGTAACATGTTAATAGTGTACAGTTAATACTTTATTGTCTAATATTAATGACACACAACTGTACTCTAACATGTTACTTGCAAATAATTCTTGAAATTAGGGTTACTCGTTGGTATGTGTTTCTCTGTATATATAGTCTCAGAATGAATTAGTTAACAATTGTTTGTAATACGTTCTGTATTTATAGGTCAAGTCTATCCCTTATCTTATGTAATTAATAATTGTCGAAACAGTATAAATTTTCTATTTAAATTATTGTATACAAATAAATAACAGGGTTTAGTACTTGGTAGAGACTGTACTGTTTCTTGGACAACGATTGTACAGGATGATGATTTGTCCTAGATCACGCTCAACCACCAGATTTTCCCCGTTATTTTGGATTAACCAAATTTTTAGAGGCTGGGTGAGTCCGGAGAGGATAGATCTTATAGGATCCATTGACGGCCGCTAACAAAATAAATATAAATCTGCTAGCGAGCTGGATTCGAACCCAGGCCTTCGTAACGGCAACCACTGAGCCACTCCACTCCCTATAGTATATAAATGTATAACACTATATTACAAATGACATCAAGTCATTATATTTTGACTAATAGTCATTCAATTTTGTCCATCTCAGTTATGCCTAAATGTTCCTCTTCCTCTACACTGGAGCACTCAACAGATTTCTGGCAAAGCAGAACAGCTTTCTGGGCTAAAGACGTAGAACTATTCCACATTTGAGAAAGCTTTAAGCAATTTTCATTCAAAAGAACAGTAAGTACTTAACGGGCGAAAGCGGTGTTAAAATGGCGAACAATTAAAAGTTCGCAGTGTAATACCACTTCATACTGAAATTATTACGGGCATTTAAACCTCAACACTACTGTATGTAAGTTTACTACGTGTATAATTTTTTAGTATTATTGATCAGCCTATGATCATAAAAATCTTCTTCAGTCAAATCCAATTTTAAATTGTTTACCACACATTTTTATTCGTAAATAGTTAACTGCCAACTTTACTTTTTACTGCATTTATTTTTTTTTACTGCAACTTATTTTTGTAGTCTTATTGGTTATTATCTGCCCAATAATTTGATGTATATTGAGCACAAAGTTCCTATTCTAGATCGGGAATTTGATATACATTACCCGTACACCACTCAAATGTAGGAAAGTCATTCAATGTCAGAATTATATATATATATATATATATATATATATATATATATATATATATATATATATATATATATATATATATATATATATATATATATATATGTATGTATGTATATTTACAGTTCATGAAGTATTGGAATCTAACTGATTAATGATTTAGTATCCACACTTTGAAAACTTGTAAGTATAACTTATCTAATTAACATCTTACACTTATCAATTTATATTTATTTTATAACACACACACACACACACAGCTAAGGTGGCAGAGCACCAAGGCGGATAAGTGAAAGTCTTGGGTTCGAATTCCGGCCTTGGACAAATATTTTCTCTTCAAAATAAATATATTTAATTTAATGTTTTTACTAAAAGCTCATTTTTTCACTGTTATGGCATGAGTATGGGACCAACCTGATCTCAAAACACCGCCAAAAGGAATTTATGAACTGACTGGAACTCGAGAATCAGAATATATATTTTTTATAATAGTCTAGATAAGAAGAAAACAATGTTATATATATATATATATATATATATATATATATATATATATATATATATTGTGTTTTAGTTCTCGAGTTTCAGTATTTCTCGAACTTCTTAGGTAGTATGCTTCCAGAAGTTGAACAGTGAGTTTTATTTTCAGCCTTTTATTACATTTTATTCATTTCTCGTGCGACGTCACTTAACTGGTGGCGAAACCCGGAAAAAAGAACTCTGGTAAATTAATTTTTTTTTTCTGTCTTGTTTAATTTTGCCCACTAACGAAGAAAAATGCTTGAGCCCGGACTAAGAGATATATTGAGACCGGCGATACTCACAGTGGAAACAGAACCACAACCACCGCTAGAACCACAGGAGCCAATTAACCCGGAGTTTCCGATCCTACTGACGTCTATACTAGCAATGGCTTAGTGTGCTGAGTGAGGAGAAGCATACTCAACCTGATTCAGGCGATGAAGAGGCACCATGACATGCAGTCAAAGAGAGGCTAAAAAAGGCATTTGGAGGAGGACGATCCAGTGGAGGACATGCTCCAAATGTTTATGGAGTCCCAAAAACCAGGGCAATTGCATGAACAATATGCGACAGTATTATTGGCGCGGTACGTTCTTGGAATGTGCCCAGGAGATGGTGGACTCGAGTGCGAGCAAAGAAGAATCAAAATAGGGCGAGGTAGAGGAGACGGGCTGGAGTAGGATTACATACCGTAGACCCGAAATAAACCGAAACCGACCGAGTCTAGGTGGGGGAAGAAGAAGAGAAACCAAACGGTATTGGAAGGAGATGCCGGTCGCAAGAGACAGGCGACAGGGGACAAACAAGCGGAATGGAAGAAGAGAAGAAAGAAGGTGCCACAAGTGCGGCAAGACGGGTCACCTGATGGAACAATTCCGTCGCACAAGATGCTTTGAGTGCAACAGCGAAGTGGCATACTTGATCACTCTAGGTGGACCTTGAAAAGTAGAGCGGGAAGCGAGTATTGAGACCAATCAGTGGACGGGGTAACGTGGAAATTTAAATGTTCATGTAGTGGGTGGATTGACCCGACATTACCAGATGATCCTAGGGTGTGACTTGTGCAGGTAGGAGTGAGAGTAAGGAACAATCGTGCGAAATGGGACATTAGAATCGGGACGCGTACTTATAGTTGTAGAGGGATTGAAAGGGGTGGGGGAACGCAAATAGGGGAGGTGAACAAAATCGAGGATTGCAGAGGAGACAACCAGAGGGAGTTCCGGGGTATTTTTTTTAATGAGGAGGATATTTTAGGGGTCTCGGGCCGGACAGTTCACGAAGTCAAACTGAAACAAGATAGAGTTACATATGTTTAGGCAGGATGTATCCTAAGACGCTCCGGTCCCATATCCGCGATAAACTAAATAGCCTCAAGGAACAGGGGATCATCGTTAACAGTACTTCGCCGTATAACAGCCGTCTGTGGGCCGTTAAGAAGAAGAGTTTGTCAAGGGATGAGCAAGAACGTTACAGTGTTAATAGATTATAGGAAATTGAACGAAAATACTGTTGTTGAGATATATCCGATCCCGAGATTCGAGGATATTTTAGATAAGCTGAGCGGGTCAACCATCTTCAGTACACTAGATCTTAAAGCGGGATATCATCAGATAAAGATGCACCCTCGTGATCAGCATAAGACGGTATTTAGCTTCAAGAGAGGACACTATGAGTTCACGCGCATGCCGTTTGGTCTAAAAACGCCCCAATTACCTTCCAGCGACTGATGGATGAATTTCTTCGAGGCCTGGGAGAATATTTTGGCCAAATATATATAGATGACTTTCTTGTCTTTAGCAAGTCAGAGATAGAACATGTAGAGCATTTGCGTAGGATGTTAAGGTTATTCGTCTCCTGGGAACCCTCAATTATTACAGAAGATTCATACAGGTTTCATACAAGTTGACTGGCCCAGTTAAATTTTATTAAATTAGTAGAGGACTTTTGAACCGATAACATTTTATTAAAGCATATTTTAGGTAGTTTATTATTACACATTAGTAGGATTTTCAACCACCAGTTGATTTTGATCTTCAAGACTTGTTTTGAGCATTCTTGTGCCTGTTTCTAGTCTTATTATGAAAGCTAGGGTTTGATTAGGCTATTAAAAGAGCGGTTTGTAAAATCTAACCTAAATTTTCTCTATTTTATCTACATAAGTTCAGTTTTATTTCACAGTAGTATAATAAAACTGAACGGATTAAACTATTGAAAAGCGTAGTTTTTAAGATCCAGGAAGTTGACCTAGAGGTGATTATAATCTGTTTAACCGTGCTCTTAGCGATAGCAGCTCTAGCCATCATATCTTGACTCGCTAAATGAAAAAGAGCCGAGTTGGAGAAAACCATACCGAGGAAGCGGAAAGACCTAACACTTTTTAACATCACCATTTATATAAAGACTGCAAGGCATACTATCTGGAAGTCGAATTACAGAGCAATCTATTATACATATTACTTTTTTTTTCATTACAATAAGCGACTAATCATCATTCCACTGACATTTTGAATTAAATATTCTTAAGAGCTCTGTCATTTCTTTCAACATCGGAGTGCTCAAATCAATTTTCTTCCCCATTGAATGGTAGTTTTGCTTCGCCGCAGACTACTAGAGCAAGTCTGAACAGCCGATGTAATAGAAAGGAGAAAAAGCATGGCTCTACATTCCAGTTACTCCATTCATAGAAGTTATTGGAACGTTTGAGGACTCGGCCACGCTCGTTTATTGCGGTTGATTTGACGAGTCTTTTGTATACCTTTCACTTTGACAGTGAAATGTTAATTATGATATGAAAATAACTAAATCCATAATTCTATTGGGGATTTAGTGAAAATAGACATTTGTTTGTAATGTTTTATCGTTAAGAAACATTTTGTCGGCTGCATGGAATATGTGCATTAATTTCATTATCATTGAAAATGATTTTAATTATTTTTGTTTATAAGAATCGTTGCTCAAGCAGTTTATTTTTAAAAACTGAAATCAATGGAATCATCCACCTACATCTCCACTAAAAATATGTTGTTTTTTTTTAGTTCTCTATTAGAGCTATCTCATCAAATATGTAGTATTGCACATCTTTTCTCTGTATTACAAAATACTTGTCATTCTGGTGAATAGTTCTCTGGAGTAAACGAAATATTTAGGGTGCTTTCAGGACCGTGGACAAGTGTTCGTTTTTTTATTGAACAATATGTTTTGTCTCTGGCAAAACTTTTTATCAGAAAAAAAATCACATTGGGCTAGTTGCCTTTCAATAGTTTACCATTCAGTTCATCATTTAGATCTACAAATATTATAGGAATTGATGATGCCCCAATGGACAATAGTTTTATCTACTTCTAAAGATTCCAATCCTGAAGGAATAAGAAAAATGAGAAAATGGGAAACCAGGTTACATCAAGTAAATTTATCGAATAAATAAGTTAGTAATTGCTGTTATGTTAATATTTAATTATTATTACTTTAATTGGGTAGGATGAAAAAAAAATTGTGATTCCTTATTTCCACTTTCGAATTCCGTTAAACAGATTTAGTGTGTGTATTCTTTACGCGAGTGTAGAAGAAGTAATTAAAAGTGTATTGTTAATTTAGTGATTGAAGCATCATTTAACTTAGTCAGTCAAGATAATTTTTATCCTATAGTTGCTAATATAGCATCGCACGAGTGTAATAAAAAGGTAGCGTTTTTATTGAAACTCACAGCTCTATAACTCGAAATGTGATGAAATGAGTCTCAATCATAATTTTTTGTGAGATATTCTTATTAGTAAAAATAATGTTATTTACAATTTTCACTTGTTTTCATTCAGTCCCTTTTCAGATATTGACTAATGAAAATTGACATTAATGTGCTTTTAGTCATTTTTGAAAATCCTTAGAACAAAAAGGAATTCATTCTCAAGACTAAAACTTATGCTGGTAGCAGGATGAACACTCAACACAGAAATAAAATATTATTAGTGAGTATCTTTTTCTACCTAAAAATCTATAGTTTTAAAAATTAACGATTTTTAGTTATTTTCCGAGATTGTAGAGATAGAGTTTGACTGACCTTGCATGTCAGGGAAAATAATATATAATCGTTTTGAAGACCATTTCATGCTGAACACGCTGGTTTTTAAATTATTCTGATACCTTGAAAAATGACTTGGCAATACAATTTTCCGCAAACCCTTTTTCTTTATAAAATTCGCCAAATCGCCATTTTAAAATGGCTGCCAATTAAAAAAATACCTTGTAATTTTTTTTTCAATTGTAGTTTTGTTAATGTCTACTCAAAGGAAATCCATGATAAAAGAATCAGGAAAATTAAAAATGCTGACCAACAAATTATATTTATATTGGGTGATTTGAAATGGATTGAGCCTATATCGTTTCGCTGGTAACCTTAATTGTTGAATTAACGCAATGAGCTTCCTACTTGGTATTTTGTTAACTTTATTTTATTCTGTCAAGCTTTTAGCCTTCACTGAATTCTTAAAAATATTAAGATGAGAGCAAATTTTTCATAGCATTGGAGACTAATTTTAGCTTACAATAATATCTGAGTGCCTTCCATAGATTATATTATTATTTTATAAAAATTAATTTTACTCCTTAATTCTCCATTCTCTTAATAGGATGTTTCTTAATACCAATTCTGTGTACTAAAAAAATATTTGACCATATTACACTAGAAATGTCGGTTTATATAAATGAAATTGACTGTATAAATCCAGTTGCATTAGTCTCAAAGTATATAATAGTTTCCGAAGTGCTTTGTAATTTTCATTTTATTTATCGAATAATAAAAAATAGTCTTCTGTATCGATTATTTTCACCCTTTTTCTACTTAAATCTTTCCATTTGAATATTTTTTTTTACTAAGTAATCAAGAAACTCTTGTTAAAAAAAAAAATCATTTGGAATTGCCGTCTTTTAGTCTTCCCCCACTTCCCTCCTCTGTTTTATAAGAAATTCAAGAATAACACTGGAATAAACTTCATAACTCTAAGGCAACTTAAAATTAAAAGCAAAGAGAAGAGGGCCTTATTCGATGTCTTGCGTTTTATTAATCTTTCCTGAAATAACAAATCATAAAATGAGCTATTATTTTAAATAAATTATACGACTTTATTATTTTGTTATTATTATTATTGTTTTATTCACTTCATTTATTAATTCACTAAAAATCTATAACAAAAATGTTATTTTATTTGCGTTATAAACTTCACATTTAAGATTATTTGTTTAAAAAACCTAAACGATGTAATTTATTTAGGGTTCTATTATGGTTACCTACAAAAATTTTTTCATGGTTATAAAATCAAGCATATTGCTCTTTCAAAACTAAAAAACGTCCTTCATGTAGCGAGTTATATTATATATTTACGAGAATACATAAAACAGTTAGATTTATCATGAGGTAAACATTTTTTGTTACGATACTTATGTTTTACATAATAGTATTTCAGTCCTATATCAATACTAGAAATATTTGGAAAACAAAATTTTAATAAATGGTAAGCCTTCATTTTTTATGAAGTTTATTCATATTTTGCCCACATATTATTATTATTATTTATTTTAGGTTATTTTAATTAGGTATGTATGTTACTTGCTTTAATTATTGCCCCAACTTTGAAAAGGAAAATTACAAAAACTTAAGTTATTTATATCATAAATTTATCTTTGGTACAATGTATCGAGAGAAAGTAGTTCTGTAGAAATTTGTTAATTTAATAGATTTTTTAATTATTGTTTCTTATTTCCCATTTTGGAATTTCTATAAAACAAAAACTACTCAAAAAATACAGTAAATTATTTGACATAAAAAAAATTTACTCATTTAATTACAATTAAAACGCAAAAATTATTATAAATAAAACATATAATATACAAAAGGTTTTAGTGGTTTCTTCTGGTTTCGACCGTGCATTTAAATTTATCGCCAACGTTCCGTGGCCCTGAGGAAGCCAGCAGCATGTCTTCAGCATGTCTGGTGAAACGTTGGGGAGAAATTTAGATACGCGGTCGAAACCAAAATAAACTACTGAAACCTTTTGTATAAATAGTGGCCGTGGAACCTTAAAAGTATATGGTATACTGTTTCATTTCATCAAATGTATTTAACTTTTGCAAGATGGAATTCTAATTAAAATTTTGACCTTAAATACATTAAAAAATAATTACAATAATTAACACCCTTTACTTTGTTTTCAATGCAAAATTAATTAATTAGAAAACGAATAAAGATAATATACTTTCAACTAATTTTATTATTTCTTGGAATGTTTGTTCTTCGGACGTTATTAAAACCATTTTAAGCCATAAGTGATTTCTTTTAAAAAGAGACCGTCACCTTTCAAACAGATGAGGAATATAATTTTGACTTTGTTAGAGCCCAAAACAAAATTATATTTAGAGCACTAAATATGAAACATCAAACAGAAAACTTTTGCTATTAAAAAAAAATAAATTTACTTATAAATATCTGGTGGGGCCCCGTCAGTAATTATTATATAAAGACTTACTTATTTAACAAATGCGATATTGAAGAAAAAAAGTGTGGGTAGTTGATTTTAAATATGGTAGGTATCCTGAACGGGATATGTGGAACAAAAACTTCGAGGTGTAGGAATAGTTTGGATTTGAATGTGGATAAAGAAGATGCATGACTGATATCAGGTGGGAGTGAATTTCAAAGAGAGGTAGACCGAGCGAGAAAGTACCGCTCAAATGTTTTGGTTCTGTGGGAACGGGAATAAAAGTCGGGAAGGCGGGATCTTGTGCCCTGGAATTGGATAGAGGATTTGAACTGTAGGAGATTATAGATATAAGGTGGATGTTGTGAGTTGATGGCCTGGTATAAGAAAGAACCTAGGAAATAGAATCTACGGATAGAAGGGAGAAGCCACTTTAACTCATCATAGAGGTGGGACACATGAGGCTTCCTCGGGGAGTCGAAGACAATCCGAAGAGAGCTGTTCATAATTTGTCTCAGTCTTTCCTCAAGTTTGTTCGAGGGCCCACCATAAGCCGCACAGCCATAGTCAAAGTGTGGAAAGATAAAAGAAGTGATGAGGAGCTTAGGGATAGGTAGTGTTAAAAGATGCCGGGAACGATGGAATAACTTTATGGAGCTTATTGATTGACCGGAAATTTGGGCAATGTGGGGTTCCCAGGAAAGGGTTTGGTCGAATACTGAGATTTTTAACAGAGGAACTGAAAGGAATAGGGTGTTGGAACCAATTAGAATGGCGTATTTCAGCAGCATTTAACACCAGTCTATCCAGGTCAGCCTGAATATTAGCAAAGGCTTTAGATAGTAACTTCCGAGTATGGACCTCATAAGAAATTTGGATTAGGTCATGAGAGGAGAGAAACAGGAAAGGCAATTGGGAAGAGGAGAGAAGTTTCTGAAGAGAATCGATGACGAATAGATCCAACCATGTGTCCATCGTTGAGTATGATGGGTAGGAGAAACTGGAACAATGGAGAGGCTTAGTGAGTGGAAGATATTTTCCAGGTATGGAGTGTCATTGGATTCGGCAAGGAGGGTTGTATTGAAATCGCCAGAAATAATCATATAAAGGTCATAGAAAGGAATGTAATTGTAAAGGATAGATTCAAAGGAAGATTTAAACGGCAGAGGAGGACGATATACCACTATGTATAGGAGCGGAAGTCCATTATAGGATATTTCACTGAATAGGAATTCAATATGAAGGACATCAGACGGGAGTGAGGATTCTAAGATTCGTGGTTTTAAAGTATGATGGACATACAGACCTACGCATACGCCAGTCCGGTTAACCCGGAGAAACATATTGTTACGGGCTACTGGGTATTAAAATGAATTAAACAATTCATTACTTAAATATACTAATATTTATTAACTCAAGTGATAAAAAAGGATACAATTAAATTATTAAAGTAATATAAATTTATAATAACAATATTCTAAATATTTATTATCTAGGCCTAACTCCTATTTAATTATTACAATAATATATAAGATATTACTAATTCTAGATACCTCTTAACTAGTTACAATAGTTTCTATGAATATTATAAAATTACACTACAATTTATAACTAATAGTTAACACTTACAGTTCACTAGTCCACCGACCGTAAGATTCTCCAAGTATGACAAACTGACACTCGGAACAGAAACAGTTTATTACACTCGCGAGACTGTCACAGTTCACTGATACACTTATTACTCTGGCCGGTTCAACACTGACTAGCTTATCACACTGACACTCACTTATCACAGATCTTGCGTGGTCTACTCTCAGGCTAAGACTGACTGGCTCGAGGTGAGGGAAGTATTTAAATAGGCAAGGCCGAACATTCTAGAACACGGAGGGGCCAGACAATTCTGGAATCTTCTTAATCCTTTTCCGACAAAAGAAGACGATCTATACCGGTCCTAATCCTATTTTAACGTCTTCCGCTGACGGACTTAAGCCGCTAATCCCCTGCTTCCGCCTTCCTTTGTGCGGCCGTAACACTGCCCCCTCCTTAAAAGTGCTCTGCCCCAGAGCATAGTCTGGAGAAATCGGGCAGTTATGAGCTTCTACTGATGGAGACGCACTTTCTTTCCTGGGGTTGAACGTGCACACCAATATGAAAACTCCAGAGTTGGCGAATGTCCGTTCGATCATGTCCCTGACAACCTTCCACTCCAAGCCGTCGTATCCACAGCCCAACTTCGGAATGGCGAGCTTGGTGACACGCAGTCTCAGAAGCTTACTACGTAGGTCGTCGAGGCTTCGCCGCAGTACGTCATATGTCGGCTTCTGATCAGTGGCCCGCTTGGTAACCAAGTAAAACAGGTGTCGACCTTCGTGCGTGTGGTGGAGTGCCCTCCCGACACTTGGTCCTTGGTGTTCCAGCTTCTCAATTCCGCCGAATTTCTTCCTGAAGACCGTTGCAATCCCTCGAGAAGTCCTCAGATCCTCGGCAACGCAATGGGCCAGAGAATAGTCCACTGGTAAAGAGAAGATATCCCTGTAGATTACCTGAGTTACTCCACGGGTCCCTGGTACTTTAGTATGAGCAACTGAGTTACTTGTCTAGACGTTGTTTAGGTACCTGACCTGCTGGTCTTCTGCCGGGCCATGGTCTCCTTTGTACGGTGCCAGTCTATTGAAATGGACTACCTTGGGTTTTCCTTTAGGCTGCTTCCTGATCCTATAAATGACGTCGTTGATCCTCTTGATGATCTCAAACGGGCCGTCCCAGGAGTTCTGCACTTTAGGTGAGTAGTCTCGCCTTCTTCGTGGATCATGTAGTCAGACCAAGTCTCCAGGTTGGTAGCCACCTTTCTCTGCCCTGATGTCGTAACGCTGCTTCATTCTGTCACTGGCTCCCTGGATGTTTGTGCGAACCTTCTCGTGGATATTATCCATTCGCTTCCGTAGATCCGTGACGTACTCCTCTCCGGCAATTTCCTCGTCAGGCTTGAAACTGAATTTCAGATCACAATGCAAACGAAGTTCTCTGCCGAACACCACATTTGCGGGAGTCTGCCCCGTTGCCTCACCTACTGAACTGCGGTAGGCCAGCAGGAACAGGTGAAGATACTGGTCCCAGTCTCGCTGATGGTCGGAGACCACTTTGGACAAATATCGACCCATAGTCCTGTTCATGCGCTCCACCATGCCATCGGATTGATGGTGAACAGGTGTCGTCCTGGTCTTCCGTATTCCCAGTGCTTCGCACATCCCGGAGAAGACTGCAGACTCGAAGTTTCGTCCCTGGTCAGCGTGAAGTTCCATGGGTACTCCAAACCTACTGACGAGCTGCTTCACCAGTACGTCCGCAATCGTGGTTGCCTCCTGATTCGGAAGGGCGTTAGCTTCCACCCAATTGGAAAAGTAGTCCATGGCCACGAGAATATACCGGTTACCTTCGTCCGTCACAGGGAATGGGCCAGCGATGTCAATTGCTATTCTCTCAAACGGTGCTCCAACGTTATACTTCTTCATTGGGGCCTTCTTTCTTCTTATGGGACCGTTAGAGGCCACACAAGTCGCACAACGCCTGCACCAGTCCAACACATCGTCCTTAAGGTTCGCCCAGTAAAAGCGTTCACGTACCTTTTCCAATGTACGGTGAACTCCAAGGTGGCCGCCAGATACTCCGTCATGAAGTTCCCTGAGTACTTCGGGCACTTTCCTCTTTGGAACGATGAGCTGTAGTCTGCGCTGATCTCCTTCCGTGTTCTCCAATGCCCGTTTCAGCAACCCGTTGTCCACTAGAATGGAGTCCCATTGGGTCCAGTAAGTCTTTACATTCTTCGACATTGGAGCAACATCCTGCCAGGTTGGTCTTCCTTGCCCTGATAGTTTCCACTGCTTCATTTGTTTCAAGTCCGGGTCCTTGTCCTGCTCCTTTGACACCTCTGCATCCTGCCAACTGTCCATGACCACCGTTGTCCTCAACACTGCTGCCTGATTCTCTTCTTGTCGAGAACAATGCCCGCATTCTACGTCACAAGGTCTCCTAGAGAGCGCATCCGCATTTCTGTGACTCGTTCCAGCACGATGAGCAGATTCGAAGTCATATTCTTGAAGGCGCTCGATCCACCTCGCCACTTGTACCTCTGATAACTTGAATCTTAGCAGCCACATTAGAGCCGCGTGGTCCGTTCTCAGGAGAAACCTTCTGCCGTATAGATATTTGTGGCAATGCTCTATAGATTTCACCACTGCCAGAAGCTCCTTCCTTGTGACACAGTAGTTGCGTTCCGGAGCTGAGAGCGCTTTACTGAAATATCCAATGACCCTTTCTTCTCCATCTTGGAGCTGAGAGAGGACGCTTCCAATAGCGGTGTTGCTGGCGTCTGTGTCAAGTATGAACTTGCCCTCGGGACGGGGATAGCTCTGAACAGGAGCACTACTCAATTTCTTCTTCAACTCCTCAAAGGATGCCTGACACTCGTGATCCCAAAGGAAAGTCCGTTTTTTCCTCGGTAAGCCTGGTAAGAGGTTTTGCAATATTAGCAAATCCTTTCACGTACCTCCTGTAGTAGGTGCAGAGGCCGAGAAAACTTCTTACTTGGTGCTTGTCTCGAGGTACTGGCCAGTCGGTAATCGCTGTAATCTTCCCAGGGTCAACAGCAACTCCGTTGTCTGACACAACATGCCCCAGGTAGTTGACTTGCCTTCGGAAGAGATGACACTTCTTCGGGTTCAATTTAAGGTTCGCTGCACGCAGTCGTTCGAATACCTTCTCCAGATTCTTCAGATGGTGAGCGAAGGACTTTCCCAGCACAATGATGTCATCTAAGTATACCAGGCAAATTACCGAAGAGAGACCCCTTAACACGCTTTCCATCAGCCTCTCAAATGTTGCAGGAGCATTGCAAAGTCCGAATGGCATTACTGTAAATTGCCAGAGTCCAGTCCCAATCGAGAACGCTGTCTTCTCTTTATCTTCAGGTTTCAATCCAACCTGCCAATATCCACTGCGGAGATCCAAGGTAGAGAAAAGTTCACACCCCTCCAGGGTGTCCAGCGTATCATCAATCCTGGGGAGCAGATAACTGTCTTTCTTGGTGACGTTGTTCAGAAGGCGGTAGTCTACGCAGAATCTCGTTGTGCTGTCCTTCTTCTTCACCAATACAACAGGAGACATCCAGGGACTACTCGAAGGCTCAATGACACCATCAGACGCCATCTCCTTGATGATCTTCTCGGCGTCCTCCCGTTTGGCTAACGGCAGCCTCCTCGGGACCTGTCGGATGGGCTTAGCATCCCCGGTGTCAATCCTGTGCTGGACGATATCCGTTCTACCCCGTGGCCCTGGGCTGATCTCGAAAACGTCCTGCCATCGGATAATCATCTTCTTCACTTCCTCGCTCTGTTCAGGCGAGAGTTCCCGGCATGATTCGTTCACAAATCCTGTTAGTTCTTCCGGCAGTTCTCGCAGCTCAGCGGCATGATGTTGCAGCTGACGAACCACTGAGGTAGCTGTTGTACATTCCCGTACCGGTGTTCCTTTGTTCAGCGTTACTGGGAAGCTGTTCAGGTTCATTAGCCGAATCGGAGTGGTACGTCCGACCTTGATGAGAGACCATGATGAGCAACCATTACGCCGCGTCCGATCTCCTGTTCTTCTTGCCTTCCAGGTTCAAGTAGCATACATTGACCCTCAGGTAGATATCCTTCGATCGTCCCATGCGTTATGATTTGGCTCCGTGCAGGTAAAGTGGTGTCTTCTAGTAAGCGCACTCGTGCGTAGATGTCCTTTCCCTGCCGAAGGATGACTTCTTCGTCTCCCATTGTCATCACACCTCTCGCTATATCCAGCTTGACCCCGTCAATCAAGTCCGTGCCCAATATGACATCTTCATCAATATCTGCCACGAGAGCGCGGTGCTTCAGAGGTTGACCCCCGATGATGAAGGTGGCAACTGTCTCCCCGTAGACATTGGCTTGCTCTCCAGTGTCAGTCCGTAATGTCCAAGTCGTTGGTAAGACCTTCTCAGCAGGAACTGTCTTGGAGTTCAAAATTGTCATGGTCGCTCCGGTATCCAGTAGCAGACTTCGCAGCTGCCCGTTCACTATCCCATCAACGTAGAAGCTGTTCGTTCTGATCCCTAATGATGCCACTCTACTGGTCTTCCTGGGGCCTCTGAAGTTATGGGCTGATAGTTGTTCCTTCCTATCAACCCGACTTCGTTCCTGTGGCTTTTCTTGCTTCTTGGATGTACACTTGCTTCTAGAGTGTCCAAGTTGGCCGCAGTTCCAACAACGTATCTCCTTCTTACGGGTCCTGAGGGCCTCCAAAACTTTTATCACAATATCTTCGATACTAGGGACCACATTAGCCTCCGCTTCTGCTGCTCGAACTCGCGCATGGCCCCGAACTGACTGTCTGACAACCTCGAACTCCATGGCCTGAGATAATGCGTCTCCTAGCGTTTTTGGCCGGGCGAGCTTCACTGCCTGTTGCCTCTCGGGGTCCCGAAGTCCATCCAGGAATTTGTCGACAGCCAGGCTCTCGTAGACATCATCGGTGACCGATGGGTAAGCATTCCTCACCAGCCGTACAATGTCTGCCTCAAATTCCTGTAGCGTCTCGTTGGTCTTCTGGATCCTGTTTCTCAGCTGTGAGCGATAAAGCTGGTCCATGTGTCGGTGGCCGAAACGCATCTCCAGTCTTCTAACCAGTTCCCCGAAGTTAGACCGCTCTGTCATGGGCATCCCTTGCAGTACTCCCAAGGCGTCTCCACGCAAGGCCAGGCACAACGCTGAAGCTTGGGTCTCTTTTGACCACCCGTGGATCGAAGCCGCTGTCTCGAAGAGCGTCATGTAGTCCTCCCACGGCGTCTTTCCGTCGAACACTGGAATTGTGTTGTGAGTTGGTGGCGTCCCTGAATTGGCGGGCGTAATGGTTTTATGAAGGCTGCCCTCGGAGGAACGGTCGGTGTCGTTCGTCGGTAGGTTGCTCTTACGTCCCTCGAGAGCTTCTACTCTTAGCCTAAGTTCGTTTTCAATTGTATTCAATTTTTCTCCTAACCTAGATTCTACATTAGCTACTTTATTATTTACATCGGCTAACTTATTATCTACATTAGCTAACTTATTCTCAACATTTTCCATTAGCTTAGTCTCTAATTTATCCAATAAATCACTTTTTACAGGACCTAGTTCATTCTGTACATTGCCTAGCTCATTTTTGACAGTACCTAATTCATTACCTAACCTGTTTTCTACATTGCTCAACTCATTTTTAACAGTACCTAATTCATTCTGTACATTACCTAGCTTATTATCTACATTGCTTAAAGTTGCAGACATCTTGCTTAAATCAGTTTCAAACAACGTCATCTGGATTTTCCCCTAAATCTACAAAAAATTGACGCAAGCGCTCTTGCAGTACACTTTTAGTTCCGGAACAATCAAGATCACGTTCTTCTAACTCCCGTTTCAAATCCGCAACTTTTAAATCAATTAATTTAACACTTTTAGATGCCATTTTCCATACAGTAGCCAAATAATTACAAAATGCAAAATAACAGCAATTACACAATAATCCCACTTCTGACACCAATTTGTTACGGGCTACTGGGTATTAAAATGAGTTAAACAATTCATTACTTAAAGTAGCTAATATTTATTAACACAAGTGAAAAAAGGATACAATTAAATTATTAAACTAATTTAAATTTATAATAACAATATTCTAAATATTTATTATCTAGGCCTAACTCCTATTTAATTATTACAATAATGTATAAGATATTACTAATTCTAGATACCTCTTAACTAGTTACAATAGTTTCTATGAATATTATAAAATTACACTACAATTTATAACTAATAGTTAACACTTACAGTTCACTAGTCCACTGACCGTAAGATTCTCCATGTATGACAAACTGACACACAGAACACAAACAGTTTATTACACTCGCGAGACTGTCACAGGTCACTGATACACTAATTACACTGGCCGGTTCAACACTGACTAGCTTATCACACTGACACTCACTTATCACAGATCTTGCGTGGTCTACTCTCAGGCTAAGTCTGACTGGCTCGAGGTGAGGGAAGTATTTAAATAGGCAAGGCCGAACATTCTAGAACACGGAGGGGCCAGACAATTCTGGAATCTTCTTAATACTTTTCCGACAAAAGGAGACGTTCTAGAACGGTCCTAATCCTATTTTAACGTCTCCCGCTGACGGACTTATTTCGCTTATCCCCTCCTTCCGCCTTCCTTTGTGCGGCCGTAACACTGCCCCCTCCTTAAAAGTGCTCTGCCCCAGAGCATAGTCTGGAGAATTCGGGCAGTTATGAGCTTCTACTGATGGAGACGCTCTTTCTTTCCTGGGGTTGAACATGCACACCAATATGAAAACTCCAGAGTTGGCGAATGTCCGTTCGATCATGTCCCTGATAACCTTCCACTCCAAGCCGTCGTCCACATAACAATATTGTCAGTTAGGGTGATGGATGAGGTAGGAATATGTGGTTTGAGCCATGTTTCAGAGACTGCTATAATATGGTGAAAGTTGTTGGTGAAGTATTGCTGGAATTCATCGAGATGGGCCGGTAGGATTGGGAATTAACGTGACACGAAATCAAGAGCCTAGACATCGGGGGGTGATAGACGAGAAATTATCAATATCAGATGGAAAGATGCTGTGCAAAAAGAATAAATTACTGGGTTAATTATGGTGAAAATTAAAATATAAGCCATAACATTGTACGATTGAGATAAATGGTAGAAAAAAGTTAAAGTAAATAATATAGTTGCATCTAAAGAAAAATCAGAGACCGAAACGATGCCAAAAAGTCAGCCGAACACATCTCCGCAGGTCCGCAGGTTGGTCAATCAATGTAGGTAACTGGATGGCCATCATCTCTCCGGCACCGCACTCTGCCACCGGCGAACCAGACGCACCTCATATTATGCCATAGACGGTTTACTATTTTACAGCAAATATTAATAAAAAACAAGGTACCTCGATTTTTTCATTAAAAAAATGGTAGGTAACAGCGATTCCTGATCGATGTTTTGGTGGCCTACACGATTATGTTGTCAAAACAGCATTAAACGAGATTAATCAGCCCAGAACGACCAAAAAAGTATGTCCGTACTGGGAAATCCTAGTTCATCTGAACGGTGCTAGGGAAGAACGAAGTACTGGTAACATGGCTTCACCGCGTTAGGGCTTCGAGCATCTGACAGGACCAGCAATCTGCAAGAATAGCTACACAAAACTAAATTAACAACAATAATGATGATAATAATGCTAATAGATTCCGAAGTTAATTTCGCTCCGGAACATTCAGGAAATAGATACCTCGTTTTATGTAATTGATGTTCTTGGTATTTTGTCTGTATAAATTAATTAACATAATTGTTTTTATTAATTTTAAGTATTCAGTTAGTATGTATTATTATCATTTATTCTTTTTACTGTTTTCATCTTTATTGAATTTAATTCTAGGTTGGGTTGTAGATTCCCCGATAATAATGCTGGAAAGGTAGCACTCATTACATAATTCTTTTTAATATTTTGGAGGGTTTATCCATGACTCTTGCCTTGACCATATGTTTAATATTTATAATAAATGAAATTGTCTGTGAATTACAGATAATCACTACTAATTTTTAGCAGTGCAATCCCAAAACCTTATTTATGTAAAACTCTTGACTTCGGGGATCATATTCTACAACTATGTTCAGTTTATTACACTGATTATCTTATTTTCACACAGAATCTTATGTGTGAAAATAAGATAAACCTTTTTTGATTTTTTAATATAATATTTAGTCCTTACTCACCTCATATTCTACAAATGATACGTATAAAGAATCAGGTACCTGTAGTCATGCTCCCTATTCCATTCATAGGGGCTGCTTTTGATTTTTTATGCAGTTATTTAGCTATGCAGTTATCCAACATTGGTCAATTTCAACATAATATCCAAGATAGATATTGCTTCTAATATATGCTATTTTTATAATATAACTCTAAGCCCTATTATTATTACTTTAAAAACTATTTTTTTATTTTTTTATTGAGTTTCAAACAGACCTAAGCTCTCAGCAGGTCCGTTCAATTGATACAAAAGTCATGCCATAAAAATATATATACTTTAAAGACAGGAGATAAATGCGAAGTTGAGCGCATTTTGAGGCCTCAGCTATCTAATATTGTCACGTTCGCATCTCCTTCTTAAACTTCTTCTAGTTTCTTGTTCTTTCTCACGTTCCCTCCACTCCTTTGCATTCATAGGCCCGACCTTCTGAAGTATAGCTTTGTCCTTTTGTTTATCATCAATCATCTGAATTAATTTTTACTTCAGATTTTGTATTAAGTTGGACCTGGTACTAAATACTGTGATTCTTTCATTAGTCTTGTACTAACGACGTTTATGATAAAGAATATATATGGAAAATATGTTTTACTTGATGTGCGGGGTTATGGTGATTATCAAATCTTTATAGTTCCAAGTATATGTAGGCCTTTTGGGCTGGCACTTGTGACAATTTTTACTAGATATTTTTATATATATAACAAGGCATAGTGTATATATGAAAACTAAACCCTTCATAATCTTCATGGCTAAATACCTCTAAAATTTTCATTGAGTTATTTTATTAAAGTAATAACTCTCACGAGATGCTTAATTGATGTATAAATGCAAGCTATTGATGTGAGCTATTTAATAATTTATAGTGTCAATAAACTAGATGTTCCATATTCTATCATTGAGTTGGGCAATTAGAGAAAAAACATTTTTATGTTAGCTTAATGTAATTTTGAGGAATTGTATTAAAAATAGAGAAGAAAATTATTTTGGCACAGATCGAAAATAATTCTTTAAACAGTGATGAGTTACTGATTAGAAACTGTAGAAAGGGATCCTTTAACTTCCATACTTCACTGAGCCCTGAAGAAGACCTGCAACGTGGGTAAAAACGTTTTAATCCCTGCTTAAGGAATTATTGTTGGACCTCCATGCGGAACATTTCCGTCTCCGTAATTATACACTCGACTAATAATTAGTTTTTCAAAATATATATTATATTTATTAAAATGAATAACAAATTTTTGTTTATGTTGTAAATAAAAATACTACTAATGTCTGAAGTTGATTAAAATGAAAACAAATTGTATTATTATTTTTAAAATGTAAGAAATAAACAATCCAGGAAAACGTAAATCAATATAGGAACGTAATTACATCTGTGTAAATGATCATAAAATGAAAAAAATAACCAAAGGAAAAATATTGGACACAGTTACAAGGAAAAATGAAGCATAAGAATTTATTTATCTTTAAAAAGCAAAAAACAGATGTAGGAACAAAGTTTTCTGCAGTATCCCATACAGCACCATTACATATAATTTCAATGCTCAATAACATGGAGGTATTAAAAAAATCTGTAATGTCCAGAAAAAAACAATAGGAAGGAATCTTTTTCTTTCGACGGGATATCCGCAGAATAAAAATAAAAGCAAAAATATCGCACAAAATTACCAGCACATTTGAACATCCGGTACCATCGACTCTTCAAGGACTGAATGTGGTTGTTTTGATTACTTGAGTTTAATTATCTCGGCCCATTCACAACATTCTCACCGATACTACACCAATGTCTCATATCTGTTTTCCCAAACTAATTTTTGTTTTTTTTATGAAAATATTTAAAAATATCTGGATACGTCTCATCAATTATGGTTGTAAAAGAATTGGATCACTTGTGGTGAAGTGGTTTGCTCTTACGGATTGAATTATATATTATTGGAGCCGTTCGAATTCCGGATGAAATTATTATTACTGTCATAATTTATTTTATGGTTTTATGATATAATTTTTTAAAGATTTTATTTGAAAAGAAAAGATATGACCAGGACCGGGAAAATTATATCATATAACAATAAAATCAAGATCCAAAAATAAAAGTAATGTTTAATTAACATTCTCCCCGTGTATACATCGCAAATTGCTAGAATATGGAGATATAGGATCAGTGAAAGGAAGGGATATGACTGACCGAGAAGCGAACCAGGATGGCCGAGATGGTTAAGCACCACCAAGGAGAGGTGAGAGACCCGGGTTCGAGTCCCGGTCCTGGTCATATCTTTTCTTTTCAAATAAATTATTTAAAAAAATTATTACTACCATTTGAATAACCTATTAAATTACCTACTTATTCCAGCGATTCGAATCGCTGAATTAATTATCCGATATCTCCCTTACAAAAACAAAATATTATAATAAGGCCCAACAATGCATTTTAGTAACATTATTATTTTTTAATATATCCCATGTATAATAATTAAATACAAATCTACCCGAACTGCATAAGTCATATTTTGGTTTCCTATTATGACGCTTTTGTTTAATTTATCAATCATTTTAAGTCAGCCATATTAGATACCACTAAGGTAAAATGCAACTTTTACGAGGTTCTATTCAGTATTTTTTTTTCTACAAAGTAGTTCATATGAATCGCAGAATACTGAGAGGCAGGAAGTCAATATTTGAGATATTTGTTTTTAAAAATTTTAACAAAGATAGCACGGTGTTCACAAAACCTTTACTCTTAATACATTGTAAAATACTGTCATGGAATTCGTCCAGGACAAAATCCCCTTTTTTTTTAAAACTTTGAAAAGTGGACATCTCTACAATTAATGATTTATATGCATATCGTTCTACTGTATATAGCTTACGATTTACTTATTTGTTTTACTTTTGCAGTTTTTTTTCCCTCAATGGGTTGCCTGGTAAAGTCAGAGCGTCCCTCCAGTTTTCTCTATTCCAACAGTCATCCTCTTCGAGTCCCCTGCCGGCCATCTCCTCCTCCATGCAATCCTTCCGGGGTCTTCCTCTCCTTCGTCTGCCTAGTTGTTCCCTCAGCAAAAGTCTCTTCGGCCACTTACATACTGGCATCCGCTGGCAGTATCCGCACCATCGCAGCCTGTTCCTTCCAATCCTCTCCAGAACTTCTTCGGTCACGCCCAGCCTGTCTCAAACATTTTCATTTCTGACTCTAATCAGGCGGGTGATCCTCAGGCACCTCCTCCTTACAATTTTAAAGGAAATATAAACATTTAGTTATTTACTTACTATCAGTCCCATCCCAACCAGACCCGAAGAATGCAAAGCATATTGATACTACAATGTTCATCATCCACCAAATACTTTTTAGGTAAAGTTTTAATGAATTTAATCAAGTATACAACTTTATTATAATAATACAACAAGAATAAAGAAGTAATGACATATGATAAGCGAAAGTAGAGAAACTATCCACTGATAGCATTCAAATGACGAATTCAATTTAAAAGGCCACGCAACAATCCTTTTTCAGACGTCGAGGAGGATTATAGGAAATTGAAGAGGTTTCTAGGTTTGAGAGGGAATAGAGTTTGTTAAGAAAGAATTGATATCGGATTCGGATCAATCCGGCTACAAATGGGACATTATGGTTGATTTTATTCGTACCAAAGTAAGAGCATTAAGTATTTTACGACGGACTTTGAATTTTAAGGATTGGATATGAAAACGATTCGATGTCATATTGGAGCCCCAAAGCTCTACTCTATAATTTTATGATAGTCATGTATATGAGTCCTTAGTAATTAATTGGAAGCTTAGAGCGTTTGTCTAGTAAGTGTTGAAGCTGCCTCGAACGGCGAGAGTCAAACCCGCTTTTGCAGGAGACCTCTGACTATTAAAACTTTCCCTATTCGTAGTAATGACATGTTTTTTTAAATATTTCCTCTACCTTTTTTTTCCTACTCGATCAATTAAAAAAAAAGTGGAGGTCCAGGCTCGAGGTATACACAGCTAAATGAACACCAACGGATCCTATAAATTTATTACTATGAGAGGTTCGGAAACTAAGCGAGAGGGAACACAATAACAAGAGACAGATGTTATTGTATCATCGACCCTGCCCAGGGAAGGGGTGAAGGGGATTGGAGGTGGTTTTGTTTTTATTTTATTTTTTATAGCTGCACAGAGGTGGCATACCGGGAAAAATTAATTCCCTTCTGCTAAAACAGCGTTCAGAAAAAACGAATTTTTTGCCATTCAAATTTATTAGACGATAGTCATTCTTGGAGGGCGCAATTTTTTTCTTTTAACAATTCTTTAGCAAAAGTTTTTAGGCTCAAGGTTAAGTGTCCGGTAGGTTTACTTTTTTATGTATAAGTCAAATGGACAGCCTGAGAATATTTCTTCGTGCCACTCTCTACTGCTATAGGGGATTGGGCGATGCTACAGCGAGAGTCATAAAGTTTGTCTATCCAGGTGTTATTAGTATATAAAAAATAGTTTAGTTCAAAAAAACCAAAATCTAAAAAAGTAATTTCTCGGTGTATGGACTATTGAAGGGCTGAACGTGGTTGTAAATTCTATAAAGCACCTAATCAATAAATCTAAGATTCATCACTTCCTTACAAAATGTCGTCCAAGTAACAGTACAGTCTCTACGATGTACTGAACATTAAAAAGTGGCACAATAAATTCACCTATAGAATTCAAGTTTCTTAAATTTAATCAGCTTATTATTTATTTATTATACAATTCATTTCCTAATCATTGTTGGTTTGTTTCATTTAACCTTCACTTTATCTAAGCTAATCGGACGATGCTATAGTGTGAGTCTTAAATTTTATCTATCGAGATGTAATTAGGATCGGGATCTTTAATGAGTATCTGCTATCACACAGGTTTTGGACCTCCATTTTAAGTATCACCCGAAGGACGATATAACAAGAGTTTGTCTTTACTATTGTTTTAAAAAATCCGAAGGGCCACTTTCTCAAATCTAGTCAGCAATCTTTGGCATGGTAGTAATTTTTTAGTAATTGCAATTATTGTAAAAAAAAGACCAAAAAAAAACTTGCTGTGCTTACAATATTAATTTTATTTCACATTTTATTTATTTTTATGTTTGTTTAGTTTGAATATTATTTTATTTTATTTTTAAGTTATGATTACAAATTTAATCCTAATTTTACTTGAACATACATATTATTAATTTAGTTCACTTGTAAATTTTTAGTTTCTTATATCGTTGCATTTTTGTATAATTCTATGAATTGATCAGTAAATATTAATAAAATATAAAAAGATAAATCATGTGTAATGACATGTAATATATTTATTTAAGCATGGTGCATGTCATAATCTTTCCCTCCCATAGGTTTACCATGGGGGGGAAAGGAAAAAAAAATATATGTTTGGCCTTCGTGACCAAAGTCAAGGTTTTCCCTTGAACTTTAGAAGAAGTTATTAATTTTTTGTTTACGTTTATACGTCTTTAAAATTGCTTAAATAGTGGAAGACAATTCAAAAAAATGAATAATAACAAAACGTGGGATACAGTTTGGTGTTGTAGCTGGATAACTATCATCTCCATCAAAAATTCAATTAAGCCAATGGATAAATAAAGAATCAAAGAATTTATCACGGCAAGTGAGGACTGTGAGGATTACTCCGATGGAGGGGGGAGGTTCGCCATTTTGAGGTAATTTTGCTGCGTATCGAGATTTCTATTCACTATAACTCGTGACTCGGAAAAGCTACGACGTTCGTTCAGATTTCAATCGTCAGCTCATGTCAAACTCTATCGATTGAATATAAAACTATGTAAAATATAGTGATAGTGATTATAATACGACGTGGAATAAAAAAACATATCGAAAATATATAATATACGCACGAAAAGCCAAGTCGAAGTACAGAAATCTTACCCGGTAATTTTATAAGGGCTTCTCAAGAGCGATGGAAGGGCAACAATAAAACCCCATATAACGGAATCAAGCATTGTCAGGATCGTAAAAGAATGATGATCAACGACGGTGCCAGTATGTTTGCAGGTGGGGTGGCTGAAATTATGCAAGTGGATGATGAAATCGGTTCTATATCGACAACGGACTGTGTAGGCATTGATTGTGTACGATCGTCGATTATGAAGACACCTTGAGCAGCAGCCTATAGAGGTTTCACTACAACATGCGGGAGTGCCAGCCACATCCCCTTAAAAGAATAAGTTGTTGAAAACCTGAGCTACCTATTTTATGTGAGCGCTGTAGATATGTTTTAAATCAAAAGCGTTTAGAATCAAAAGCCGATAACTCCGTTTATCGGCATAATTATAATATCAATGTTTGATAATTTAGTAAAATAATTTTGTCTAACACGACAATTTGTTGCTTTGATTATCATGGCTTTAGTCTATTTTCGATTTTGAACTTGAAATTTCGGTAGGAAAAATTTGTTTGACCAAACTAGAGAAATATGTGATTAAGGAATTTTTTTAAATTGTAGGATTATCAACTTTTGATCTTTGATTTCAACTTTGAAATCGTGAAAATATAAAGTAATGTATGTAGAAAGGAGATAGTTGGGGGCTGCAGTAAAAAAAAACTGAATAAGTACAAGACTTATAATTATGTGCCGACGTTTCGACCTACAGTGTAGGTCATCTTCAGGGCGATTTGGAGAGAGAAGCCGTTGGGTGCAACGGCTGGCTAATAAAGGAATATAGTTCGTAATGTATAACTCTCTATTTAGCATTAGTTAACTGTTCACTTCCGACTTGCCCCTGTGAACTAACCCCAGCCCTAAGCTCTAGCTTATCCTCTGCAGGAGTTGAGGGCTTAGTAGCCCTGCATCAAATAGGATCGGGCCCTATGGTGTACTTATCAACAATAATCATAATGCACTAAGGATTCTACTGTTGGATTATAACTTTATATAAGTCTGATGAGGCTCAACACGGTAGATTAAATTTGGAATGATATTGTAACAGTTTAATTTTAAATAAGAAGCCTAACACCTGTACCACTACTTCCAACGAAGGTTCAGTACGTGATAGAGAGTGTGCAGAGGGGTGATTTATCCTAGACCACGCTCATCTGCAAGGTTTTCCCCCATTAAAGGTACTCACATTATACTAGGTGAGCTCAAGGAGGATCTCCATATCCCACAGAATCCGTTCCCAGCTGTTAACAGATTAATTGAAGATTAAATTGTCTGCCACAGCCGGATTTGAACCCGGGACCTTCGGCAAGGCAACTGAGCGGCCTACCACTGGCTACCCGGCACACTATTTAATATTTTTTAGACTACACGGACAACCAAACAAATTGATAGAACAAACAGAACTACGACTCTTAATGTCTGAGAACACTATGAAAAGACTAAAAAGAACTTAAATCTTTTAACTTAAATAAGAAATTCACCCATGGGAGAGGTACCGCTGAGTATTGTTCTTCTCCATGCCTCCCATCTTATTATATTTTATTTCACTGCCAGCAAATCTGCTGAATGTCAAAAATTTATACTGTGACTACCAATAAAAAGAAAAAAATTGGTTTCAATTTTAAAATCTACTCTATTGTTTATACAGCTGTCTTATTATCACACCATAATTCTGAATATAGAGCGGAGAATAGAAAGAAAATAGAGCGGATCGGATGCGGATTTTTTTTTTATTATTATTGTTACGGGCTACTGGATGTAAAAAAAATGAATTAAACAATTCCTTAATTAAAGATACTGATATTTATTAACAAAATGATAAAAAGTATACAATTAAACTATTAACAATTAAATTATTAATTTAATATAAATTTACAATAACAATATTCTAAATATTATAATCTAGGCGTAGCTCATATTTAATTATTACAATAATATAAGTTATTTCTAATTCTAAATGACTTAACTATTTACATAAATTTATATGAATATTATAAAACTACACTACAATTTATAACTAATAATTAACACTTGCAGTTCACAAGTCCACCGACTGTGAGATTCTCCAATTATGACAAACTGACACTCACTTATCACAGATCGTCACCGTGCGTGGTCTAATCTCAGACTAAGACTGACTCGCTCGAGGCGAGGGAAGTATTTAAATAGGCAAGGCCGAACTTTCTAGAACACGGAAGGGTGGAGACAATTCTGGAAACTTCTTAATCCTTTTCCGACAAAAGTAGACGATCGAGAAGGTCCTAATCCTATTTTAACTTCTTCTGCCGACGGATTTAAGCCGCTAATCCCTTGCTTCCGTCTTCCTGTCTCTGACCGTAACATTATTGTTATGGAAAAAGTTCTAGAAATCACGAATATGGAAAAGAAGAGGCAAGAAAAAATCGGCAATGACTGTCTAAAACTTTATCTCATTATCTATTGCTATCGAACTCTGCAATATTTATAAAATTTACTGGATGGAGTTAAATGATATGGATAATTTGATGCAATATTTAGATATAATCCTAGATTGCACCGAATTTCTTCAAATGACCATGATGAATCAAATGAATTCATCAAATGAACCGAACCATGATGCTATGATTATTTAATCTAATCAGAAAGCGGTCAATATCATACTAATTAAAACAAAGCGTGATTATCTCGCTGATTGGTATTACTAACTCATCCCATGTTGTATTATCGATTATAGAGTTTGCTATAAGTTTGATGAGAAACATGGTAATCCATTCTATATTATTATAACATAAGCGTGAAAACTGTCTTTGCGACAATAAATAATAAAATATATACACCGTTATAATGTATGAAATATATACTTACATGGGCATTCTTAAGATGACGGAAAACACATATATATATATATATATATATATATATATATATATATATATATATATATATATATATATATACATATATAAACATGAACTACCTTTGGAAGTAATAACTTCCCACTCCTGGGCATTTCGAAGAGGCCTTCTAGAAACCTCCTGCTATTTTAAATTCTTCCGATCATGTTGTTTTCTCTTCCGTTCCTTCTAATATTCTTTCATCGTTTCACTCTGCTGTTTTATTCTCTCTTCGGTCCATTTTGTCCCAGGTTTTTTTACACAGTTTCTTATTTATTTGTTTATATTTTAGAATTCCTGTTTGTTTTATTAAAATGTTTGCATTGATCAGCGTGTAATTTCTATTTTCATATAAAGTGGAAGAAGATAAATAGGTCGTAATAATCGAGCTTAACAGACGAATATATTTGTTGGTTTCACTCAGATTTGGAATTAACCACGGTAGTTGAAAAGACTTATCAACATATATATCTATATTTATTTATTTATTTGACGCTAAACAGCCCTGAAAGACTACGCGACTATGATGCAGGTTTTTTCATTTTTGGTTTTCAGTCTCTCCTCGGCCCATCTTTTCCTCATGGTTTCACTAAAGGCCTTATTTCTTTCTTCTGTCCAGGTCTTAGATGGAATTTTTTTTCTTTCTGCCACTAGAACCGCATTTTTGAGGAAGTTCTGCTTGCCAATAAATGTGGTGTAATGCCGTGTTTCTTGTTTTAATTGTTCTGTGTATCCTTGTCTGAATTTGTAGCCCAAAATTTTGGTAAACATTTTTTTGTTTAGTCTCTCCTCGTTCATCCTCATCATTTGACCATAAAATCTGAGTCTTCTAACCCTCATTTCTGTTTCCAAGTCACTCATTTCAAAGTAAATTTCTTTGTTAGATTTCAGCCGGTATCCTTCTGGTGTTACTTAGGACCCGTGGATTCTCCTAAGAGTCCTTCTCTCTATTTTAAGAAGGTTGTCTAAACTGAGAAAGCACATTGTCTCTGTCCCGAACAATATCACTTGTTTTAACACTGTATTGCAGTGCCTGATTTTGGCCTTATTGGAGAGACATTTTTTATTATATATACTACTCGTTAAGTAGTATAAATTCTCCAAATTTTTAATTCTGTACTGCATACTTTCCTTCTCAGACAAGTTTCTGCTTATTATCTCGCCAAGATATTTAAAACTTTTAACCACCTGAATTTTACCGAAATCTGTTTTCACTTCTTTCTTACTAAAGTGGTGCCTGTAGTCATGAATTTGGTCTTTTGAACGGAGATTTTTAGTCCAGTTTTTTCAGCTACTTTCTTCAATGAATTTATTTGCCTAATTGCGTCTTCTTCTGACTCTGCCAGTAGGGCTAAGTCATCCGCAAAAGCCAGACACTTTACAAGGATATTACTCTTCTGATTTCCTATTTTATTTTAGCTCCTGATGTTTCTTATTCCCATAATGTCTTCATAACTTTGTCGAAAACAACGTTGAAGAGAACAGGTGAAAGTCCGTCCCCTTGTCTCACACCCGTTTTTATCTGAAACGGTTCGCTGATATCCCCTCTTAATTTTATTTTTGATTTAGTCTCTGTTCAGGTTTCTTTTATTAGGTTTTTTGATCGACTCCGTACTCCCTCAGGGTTTTTAGTAGGGTTTCTCCGTCTAAGGAGTCTTTTTCAAAATCGGTAAAAGAGATATAAAGGTTTTTCTGTGGCCTAGTTAGATAATATTTCATCAAAAGTTTTAGGCTAAGTATCTGTTCTTGGCAGGATCTTTCTTTCCTGAATCCTCCCTGGTATTCTCCTATTTTGTCGTCAATTTGTGGTTCTAACCTGTTCAATAGAGCCTTAGAGAAAATTTTGTAGGTCACCGGCAAGAGAGAAATTCCCCTGTAGTTGTTCACATCGGTTTTCGCGCCTTTTTTGTGAAGAGGGTAGATTAGAACGGTTTTCCATTCTCCTGGTATTTTCTCTTGTTCCCAGACGTCCATTAGTATTTCTGTGAATTTTCACCTGAATTCCTCACTGGAGTATTTCCACATTTCTGCTAGTACGCCGTTTCACCAGAAGCTTTGTTGTTTTTTAGTCCTGCGATAATTTCCTCTACTTCTTCATCGTCAGGTGGATCCGAGTCTATATTTTGTGTTTTCTCTTATTTCCAGTTTTTACGTAGGTTCCTCACAATTTAGAAGCTCCTGGAAATACTCTGCCAGAATTTCGCAGTTTTCTTCGTCTGTCAGTGCCAGGGTGCCGTCTCTTTTCTTCAGTGCAAGTCCTCTGGGGCGGAATCCCCTCAGTCTTTCCTCAAAGGCTTTGTGAAAAAGTCTGGTGTTTTTCTTCTTGAAGTTTTCTTCCATCTCCACCAGTTGTTGACTAAGGAATTTTCTCTTTGTTTCTCTGATTATTTTCTGTGCTGTTTTTCTCTGTATTTGGTATTCTTCTCTTTTCTCAAGGGTTTTTTGTTGGTTTCATAGTCTCCATTTTTCCAGAAGCATTTTTCGCATTCTATGTTCCACCAAGGATGTTTCTTGTGGATTTTCTCAGGAGCAATTTCTATTTTCATTTATATTTATATATATATTGATACATGACGCAACTATCGTCTAATAAACGAATCATTTTTTTAAGAAGAATATAGTTATTCATTAATAACAATAGGCCTGGAAACGGGGACCGGAGGATGTAATCTTTCCTGGATAATCAGAAAACATTCAATGACGAAATCTTACATCATTGGAGAGTTTAGATATAATGCCACTAGAAGTCGGTAGTCTCACCTGTCCCTTCCAAATAAAAAACAAGTCACTCCATTTCAAACCTTCGATCAAGAATTACGATCGCTTTCTATCTCAAACCTTCGAACAAGGATATCGCAGCGAAGGGATCACCTCTTCTATTAAATGCAAGTACTAGGTTTCAATATTCTGCAGAATAACGTCGATAAATGCATTTTTTGTTTAGAGCTCATTAAAATTAAATTAAATAAATTCAAAAGCGCTATATAGATATAATATATTAGTTGGTTATGTCTTAAGTATAAAGAGATTTGATAGTAAGAAATTAGTAAATATATTTAATATTTGATACATGCAAATTTTCTAGATCAAGTTCTTTTAATTATTCATTATAGTGTTTTTCTATTGAGATTGATTGTTCATTATATGGTTTATAAGTTGAAATCAATGTTTATTTTATTGTTTTTAATTGGGGTTAATAATAAATCAATGTTAGTGAAATGTAGTTTGCCTTATCTATTGATTTCCTGATGTTGATCCATATTTAAATTTAAATATGGTATAAATGATTAAATATTTATTAATAGTTAATAAAAGTAATTAATCCACTCAAGGTATGATTTTCAATCTAACTTAAATAATTTATTCCAGGTCTTATCAGTGAATAATAATAATATATGTGTGTGTTTATATGTTCATATATATATATATATATATATATATATATATATATATATATATATGAATGAATAAATCCTTTTATTACAAAAAATTAACAGGATTTTACTGATCCATCTATTTATTTATACAGGCTTTCTCCTTAGGGAGTTATGGTCTAACTTAGGGTTGGGAGATAGTCTATAGTTACTATCAATATATCATGCCTATCGATGGTCACTATCAATGTTATCGACTATGGATGGATCTTTTTTACCCTCAAGTTTTGAAACTCTTATATGCTGATCTGCCTCTGTCTTTTCTACATAACTTTGATACCGCGCCGGACGTGTCATTATTTAATTCTCCGAAATTACTATTTACATTATGTTGGGTGGGACATGTAGTCTCACTCTTGTGCAAACAAACTAAATTCGCGGTATTGATCATTGCCTCTTTTAGGTTTTTATAATCTTAACTTCATCTTTAATTAGAAATCTTTTTTTACAATTCTTCGAAAATTTTGTATAGCGTTTTCTCTCTTTCTTGTAATTGTTAGTTCAGTTTTGAGTGGTGCCAATAAGCCACCAGAATCAGATGTATGGAACTTTTTCATTAAAGAAGAAGACAAAAGTGCGAAGTTTTTGCTATGCAAATTAACTTTTAAAACAAGTTCTAGTACGTCCAAACTGAGAGAACATCTCCTGAGACGGCATGGAGATGTCTACAAACATACCTCGAAATCTACCGGAACGTTTTATATAATAACGACATATTATGAGACCACTTCCACCACCATGTATTCTAAAACCAATTTAAGAAAAAAAATGAACTGGACTCAGCAGTAGTTGAAATGCACTGTTAGGACATGTAACCTTTCAACACAGTTGACCGAAAAGGATTTAAGAAGATGTTACGAAAATTAATTTATAATCCTGCAAATTTCAAATGGTAGGTAGGTAATTCAATTTAATTAAATTAGTTAAAATTCTTTATTGAATAGGTTTGGAAAAAAAGGAAACAGCTATCGAAAAACTATCGATAGTATTCGATAGTTTTCAACGACAGTATCGGCCTATCGATAGTTTTAACTATTGACTATCGCCCAACCCTAGTCTAACTTCCCTGGAGAATCCTACTGCGAAGTGGGGTTCGCTGTTTCTCTCCACAGTTCCTTTCTTTGCCTCTGGCTGTCCTCATCCAGTTCGGCCCTGCTGTTATTTAGTCACTCCATCGTCCTCTTTGTCTTCCACGTTTTCTTTTCAAGTCATAAGGAGTCCATTCTGTTGTCGTTAAGGAACATCTTCCGTCCGTAATTCTAGTGAGCCCATCTCCATTTAATTTCTTTTACAAAAAGATTTATGTTTTTGAGGCCTATTTGTCTCTTTATACCAATGAATTTGTTGCGGTCCTGTTTCTTAATGTTGAGGACACTCCTTTCAATAGAATTTTGCCAGACACCAGCGGATTTTTTTTATTTGGGGTGACATTTAACAAAAATTCTATGCAAGGCCAGTGAATGACCTTAATTCTTTATGAAGAAGGATAATTGAGTCTTCTGAAACAATAACACATATCCAGTGCCGTTCTGTTACTGCTGCTTTTGAAGAGAGATGCCGAGCCTATCTTAATGCTCAAGGAAATCACTTTGAACATTTAATATGAATGTTAATGGTTTACATTTAATAAATAAAGTAGTTGGAACAAATAAAATAAGCTTTATTTATATACTATGCTTAAATAATTCGTAACAATGAAATCTTTAGATGTGAATATCTCCTAAACAAAGCGTTTGCGGACATACCTTCATAGCAAATTGTTTTCTTGTTTTGAGGTCCTTAGTTCAAATTTTTAGTTTGGCCATTTAACCCTGAAGCACCCTGTATATCTATATATATTTATATTGCTTATTTAAATCTACTATAAGAGTTTAATGTTTAAAACTGTTTCAAAATTAATTGTGTTATTAGTTTTAATATCTAAATTATTCTCATTTATTTCCAGCATAATTAGAGGTAATTATTTTATATCCATTAAACGTTTGCGAGTTTTGATTGAAAAGAAAATTTATTTACTTTTGAGCGTTGTTAATTCTGCTTAATGGCATTGTTTGTTATTTCAACCAAATTAAACCTTTCTCCACTCAGTTTAATAAATATACATTGCACGTTCTCAATAATTGGGTCTTAGCCGCCACAACTATATAACCATATCATTTTTTGTATTAAACAATAATATTTGTTTTCAATTCTCTCAAACCTGATCTAGTTCCAATCTAGAGTCCAAGAATGGAGAATAATTCCTAGCATTGATTTCTGCAAACTATACTGCTCAATAATGAATAGGGAAATTGCTAATTTTGTAGTATATATTTTACCTAGCATTTATATTATTGTATGTGTAATAAATACATTAACATTTAATGTAGAATAATTTTTAATAAATATTAATGCTTTTTATAGTAGAAATAATATTAAATTTGCTAAGCTAAGTAAATGCAACAAAATTAGTGTAATTTATATATTTTATTTTATTGTAGAAAGATGCCGAGCCTGTCCATCTAAATTTATCTCCTAAACAAAGCGTTTGCAAACATACCTTCGTACGAAAATTATTTTTATTTTTTTAAGGTCCTTAGTTCATATTTTCAGTTTGGTCACTGCTGCTGTTGAAGAAAGATGCCGAGCCTGTCTGAATTCTCAAGGAAATCACTTTGAACATTTAATATGAATGTTAATGGTTTACATTTAATAAATAAAGTAGTTGGAACAAATAAAATAAGCTTTATTTATATACTATGCCTAAATAATTCGTAACAATGAAATCTTTAGATGTGAATATTTCCTAAACAAAGCGTTTGCGGACATACCTTCATAACAAATTTTTTTTCTTGTATTGAGGTCCTTACTCCAAATTTTCAGTTTGGCCATTTAACCCTGAAACACCCTGTATATCTGTCTTTTAAGGATTGATTACTATACCCATTCTATCTTCTAAAAAATCGATATTTTTATTTTTATTTTTTAAAGCTATGTAGGATGATACAGTATTAATCCTTATCAACTTAAATACTTTAGTTACCTTATGCATTTCAAGTACATTATTATTATATTTTACATGAGCATATTTTACAATTTAAATGAGCATATTATGGAGAATGGAGATAGTTGGGGGGTGCTGTAAAAAAAACACCAAATAAGTCAAGATTTATTTTTATTTGTGCCGACGTTTCGACCTACTTTTTAGGTCATCTTCAGGGCTAGTAGGAGAGGCGGTGGGTGAACTGTGCGGAGATGACCTACAAATTAGGTCAAAACGTCGGCACAAATAAAATTAAGTCTTGACTTATTTGATTTTTTTTTTTCTGCACACCCCCTAACTATCTCCATTCTCCATTATATCATCCAGTCAACTATTTTCCTCTGCAACGAGTATATTATGAGGTATCACAAAAAATTAATGCGCGTGAAAAAAATCCGTATATATAGAAATATTTTATTGATGATGCGATCCTACGACAGACAATACATTATATGCTCTACTACCCCTGCGAAAGGTATCTAGTAATAAACATTATGTATTTTTTATAACAGTTTATAGATGGTTAAAAACAGAAACGGCGTTAGTTTTGGTGAAATAGAAACAGGAAGGGAAAATATTGTTGAGAAGTAGATGGTATGTAATAACAAAAAAAAAATTCAAAACGAAATGAAAATGCGGTTAGAGACTGGAAATACAGTTTTGTTCATGTTATCCTATTTTCCCGAAACTTCAAAAATTAAAAGATGTATTTATATTTATCATAATTTCAACTGTTCTACATTGTAGTGATTCTTTAAAAAAGTTATAGAAAATTAGGAATTGCTGCGGATATTGGAACCTAGATTTAATGGAGAATTAATACACTTGACGGAATCACGGAGCTTAAAATGTTAATATAATTGAAAAATAGCATCGTGAATATTTAAATGTTCGTGTAAAATTGCTGGGCTTACTAAAGAAACAATCTCTAAAATCTTAATAGTGATGGGCCTTGTGGTTATAATCCGAAGTGTTTCTTAGGCGTATTTGGGAGTATTGGGTCAAGATGACCTTGAGGTTTTGGGTATGGGTGTGTAACAATTACAGCTTGCCAAATTATAGACAACGCAAAAATTCTAGATCAAATACGTTTACACCAAAGTGTTTTCCGGATCTAAAATAATATCTACATTATTTTAAATGTATTTTTAATAAATTTTAAATGAAAAACTATGTTAATTGAAATCTAATTGGAATTCGAAGATTCAAATAGCAACATGATGAAGCAATACATATGGAAACAATGGTTCTGGAGGAAAAGCACAACAAGATCAATGCATTCACCATTCATGAATTCACTCACCGAGTTTTCCGTGCTATGTTGGATGAAAAGCTCCCGCTTGTGGAGTCTAGAAGCGGCGGAAATGGGTCTGAGGTAAGCCTCTACCATTTCCTTCAAAATGTTCATCGCGCAAGAAGAATGGGCATCCCTGGGCACATTAACTATCGCATCACGCTTTTATGGCAGATTTATGGATTACAAGATCGCATTTTCAAATTCAGCGAGGCTATGTAAATATGCTATGTTTTGAAATATGCAAGTATAAATTGAAAAAAAAAACACAATGTCTATATAGAGCTACATTGTGTGTGAACGTATGATTTTCTCTCAATGACTATCGAGTATTTTTAATGGGGGAGGAGGCGAGTTTTCGGTTTCTTCTGTTTTATTTTGTCTCCCCTTACTTGTGTACGGAATCGACCATCCTGAATGCTACATCATAATTGACCGCTATTAAATTATATATGCAGTCAGGCACATAAGAACAGCACTATAGTAATGATTTCATTATTTTAGTGGACACTTTTGTTATTTTCGTTCATTATTCACAAGATTGTTTCAAACAACGTTGTCTAATTTTCTATTGAATCCAGAAAGACTGGTGAGCTAATATTTTATAACTATCTTCGGTATCAATACACTACTCCGAATGGCACAGTAAACTTAGTTTATTGAAGACTATTATATTATATAAGTATTCGCATGCATCCGAACTGCACTGTAAATAATATTTTAAAATATACTTATTAAATATAATTTCGCCAGCAGATTTCCTCAGTCAACCGTTGACAGATAGAATTTATGAGATGAAAATGGTTGACTGGATGATCTTATGTAAAGGAGATGGTTGGGGGGTGCAGTCAATAAGAACACCGAATAAGTGAAGTACTTATATTATGTGCCGACGTTTCGACCTACAGTGTAGGTCATCTTCAGGGCTAACAGAGAAACAAACAGAACAAAAATGTAAAAACATCAAAGTTGTACAGTAACAATACTAGTGACAAATAATGTAGAAAAATACAAAGTGGCAGATATGAAAATAGAAGATAAAGAACATTAAAAAGGAATCAGATTATAATAAAATAAAGATATAGACAGATTTAAAAATTACTGATAATGAAAAGGCATTAAACTAGTGGTAGATATAATAAAAATCAGATAAAGACAAATATAACAAAATTATTGAAATAGTGACAGATATAATTATAGAAAATGTGATAGAATATAATAAAATTAAGATAAAGACAGATATAACAAAGATATTGATAATGGAAAGAAAATGAAAATAATGGCAGATATCATAAAGTAAGACAGATATAATAAAATTAAAGAAAATGAGCAGAAATGATAAATAATAAATAACGCATATAAAATAAAAATAGAAAATAAATGTACAGACTGGATAGTACAGTACAATATAATAATATAAAGAAAAATCAAAAGGAGGAGTTAAACAAAAGAAACAAAATGAGGATATTTACATATGAAGAAAGGTTGTAATATGAATAATACAGAAAAACTAGTAAAATAAAGGTGTAAAATGTATGATAACGGACTTAATGATGTTACCAAATTACAGAAAAGTATGGAACTATATGTACAATAACAATGTAAATAAAAGAAAAACTATTGTACAATAACACCAGTGTACAGTGACTGTTTTGAAAATATAGTAGATAGGAATAGAATATGAAAAGATAAAATAGGTGAAAACGCTAGTACCGTAACAATAGTTTACAATGTATGTATGAAAAAAATTAGATGGGATTAATGAATTAGAAAAATAAAATAGGTGTTTAAAAATATGAACACATGATTACCAACATATGATGGATGCCAAAATGATAAGGGGAAAAAATAAGAAAATTAAAATTGGAGAAAGGATAAAGAGAAGAGTTTAAAAAAAGAAGAAATGAAGAGGAGACATACCGAATGATGGGAAGCGTGACCGTTACAGATCGCGGCTAGAGTGTACTGGGCCAATTTGTCCGTTGAGAACGAGGGAAGAGATGGGGGCGGAATCTAGTGGCCGGAAAGTTAACTATAGAAGGAAACTATACTGGAGTATAGGAAAAAAGGATAAAAAATATAAATAAAATTAAAACAATGAAAGAAATGTCGATAGAGTGATAAAAAAAAGAAAACATCAAAGTCGGAGTAACGGGAATTTATCGGATTCCAGCAAAAGAACGTTAAGACCGGGGGAAGAGATAGAGGCAAAATCTAGTGGCCACACCTTATCCACCGATTGGTATACAAAACCCACTTACTCTGGCCGACTTCTTAATTATTACTCCCAACATCCACACCACCTTAAAATTAACGTCGCTAAAAATATTATTCACCGTGGCCTATCCCTCTCTGACTCCTGCTTCCATACTACCAACACCCTCCGTATCAAAGAAATCCTTTTTAAAAACAATTTCCCTCCCTATATTGTTAATAAACTCATCCATGACTACTATAACCCCCCCACCCTCACCCGATCACCACATCCACCATCTATCCCTATATACAGATCCTTGCCATATATACCCACCCTCTCTAATTGCATTCAAAAATACTTATGTTCCGTTATCCCCAATTTGCGTATTGCCTTCAAATCCCATAACAAACTTTCCCATATCTATACCCGTATCAAAGATCCTATTCCCTTCAAGCTTCGTTCCCATGTCGTTTATCGGATACCTTGTTCTTCTACTAATTGCAACTCTTCCTATATAGGTGAAACCAAAAACTTCCTTAAAGACCGTATTTCTCAACACAAATATGCCATTTCCTCCCATAACCTCACCTCCTCTAAACTTTCCGAACATGCCATTTCCTTAAACCACACCTTTGATTTTGAAAATACGTCTATCCTAGCTACAGCGCATAACCATGACAAACGCATCCTCTCTGAAACCATCCACATAAATTTAGATTCCTCCTCTATCAATCTTAAGTCTGACTCTCATCACCTTTCCTCTACCTACTCCCAAATTTTTAATTTACTCAAAAGACCTTAAATTTCCGTTTTTTCGTCATTTACGTTTCTTTTGTTATCACTCGGTTTACATCTCTTTCATTGTTTCAATTTTTTTATTTTTATTGTATTCATAATACATTAAAATATGTATTCATATTATTTTTATCCATCTACTCCCTTTCCCCATCTGTTCCTATTCTCCAGCATGGTTACCTTCTATAGTTAACTTTTGGCCACTAGATTTCGCCTCTATCTCTTCCCCCGGTCTTAACGTTCTTTTGCTGGAATCCGATAAATTCCCGTTACTCCGACTTTGATGTTTTCTTTTTTTTATCACTCTATCGACATTTCTTTCATTGTTTTAATTTTATTTATATTTTTTATCCTTTTTTCCTATACTCCAGTATAGTTTCCTTCTATAGTTAACTTTCCGGCCACTAGATTCCGCCACCATCTCTTCCCTCGTTCTCAACGGACAAATTGGCCCAGTACACTCTAGCCGCGATCTGTAACGGTCACGCTTCCCATCATTCGGTATGTCTCCTCTTCATTTCTTCTTTTTTTAAACTCTTCTCTTTATCCTTTCTCCAATTTTAATTTTCTTATTTTTTCCCCTTATCATTTTGGCATCCATCATATGTTGGTAATCATGTGTTCATATTTTTAAACACCTATTTTATTTTTCTAATTCATTAATCCCATCTAATTTTTTTCATACATACATTGTAAACTATTGTTACGGTACTAGCGTTTTCACCTATTTTATCTTTTCATATTCTATTCCTATCTACTATATTTTCAAAACAGTCACTGTACACTGGTGTTATTGTACAATAGTTTTTCTTTTATTTACATTGTTATTGTACATATAGTTCCATACTTTTCTGTAATTTGGTAACATCATTAAGTCCGTTATCATACATTTTACACCTTTATTTTACTAGTTTTTCTGTATTATTCATATTCCAACCTTTCTTTATATGTAAATATCCTCATTTTGTTTCTTTTGTTTAACTCCTCCTTTTGATTTTTCTTTATATTATTATATTGTACTGTACTATCCAGTCTGTACATTTTTTTTCTATTTTTATTTTATATGCGTTATTTATTATTTATCATTTCTGCTCATTTTCTTTAATTTTATTATATCTGTCTTACTTTATGATATCTGCCATTATTTTCATTTTCTTTCCATTATCAATATCTTTGTTATATCTGTCTTTATCTTAATTTTATTATATTCTATCACATTTTCTATAATTATATCTGTCACTATTTCAATAATTTTGTTATATTTGTCTTTATCTGATTTTTATTATATCTACCACTAGTTTAATGCCTTTTCATTATCAGTAATTTTTAAATCTGTCTATATCTTTATTTTATTATAATCTGATTCCTTTTTAATATTCTTTATCTTCTATTTTCATATCTGCCACTTTGTATTTTTCTACATTATTTGTCACTAGTATTGTTACTGTACAACTTTGATGTTTTTACATTTTTGTTCTGTTTGTTTCTCTGTTAGCCCTGAAGATGACCTACACTGTAGGTCGAAACGTCGGCACATAATATAAGTACTTCACTTATTCGGTGTTCTTATTGACTGCACCCCCCAACCATCTCCTTTACATACACGACAGATAGAATTTTTTGTTCTCTTAAACAAAATGGTTTCATATGGTGCAAATCAAATCTCTTTGTGCCGAACGTTGCTACTTAAATATTGTTACGGTCTATTGGGTATGAAAATGAATTAAAATACTCCTGAATTTGAGAGACTAATATTTATTAACAAAGTGACAATAATAATACAATTAAATTATTAAAATAACATAAATTTACAATAAAGATATTCTAAAGATTATAACCTAGGCCTAACTCCTATTTAATTACTAAAATATTATAAGATGTTACTAATACTAAATAGCTTAACTATTTACATAAATCTGTATAAATACAGTACAATTACACTATAGTTTACAACTACTAATTAACACATACAGTTTACTAATCAAAGTCCACCGACCGTAATGCTCTCCAAATATGACAAACTGACACACAGTAATAAACAGAAACAGTTTATTACACTCGCGGACTGTCACAGTTCACTGATACATAAGTTTACTACTCACTGATCACAAGTTTATTACCGACTGATTTATCACTGACTCACTTATTACTCACTATTTAACTTCGCAGTGGGGCGGTATTCATACAGGCAAGGTCGAACGTTCTAGACGCGCGGGAGAGGGGGATGCCGTTCTAAGATCTTCCAGATCTTTCTAATCCGTCTTAATCTCTCGTGCCCGCCTTAATCCCTACAGCCCGTCTTTCTCTCTCCGGACGTAACCATATTTAACATTTAATTAAAGGTATCCTTGGCCTAATCCTTTATACAGTGTATACAGCTGACTTCCCAACTCATCCTAATACTTACTACTTTTGCTCATGATACCTGTGCATTATCAGTCAACACCAATCCAGTTATTGCATCCCAAAGACTCCAATCCCAAATCACTGATCTTGAAGAATGGTGTAAAAACTGGAGAATTAAAATAAATTCTCAAAAATCGCATCAAATCACTTTTACCTTACGTCGTAAACCAATGACTTCCTGCCCTTCAGTATCCTTTAATAATATCCCACTGGTGCCTGTAGAACAGATCCGATACTTAGGGTTGAGCCTCGAGAAACGATTAACCTGGAATCCTCATACAAGACTGAAAAGACAAGAAACCGTTCGACGTTTCAGGCTACTTCAACACTTACTAGACAAACGCTCTAAGCTCCCAACTACAGAAGACTCATCAACACGACCATCATACGACCTATTTGGACTTACGGAGTAGAGCTTTGGGGCTCCACTAAGCTATCGAATTCCTCTCGTATCCTTACAATCCAAAATCCTTCGTAAAATCCTCAATGCTCCTCAATTTATTAAGAATAAAGTCTTCCATAACGACCTTAAAGTCCCTTTTATTGCTGAGTTGGCCCGAACCCGGTATCTCTCCTTTCATAAAAAAATTCATTACCACTCAAACCCTCTAGTATCCAACCTTCCCGATAATCCTCCGAGGCGTCTGAAAAGAAGATGGCCACGAGACCTTCTTAGTTGAACTTTGATTTGAGTACTACCAGTGGATAGTTTCTCTACTTGTCATTATCATGTCATTATGTATCACTTATCCTATTTACTTGTTGTATTATTGTAATACTGTTGTAAATATCAATAAATAAATTAAAAAAAAAAGAAAGATATTTTTTAATTTCTAGTTTCCAAAGGCAATTATATATCCACCCAAGATACAACATATTTATTGTATTTGATTTTAATCCTTCTAATAATAGTTCAGTCATTAGCCTGAAATTGTAATTTTTGAAATACAATTTGTCAATAGAAAGCTATACATCACATAAAACGCCTTTTTTGGTATTAGACGGTTTCATGTGACGTAAATATAATAAATTTTGAGTAGGTTTGTTGGAATATCAGATAAGGCTTTTTTGGAATAGCATGGTCTTTCGTTATTTGAATTCAAACCTTGCTTAAAGTTATCCTGATCTCCGTAAACTATAAATAAGCAGGTGGGTATATGAATATTTGTTCTCATTCCACCTAGACGCACTGTTTTGATATTCCAAACTAGATTATCCTAATTTATATTTTATTAAAATTACTGAGTGGTTGTTTGAAGGTAACTTAATACGATTAGACAGCGGTACACAACCAATTCTAATCGGAGTAGAAAAATTAAGTGAAACCAATTTGAGTCACTCAGTTTCTAGTAACTACTGTTTGTACAGCTCAATCGAGAAACCAGGCTTAGAAGCCTTGATCAGTGTTCCTTTTCACTACAATTTATTGGTCTCGTGTATTTATTGTATATTTACGTTTACTTAGTGGGCATCGAATTTTTCCCTCCTTGGTGGTCCGCACAACTAAGAAGGGTGTGAACCGCTGCGACAAAAAAATATATATCATTACAATAATGAACATATACTTTTTTAAAAACAATAATATTACATAATAATTATAAAAATAAGACCAATGACCCATTTCCACTGGTACCACCATTCCAGTACTGAGACTAAATTCTAATCCAATACTGTCACTTCAAACGAATACATATTACCATGTGTAAGAGCCGCCATATTTTAGTTTTTATTAAAAGCCATGGCCGTAAAAATAATTATACTTAGCAATAAATTATTCCAAAAGGCCCGCTGGCTGACAAGACCGCTAACTCTCGTGAAATATTAATACGAAAATCCAGCTTGCTAATGTAAAAGCTCTTTTAAAGATTATTAGCTTCCTTTCGTATTTTATGACTGGTTAAGTACTTGGTAAAGAGTCCCCGGTCCTCTGTCGGTTATCTTTAATAATACGCCTCAGAGAAGTTTTTCTCCCGGAATTAAGCCCCATCGGCCCCCGACTTGACGATACTCAAAGTTGCCAGGTAAATTCCTATCAGCCTCAAAAGATGAAGGCAGTGGATTAGCATTTAAATGCCAAAAGTTTTAACTTCTTTTTTTTTTTATTAATTCTTCAGTGTCAAAGAAATAGTTACTGCAAAAGAAGCGAAGACATCGAAGGAAAACTTTAAAAAAAAAAAAAAGACTAATAGTGTACTTATTTATGATGATGTTCTAACAGATTTAACACAAAAAAATCAAATTTATCTAACCGCGAATACAGCACTTAATACTAATTGGTGCAGCAAATTATGTTTCAAACTATTTGGCTACATTAATTTTATCAATATAGCCTCATCAGTTGATGAACTAACTATTTTTACATGGCTCAAAAATGGCTACTAAATAAATGTTTCTGAAAATATCATTTCGAATCATTTTAAAATCGTGGTTTCATTTCTTTCATGGTAGAAAAGAAGACTTTTATGAGGTTTATTGTGAGGTGATTAATACTGGATATTCTACATGGAATATTCATGACAATAAAGTCTTGCTCTGCATATGTTGGGACAGCAAGGTTTAATGTACTGCAAGCTGCTAGAACCGAATGAAACTTTCCACCAATGTCCACCAAGATGAACTTGAACGACATATTGTTGCAAAAAATGTCAGCAAAATTCATGATATCATTCGGAATTGGAGGATTGACTGGAAAGTTCTGCTGCCTGACGTACTAAGGAGACATTTCGTCTCCTGATCACCACTTGTTCGGATCAATTCAGCATGGTTTCTCTGGATCACGGTTTCAAAATGCTTTAGAAGTGTGGAAATGTAGTGATGGATGGATATCTATCGAACAAACATCGTTTTTTTGCATACAGTATCATCATCTTGTCAGAAATATGGGGAAAAGTTGTACAACATAAGTGAAAAAATAATCAGAATACGTGCAAACCGCTAATAAATAGGTTCATGGCATTTCAAGGTACAGGGTTCACATTAGAGCTTTTTTCTCTGAACAATTTGGGACTTTCAACAAAAACAGAACATAGTAGTTAAACTTCCATTGTTTCCATTTAATATTAGAAAGGGAAAATATCTAATATATAAAATTATTGTGGCACAATGTTTGTCACAAAACTCCTCCGAAACGACTTAACCGATTCTTATGAAATTGTGTGCGTACATTCAGTAGGTCTGAGAATAGGATGTAAACCTACTCATAAATCATATTCCTGAGTGATATGTGTCGGCCATTATTATTGATTATGCGTCGATCGTAGCAGTGATTCTTGATGATGCTTTATTTTTGATATGTTGTAAGGGCATATCTGAGTAGTAAATCTAAGTTTGCAACCGAAAAAACGGACGGGAAAACTTTTGGTGGCCGAAAAACTTCGAAATTTTCGGAGTTATTCCCGTTTTTGGGCTGTATAATCCTAATTTGGGAAAAACATAAGTAATAATTTTTAAAGTATTACAAATTTTTAAAGATTGAAATTGCTACAATTTGAGCCCAAATGCAGCTCTCTAATAGATATGATATATAACTGAAATCGTATCTCTATCGATTTAATATATAAAATTATCTTGTCAAAGTGTTTGTAACAAAACTCCTCCGCAACGACTTGACTTGAAATGACTTAAAATTTTGTGTGTATATTCAGTAGGTCTGAGAATAGGATATAAACTATCTATTATCTCTTGACACTTATACTTATCATTTTACTTTCTCAACTGCAAATCTCATGTTAAGTATATCCTCATAGTAAATGTATCATCCATTTGCATTGCTATAATTATTTATTCATATTTTGCTCAAGTTAGTTCTCACGTTTAGTTGATTAAGTGATCTCATATAAATCAACAGTTTTGAACACGTGGCACGTGACATTCACCATTCTTTCTGCTTTTTTTCCCAGGACCCAACTTTCACAACCATATGTCGCTATTGGCCTGACAATGGTATTATACAACGTGATCTTGGTCCTTTTTGACAATTGCCCAGTTTTAAGAGCTTTTTTAATTGCATAGTAACAACAATTACTAGCGGCAAGTCTTGCTTTTATATCCTCCTCTATCTGGTTGTTGTGTGTTACTATTGCGCCCAGGTATTTAAAATTTTGAGTTTGCTTAAAGCTGAACTCCATAAACGGGGCTTGTTCTTCTACCTATACGTTCCTTCTTGAGCTACGCATGTACATGGTCTTGACCTCGTTTATAGGCAAACCCATTTTTTCTCCTGCTTGGTTGAATTCCTGGAAGGCTCCTGCGAGTGCTGCTTTACTGCTGTCTGTTAGAACAACATTATTCGCATAGGCTAAATCTGGTGTCATCCTATTGTATATTGTTCCACCTGGGTTTGTTCAGATCGCACGCGCTGCTGTTTCAATGGCTAAATTGAAAATCACTAAAAATAGTGGGTAAGCTTGTGTCAGACCATCAACCACCACGTATTCCTCAGAAAGCATGTTCCCTATTTTAACTTGGCATCTCGTGTTTGTGAGGGTCATCCTTGTAAGGCGAACAAGTTTTCTTGGTAGTCTTAGCTCCAGCATGGCATGTAACAGTTTGCTATGGTTTATGCTATCGTAGGCCTGCTTAAAGTCGATAAAGAGATGATGCAGGTCAACATTATATTCGTAGCCTTTCTCCAATACCTGTCGTAGAGCAAATATCTGGTCATTTGTTGATCGGCCCGGCCTAAACCCACATTGATAGTCCCCAATTGTTAACTAAGACCAGACTGACAGCCTTCTGTTCAAAAGTATTGCAAATACCTTGTATGCAGTGCTGAGTAATGCAATACCCCTGTAATTATCGCATTCGGTCTTGTTACCTTTTTTGTGTATCGGTACAATAGTCCATGTTCCATTCGCCTGGGATCTTTTCTTCCGTCCAATCATTCCATATTAGCTGATACAGTTCTTCCCGAAGGTCCTCACCACCACCACATTTTAGGAGTTCACTTATTTCATCTGGTCCTGTAGACTTATAGTTTCTTAGGCTGTCTATAATCTGTTCTTCAGAAAAAAAATGAATTAATTAGGATTGTCTTCCCGGATGTACAAAATAATTACATTGACCATAATTGGTCTGTAATCGTGGTATTTTGGCAGCGAAAAATGCTGATGACAAAACTAACTGTACATATAATAGTTGATACCAGGTGATCCAATGTCCTTCAAATCAACCGATACTATTGTTGATGAAAACCAAGCCGTAAATTATCCAACTGAATTTTGTGAACCACACAATTTTTGGTCGAAGATCATTCCCTTATTATTCTTCTGCGTAATTTGAATCCACCTAAATTATTGAATGGTACACGTTTGGTAAAATTGGTAAATGGTACATTTCAACCATATTGACTGGAATCTTAAAAGGAGAAATCATCCTGTAGCCAATTATTCCAAGGATTCCATCAGAACCCTTAATACCGCTCAAAAGACATCAATTTGATATATGCTTTTGCCTTGACCATCAAAAGGTCAGAGGCCAGACAATGTCCATTTGCGGTTTGGACCTAGAACATCCATGTTTCTCCCATGGACAATTATATGTTGCATGCTCACGGCGTAGTAAACCACGTATTTATATGTAAATCTATTTTTATTAGCAAAGGACAGTTTAACAAAAAATATTGTGCATCGATTAGCGCTCAATTAAATTGAAATAAAAGTTATAATTTAAAAAAATATTATTAGTCATAAGTAATAATCCATGATAAGTAAACCATGATATACCTCAATCATTAAACTAATGTTTAAATTTCATCAGTTCAGAATTTTGTATATTATTTATTTATTAATTACTATACTTAGATATATATATATATATATATATATATATATATATATATATATATATATATATATATATATATATATATATATATTTATTAGATAAATAAAATGTAAAATAAAAAATCTTCATTTTTTCCACTCACTCATTGTTTCTTAAAAATTCTAATTTTAACGTAATATTTTTTAAAACTATTACACCAGCCACAGCAATGCGTGGCCGGGTCAGCTAGTATTTGTATAAAAGCAAAAAATATTTCTAATTTTCTAAAAGAACAACTAGGAAAAAGCGCTAAAAAGAAAAAGGCAGCAATTTCAGCTCAGAGAGCAGATCAAGTCATTAAGGCTATGATAACGGACGCGCCCTTTCAAAGCGAGGCCTAATCTGGGAAGACACTTCTCACAAAGGACTCACTTTTAACCGCCGACAAAGAGAGAATTACCCCCACCCTTCCCCCCTCTCAGATTTCAGATGATTGCTTAAAACAGAATCCTTTTCTCAAAAACAGTCTTTCTTTTTGTTTGCCCCTTTACCTTTTAATAAAGATCAAAAAGAAAGTGTAAAAAATCCCTCATTCAGGGCGTTATCTATCGCTCTTGGGTTTTCCCCTTGAACTTTAGAAGAAGTTATTAATTTTTGTCGTTATTTTTTCACCATGAGAAGGGTCTTGAGAAGGGTTATTATATCTTTAATAACCGTTAATTCAGTTAAATATTTAATAAAGTGAACTCCTGTCGGTGGGTTTGATTGATGAACTTCGTTGAATACACGGGACCTTTAATGAATAAGAAGTGTAGAAGACCTGAGCTAGCTAATTTCTATTAAGCTAAAGTGAATACTGTTTAAATGATTAATATTATAGACGTATGAGATGTTCAGGTGACAATTCCTAAAGACAGTTTAGCCAAACAATTTTTTCTTGCTGAACACTTTGCTGCCTTCTGTGGTATAGTAGTTAGCATAACAAACTACTAAACCCAAGATCGCGGGTTCGCAGTCCAGCAGGTGGCCCTAAGATTTATTAAAGTAAGAAATAAAAATCCTTGGTTATGCTGTCCTTCGGAAGGGAAGTTAAACGGGGGTCCCGAACCTGTATGATGTCAGGTACTCGTTAAAAATCCCTATCCTAATAAAATCTGGATAGGCAAAATTTATAGCTCCCAATGTAGCACCGTCCGATTAGCCATAGCAACGTAAAGTGACGTTAAATGAGCAAACATACAATCAAACTTTGCTGCCTTATTTCTCTACTGCCAAATTAGCGAAAAATGTTTTTCAATTTTTCATGTCTCATATCAAAAAGATCATTGAGAATGTTATATTTTTTTCAAATCTTTTATTAGAAATTTATTTGTTATATTTCTCATTAGCCTATTCCCAATCAAAGTGCGTAGGCAGGATTCCAATATGCATTCATAACACCAACGGTTAATCAACAAATAAATGCAATTTTTTAAAACAGCATATCCCCATTGTCACCAGAAAATATACTAAGTGCCGTTTGTTGGTGTGTATATTTTTACTTCGTATTATTTAATATCATCGATTCAAATCACCTGAAAAAACGCAGAGTACAAATTACTTATGTGTATTTTAATATATATATATATATATATGTATATATATATATATATATAGATATATATATTATAATTATAATGTGAGAAGCTCTTTGAAAAATACGCAGACCGCTATAAATGCAATCCTCCCACCCACACCTCGGTCTACTAATCGGACCAGTGCATAGTAACTTCTTAGGAACCCGTTTGTTAGCAAGCTAAACAACTTTAGAAACTCATCTCAACCTTCGCGACACTTTAATTGTATTAACCTGGTGCAGGGTGTGTAATTCTGTGCACTCTCCTGAATTCGCAAGTTGTCTCATCCGTCTTTCGGACGAAATATTGTATCCGAATACCATATTTTCAAACACCTTTAGACGTTGTTAACTCTTCAATGTTAACGGCCATCTTTCACATCCATAAAGTTCGGAGGATGGCAGTTTTTTAATTATGATTTTTAAAATTCTATTAAAATTAGCTTGGGGTGTTATAATGTACTGCAAATTAGCAAGCATTTCCTACAATTAACAGCGTCTCTATTTCGATATATACGATATATTGGATATAGTTATTTTATTGTTATTGGTACAATAAATAAATAATAAATTATATATATTATATATAAATATATACATTATATATATATATATATATATATATATATATATATATATATATATATATATTATATATATTATATAAATTATATAATATAAATAATAAATTAAACTTAATAACTATTTCCCTTCAAAATCAAAAGTTATATTTTTAGAAAATGAAACAATGCTGGGCCAGAGACATGACAACTCATGTTATATCAAGGCCAAGCATATACATAATTTATTACCTAATGGTATAATTTAGCACTAAAATATTAGAATTTGTACACATCAGTAACATTTATTTGTCTGGACGAACGGTTCCATGGAATTTCTCGTTGCAATTCAAACAGTGATTAGAGTCTAATTATTATTACCTATTCGCTGTTAGAATATTCAAATTGTTTTTAATCGATAAAGACTGATGTACTATGTAGTATGAAGCACTAATGTAGGTAATTATTTACAAATTATGTAATAGCGAAAATGTCAACTTCCAATTCTTACACTCTATGGTACTTGAACAGAACTATCAATGTAAAGACGTTACTAGTAGTATTAATAGTGCCTTTGGGGTATATTAGTTATAGTATATCAAATATGAACCATTTTGATTTCGATTAATGCTCTCATAAAAGAATTAGAACTTAATTAGTGTTATTCTTGCTACAATATTAAAATTAATACTCATCCGCGTCATGAGCTATTTCAAATAGTACACACTTGTTCCTTCTTAGTACTCATCTGCTCAATACTAGAATTACCTAGCTTTTACTAAATTAATAGATAAATAGTTAAATATTATAATTCATATATGATGATATATCTTCTGCAGTCGCGGTGACTAAGTGGTTAAGTTGAATTTTCCAGAGAGAGTTAATCGTATTGAAGTTGCCCAAAGAGCAAATTAAAAATAATTAAAAAATCGGTGAAACCGTGGATCACCTCAAATCGCTCCAATTGCAGGAAGGAAGTTGCCTTAACCAGGCTAAGAATAGGGCACACAAACCTTACTCACGTCCATATTATCCTAAAAAAGCCACCTCCGAATGTCAGCATCCTTACAGTCCATCATATTTTTCAAGAATGTTCTTTTCACACCTCTAGGTTAAACAAACTAGGTCTTACAAATAATATCTCGAATACGCTTGGTGATAATCAAGATAAAATAAGATTAGTATTGAAATTCTTAAAGGAAGTGGACATATTAAGACAAATATAAATTATTTATTTATTTATTTATCTTTTATTTATCTATTTTGTATCTATCTGTTTATCTTTTATTTATTTATTATTCCCCTCTTAAAAATTCCGAATGTTTAATTCATAAAATAGATAAGCCATAATTCACAATTATCAAACATTTAAAAGAATGTAAATGAATAATGGAGAAATTAAATTAAAACTGAAAATCTTATTATTGCAATAATCAATTATTGGAATACACATAGATATAAGACTGTATAAACAAATTATCACAGGCATTGATGACCGTATGGTTTTATGCCTTACAAACCCAAACAAACAAAATATCGTATTGAAGTAAGCGGAGTCGTGTCTAGTTTTAAATTTGAAATGCAGTTATAATATAAAAAATAACTCCAGTTCAAGCTAAGGCCTGACTTTGCAGCTGGCATAGAAATCCTGACATTTCACCACAAATACTTCTAAACATAAAAACCCTTGTTCGCACCAATCATGTTCGGTTTTTAAGCCTCCACATGGATAGTAAGTAATCCTGCTCAAATCATATAGAACATTCCTGAACCAAGAGCATAAATAGAATGAAAATACGAAAAATACTGGAGAACACCAGATGGGGTAGAAAACAATTCTCCGTGTTTATGAGGCAATGATTCTGAATAAAATAGATTACAGGAGCTTCATATACGCTTCTGCTTTTCGTAATAAAATTAAAATACCAGATGAAGTTCAACGTGCTTATTTACAGCTTTCTATTAGAGCCAAAAGAACAATCTCAGTATATCAAATAAATAACAAGGATAAATACTCAACCAGAAAATATATAAGATTCAAAACTTTCTCTTCTCCATTATTATTACTCAAAAAAAAAAAAAAAAATCATGTTAAAATCGACACATCACAAGCCCACAAAACCACATTTTAGCAAAGTGTACACTATCGTCTTCACATCTGTACTGTGAATAGACGTCTAAATAGTTGCAATATCCTGCGATGTATTACATAATAGTACATATACACAGAAATATTAATGCATAATTTGTTTTCCATTAACATAAACATATTTGTATAGGTAATCCTATATCCGCCAAACGGTGGACCGACCCCTATTTTAAAAATATACAATATACTCCTATAGATTTCCACGGCCACTATTTCTACAAAAGACTTCAGTGGTATCTTATGGTATAGACCGTGTCGCTAAATTTTTCACCAACGTTTCGCCAGACATGGTGCTGACTTCTTCAAGGCAGAAAAGAGAATGATACAATATACTTTTCTCTCCCAGACTTCCAGCATTCTTATTCTTCCTCAAGGCCGCTACAGACGGTCATTTCAGTGCGTCAGTTTGGTGTGTTCACATCGAACTGACACACCGAACTGACCGTGTGTAGGCTAAATTGATGTGAGCTCACATCAAAAAACTGAACTGACGGACTGATGGAAATTCATAATTTGTGTGTACACTGAACTGACGTCGGTCCGGAACGAGCGTTTGTACCGTCGCTTCAGTTCAGTGTATCACATCAGAGCATGCGTACAGGTGTCGTTTGGTTTGACATCACACTTTCAATCGCTTTCCAGACCTCGTCAGTACTCCTCATCTGTGTGTTTATTATTTTATTAACCCATACACGTTGCTTTATTCTCCGCTTTCTCGTTTTCACTATAACACAAGCCACGGAAATAACAATTGTTATATAGAAATAACAATTCATCGTCCGAAAACATGATGTAAAAATTGTGTGTAATATGTTAAATACATAACACTAAACACAATAAGTGGGACTGGAGCTTCTAAAGGGTAGCGCATTGAACTGACACACCGAAGTGAGCGTGTGGATGCGAATGTTTCGTTCAGTTAGGTGTGTCATTTAGAAATGATCATATCGAACTGACACACCAAACTGACCGTGTGTAGCCTTCATGTTAGCTTCCATGACAAAAGAATGCTGAGCCATAGTGATTCTAGGTTATAGAATACTTCAGCAGAAATTTATTTTTATTTTCTTAGAATGAATGAAAAGAAAAAAAGCATGGCTTTTCAATATTAACTTTTGTTATAATTTATTATTATTTATATTAACTTGTAGGTAATTTCATCGGACAATTTTAATTTTATTATTTGGGCCTTGAGGAAAATATATTTTTCTCTTCGACTGACAAAAAATAAAATATCCTAACTTGGATATTAATATTAATAAAAAGAAATTTGTTATTTCTCCCCAGTTTTATTTTGAAATTGGCTACAATAATTCAATAATTTTCAAAATTAGAAAAGCCCTAGGCTCAGATTAATAATGAAATTGAAACAAGGAGGAAGAAAATGGGGGAGGGGAAAATGTTTCCTGGAAGAAGGCAGTGAGCCTTGTGACAGGTGAAGGAAGGGGACATATTTGGGGGGCTTAAATTGGAGGAAAAGTGAAATAGCTTTTCTCCTTACGTCCTTTAACTTACGCCACATGTTGAGGTATACAAAACTTTTTAAAATTCTCATTTAACATTATTCAACTGCGGTACAAGGTTTATTCAAAATGACATTTTACAAAGTATGATCATACCAGCCCCAAATATATTATACATAACCAATTTACATGACATTTTACTTTAATACAAACTAACAAAAGATTTTACCCTGAACGCTATTTAGCCATTTTCTCTTAAAACTTTCAGCCAAGGCTCAATAGTTGAATATATGTTATTTCATGCTCCAAAGATTGATATTATTTATTATTAGCGTCCATGACAAAAGAATTTCGATATATATTTATAACAGTTATTTTATATTATTTCTTTATTTTATGTCTCACTTTTTGGACAGGAAAAAAATTACTGAATACAAATTAATTCTTATCGATGAAGTATACTTCATTCTCAATTTTTTTTTTTTTACGCTTAACCTCTCAAACTGTGAAGAAAATTAGTACTTTTAGTTAATACTGATACGAATATTAAATTGATGGACGGCACATGGTGAATGTACATTAAAACAAATATTTGTACTAGGTATGACCTTTTCTTGGATTTATTTGTAACATATTACAACAAAGAACATATCGGTATATTGTGGGCAGCTTATTTTGTATATTAATTTAAAACTTTACGATGGACCGGTCAATTCGAACTTTAGATGCTCGAGTATCAAATAATCGAAATTAACTCCGCATCAGATCTCGATGATATAACAACAATAAAATATAGTTATTTATAATATTAATATTTTTATGTTTCTACCATTTGCTTTTGTTGATGTTATAGCAAGACTTTTATTCATAAATTTATTTTACTGAAAGTCAATCTGCCGATTGCCAATTCGTACTTGGCAGTTGTGAATAAAAAAATATGGAGACATTTTTAATTCCATAGTGAATTCAAAAAGATAAACGAACAGATACAGAACATATCAACTGGTTAAAAACCAGTTGTAATAGAAAGGCCGAGATTGATTTAATGACTCATATAATAAATTTTTACCACCACCGGAATCGATTTAGCTATGATTCAGAATTAAGGTTGTTAAGGTTCTCTGAAAGAACATTACTATATCACTTTCACACTCAGTGTTTCTGTTTGCAGCCTACCTATTAGTTTATTTTTCATTTAAGAGACTTGAATATGATCGGCAATCGTCTTCTGCTGCTTTTTCAACTTTCAAATTGGATGTGTTTTTTCCCGGGGTTCACTCCTCTACTCTCTTCGTATTACTTGAAAATAAAACAAGGTATCGTAATCAATCATGATTTCCTTCGTCGTCATTATTTTTCTTATTGTTATTTTAAGGGTTGATATATACGAATTTGCGAGATGATGCAGTTAATCGTTTGAAACTTGATTTATGAGTCCATCTCATTGCAACTAAAATTCATTAACCCTTACCATACCTCACCTGTTCGGGAATGGCCAACGCACCTGAGATTATTAAGGCGGTTAGGTGGTGAGATGGAGGGGAGGAGGAAGGAGATGCTCGAGTATCAAATAGCTATTACCATGACACCTCTGACGTTTCACCTTAAGTGCCAATCAGTCAGCCTTTCTCATGTGTCACAGGGCTTCTTGTCATCTATCGATGGAGGTGGAGGGCCTCCCAGCTGGAAAGCCATGGTGGTTGTAACATGACGGAGGAATATGGAGTCATCGGATGCTAGCTCTCCAAACCTCCTTAATCACTGCTCCCCTACTAACACAATGGCTTTTACCATATTTGCTGGATAGAATGAAAATATTGAGTTATCTACCTATTAATAATGGGCATTATTGGAAGTTAGGTACGAAGTTGAGGGAGCGGATCGGCTCAGTTGTAGCGCGCTGAGTTTCCTTGCCAAAGGTCCTGGGTTCAACTTCCGCTCGTTGGCAGACTTTTATGTAATCTGTTTCGTATGTAAGCTGTAGGCAGGATATGACTCTACAGGACCTAGGACCCTCCTAGATCTCATCCAGCCTTTATCGGATTCTTTCCTACCCTCATCACTTTTCTTTTATTAGGGTTTATTGTCATATTTACAGCCAGCAATTCTTCCTTTAATCTGCTAGCATTGTGCTTGAGGTTTCTGTCATTTTCTGAAAAAAACGACAATGTCCGCAAATGCCAGCAGTGAACTGCACGCAGTTACTTGGGGAATAACGACCACCACGTACCACAGCTCAGTACACCATGCATACACATCATAACATTAAACTTAACACATACTCTTAACATAAGGACACTTTCAGTACACACCCTAGGGCAACGTTCCCTATGAGTTCCCTTCTGACGGGAGGGGGTATGTTAAGTTACTCTTAGGGGCAGCCCCCCGACCGATCTAGGATAGGACAGGCCGATACCCTGTCCATCGGAATCTTCAAATTAAATTAACGGAAACGGTACAGCTTTTACGGAATTCGACATGGCGAGGAAAAATGATATTACGACAGGCGAACTCCTTATTATTTGTATTATTATTATACAACATAGCTTATTATTATTTTTTAATTTAAAATACCTTATGAGACAACACTATAATCCTCGTTAATAATCGAAACTTACAACTGCTATGGGTTATAGTTTAAATATTACTCATATGACCAAACTTTGGTGAAAATATTCAAGGAGTTCAGTATTTTAAACATAATATTGTTTTATCTTCAGATACCGCAATGACCTCCTGAAAACACCCACTGTTCATCCCCTTCTAACTACCCGCCAATATTACATTATTAAAATCGACAAATATGATTTATTATAGACAGAATATTTTACCTTGAAGTTATTGGTCATATTTCACATTATTTTGGAATAAGTTTTTGAATCATAATACATTCATATAAAAGAATATTCATTCTCAAAGTATAAAAAAAATCGAATATTAATTTCGTACTTCTCTGTTATTATAAATTCTGTTTGGTTAGCATGCCTCAAATGTTATAATTTGTAAGTTTTGATTGTCAGAAATGCTATTTGACAATGCTGAAGGTGATTTAAATTTAAAAATAGTATGCAAATGTTGATGATGTTCGTTCTATTTATTTCCAAATTTCGATAGTTTAATCTTTCAATAACCTAAACATTTTTTTACATTTTAACTCATCCTCCAATAATTACCATTAAATACATAATTTATTATTACTCAGATACATAATTTATTATTACTCAGCAAACACTTGTATCTGTCTTGGCTGATACTCTCGAGTTATCTAGAAGTATTTATTGAAAAACGTTGTATGTTGATGCAAGGTACTATGTCTCCGGTATTTTATGCGCAATGTAAGTCATAGTTATGTAAATTTATTTGAAAAAAATGCATTTTGCTTCAATGCATCAACTCTAGTTCGGAGTTTACTTTGCAAATATCGATAGTATATTTTTTTTTTTTTTGTATTTTTCATAAGTTTACCACGACAGAAATCTGAACCTGACTTTAGTATCACGACCAAGTATCACTAGAGCAATAAAGAATATCATTTGAACAGTTGCATAATCGCTAGGATAAATTTCATTTACAGAGTATTTTGAAGAACAACTTTAACTCACACCAAACATATATAAAACTGGCTAGATGAGCATAAAACGGTCATATCCGAACAGAAAAGGTTGAACGATTCAACATTTTGGAATTTATATCTTTTATAATGTTTATTTTTTATTAATTTATCGTTACTTTATGCTAATCGGAGGAACTACAGTGGGACTCCAATTTAGCCTATCACAGGTATAATTATGATAGGAATCTTTAACGAATACCTGGCACCGTGCAGGCTAGATCAGCCATTTTATGCCCCTTATAAAGGAATGAAGAATAACCATTGAATTCTATATTCCCAATTGATATCTTTATTATTCTGCTTGCCGGAATTTTACCTGAATTGAATTATACAAGTGCTTATTACGCTCACAAAAGATATTTTTAGTATTTCATGATTTAAACGATTACTTACAGCCTCGAAAAAGCATTTGCCTGATTCTCAATTTACAATGTTTAAAACAATTAAAACAATATTGATCAATATTAAATAGTATCCGAGATAGCACGGTGTGAAATTAAATAATAAAATGTAACTGAATCACTAAGCAATTATGTTCCGGTTCATTAGGTTTTTTGTGCTCCATTGAGCATTTTGATTAAAGTTTGATTTTATTAGGCGAGTGCAATGATGCATATGTTTGATGCCGTAAATTGAGTCATTTTGAAGAGCGTAGAGCTCACAGCTACTGACAGTTCCATGCCGCGGTAGATTGAAAAACCCTTTGTCTACAACATAATAGGGATCACTCACTGTTTGGGAGTCGAGGGCATTCAAATGTGAATCTGTTTTAAAAGTTACGGCAATAATTTTATTTTTTACAGAATAACTGATACCCACACGATTGTTTTATATTTTCTTTACTTTCTCTTTATTAAGAAGAAAAAAAGAAAAAGGTAAGTAAAAAGAACTAGGAATTGTAATGTAGTTTTTAAGTGTGTATTTTGGTTAATGGCATGAAAAGGAAAAATATGTGGAATGTGTAAAACGAATATTCATAAATTTAAAATTGCAATGTACAGTATGTCCAATATGGATTTATGAGTATGCTGTGTGTTATGGAAATTAAATGTAGTTTTACAGCACTGCTGACAAAATAAAGCATTTCTCTCTCAGAGATATATAAAAATAATATAATAAAAAAAATTAAAATCTATCATTTCAATTAATAGTTATTTATTACGGATTGTCTTATTTTTTCTATTTAGACAATCATTAATATTTAGTCATGAAACCACTCCATTGTTTCTCTTTGTAACTTTATATATTCTTTTTTCTGAATTCTGGTCTTGTAAGGCTCATAAAAACACAAAAGTAACAAGAATTTCCGCGCGTATCTATAAACCGTAGCATGGACAAATCATATAATTTTAAAAACATTTTTATAAAAATTATAACTCATATTTTAATCTTCCCTTTTTTATAATCGATTTTTTTAATGAAGTACAAATTATTTCAAAAAAGCCCGTAATTAAATTTTAAAAATAGATGACATAGAAATCAGCTATGTTAAAAATTGGTGAAGTAGATGGCAACTGAAACATTTAACAATGTATAAAAATGCTTGAACATGTTTTGAGTGCAAACTGTATACATATTTATAACAGAAGAAAAGAATACATTTCTGTTCCATCTATATATCTATGTTATAGATTTTTTAAAATATTAAAATGGTGTACTGTTTACCCTAATGAACTTCATTTCACACGAACTAAGGTACATGTTCGGCACCTTCATAATATCTAATATCACCCGAAATTGGCTGAAAATTTTTCTCCATTACATTGGCGGATTGAAAAGATAAGAAAAAGGATAATAGCGAAAGGAACAAATGATTATATTAAAATTAGTGGAGTAAACAACTACCCAGAAAGCGGAAAAGTGGTAAACAACTTTGACTAGACTCGAGAATATATTGGCAATAGGAAAACCTCTGGGAGGACGGAGAAGTCTAGACAAGACGAGAAGAGATAAGACGTGACATTCTCTGTTCAGGGCCTCCTCCAAATCCCTCTGGGTCGGCAAACAACCACCGGTTTGTGTTTTATTTAATAAATAAATTATAATAATAGAACCTCAATTTTATGTAACAAACATTGTCAATGATCACAGTGTAATATTTTATTTTATATATAAAGTGTAATAATACCACTTTTAATATACAACATAAAAATAACGGGAGTTTCTATATATATGTATATATATATATATATATATATATATATATATATATATATATATATATATATAAAATATTGGGAGTGATTCGAACAATGACAAGTTCCAATCGTTCGCCAATTGCCATAATTTAATATGATTTTATAATACATGCAATTTCAAATTAATAATCTCACTATTAAGAAAGGCCTACAAAAGCCATCTATATTAAGGGTTGTTGCTATTATTAGGTACTCACTGCTCCAACCATGACGATAGAACAAATCAACATTGTAACAGTTACTGACTCATCGAGTTCTTTAAAGGGATTAAATAATATGTACCCCAAACATCCAATTAGCCTCAAAATACACTCCTACCTGCACATGTTAAATAGTATGAAAAAAAATGTCTTTCTTATTTGGGTGCCTAGTCACGTAGGGATTAAAGGAAACGAACTCGCGGACAAAGCAGCGAAACAAGCGCTATCGCTCCCAGGACGAGGCGTGGCCATTTTAACACCTCCAGAAATAGGGCTTCCCCCAAAAAAGAAAATAAACGAAAACTGGCAAGCCATGTGGAATGAGAGCCCACAGAGCAAATTAAAAATAATTTAAAAATCGGTGAAACCGTGGATCACCTCAAATCGCTCCAATCGCAGGGAGGAAGTTGCCTTAACCAGGCTAAGAATAGGGCACACAAACCTTACTCACGTCCATTACATTCTAAAAAAGTCACCTCCGAAATGTCAGCATTGCAACAGCATCCTTACAGTCCATCATATTTTTCAAGAATGTTCTTTTTACACCTCTAAGTTAACCAAACTAGGTCTTACAAATAATATCTCGAATACGCTTGGTGATAATCAAGATAAAATAAGATTAGTATTGAAATTCTTAAAGGAAGTGGACATATTAAGACAAATATAAATTTTTTATTTATTTATTTATCTTTTATTTATTTATTTTTCCCCTCTTAGAAATTCAAAATGTTTAATTCATAAAATAGATAAGTCATAATTCACAATTATTAAACATTTAAAAGAATATAGATGAATAATGGAGAAATTAAAACTGAAAATCTTATTAATGGAATAATCAAATATTAGAATACACATAGATATAAGACTGTATAAACAAATTATCACAGGCGTTGATGACCGTATGGTTTTATGCATTACAAACCCAAACAAACAAACAATGCTCCAACTTAAATTTTCAGAAAAATGAATTTCACAAAACCATTTCTAAATCTTTCTTCGTTACTGTAATTATCAATTTTCTTTAAGTATAGCAGGGCTTTAATTAAATATTTGTAGGCATGATAAAAATAAATTAAAAATTAAAAGAAAATAAAGTTTTGACGTGAATACCGCTTTAAAATTGTTTCTATAGTGGGAGACAATTAAAAAAAAACGAATGATTACAAAATCGGGGAATAAAGTTTGGTGTTGCAACTGCTCATTTATTATGTTCATCCGAAATTTAATTAGACCACAGGATAGCTAAAGGATCAAAGAATTCATTGCGATAAGTGAGGACTGTGCGCGGTGGAGTGGAGCTTTGCCATTTTGAAGTAAATTTGCTACATATGGAGATTTCCATACATTATAACTTTTGACCCGGAGATACTACGATTTTCGTTTAAGGTTCAATCGCAATCTGTTCTCAAAATATGTTGATCGAGTATAAAATATATGTGTGAAATAGTGACAGTGGTATAGTATAAAAAAAAAAATATAATATCGGCCTATACGCGTCGAAAAGCCAAATCCAAATACATAAATCGTATATGGTTGGAAAGGGCATCTCAAGAGCGATCGAATGGTAACAATAAAATACGTATCGTCAAAATTCTGACTTTTTTTTCACTTACGAACAAATATATTGTCTGTGGCAATAATAAATATAACATATTGAAACAAATTAACGTAAGGCATTGAAAAAGCCACAAACTAATTAAATTTTTACATACAAAATTTCATTTTTAGGGCTGAATACCGAAAAACAAAATTATATTGCATTCCCTACCACTGCGGAATTCTTTGTATAAAAAAAAAATAATATTGATTTGCACCTCACTTTATTTTAATTGCATCACCGGAATTTCAGAAATGTCACCCTTTATATTTATATCTATCAAACATTCCTAAAACTCCTGGGATCGTATTTTAGGTTTTTAAAAAAAACGAATTTAAAACAAACCATCTCTCACCAAAGTACCTTCGATGCAGTATAAAATTTGTTTCCCTGATTGAAAACGTATATATTGTAAAATTAATTATTTGTAATTCTGCTTTACCAGAATGTTGGTGAATTTTTTTCGATTGAAATTAGCAATAACATTACTGGTGTCAACGATATTATAATTTGAACTGAGGCGAAAGAGGTTAAGTGAAGTGTATCATTTAATATGCACGTTTCCCTGATGACGGTAATAAACAAATTTAAAAAAAAATACCACGTTTGTGTATTACTTAAGTAATCAAATATATGTAATCAAATATGTTTAATTAAAATCAGATGAATTTAATTTGATTATATTATTGCATTATCCCTGTAATGAATATTGATCTTTCTATCTATGACAAAGCAAAAAAAAAAAGGTAGAAAAATACAAATCGGACATGAAAGAGCTCATTAAGATGAAGAGAGCATTTTACCTTGAGGAACTTCACGTTAGATTCGAAAATATATTACCCAGATGCTTCATTCTCGGAATTTTCTACGAGGAAGAGTGCTGGATCTTAAATATATATATTTATATATATATATATATATATATATATATATATTTACTTTTTCATTTACTATCATGAAGAGGTATTAAGTATCCCCTTTGTTATTAATATTAATAAAATTATAACAGAACTCCATTGTCCCAAACACAATCCAAGAGCTCAGAATTGAGCTAACAGAAAAAGAGCAGGGTAGCCTTTTAATCCTCGGGTGAAAAGCTGTCACCCCCACCCGAGTAATAAAGCCGGGCCCCGATTGGCCGGGCCTCTCCCCCCAACTCTAATTATCTCCAGACACTTTGACAGTTGGCCAGCTTGCTTACTGATCGACAGTTCCCCTCATCATTAATTAGTTACTTTCTCGGTGGTTGGCGAGCCTGTTAAGGTTTCTTATCGCGGCCTCCTTTCTTGCTAGTCATTTATGGGCTTCTTGTCAGTTAAAGGCTTTGTAATTAGTCGGTTTTCGGGCGCGGCCAGATAAAAATTTCTCATACAAGCATTACAATGCCTTATTACGTTTCTGTTATAACAATACCGCCCATGAAGAATATTGGGCATTGGAACCGTACCATTTCGAAGCTAACAGTTGTGTGAGGAGGTGATTTGGCGTAGACCACTGTTTTTCCCTTAATCAATTAATTATGTTTTTAGAAACTGGTAAGGCCCAGCGGGGTCTCCAAATCCGACAGGGTCGATTAGGTTTGTTAACACTATAAATTATGTATGTGCCAAAGCCGATCGAGATCTAGGTCTAAGTAACCCAGCAACCTAAATACCTACCTGCCTCTCTCATTTGTGTCGACAAATTATTTACTATGTTCACCTCACGAAAAGTTTTAAATATTATACATCTAATATATAAAATTTTCGTGTCGCAGTGCTTGTAACAAAACTCCTCCGGAACGACTTGACCGATTTTTATGAAATTTTGTGTGTATATTCAGTAGGTCTGAGAATAGGATGTAAACTATTTTTCATACCCCTAAGTGATACGACTCGGCCATTATTACTGATTGTGCGTCGATCGTAGCAGTGACGTCTGATGATGCTGCATTTTTGATAAGTTTTAAGGGCATGATTGAGTAGTGTAAATCCATGAGATTAACGCATGTTTAAATCAATCGTTTTTGTGGAAGTGGTGTTGTTGAGAACCACCTGGATCTCACCCAGCATCTATGAAGTAGATCTAGGACAGTTCATCTCCCTACACAACAGAACAGTCTCTACCACGTACTGAATTCAAGATCCTTAATAGTGTGTAGCGTTACAGGATTTTTTTTTACGAATGCTGAACAAGTACGGAGTTGTATGATCTCTGAAATATTCATTATGTTACATACAATTGAAGGGTAGGCGATAATTTCTGCTGGTTTGTATTCATACCTACCGAACCCCCTGGCAGTCTTCCGCTCTAACAAAGGGGGCCTCCGTAATATCGTAAAGCTTCACAAAGTATATATACCGTAATCCTTGTTCATTTCAAAGCAGTACTTCTTTATAATCCATAATTCTCTTAGTCAAACGCCCATGTTATGTGAAGGAATGTATAATGTGAATGAATGAACGTGTAAAAATTGAGGTATTGCGACATATTTATTTAAAACTATTAATTTTGATATGCCCATATTACCTTTCAAATCAACGATGGGTCCCAACACATGTTTTTATTATTAGCGAACTTTAGGTAGCGTTCGCAAACTTTTTTCGAGTACGAATTGCCTGGTAGAATAGAATAGAAAAATAATTTTATTCTGGGACCAGGTCCCTTTAAAATAACAGAGATGAACAAATTTAAATAAATATTTATCTGGCCAAAGGCCTACATCAGAATAAAACGATATTTACATTATATCTTGAAAGTAAATAACTAAACAGGTATGTTTTGGTAGAGAGTCAGAAAATGTAATACAAAATTAAAATAATAAAACCAAAAAATTTACAATAAAAATAAATATGCTTATGGAGAAATAAGTGAATACATGATAGCATCTAATAATAAAAAAAATGATATCGTTATGATAAAGCCACAAAAGAGGCGCACCCTGGTCGGGGTAAAGCGGTTTCAACTTCATTAAGCAATGCCGGTATAAATATAAAGATATTAAAGAAAAATGGCAGTCCTTATCATGTAAGCCTTCCAAGTAACATAAAAAAAATTAAAAAATAAGTCAAACCTTGGTGTAAATCGAGCCGGAAAAGTCGTAGGGAGGATGTTGTATTGGTTCGTTTGAGAATCGGCCACACAACACTCACTTGCACCTCATTCCAAAACAAGAATCACCAAAACGTCAATACTGTAACATTGCTATTACCAAAAACCAAAGTTTTCTCGAATCTCCATATTTTACCTCACACACTAACAGTTTTTGGCTAAGCCCTGACTTTTCAACAACCTCAGTGATGAAAATAATACAATAGAGCCAGTCTTCAGATTTTTAAAATTAAACAATTTACTCTCATGCATGTAAGTTTTAAATATATAGCATAAAAGAACTATTCGACCTTGTAAAAAAAGTGTGTAAATAAGAAAATTGAATAGGCAGTCATGAGAACTTCCGGCAGAAGTAAAAACTCAAGAATTTGGATTAACTGTGTTCTTTTTTGAATTTCTAAGTCGATTATATTGTGAATTATTTAAATTTCAAATTTGTAAATTTAAATTATTTACAATAATAATTTATATATATATTATTAACTATAACACGATTATTCAATTTTGATTCAAAACTAAATTTGAAAATTTTCATAGTCGTATGGTTAATAAAATAAAGGAGCTATTTTGTGGAATACTGTTTATAACTGCTTTCTTGATAATTTCCTTTTTTCTTACTTTATTTTTCTTTGATTTAGGTATATATATATATATATATATATATATATATATGTGATCTCTTGTTTTTTGTGCTGATGTATATCGTTTCTTCTTGTAACCTTCCTTATTTGTTCCTTGATTCAGTACCTGCATTTGGGCCTTATAGGTGGTGGAATGTTCGGTTATTGTTGCTGCATTTTGAAGTTATGACGTGTCCTATTCAGTTATTTCCCTTTGGTATGATTCTGTTTTCTGTTATGAAGATTCCTTAGTGGGCAAAATGTCAGCAGGTATTTTGATTTTAGTTTAGATATAAATCCTCATACAAGACTGAAAAGTCAAGAAACGTTTTCGCCTACTTCAACATTCACTGGACAAACGATCTAAGCTCCGAATTAATTACAAAAGACTCATTTACATGACAGTTATCAGACCTATTTGGACATACGGATTTGAGCTTTGAGGCTCTACTAAACCATCCAATTCATCTCGTATCCAATCCTTACAATCAAAAATCCTTCGTAAAATCCTCAATGAAATTATGTCAAAAATTAACTCATCCATCATGATCTTAATATCCCATATGTTGCTGATTTGGCCCAAACTAGATACCTATCTTTCCATGACAAGCTCCATACACACTTGAATTCGCTAGTCTCTCAACTCGCTTCTCATACTATTCCTGATAACCCTCCGAGGCGTCTGAAAAGAAGATGACCTCCAGACCTTCTACAGAGAACTTTATAGGAGTGCTATCTATGGGTAGTTTCTCCACAAGTGGTTTTTGTTCATGTCCTTTGTTCATAAAAAAAGTTTAGATACTTAAATTAAAAACCATTTCATAATAAACCATCTTTTTATTTTGTTTCTCTATTTTTTTGCATATTTCATCTATTATAACTCTACTATAACATGTTTTATAATAAATTCAACAGAGGAATGTATAAAATTATTGCTGTGTACATATCATCTCATGAGAGGAATAGATAGGAACTTTTGCTGGGAGCAAATAGGGAAAGATATATGAGAAAGTTGGCTAGGAGGGTACCCTGTAGGGATGGCAGTGATCTCCTTACCCGAGTCCAAATAGGATTTTTCACCTTAGACGTGAGCTGCTTCTTTTCGGTGGAAACTCACTCCTGGCGGAATATATTCTTCTCCAAACAGGCAATATAGAGCAGCTCCCGGGAACCAGGGTTCTGGTCAAAGGAGGGAACAACTTCAAACGGTTTTCTCGCCCTCCCGCATCGTTCCACTTATTCCTGTTTTGCCGAATTCTTTATCAAATTCAAGCCCAGTAAATTTTCAATCTTATTTCCCGAACCGTCTTGGCGTTACTCAATCAATTGAGAAAGTTGATGTATGATTTTTTCGAAATTATTTATTTCAGGCTCGACAAAACAAAAATGAATAAATTGACGACAATTTGACTTCCTTAAAATTAATAATAATAATTAATAATGCGCAATAATATAATTAAGTATGGTTGATCTTGTATTTTGGATTGGCCTGTCTAGCAGGAGGAGGCTGGCGAGATCAGTTTTATTCAGTTACACTCGTAATTTATGCATAGTTTTTTTTTTAATTGTTAATAAGTTTCTTCTTTGACCTTAACTACCCTACCCCCTTACACAAAAGTAACTTATTGAGAGTCATATTCACCCTACGAGCTGAGAGATATAACTTGCAAGTCTCAAGATATTTCCGGGAAAAAGGAAGGCGGGGTTTCCCTCACTTACATTTGTTTTTACTGCGGCTGATTTTTATTTGTTAAAGTGTAAACTATTCTATTAGTGGTTGAAATCGCAATAGAAATAATCACAGGTGCTCTTGTGTAACATAAATGAAAGACACATTTTCCGGTTTAATCATCGTCATCATAATCATTTTATCCCCGTTTACCACTGACGCAGTGTGGGGTCACAATTTGTAGAGTCTGGACTAGATGTCTCATTCTTTCTCCAGTCCATATTTTCCGGGTTAATATTAACTTATTTACAATAGAATTTACTTTATTTTCTCCTTACATGATTGTTTCAATTAGTCATGTTTAACCTCATTTTGTAAATATAACCATATTACTTTATTTATATTTATATACAGTGTATATTTTTAATCAATGAGGCAATAATGCAGGCAATGAGGCAGTGTAAATATAACATTAGAGTATTATTAATTTTAAATATTTTTAAAACACTTATGATTTTCTTTTTTCCATGAAGAACATGAAAGTACTAAATCAATAAATCTGATCTTTCTAATTTCAGCACATTACTAATTCATTTTTTTCTATTTTAGGTACGTACTCCACCATTTATTTTTTAATGGTTTCCATTTATTCATGTGAGTACAGGATTTTTATTCATTGCTATTATTTTTAAATTTAAAAAAAGTAGGTAAATACAAATAAAAATAAGGCTCCTACTGGAGCTTAATAAACAATTATCACATTTTTGGAAGCTTAAAATGCTGTAATATAACATATAATAATTATTTGAGATACCAAAGGTCATATACAATCATTATTCTTTTTTTTCAATTTACTTGAAAAGTAATGCATAGAAATAAATTATAAAATACATGTTAGCCGCCTAATGGTCTTTGATGGCAAATTTTACATAACCCCGTATTGGAATTCAGCCAATTACAAATTGATACTTTTTGACTGATGTATAAAGTTTGTAACTGCAATTTCAGATAAGTTATCCAGTATGTTGAAATTTCTATCAGTAATAGATCAAAACAAATAAGTGGTGTTTCATTTTAACACGCCTATTAATTGGATATTATCGAAACAATCGATTATCATAAGTCTTAAATTATGCACTTTATTGTACACTGCACATTATATATGAACTGTAGATTATCCGAATGATCAATTATCCAAACTGGCAACGCGAAAAAAAAAAACACAATTAGAGGCCGACATTGCAAAATATCCTAATATTAAAAAAAAAGAATATCCTGTTTTAAAATTGATTTTTTTCTTCTTCGGCGCGTTGTTCCGTGGAGGGCCTTGGCCTCCTCAAAAATTTTCCTCCACTTTTAACCGATATTCCGCGACTCTTATCCAGCCATCGCAGAGTAGGCCTACCTTTTTAACATTCTCCATACGGACATCCCTTCATGTCAACTAGATGAAGTACCGTCTTATATACCCATATTTTGAGGCTTCGGAGAATAGCTTTATTTTGGAACACGTTTCTGAGGGACTAATAAAATCTATTACCGTTTAAAAATTTATTTACTAGAACTAATACTTAATAACTACTACTATACTTTATTTATTGAAGCAATCTAATATTAAAACTTTTTTTTTTAACTACCTTGAAAATCTTAAAACGATCAAGCTCGTATTGACATTTATTTATTCAACTAGCGTACTATATTATAAAAAAATAATTTTGTTTATACAAACTTGGTTATTATTTGGAATTTTTTTAATGATTTATGAATATCCAAACTTTTGATTATCCGAACCACGTCTGACAATAGTTGTGATAATGGACGCTATACTAGCAATACATTTTTTAAAGCCGTATGTTAACATAATAATGTATCTAATAACTTAATTTATTTTTATGTATAATTCTATGATTTATTATTATTAATCGTAAAGCTCCCAAAGTGGAAGACGCTAAGTAAAACTGGTTCGTTTGGGGCTTCTTGTTCTACTTATTGAATAAGTAATAATATCGAAAAATAATTTTCATTACTTTTATTTCAGATAATTGAATTTAAAAAAACATTTAATGATAGTTTTGAGTTGTTTCTTTTCTAAAATAATAAACTGGAGTCATCTAGTTTCATATAGGCAAACCATTACTACCCGCTTCTCAACTCAAGCTATTGGTTTTGAGTTGTAATTTCGTGTATCTCTTAGTTTCTGAGCCCATGGCAAGATTTCGCTAATCGCGGTAATTAACAATTAATTAGTTTATTATGCATCTGAAGCATGGAAGTACAGGCGCTGATTGCCTGAAGTTGCATTCAACCTCCAAAGCAGTCTGGTTCATTATGAGCTTATTTGACTGGCTAAATGAGATTTCACTAGCTTCCAGCTTAACCTATATCTCTCACGAAAATTGCAAATTATAAAACCCGACACCATGATATTAACTGAAATATTAATATATTACTATTTTTATTACGATACTAGAAATATATAAATTTCTATTTTACTATTTTTTCATTACTGAATTACTAAATTTTTACTATCCAGAGAAGTATAGTGAATTATAAAGAAAGAGTTTCTATAGATGACAAGTGACAGATCTGAAAAAAGAATAAAAATTCCATCTCACCACATGTTCAAGTTTCTATTTTAGTTACAGCTGCTTCATAATATTAACTTATTATTAATATATAATTTTATTCTTGTGATTTACACTCCACATTGATTTGACTAATGTTTTACATCGAATTTTTAGTCTTATTCTTCTTTTCCCTAGCAGTAACAGAGAGATATTTGTTTTTGTTATGATTCTATTTTTTTTTTTAATTAAATTTTTCAGGCAATCGATATCTCTTTATTCATAACCAATTCTCAAAAGTTCTGTTAATGATCAATGGGCTGACCTAAGCATTTCTAGTATTCCTAAGTCATTCATCTCTCTGTAGTAGATCCTAGCTCCAGAGACGTTTTGGTCTCCTTGTCGGATTGTGTTGTAATGTTTCTGTCAGTAATGTTTGTAGCAGTATATTTGAGTTTTCATCAACCGAGTCAATTATAAATGGATGAATTATAAATGGCTTTATTTTTTTTCATCGCTGAACTCGGCCTTCCTTTGCTACTAACTATCGGGGTAGACATTAGGGATTTGAAGCCCTATTTTGAACCCCTTGAAGCCATGTTTAATCAATTTTCTGGTGAACTATATTCGCGCATGGACGGTTGGTTACCTTTACTCTGTTTATTTCCAAACCTTTCCTTGTTTTAATATTTTGTTTTTTTGCTGTTCAGCGTGGCTGTTATTAAATTATTCTAATAAATTAAAATTTATGCTAAATTAGGTGATGTTATTTTTCTTTGATCTAGGGTTTCTATGAAGTTTTATTTATTTTATTGTATCATTTGTACATTTGGACCTAAATATCACCTGGTCATTACATAGTAATATAAAATTAGGACAAGAGCTTTACGCCTATTTTATTACCTAAATGGAAATGAAAAAAAATGAGTAGTTATTTGTTTTGATTTTCATTTCTGTTCGTACATAATAACACATACACACTCTTAATATAAATGCCTGCCCTTTTAAATGAAAATATTAAAACACAAAAGTCATATCCTTTGAAGTATTATAGAATGAAAGCCCTTACTATTTCCCTGAGGGCTAGTTCCAACCTTAGTTTCTTCCACCCACCACGTGGCATAGACACATAATATTACTTCAGCCTCGATTTGCCTCGACACTTCTTACATCACACTTGAAAAATTTTAATATGTCACGTCTTCTATATTCCTGGAGGATAGTATGATAAAATAAAAAGACCCAATTCATGGCTTAGCTACTTTAGTCGAGAAGTTTCCCCTAAGATTAGAGAAGTCTAAGAAAGTAATAAATAAAAACTCTTCCACCGCTGGCTTGCTCGTCCTAATGGACTGCCCGACTTCAATTCCTTTTCTGTAGTTCTTTAACTATCATTCTGTATTCTTGTCTTTTTTTACATTCAACGCCGAGCGGGCCCTTTTTGTTATGCATAGTCCATTCTGCTCTTGACTGCAGTCGAACGTTTTTTAGTTTAAAAGTCACTAAATAACTAACTGACAGGGTATTGATAAATAGATAGAAGTTTTGATTTGTTTTAAAACTTAAAACTCTATTAATAAACATTGTCATTTGTCCTTCTTCGCTCATGTAAGCAAAAAGGATGAAAGAAATAAAATAAAGTTTAAAAATGAACAAAATGTAACATCAATGAACGGGAACTTTGGGTTAAGAGTTGATTACTATTAATGAATATTAATCGGATAAAATAATGAATATAAATATTTACTCTTCAATTTTATTATCATGACCTACATAGAATATATTATTTAAAGAACCCTCATATGTACAGTTTTAAAAAACCAAAACTTATGTAAGTTATTCACCCAAAAAGGGAGCGGAGTAGGACAATGGTAGAGCACTGAGTTGCCATGCCGAAAATCCTGGTTCAAATCACACTTCTAGCAAGACTTTTATTTAGGATGTTAGCGGTTGGAGATGGATCATACGGGATCTAGAACCCTACTGGGGCTCACTCAGCCTCTATAAGTGAGTACCCAAAATCTGGCGGTTGAGAGTGATCTAGGAAAAATCACCTCCCTGCACAACCGTTGTCCATGAAACAGTACAGTATCTAACATGTACTGAACCCCAGACCCGTTTACAAGTAGTAGTGGAACAGGTACTCAACAGGTTTTTTTATTAATCCAAAAATATATTAAAAGTAATAACCCACATGTCTATAGGTTCTTATTTACAAACTATTTTTAGTTACTTATTAAAAAAAATCTTTACAAGAGATTAAAGGTTCAGTACAAGATAGATACTGTTTCTTTTCTTTGCTTTGTTTTTTTGCTAACGGTAGTGCAAGGAGGTTATTTGGTAGGAATCGCACTCAACCACCAAGTGTTTCCCTCACTGAAGGGCACTTCTCTGTGAGACGATGCTGAGGAGGTTCTGGAAAACTCATAGGATCTATTCCTAATTGTTAACAAATTAAAAGTATTTCCTACAACCGGATCTGAGTTCGTGGCCTTCAAAACTGTAACTGTCCACTGCACAATAAGCTACTGCTGTTTCTTAAGTAATTATTGACAAACATTTTCTCTCTATGATTTACTCTGATTTCGTAACATTAAATATAATGATATATTGAAGATACTATAAAAAGTTGAAAGGTTTTAATTTAGTTACATATTAATTTGTAGTAAAAGTGGAATGAGGTTTCCTTGAAATATAGATTGTTGGGTGCTGAGTCTACTCGTATTACTTTTACTCTATATATTCCCACCAATTGTAGACATTTTAAAAAAGTCGAGTCCGTTTGGTGTGTCATTAGCTGAGCCTGTACATATGGCAGACTAAAACATGAGGTCTGAATTTTTAAATAAAATAAATATAAATTATATTAAAAATAACAAGAGCTTACAATTTTACATAAAATAAAAATTCATCATAATATTTTTTTTAGAATTATTTTAAGAATTAAGTTTTCGTAGTGTCCAAAATATATTTGTATGTACAGTAATGATTCTTATTTTCTAAAAATGTTTGTTTCATCCAATTAATAGTCCTTATTCTTTCTACATTTGACCCATCACAGAACACTTTATTTCCTCTTTAAAATAAAAACAAATAATGAGTTTGAAAAAAGTTGATGACTTTATTGATTGAAACTTCTAAATGTATTGATGTGATATGCGATTATTGATTTAAATTAATTGATTAGTAAAACAAATTTATTTTGATAATATTTTTATTTTGAAAAGAAAAGATTTGCCTCGGCCTGGATTCGAAACCGGGTTGTCTGTCTCTCCGTGACAGCACTCTACCAATTGAGCTACCGGAGTTGCCTTCCAACTCCAGACAACTATGTTTTCTCTTCAAAATAAACATATTAAAAATTAAAACAATTAACAAAAAATTCTAAAATTCTGCAATTTGTTTCATCAAAGTTAACAAGTAATTTATATAAATATTTCCAAGAAAAATAATTCAAGTCTAATGAACATATATTAGTACAATTGTTGGGAATGATGCTTTAACTGTTACAGAGTACTTCACTACAAAGTTTAGGCGCCGTGCAGAACTATGTCACCCATTTTACAGAAAGTTTCCTTGAACAGTTATATGCTTCTAACAAAATGGAGATCACTTGAACTCTCCATTTTCGGCCTTATTTTACGAACTCACCAAAGGCAGTATTTTCCAAAATGTGTTAGAAAAATATTTATCCCGTCATACAATATATGATATAGCGTTACAACCAGATTTTGGTCAAAAATGACAGTAAAAATACAAAAAATTTAACGAGCATTGTCAACAAATTAACTATAGTGGCATCAAATCGTTTGAAACATGGAACGAGAACTTTTTGTGCTTCAAGAGTGCCTTTCGATTTATATACCCTAAAAAATCTCTATTGATCTTCTGTGAGGCAAAATAATTATCTTCAGTTTGAATATTCAGCCATCATATACTGGCAAACTGAATATTTTTGTCACGGATTTTAGTTCAATATTTTATATCTTTGTAATTCTAATTCCAGAAACACGACCCTTGGTAGGTTTCGTTGCAGATTTTCTAGAAGTTAGTTCCTTCCAAGAAGACGAAAAAAGAAAACCATAAAACTTCGTGGTTTTATATTTCGAGTTTGTGAAATGATAGAGGCTTGAGATAAATGCATTCTATGATGAGTAAAAAATAAATAATAATAACATTTCTTAGATCTCGTTTCTGAAATCTATTTCGTTTTAAATTATAATTCCAGGAGAATACGAAGCTATTGATAACCAGAGAGTTCAATTTGAATTCTATCTTGTCCTGTTTCCGAGAATTTTATAACTGGAAAACTGAATTATTTCACTCTGTAGAATGTGGGAGTTAAGCTAGTAGATTCTCCCAGAAAATTACTAAGGTTTTCCAGGCATAAGGATTTTTCAAAATACGTTAAATAAACGGAAAATTAATCTTTGCAATGTTTTAACCTAACAAAAGAAAAAGATGCATGCATTCTCTGGAATGACGTGGAAATGAATACCCTTTCTCTTGTTCTTTATTCAAATTACTTCTTCTTTTTTTTTCATATTTTTTAAGCACCGCTGTCGATGAAACTAGGATTAGAATAATACTGATGTTCTTTCAATATTGATGAGGGAATAGTGGACTACCTTGAGCAATGTTGAAAATGGTCGGGAGGGGGGGGTCACTTTTACATAATAAATTTTACACTAATCAGTACAACTTGTGTGTCAGTGACTAAAACTGTTTTAATCAACAGTTTATCCCTCATTCCTGATTGTCTGAAATTAGGCTGAAACGTTGGAACAAACAAACTACGTTGTACTTCATGCATAAAATTTATTAACTTGACACACCGAATTCCGTCTAATTTTACGGGGTCGTTTAAAAAAATTTGAACCGTAAATAAAATTTAATAAAAGTAATAGGTTGAAGTAAACATGCGTGATAAAAACGACAATTAAAACTATACTTCACTATAAAAATAAAATAAAATAAATTAAAAACCGAAATGAACAGCATTACGGCAATGAAATGATAATATTTTCTTCAAACTACGGTCAGAGCAGGATATTTTTTTTTTATGACTAGGCTGTCTGCACGTGGTGAGGCATTAGTGTTCAAAGGGACTGCGAAAGCAAACAGATATATTTGTCGGAATGGCCAATCTTTTCAAAATGAATATCAATTATGTACCCCTATTATTAATTCTATCTCATGGCATGGGAACAGCTGAGATCCCTCTCTCAACTCCTCAGAACATGCGGCACAATAGGGTCACCTATGAACTGACCTTATACAAACCTACCTCGACCAAGTTCAATGTATTGTTAAAATAGATGTCTACGAGATACCACAAGATCGGAAATACCAAATTTTTGCTTGGTCTAAAAAAAGTGGGTAAAATTAAAGAATTTGATCAGTCGGTTAGAGTGGACAGGAAGTGGATTAATTTTTTTTTTGGATGGGGTGTATTAGATCTACAATACCTTTCTATTTTTAGAGAATTCGTACTTGAAAAAAAGTACCACTACAACCCATGGGTTCAGTACCTAGTAGAGATAGTAACGTTTCAAGGACGACTGTTGTGCAGGGTAGTGACGTCCGTTAGTCAAGCGATTTTGTCTTTGCCGACTTATTTTTCATGGTTACAGTCCGGCTCTGAACCTGAAATTTCGGTGGCATAAATCATTGCTATTCATTCTTATGATTTTTTTTTCCTTTTTTTAAACTGGATTTATTCTTCATTCCCAAAATCATTGCTAGACTAAAATAGTGAAAAATTCATTAAGATTCATTTATTATTAAGACCGTAGATTTAAAAGTATCTTTTGTAAATAAAATGTATATTTGTAAATTTATGTAAATTATGAAATAAATGAGATTTGAAACAAAAAATAAAAGTATCTGTACGAACTCTGGCAGCATACGTACATGAAGTATCAGTAAGAAAGATGTACGTTTGGTTCTGTTGTCATAAGACTAGAATGTACTCCTACCATACTACCACCACTTTGGTTTTGTTTCTTTATAATTCAATGATCAAACACAATAAACAATAACCGATCTTTCGGGAAGGAAAGGCATTTTTTCATGGCTTCTGTTCACTGGAGCGAAGTAGAGCTCTCCAGGGAACATGTTTCCAGCCGAACGATTACCCCTTGACCACTGGAGATTTAGGCCTCACCGGAAATAAAGATATAAGAAAAATGATAAAAAATAATAGTTACTCCGATTTTCATTACTATTAGCTTAAAAATACAAATTTTTATACGTGATTAAGTAGTGCGGGCCAATGGGAGAGATGCTGTAAAGTAATGGGTAATTATTCCGAAGGTTGTCGCTTCGAGTTGAGGTACAAGTTCTAACTTGTCATTCGTTTCCCTTTTAATATTAAATACAAATATTAAATAAAAACACAAGTTATCATGAGCTTTAGTATGTAAAAGAGAATGTAATTATGGGTAATGAGTAGAATTCGGTGATCATTTCATCAAGAAATGAACGTTTCAATAAACATATATTACCTATTCTACGATGTAAATATCTATGAAACTTTTATTTCTTGATGAAATAATGACCGAAATCGACTCATTACCCACTTAGGATCTAAAAGATTCTTTTTTCCTTACTAAAGCTCGCGATAACTTGTATTTTTGGAAAATATTAAAAATGAATCGAATAAAGTTAAAACTTGTAATTCAACTGGCAACGATATCCTGGGGTACAGATATCTAATTGAATAAAGCAATATGATCTGGATTCCATCGTCGTGGAGCTTTCAAAATAGACATTATAATTCAACTCTAAACTTTAAAATAATTAAAAAAAGGGATGTAAAAAAATTAATCGAAAATGGAGATAATTGGGGAGTGCAGTAAAAAAAACACCAAATAAAAAAGTCTTGACTTATTTGATGTTGCACTGCACCCTCCCCCAACTATCTCCATCCTCCATTATATCTTCCAGTCAACTATTTTCCTCTCTAACTTAAAAAAAAATATATTATAATTTATTTAAGTTTATATGATATAATTTTTTTAAATATTTTATTTAGTACCAAGTGTCATGGCCGCAAGTGAAGTTACATATTCACGTCGCTCTATACTTGAGACATTATTTTTATGCAATTTTGTTTAAATCATCTCGTCAAACTCTACCAGAACAAAGTGAACAGACTGTACTACACTTCACTTTTATCATTAGTGAGGTGAGTCATTAATAAAACATTAGAACTAAAATAAATTAGTGACCGGCTGCTAAAGGCAGCAACGTGGCCTTAATCCTTTAGTAATAGATAGGACTAATACTCTACAGTTAGCAAGATCAGGGTCAAGACTTGGTTGCTTACCTTTTACGGACTTCACATAGTAACGTGAACGTTTTATTTTTTTATTTATTTTTTTTTATTTTCATAAGTTTAGTTAAATATGTTAAATTCAATTAATATACTTAAATTATCAATAGCTTATAACTAATAATTTAAAAATTTATTTTATTTGTTTTTATTATATAATGAATAATTTCAATATGAGTGTGGACAATCCGGGTAGTGAAATGTCGGAGGAAGAGACTCCGTTTTCTGAAATAAGTGAAACTGACTCACAATACCTTAAAAGGAGAATATTACAAAAAAATCAGAGAAAATCTGCTCCTGGCTCAGCGGGTAACTCACCAAACAAAAAAAAACAAAAAAAAAACGGGTAGTTCAAAAACATCAGTCACTAACAACAATCTGTCAAAAGAACCACCAAAAACCCGCAGTAAATCTACTGCAGTCAAACAACCTGTAGCCTCAACCAGCAGCACCTCTGGCCCTAAAGTTAAATCTCCTAAGGAGAATCAAGAAAGTCAAAAGTTCGATGGACCGGTACCTCCTCCTATATTTATAACAAAAATAACCGATTTTTATAATTTTGGAAGAGAAGTAGCAGAGTTGATCGGGCAGCCAAATTTTAAATGCTACTCTCGTGTCAATGATATAAAGATTAATACAGTTAATAAAGAATCGTACAAAAAATTAATAAATCACCTCTATAGCCACAATTATGATTTCCACTGCTATCAGCTCAAGCAAGAAAAATCATATAGAGTAGTTTTAAGAGGGCTTCACTCGACCACGCCTAAGGACGCTATCAAAAGAGATCTAGAAGAGATAGGCCATAACATCAGGAACATATCGTCAGTATTGCATCCAACTGAAAAATATCCCCTTCCTCTGTTTTTTGTCGAACTAGAGCCAGCCAAAAATAATGTTGAAATATTTCAAGTTACTAGACTTGTTTATTCAACTGTTAAATTCGAGGAGCCAAGGCACAAAAACACCATAGTACAGTGTTCTAGATGTCAAAACTTAGGTCACACGAAGACCTATTGTCACCATCAACCCAGATGCGTCAAGTGTGCTGGCTCACATCCAACTGAAGTATGACAGAAGTCCAGAGATGAGCCTGCAAAATGTGCTCTTTGTGGTGAGGACCACCCGGCGAATTATAAAGGTTGCTCGGTACATAAAAGCTTCCAGCGAGAGAGAACATATAAAATACAAAGGAAAAGCATAGAGAATGTTCCTCAACCACCTGAAGTCAAAAACTTAACTACATTCCCGGAATTGCCAAAAACAGCTAGCATTTCAGATCAACATATCACCAGAGTTCAACCTCCGGAAAACATAATCCGGACCTCAACGAACCAGCAGCAGCCTCAACGTCAGGCGCCTCTAACCTCCCAACAGAAACCCCAGATTTCCTATAACAAGCCCCAATCCTCCCAACCCAAATCCCGAGATCCTAGATCCAACCCTCAGAAATTCAATACTAAAATCCAAACTCCACGTCAACATATACCTCTCCATCCTGAAACATCAATAGTCAATCTACCACCACAGCAACCAAATCCTATGTCTTCCAATCACAATAATCAAATGAATCCTTCAGTTCATCAAACAATGAATGCAAATCCAGCACCTCGGGTACAACCCCCAACCAACCTTCCTTTACCCGTTAATTATCAATATCAAATTCCAGACCCATATCCAGTCCAAATTCAAAACCCAATCGACATAAATTGTATCCTCTCATCCTTCCTGACAGAACTCCAAGAGATTATCAAGCCCCTCATCAACCTCCTCACGAGAATCCTTACCGAAGTCCCTCTTAATTACCCACGATGAGCATAAAGCCCCTAATTATTGTCCTATGGAATGCTAATGGACTGCTTAACCATCGAGACGAACTTCTTTTGACTTATTTCTTCATGACAATCACATAGACATCGCCCTATTGACTGAAACACACTTCACAAAACGATCATATTTTTACATACGTGACTACATCACTTATAGATCAGATCATCCTGACAATACAGCACATGCCGGTTCTTGTATCCTTATCCATAAATCCATACCTCATTCTCTTATACATTCTACTCCAACTGACGTCATCCAATCAACTTCAGTAACCATTTCAACTAATCCTTTCCATATAACATTCTCAGCTGTATACTGTCCTCCTGGTAACTCCCTTTCTTATAACCTCCTCGAATCCTTATTCCGATCTCTCGGACCGCGTTTTATTGCTGGAGGAGACTACAACGCCAAACATCAACGATGGGGTTGTCGAACATCCAATTCCCGTGGTAGCATTTTATCCCGAATTTCAACCTCTAATAGTTTCTCTATCCTCGCACCCATAAACCCTACTTATTGGCCTACATCGCTCAAAAAACGTCCAGATATTCTTGATATATTTGTTTCCTCACAGATTTCCTGCAATCAAACAACTATAAAATCCCTGGATGACCTTTCCTCTGATCACAGTCCAGTTCTACTTCAAGTACATTCAGTTCCCATTCCTAAGCCCTCTCATCCCAGACTGATTACCGGACGAGTAGACTGGGATAAATTTCGATCTAATCTGGAAAATAATTTAAACCTCAAAATTCCGCTTAAAACAAAAGGAGACATCAATTCTGCAATAGGCAAACTTACAGAATCAATACAAACCAATATAATTGATAGCTCCTTACCAAGGAAAAACCATTATCAACAGAATAACTGGCCACTTCATATTCTCGAGTTATTAAAAGAAAAACGACGGGCAAGAGCGAAGTGGCACCGCACCAGATATCCATCGGACAAGAGTCATTATACCAAACTGACAAACAAATTAAAATCAGAGATCAGAACATTCAAAATTCAAAATTTGTGTTACCGTACAGAAAATCTCAGTACTACTGACAAATCCTTATGGAACACCACTAGAAAACTCCTAAAATATAAAAATTTCAACCATCAACTTTTAACCGAATCCCAAACCTGGTCAAGATCTGATGAAGAAAAATCACAAATTTTCGGCCAGCACCTATTCAACACATTTAACCCTCACCCAGATATCCTTAATCCTACCCAGTCTGAATGTATTGAAGCAGAGTTAAGTATTCCTCTTCAGTTGTCTCCTCCTCCTAAAGCATTCCATCCTTCAGAAATATCAAACATTATTCACAGATTACCCGCCAACAAAGCCCCTGGGTACGACCTAATCACATCCTATATTCTAAAACGCCTTCCTCGGAAAGCGATCCTACTCCTTACATATATATACAATGCCGTATTGCGTACCACATACTTTCCTGATTCCTGGAAATTATCGATAGTTAAGATGATACCAAAACCTAAAAAACCACCAGAACTTCCATCTTCTTACCGTCCTATATCTCTCCTGCCCATAATGGGTAAAATGCTTGAAAAACTCATTCTGAAACGTCTACATCCTATAATAGAATCCAACCAAATAATCCCAGATCACCAATTTGGTTTCAGAACATCGCACTCCACAATCCAGCATAGCCATCGAGTGGTGGACGTTGTCTCATCCGCATTAGAGCCGGAATGTACTGCACGGGAGCTTTTCTCGATGTAGAGCAGGCTTTTGATCGAGTCTGGTATCCTGGACTGTTGTACAAACTCCGTAAATTCTTACCTTCTACTTACTTCCTTATTATCAGTTCCTACCTCAGTAATAGAACCTTTAAAGTAAACCATAATTTTTCCTACTCTTGCCTCTTTACCCAGTTAGCTGGTGTTCCTCAAGGTAGTATCCTGGGTCCCATCCTATACACAATATATACAGCTGACATCCCAACCCATCCAAGCACTGTCCTCACTACGTACGCTGATGACACATGTGTGTTATCAGTAAATAACGATCCATTTGTTGCATCCCAATATCTTCAATCCGATATCTCAAACCTTCAAGAATGGTGTCAAAATTGGAGAATTAAAATAAATCCTAACAAATCCCACCAAATTACCTTCACTCTTCGTCGTAAACCTACGAATTCCTGCCCTACTGTATCCTTTAATAACATTCCACTGATCCCTGTCGAACAGATACGTTACCTAGGACTCCATCTGGACAAACGTCTCACTTGGAATCCTCATACAAGACTGAAAAGACAAGAAACTGCTCGACGATTTCGCCTACTTCAACATTTACTGGACAAACTTTCAAAGCTACCAATTAATTACAAAAGACTCATTTACATGACAGTTATCAGACCTATTTGGACATACGGAGTTGAGCTTTGGGGCTCTACTAAACCATCCAATTCATCTCGCATCCAATCCTTACAATCCAAAATCCTTCGTAAAATCCTCAATGCTCCTTATTATGTCACAAACAAACTCATCCATCATGATCTTAATATCCCATATGTTGCTGATTTGGCCCAAACTAGATACCTATCCTTCCATGGCTCCATACACACTTGAATCCGCTAGTCTCTCGACTTGCTTCCTATAATATTCCTGATAACCCTCCGAGGCGTCTGAAAAGAAGATGGCCTCGAGACCTTCTACTATAAAACTTCATTGGAGTGCTATCAATGGATAGTTTCTCCACAAGTGATTTTTTTGTTCATACAGCCAATTTACTTGATGTAATGTTATTACAGTTGTAAATATCAATAAAAAAAAAAAAAAAAAAAAAAATTATTTGAAAAGAAAAGATATAGCCAGGACCGGGACTCGAACTTGGGTATTTCACCTCTCCGAGGTGACAGAACTCCGGGTATTTCACCACGGAGAGGTGAAATACCCGGGTTCGAGTCCCGGTCTCCGGTGTTCTACAAAAACAAGTAATTAAATAAAAGTGTTTGTTAACCTTTTAATTTTCAAATATAACGAATGATTATTTTGAAATATACTCAAATTAAATTTAAAATATATAACTTATAGATTATAGTAATTGTATGTTTTATGAATACATTTTATATTCTCCTGCAAGAGTGATCTCAAAGAAAACGGGTTATATTTTGACATAAAAAATTATGGGAATTACAAAAATAGTTCCCTACGTTATATTTTTTTTTATTCATTATTATTGATTCACTGAACAGTTAACCATATGTAAATAATATTATTGAATTGAACCAGATTACTTGGACCATGTCTGATAATATCAGGCTTTTAATTTTTATTTGTAAGAATCAAAAGGATCCTTTATTTCATTTGAAGGTATGTAGCTTACTTTTATTGATATATGTTTTTTCTATTCTTTTGTATAAATTCTAATACCTTTATTCTTATAAAATTATTTCATATATTCTTTATATGAGTCCCGGTCCTGGCCTTATCTTTTCTTTTCAAATAAAGTATTTAAAAAAATATAATTAGTCAAAAATTATTACTTAAAATAACGGCGTTGGTGACCAATTATTTTATTTTTTTTTAATTTTTATTGAAACATTACAATCTGCCACTTGTGGGCAATAAGTAATGGCGATTACAATCATTCCATAACAAAACAATAATATAAACAAAATAAACTAAATAAATGTATAAATCAATATATACATGCTGTAATAAAATAAATAAATGCGAAAATGATAATAAAATAAAGTAAAAAAATATAAAAATAAATAAATAAAAAAAATATAATGTACAAATTCATACCCTATTTAATGAAATTTTTATGGTGTTAAAATTGAACGTACTTGGACAACTCTTTGTTTAAGAAAACATTTACAAGAAATTTTATTACCTTCTATTAATTTTCCTTCTGGAGTCTCAAACGCCTACTTACTCGTACTTCAGTTGAGTCGTTTAATATAAATGCAATTCTTGACTTTTCAGCTGCCACATCCAGATTTGAACTAGGTGCCTTCAGGATATCAACTCAGTGCTCTACTACTGAGCTACCCCACTCCTATTCCCCCTCCACGTTGGATCACAAACATGTATTAGGATTTTATTTCCTAACTCTTCAGTTGTAGACATTACTCAGTCTCAAATACAAAGATAAAATATATATTATAATTTATTTAACTGTTATGTGATTTCTTTTCAAATAAAATATATATGTTAGAGAAGAGTTGGTCGACTGTATCTTCTAATTTAAGGAAGAAATGGTTGGGGGTGCAGTCAATCAAAACACCAAAATAAGCATAACTTATTTATTATGTGCCGACGTTTCGGCCTACAATATAGGCCATCTTCAGGGCTAAGAGAGAAAAACAAACAGAAATATATAAAAACGTAGCAGTAACATGAATATATAAAGTGGTACAGGAGTGGAAATAAATGAATAAATAAATAAATAAAAATGCACCCCCAACCATTTCTTCCTTAAAATATATATTTGTGTGTATATCTATATCTATATATATATATATATATATATATATATATATATATATATATAGATATACACACAAATATATATTTTAAGGAAGAAATGGTTGGGGGTGCATTTTTATTTATTTATTTATTCATTTATTTCCACTCCTGTACCACTTTATATATTCATGTTACTGCTACGTTTTTATATATTTCTGTTTGTTTTTCTCTCTTAGCCCTGAAGATGGCCTATATTGTAGGCCGAAACGTCGGCACATAATAAATAAGTTATGCTATATATATAAATATATATATATATATATATATATATATATATATATATATATATATATATATATTTATATATACATATATTTACCACTAATGTTTCTCAAATAAAGAGAACAAGGTTAAAAAAAAAAAAAAAAACGTAAAAATATTAGCTAATTTTTGATACTCTACGCTCAACTGCTCAGAACATTAATTATTTATTACGTACCTTCTTTAAAAGAGGGCATATTAAATATTATAATAGGAGTTTCGGACCGAATTAATCCGTCATCATTAATATTGCGAAACCGTTGGGACCATAATTAATTTCAACCAGGCCCTGAATCCTGATAATCTCATTTCTTTATTTGTTAAGAAACAGTTAATTATTTGTAAAGAAGCAGAACAGAATAAAGAAATGATAAAAATGAGATTAATACAATATAAACATAGGTCTGCGATGAAAAAATTGTTGCATATTTAACTAGTGGGATTAATAGTATTTTTTGTGCTGATTACGGAAACAATAGCAAAAAAAATTCACCCCTACATAAGTCACAAATTTTTTTTCATCGCTTTATCAAAAAGGAGTTTGAAAGCTCTATTTCACAATGGTAGCCGATATCCTTCTGTGCCTGTTGGACACTCAGTCCATTTTAAAGAAAGCTACGAAAATCTTGAGTTTGTTCTTAATAAGCTCGGCTACTCTGACCATAAATGGACCATTTGTCTGGATTTGAAAGTTATTTCCATGTTAATAGGTCAACAAAGTTGTTACATAAAGTTTCCATGTTTCCTCTGTGAATGGGATAGCCGTTACAAGAAAAAACACTATGTCAAGCAGACATGGCCAATGAGAAAGGCTCTTATTCCTGAAGTTTAAAATCGTGAAAGAAAAAGTTTAGTGGATCCTAAAAAGATCATACTTGCACCACTTCATATCAAAGTGGGGCTTTGTGAAAGCATCACCCAAAGAAGGAGAATGTTTCAAGTATCTTTGTGAACGGTTGCTCGTATATCCGGTGCTAACCTGAAAGAGGGAGTCTTTGTTGGGCCTGACATCAGAAAACTTTTAAAAGATGGAAGCTTTGTTACTAAAATGGAAATGGGATAAAAAAGTGCCTGGAATTCATTTAAACTTGTTGTAACAGGCTTTTTTGGCAACAAAAAAGACCCAAACAACAAAATGTTGTTGCTGAATTGTTACAAAACTACAAAATGTTGGGCTGCAACATGAGTGTCAAAGTTCATTTTCTACACTCACATCTGGACTACTTTCCAGAAAATCGTGGGACTGTTAGCGAGGAACATCTTTATTGCTTTTATATCTTCATGGAGCGCAGATACCAAGGTCGATGGAATGTCAACATGATGGCAGACTACTGTTGGATGTTAAAAAAGGGAAAATTCACAATAACACAGCCGAAAATGTACCAAAAGAAGCTTTGATGGAAAAAGTTTTTACAAAGACTTATAACAACTTTACAACACATGTGCATCACTTTTGTATTCATTTTAGCTAGGTATCGTTGTGTTTTTTTCCTTCTACTTCATGTTTTATTTTTTTTTTTTTAAAGTTATTTATTGATATTTACAACTGTATTTCAATTATACAACAAGTAAATATAATGCGTGTTACATAATGACATGAGAATGACAAGTAGAGAAACTACCCACTGGTAGTACTCAAATCAAAGTTCAAATAAGAAGGTCACGTGGCCATATTCTTTTCAGACGCCTCGGAGGATTATCAGGAATTGAAGAGGAAACTAGGTTTGAAACTAGAGGGTTTGAGTGGGAATGAAGTTTGCTATGAAAGGATAGATACCGGGTTCGGGCCAAATCAGCAACAAAAGGGACACTAAGGTCGTTATGGATGACTTTATTCTTAACAAAATAAGGAGCATTGAGGATTTTACGAAGGATTTTGGATTGTAGGGATTGGATACGAGAGGAATTCGATGGCTTAGTGGAGCCCCATAGCTCTACTCCGTAAGTCCAAATAGGTCGTATGATGGTCATGTAGATGAGTCTTTTGTAGTTAATTGGGAGCTTAGAGCGTTTGTCTAGTAAGTATTGAAGTAGCCTGAAACGTCGAGCGGTTACTACTTCATGTTAAAATAATAAAAACAAATCCAAAATTTTACGTTTTTTTGTACTTTTTCCAAAAACTTCAACTTTATTTTGTAGGCAAGCCTTACGTGATAGAAAAAAAATAAGTCATTTTTGAAATCAGCGCAAAATACTACATAAACATCAGATAACTAAATCAAAACAATTTTTTAAAAATATAAGGAAGAAATAGTTGGGGATGCAGTCAATAAAAACACCTTAATAAGTGTAACTTATTTATTGTGTGCCGACGTTTCGGCCTACAATGTAGACCATCTTCAGGGCGAATAAACCACGCGGCGGCTAGGCGATCAACGGCCCAAGTGAAAAATAAATTGAAAATTAAAAATTTTTTATAAAGTTTTTTTTACAGACCTGTGTTATTAAACAGACGAATTTAGCTTAATTAATTAGCTTATACATCTCAATACTTCAGTTCATTTATGCAAAAAATAATAATAATATTCTAGGCTAAAATATATTTGAATTTTTTAATGTTATTATATATTCATTATCAATTATATCCAGCAATAAAAAAACCTAATATATATATATATATATATATATATATATATATACACATATATACCATCAGGAAGTCATATGTTGATATAAAATTAATAGAGAAGCTGTGAAGGTTACAGAAATATAATGCGTGCTTAAACTTTAACTGTATTTCTTGTGTTAAATTAATATCAAAGTTGACTCCTGTAATATCATGTTCTCGGCACTTGACACATATGTGAACTAAGGCATCGATATATGGTATCTATAACAATTAATTAAATAAAAGTTTTTGTTAACCTTTTAATTTTCAAATATAACGAATGATTATTTTGAAATATACTCAAATTAAATTTAAAATATATAACTTATAGATTATAGTAATTTTATATTTTATGAATATATTTTATATTCTCCTGCAAGAGTGATCTCAAAGAAAATGGATTATATTTTGAATAAAATAAAAAATTATGGAAATTACAAAAACAGTTCCCTACGTTATATTTTTTTTATTCATTATTATTGATTCACTGAACCATATGTAAATAATATTATTGAATTGAACCAGATTACTTGGACCATGTCTGATAATAGCAGGCTTTTAATTTTTGTTTGTAAGAATCAAAAGGATCCTTTATTTCATTTGAACGTATGTAGCTTACTTTTATTTATATATATTTTTTCCATTCTTTTGTATAACTTCTAATACCTTTATTTTTATAAAAATATTTCATATATTCTGGTGAACATCCAGACCCCCACCAATGATCTCTCCATTCAATAATTTACAGACTTTTCTAGAGATCTTCATTAAGACACGACCTGATAAGTAGGAACTGGCGTGTGTTTATGAAGGACTTTGCAGATCAACTTAATATTTAAACCTTGGGCGATGGGTCTATGGGGGTAATTTTTGTTTGAAACTGTCACTGAGATACCCAACAAGCAATTTTTTTAAGATCGGATTATCATAATTTTTCAATAGTGTTTTACATCTGCTTTGAATCACTTCCTTTTCCTTAAAATTACAGTTAGCTGTCTTTCATTGTGTTCCAAGAAGGCAACCATAAAAAGAGTCGCAACATGCAGGGGTTGATCTACATTGATACAAGGGGCAAACTGTGGTCTAGTAGTGTGTTACGCTAGTGGTTAGCGTAACAAACTACTAAGCCCTAGATTGCGGGTTCTTAGCCCGACAGGTGGCCCTAGGATTTTTTAAAGTGAGTAAAAAATCCTTAGTCACGCCGTCCATCGGAAGGGACGTTAAACGGGGTCCCGAGCCTGCATGATGCCAAGTACTCGTTAAAAATCTCCATCCTAATTAGAAAAAATTTAGAGCTCCCTATGTAGCATCGTCCGATTAGCCATAGTAGCATAAAGCGACGTTAAATGAACAAACAACATACATTGATACACCACTATCATTTTTTTTTAATTATCGTTTTTGGAAAAATGATTAACAAATAAAAAAACATTTTTTACCACTAACTTCTAAAAACATAACGGTTTATTTCCAATTAGCTCACAAAAATAATAATGATAATAAGCTTTGAAAACTGGTTAGTTTCGTTAAAAATTTGTTTGAGACTAAAGTTTCCGTACGCTTATTAAATTTTGTTTATTTGATCTAAAACATGAAATTCATTATAACTTTAAAACTTTTCGGGCCTTCCCTATTTCTAAGAATTTCAAGGGACTTATATTTTATAGTCTTTACAAGTTTTTTCATAACCACCGGTGATATTTTCTCCCACTCCTCTAGTATTTTTAGCTGTTTTTATTTTTAAATTTTTGTATTAGCTAAACTTCGCTGTAATTCATCCCAGAGGTGTTCAGTAGGATTAATATCAAAAGAAAGAGTATTATTTTTTAAATTCCATTTAAAACGTGTTTTAGGTCACTTTTTTAAGCAAAACTGGACTCAAACCCACTAAACTGTCACTCTATTTTAAGTAATTCTTTAATATGTCACACTAGATATAATTCAGGCCTATAAAGTATATATAAATAGCCTATGATTCAGTAAATAATTCGAAGATTGCCTAATTTTACGCTGTTCATTCTCATTTTGCGCTAAATACCCTCGTCAACGCCTACAAGTGTATTTTTGTTTTTATTTATAATATATTAACCTTCCACCAAAATCATTTTATTTCATCCCAGCCAAAAACATTGAAATTAGTACTAAAACAACTGTTTCCCAGGAGGAAAGTGGTTTAATACGAGTATGCCAAAATAAAAAGACGATGCAGATTAATTTTGAAAATTATGCTGGTTTTACCTTTCTCTTCGAACCACATCTTGGAACGTATTTTTGAAATTCTCTCTCCATATTTTCGTTTACGTCATTTACATTATAATGAAAGAGAAGGGTTTCAGAAAATTATCGAAGTGCGTGTACAAGGATTTTTGTTAATTTCCCTTTGAAGGTAATTAACTTTGTAAATGTTAATGTTAAAAGATTATTATGTTTATTGCCTAAAATCTTCTGCTTCATCATGTTGCTATAACGACCATTAATGTAATTTTCAGTTATTACAAACAAGTAAAAAAAAATAAAAATAAACTAACCAATTTATTAACTAACTAATTTTTAAGTTCCGAGAAAATCAAAATGCGTGTTAAAAAAATATTAAATTTATGGTTAATTTCAATTTTTTTTACACAAATAAACAGAATTTGACCAGCATACGGAATTTTTTTTTCTAAATTACATCCTCAATAGGAACAGCAATAGTCAGTTCAGTTGTTATTTTTTCACAATCGCGATATCTAAGGGTTTCCATTTGAATTAATTTCAAAATGTGGGCAATCAAGCAAATGTTTCTATCACCCACCAATTAGTAAATAGTTTTTGTTTTAGTTAATACTATGCGCATTTTAAATTTTAAAATAACATAATTATCATTAAAATAATTTAAAAGAATAAAGATTTTTTAGATCCAAATGGAGTTATACCACTTTACAAATAACAACTTAATCAGCGCTGTAAGAATCTAATGTAAGATTTTTGGAAAGCGAGGGAAATTAAGAAATGGAGAGTTATAAGCTTGAACATTAATAAACTACATTAGTTATTTGGCATTTTTTCTTGAATAACTGTTTCTAAGTTTAAGACTGTCTAATCAGCAAAATACCATAATGGTGAACCTAGAAAGAGAATTTTTAGATTTATAGCAAATTTTTTAGATAAAAATCAAATTAGGTAAACAGTGTGAGATCTTATAATATTTTTTTTAATTTAATTTTTATAAGTAACATTTTGACTTTTAAGACATCTTTATGTTTTTTATGGTTTGCTTATTGATTATTTTGTGCCCGATAATTTGTTCTATACTTATAACCTTATCTGAAACAATAGTTGTTTTCTAAATCGAAGCTTAATAATACACAACACATTTGTCTTAAAATGTAATAGGTTGTATAAAAAAAATGACCGTTTTATCAAATTCCAGAGTTCAAAAGTCTGTAAATATTTTAATGCTATTTATTATTTACCAACACTTAATTAATCCCTTTACAGAATTCTCGAAGCTTGTTTACTAACACTGGACTTCTTTCTAAGAAAGTCTCAGTTTAGTTATTTATTTCAAAGAAGAAACATGACAGTGTCCTACGAAATTCTCGTAATTTTAAGACATTACTGGGGAAAAAATTTCACAGCCGCTGAAGCAACTCGTAAAATAATTAAATATGAAGGGGAACGTGTCCTTGATCAGCGGCGTTCGTTTGAAAAATTTAGCAGCGGAGATACGAAAGGAAGAAGGGCTCCGGGCGACCATTAATGGATATTGATGACGTTCTGAAGAAAGCTGTTGAGTCAAATCCGTCCACAAGTACTCGCGAACTTGCCATGAAGTGTGGTGTGTCGAATCATCGATCAAAGAAATAATAATACAAATATTTGATTAAAAAACGGTCATTTTTTTTATACACCCCATTATTACACATCAAAACATTTTGTTTATGTAATATCAAAATAGAGCGATCAAAAAAATTATATACCTAAAACTATGGTTATATTCATCACCTATTTCATGCATGAGTTATCTCTTTATCGGAAATAAATTAAATCATGTTCAATTTATAATTTACCTTCAAATTCTTTGTACAATTTCATGATCAAAGAAGATATAAAAGGCCTTGTAAGGATTGAGCTTATGCAAGGGAGAAGATACGAGCCTTAGCCCTTATCAAATGTTTGGGAATGCCTATTGGTCTTCTACACAAACATAGTGTTGTTCTTTCCCCTCCCTTTTCCTTAGCATGTTACTTCGACGATAAATTCCTCCTTCTTGCTTTATTTATCTTTCCCCCTTCCTCTAGAATATCATCTCATAAAATGATGTAAGTGGGGATCTCTAGAACGGAATAAAAATTTTGCTGCATAAGTTATCTTCGGTTTCTCCCATCATCATTATTATATAAATAGAATAAAAATGCATTCATTAAACCAATCTAAAACGAAGCATTGCATTATTTTAAAAACATAAATTAAGAAAAATAAATAAAGAATAACCTGCACCACTATTACCGAAGACTGTACTGTTTCTAGGTTAACGTCTATGCAGGGATTGGTCGCCAAGATTACACTTAACATCAAAAATTTTATCCCAATTAAGGGTACCTGCTTTATAGATGTTAGGTGAACCCCAGAAGGTCCATATACCCCACATGGTCCAATCTTAGCTGTTAACAGTTTAAACAATTTATCTACCACAGCCGGATTTGAACCCACCAATTCAGCCCACTACAAACAGAGAAACTCCATCAGTCAAATATTTCTGGTCAAGAAATTATAAAAACTGAACTTCACCAAAATGTATACCAATAAGTACTATTTTTAAATTATAAAATATAAAATATAATATATTTTATATATATTCGAATATAATATATTCGATATTTTATATTATATTAATATAATATAAAATATCGAATAATATAATTCTGCCATGCATTTTTTCCGATTATTTTTAGATGCATATAAGTTACCTTATTATATTACTATTGTGAATAGTATAATAAAAATACTGGTCTGTATTTAGAAACTAACTGGTTTGCCCAACACTGGTTCCAAAGTGTTAAAAGTATTGAATCTGGTTTAGAGCATTGCACAACCTATAAACGAGGAGAACATAGTAATGTCTCCACTGATATTCTCATGAATAGTTACTACCTGTAAATTGTTTTTTGTAAAACAAATTTATATAACAACTTAAATTGAAATCGTTTTCCTCACAATGTATAAAGCTCTTGAGATTTATACCAATGTTATAATTTAAGAAAATATGAACGTTTAGTAGTTTTTATTTCATGCTAATGAAAATATAATATTCCAAAAATTAATTTTCTCTCACCCTTTAGTTTCCCAGGGTGCTATTATGGTAAAAATCAAAAGATTTCTCAAAACGTTTTGTTTTTTTATTTACTTTTCATAAAATGCTGATTTTTCGTATACCAAGAAAGAACTTTTATGCCAAATATAAAATCATATTTTACTATTCTGCTTAAACCATGTTCTATTTAAATGGGATTTATAAAACATAACAATAACAAATAAGTACAATTGCATGAGGTTAAAAATACATTAATATTAATTTACTTCCATTTGTAAACAAATTAGACAAGCCTTGCATGTAATTAAATATATTATATAGATATATTATATTAAAATATATTTAGCATGCACCCACCGATATTCATTGATATGCGCGTACAATATTCTCATGGCGTAAAATAAGGGTTAGGTATAATATTTTTCAAGCTTATTAGATTATTTTATAGGTTATGGTATTCCTTTTAATATATTATCGAAGCTGGAGCATCCGAGGAAAGGCGATTCCGAACAAGTACATAAATAAGCAACCTTCTGAAAAAGCTGGCCAGCATTTAAAGAAAAATATTACCTTTGGAAATTTCCCTTTTGGAAGCCATATTACCAATACAACTTCCAGGGTATTCCGTTTCCTCCCTTTTCATCAGAACTGAGAGGGTCCTTATGTAACCCAAGACAGAGGTGGCACTTCAACTTAGGCTTGTATTTCTTCCCAAGGATATTTTTTTAAACAATGCGGCTTAATAGAGTCCGAATTTCAAAACAGAAGAAGCTATTTCCAAGCAAGCGTCCAATAAACAGCGACCATAAACCCCAATTATAATTTTAATTGATATGTTTGGTTATATGTAATTTTTACCAAAACGATCTATAGGTATAATTCTGGTCGATCTATAAATTGTTTTAACTGTGGTTTAGAACTTCATATCACTTTAGTAATTTCTTCAGTTCAGCATTATCTATTAAATGGGGTAGTATATCCTATAAAATAATCTATCATAAATATCAATGCAATATTTTGACTAAAATTTACAGGGCAACCTTATTTTAAACTCTGAGGATATTGTACGCGTTTATCAGACTAATTGTCGATACAAGCAAAACATAAACTCCCCGTCAAAAGTATTGCAACACCTATAATTCTCGAGATTTTCTTGGTTTTGACCTGAATCCGTACTTTGTTTATATTTACAGTAATATTATTTACTAAATGAGATACATTAGTGACTAGACACTTCATTCTTATTCACTGTTTACCAACAAACGATAACATTTTGGATTCTTCATTTCAAATTTCCTTTCAGTCCAAGTTTATCTTTCGTGTGTCTCAAGTCTATTTCCTCTTTTCTCTTTAGTCTAGTTGAAACAATTAATTTTATCCACAATGAATCGTTTAAGCCACGATGATTCGGTCAGAATCATCACTCTCTCTGAAGAAGGCAAATGATTGCGTTACATCGCTAATCGCCATGGAATTCACTATTCTTCCGTTTCAGAGACCATAAGAAGGTACAGGGTGACTGTTAATCAATCGAGGCGACCAACGTCAGGGCGTCCTAGGATTACTAATGTCATAGATGGCCGCTTCATTAAAATGCAAGCTCTTCGGAAGCGTAATTTTACAGCTTCTTCCATTAAAAACTCGATCGCTGGTGTTTGAAGGATATCAATCTCGGATTCAACGGTCATTAGAAGACTGAGGGAGTCAAACCTCAGCTCAAGAAGGCCAGTGAAAGGTCCTCTTCTCACCGCAGAACACCGCGTAAAGCGATTGAGATTTGCAATACAACACCAATCTTGGACTGTAGAGGAGTAGAAAAAAGTTGTATTCACTGGTGAGACGAGAGTGGCCCTTAACAGACCAGATGGACGTGTAAAAGTTTGGAGAAGGCCTGGAGAACGGTTTAGTCAATGCTGCCCGTTAGAAACTGAGCCATTCGGAGGAGGGTATATCATGTTCTGGGCCGACATATTTTAAGAGGCGCTTACCGAGTTAGTCCCAATCCAAGGAAAGGCCTCGAGCGCTTTGAGGTATGTAGAAATGTGCCTTTTATGCCGTTCATAGGCTCTGAATCGTTGCTCATGCATGATAATGTCCGCCCTTACAAGGCAAGATGTGTTTCTGAGTACCTGAACATCACAAATATCCACACCATTGATTGGCCAGCAAGATGTCCTGATCTTAACCCAATCGAGCACGTTTGGGATTATCACAAAAGAAAGGTTCGGTCACGAGATTCACCTCCTACTACCCTTGAAATGCTAAAGACAGCTGTATTGGAGGAGTGGGACAATATACCCCAAGATTTTCTTCAAAACCTTTTTAAAAGTCTGCCAAGACGAGTGGAAGCAGTCATTCAAGCCAGAGGGGGCAATACGTCTTGTTAAATGTAATTTAAAAATTTAAATTGTGATTTAAAAGTTAAAATTGTCAGAAATTAAAAGTTTAGAAAGTAAGTTTTCTAACTTTTTTGTTTATTGGAAGAGATATTGGAATTTATTTTAATAAAACTTGTTTATGTCCAGTTTAAAAATGCTTAATACAGACTTCAGAACCTTTCTTTATTGTGAAATGACAGACGTTTTTGTAAAATTCAAATATTTCAAAGTTTTGCGATACTTTTGACGGGGAGTGTATTTTATTAGTTATTTTATTAAGTATTAACTAATACTTTCAAGGCTTGTTTAATTTATGTCTACAAATGGAAGTTAATTAATATTGATATATTTATATTCTTGATAAATCCGATTTAATTTTTTTATCCATTGAAATTTAAAAAAACAAACATGGTTAAGTAGGAGGATGACATCACCTAATGGTATCATATAATTTTATATTTGGCGTTGAAGTACATTCTAGCTTAATATTTAATTTATTTGTTCATTTTTCTTTGTTTATCTTTTTGTTTTCCTTTTTTTTTAAAGCAAGCATATGTAAAAAAACTTATTTTGCCACTGATGTTAATCACATTTACTTCCATTAATGGTAATTGATTTAACGATGTAAAATGTGGAATTTATCGATGATTGAGGAGTATGATTCAATCTAATCTACATCAGTTTAGTTTTAAAATTGAATTGGCCCCCTTCGTTAATGTTAATTTTGATAATGGTCGTACATTGCAATCTAAATACATACCGACATACATTATGCCTGTAGCCAACACCCAGGTCAATAACCTTTACTAGTGCTATGTATAGTCCCGCTGTAGGAATTATTTATTGTAGCAGAGAGTCGGGCAACAAGACTGGATATACTTGAGTAAATTAGTGAAGCTACTGTTTTCTCCATAATCCTATGTCACGGACTACAACTACGACGTCATGATACGTCTTTCTCTCTAATTGCCTGTACTAGCTGAACTAATCGAAATACAGAAATAACGCCACCCTTTTAGGGGTGTGTAGATGTTTTAAGCATGACTTTATCGTGTGACTTTGCCATGTAGTCTCCTTTTGACTTTCACCTTTCATACAGATTAAAGTAAATGGACAAAATATAGCAATCTGAAAATGAACAATTAAAAATTTAAGTAATGGGATTGGTATTATGGTGAATGAAGTGAAGTTGGGAATTCAGCCGGTCAAGTCAAGTCCAAAGTACGCTTCTGTACTTATAAGATTTATATATATGAGCTGTTATTTTTGAAAGTGGTATATTGATGTACATGCTCTCGAATTTCAATTAATTTCCCTTTGAAGGAAATTAACTTTGTTAATGTTTTATTCATTTTATTAAATTATCCTTGAACAAAGAAATTTTTATGAATATTCCATAAAAGTCTTCTTCTGCATCTTGTTGCTATAACAACCATTAATGTAATGGTCCCTCTCTATTATCTCTATTATGGTCTCTCACTAACCCTAATTAAGATAATTTAAGTTAATTAATTCCGAGAATTAATTTCATATGTGCTACATTACATACCTAAGTAATATGTGAATAAATAGCTTTTTCGTCTTTCCATTAATTAATTATTCTTTGAATATAGATCAAAATTATAATGTTATACCGGTAACGTTTCATGATAGCGGAAAAGTCTACTATATCTCAGGTAGATTTCCAATGGTTGTTCAGAACTATAAACCTCGTTTGACTGTAATAATACCAGTAATATCGACCGATACTCACGCAATATTATTGCGCTACGGCCATGTTCGCTGGATCGCTTCGACCTCCACCTTCCCCTACTCTCTCCAATAGTTGACGCAATAAAGAAGTTGCCTTGTGTATACACGGTTATGTCGGAGCGAGCCGGCCCAACAGTTGTGATACAGGAGCAACTCCCATCAAACTAGAGCTCTATTCTAACTTGGCCAGTAACATTAATATGAAACCGATAGATGAGAGCTTTTGTTCCAACTTTACGGCTGGCCATGTGTCACCGTAGTAGTCCCTTGCTGTTCCTTCAAACTGTTCCCCTAGTGACGATGTTTGTATAAATATATCATATAATCATCACATTCTTTATTAAGCAACATTTATTAGGAAATCTAATAACTTCTTTATGGTGTAAGGGTTTAATACATGTATTAAACATACTTATAATGGTAACGAGTATCTATAATAAAATATATTATGTATCTATCCAGGCGTTGTTTTCAAATAAATATGAATTTCCAAATGAGCAAATGACGGTTATAACTACTAGGTCACTCAGGCAGGTAAGAAGATCCACTTTTAAGTTATAAGTTTTAATTTAAGTTCATTCAAGACTGAAAAGACAAGAAACTGCTCGACGTTTTCACCTGCTTCAAAATTTACTGGACATGTCGCTTTAAGTTCGCAAATAATTACATTAGACTCATTAACATGACAGTTATCACACCTCTTTGGACATACGAAGTTGAGCTTTGGGGCTCTACTAAACAATCCAATTCATCTCGTATCCAATCCTTACAATCCAAAATGCTTCGTAAAATCCTCAATGCTCCTAATTATGTCACAAACAAACTCATCCATCATGACCTTAATATCCCATATGTTGCTGATTTGGCCCAAACTAGATACCTATCCTTCCATGAAAAGCTCCATTGAAAGCTCCGTCCACTTGAATCTGCTAGTCTCTCAACTTGCTTCCCATACTATTCATGGTAATCCTCCAAGGCGTCTGAAAAGAAGATGGCCTCGAGACCTTCTACTATAGAACTTTATTGGAGTGCTACCGATGGGTAGTTTCATTTGTCCATATTCAGTCATTTGTTCATATTAGCAGGTTTACTTGTTGTAATATTATTACAGTTGTAAATATCAATAAATTAATTTAAAAAATAATCGAATTTGAGTTCTGTTTGTAATTTATGGCAATCCTCTATTACATCTGATTCATTATTGCTCATGTCAAAATGTATATACTAAATGATAGTCCAAATAAGAAATAGTATTAATAAAGTATATTCATTACAATGACGGAAAGTAAAGGTGCTTACTTTACCCAGTTGAAGTACATATTTATAAATAGGTACTATAATGATGATTTAATGAAGGTATTAAGTTTGCTGATTAGTAAATTAGGAGTAGGTATTACATTCTATTAGAATTTAGGCAAAAAAGAGGAAATAATTAGATTTATTTAATTTACTTACAAATAACGAAATCCATTTTTACAAAAAAAAACTCATAAATGCCCTACAAATATAATCTAGTAAGATTGCAATACAATTTATTATGTTATATGAATAGAATTTGATTAATTTAATTTTTTTCACAAAAGAGTAAACCTACAGTAGTGTTACATCATTCCATCCCTTACTCTGAGTCAGGCTGGTCAGATTCACTAGTACCCACACACTTCTGACATTTTTTTTTTATATGGTTCAGACACATAAATTGTTGGCACTTTCAACAGTAAAATTTTGTTATTTTTATCTCACATCCTGTTGGTGACAAATTGTACACCTCCCCGACGATCGTTGTCCCTTTGAAGCTGGTTGTGCAGATTCAATTCCTACCACCTATGCAAGTTTTATTTTCAGCTCTTTGGGTAAATTCGTTCGGAAGCTCTCTTTTTCGAATGTGGACGAGTAAGTTCAAATCCAATTTCTCTCAAAAACTGTGATCTTACCACGTCAGTTCCTGGATTGTTTGAAATTAAAATTGCCTGAGCATTAATTCCAGCAATATCTATTATTCTGAAGAAAACTGCTAAGGACCATCGTTTGCACCTTCTTGCTACAGAATATGTCGAACATAATTTATCCACAGTTTCAACACCCCCTTTGGCCAGGTTGTAGAAGGTGATGATTTTAGGGTAATTTTCCGCCCCAGCTGAATAATTGATAGTCTTGGAGTTCGGGTGCATTGTTGAGAGCACAACTACATTTTTATTTGTTTGAGGAACATATGAAAGGACTGTAAATTGTCCTGAGTATCCAAAAATGGTACTTCCTGGTTCTCTAGGCACTCCCCTTTATATTTATCATCTCTAGGTAGCTCACGTTTAGTTTTCTTTACTGTTCCAACTAGTGTAAGATTATTTTTTATCAACTCTTCCGCAAGTCGAAAACTATAAAACCAGTTATCAGTAATTATATTACGGCCCGGGCCAGATATAGCCTTGGCAGTGTTTGAAATTGTATATAGACCTTCTGGCTGTTTTCCTCCATATATCTCCAAATTTTCCGTATACGAATTACGGGAATAAGTCATTGATTGAATTTTTATGTCATACTTTGCAGGCTTGCTCGGGATACACTTTCAGAAGGGACAATTTCCACTAACTGGCACGAGCTGCTCATCAATCGTTACATACTCTGGCACAGAATTGGCATGCTTGCAGTTATCTACAAATATTGTGAATACATTTCTTACTGAAGGAAGCTTTACCTGTCATGAATATTATCAAATCTCACGAATCTTAGTAAGAAAAGAAATCTGTCTAACGACATAGTAGTGTGAAATATGTCAATTCCCATTCCGTTTGTGTTGAAAAGATCCTTCAAATATAGTATTCCTCCTCTATAAGAACCAGCAATGATCAATAGACCAATAAAATATTTGATTTTATGAACATCAGTTGTTGTTGTTGTTTGTTGGTGTTTAATGGCATAGAACCCTTTGGTCATCAACGCCTGCGGTTTTTCCATAAAATCAATCAAATTGGATGATGAAAGAAATCAAATACAATTCTTAATTTTGCTATATTTCCGACAGTATTCGATTTGTTTTCAAAAACTGAAACACTAATGAGACAGCAGCCTCGTTGTCACCAAGTGCCATCGCTAAATCTGGGACTAGTCCAAATTAATTTATCGTTGACCGGTAATATACACATTCCTCAAAAATTTGTTGGCCAACTGAAAGGTTGGCGTTACAATGTTGGCATAAAGGAGGTTGCAGTTTTCTAATGATATGTAGATGAGTGAGCCAAGTGTGGCCCAGTCTCAAGCGAGCCAGGGCAACCTCTCTACGACATGTAAGAGGTAGACCATTCTGTTACTGTTTTTTAATAATTTTTAATTTGCTAGGTTTGCTTTCTTCCCATTGCCATTTCTCCGATATTTCTATTTTGAGAGGCCTACTCAATTCTGATGGAGTGAGAACCGTGGTGTCTCGGCCAGGTAATGTAAGTGCCTCTCGAGCTGCCTGATCTGCGAGTTCATTGCCCTTAATGCCAATGTGTCCAGGGATCCATACAAAATATATGGATTTGCCCTGTTCTATGATCCTTATTAGATGACATTGAATTCTAATAAAAAGAGGTCATGAACATCAGTTTTTCGACACTTACTTTTATTTATGCAATTTGGTTGTACATTATCTATGGAAATATTGGTGCTATCTGTAATCAACAATAAGATTGTATTATCCATAATTGTACTAAAACATTCAACAGGTTTTTTAACTGATTTAGCTCTAGCTTTTGTACCTGACAAGTGATTATGTTATATTTGCGGGTCCTAGTTTTAGATGAACCAGCTACAACTCCCCATTTCGATTTTCCATCGATTCCAGCAAGGACTTTAGAAGAACTGTGACTAATACTTACATCTGTAGGAGTATTTTCACTGTCACTCTCCTCACCTTTTTCTTCACAATGATCAAAACCACTGTCGTACGAATCGGAAAATTCTGGTATATCTTCTTCTTCATCGCAAACTTCTTGAAATAACTTCTGAATACGAAGCTGTTGTTCCTCATAAGACATATTTTAAAAAGAGGTAAAAAGAAATGAGTAGCCACACGATAAAACGCTGACAACAGGGTGGAGAAAGCGAGTTGTAGAGGTTTGGGCGGCTGGTCACAACTGGGTAGGTGGGGTGCTGGGGGCACCGCAGCAGGTTTTACCCGTTCCCACAGAACTGGTGCCACCCAATAGCTTCAAATAAAGTCCACCGCCACTATAATCGACTTCCAGATAAAATATATGAAGTCAGAAAAAAATTGAGCGGTAGGATCACCTTTTGAGGAATATATATTACTAAGTAAATTTCTTGGGGCGTTTTCAACACTTCACCTATCCAGTCAAAGGTTAATACCCCAAAATATAGCAATCATCACATTCTTTACTAAGACACTTGTATTAGATGATCTATTTATCTTCTGTATGGAATAATGGATATAATACCTGCATAATACATACTTATCATGGTAGTGAGTAAGTCTAGAGCTTCACTGATTCACGGCAAAAACGCCTTGAATGGAAATATTATCAGGTAAATATAAGCCAATTGAATTTTTAAAAATCAATTGAAAACGATTGGCTTACAGTTTTCTTAATTTACGCATAGTGTTAAAAATAATCAAAAATGTATAATTCTTAATCGCCATATCAGTATGCTATTATTTAGCCTTAGCTTACTGATTATTTAGTTTACCGATATTTTAATAATATAAAATAATATATTACCTATATTCTTGAATCATATTTTCGATTAAGACCAACTTATTAGCTACCAACCGTCTAGAATTTCATTTATTGTCCATAATATGTCCGTACAGATAAGTTTTTACTTGATATTGACATTAGTATCTAAATAAATATTAACCATGTTAATGTTTATTAGGATTATTTCCAGTCACTGAGCACCTAGTCTCGATAACTTGATTACATCATGATGATAGAGTGACATTGTATTGGCTATTAAGCTCCTCATATCCGGACGGAATTCTTGAACCGCGGAGGCCAATCGGGTGCTTTACGTGTAAATGTGTTTCCCGACTCAGTGCCAATATTTGCAGAAGCAGAGAGCTGAGAAGGGCTGACACTAGATATTTACCGAGGTCCCGTCCAATCTATCCCCCTGTTTCAAAGGCTTCCTTTTCGCTGGCGTTGAGAACTTTCCCCCCACACAATCCTTCCCAACAAAAAGCCCAATTACATTCCCTCTTCGTATTGTTTTTTCGACCTTTTCTTCTCCCTCTCCTTTAGTTCTTTGGCAGGTTCCGTTCAGTCAGAGTTTTAACGACGGTTCAGCCTCTGACGTTACGGTTGTTGCTGGTTGGTCATTTACCACAAAGATTAAGAAACTAACAGTAGAAAACAGTATTGTCTGCAGCAAACGCTAAGTTAAAGTACTATAACAAGTTGCTGTTTATCCATTTAACGTCACTCCTATAGCTAATCAGGTGATTAGCTCCTTATATCTTAATATAAATAGCGATTGGGAATCCTCAATATTGCTGATCCATTTATAATAAGGGTAAGGGTCTTTAACAAGAATCTGGCATTGCACAGGCTCTGTACAACCATTTTACTTCCCCTCCTATGGAATTTCTGGCTTAGGAGATTGGCGGATCCCCTACTCAGTCTTCTGACTGCATTCAACCATTGGTCCTCCAGGTTGGGGGAAACCAGTTTCGGATAAAATAAAAATAAGAATGAAGTCTATCTGCCTATGATCCCATGATCCTGGGCATAGTAGGTTGCTATGAAAATCACTATACAACAGCTGACCCCCAGTATGACAAATTTAATGCTTCCTTCAATTATAATGCTTGTAGGCTTAGGAGAGGAAGGAAGAGCACATACCATTTTTACTAGGAAAACAGAAGCAAGTGTTTTCTTGTAAAATTTCAAAATTACAGTTAAAAATATTTTCACTTTCCAATAGATAAAATTATTTTAAATTCCTTGAAACAAACTAATATTCTAAAACTTTTCGATTTTTTTTTTCACAAGGCCAAAGGCTGAGAAGTCATCTTTTCGAATAAGCCAAAACATCGACTTAAAATTTATCTTTTTTTTTCGCATCCCCCAAGATTTTATTTACATACAAATACAAATTTACTATAAATATGTACCTGCAAATGCTTCTATATAAACAAATGCCTTCTGTTACCTCTCTGTATCTTAAAGCGTTACAGTGGGCTGAGTCCGCTGAAGGCGATTTTTACTCGAACCGTCTCTAGGCCGCTGACGTTATACAATACAAAACAGGGAGGGACCCTTTAGTGGGATCAAGAAATAGTTGTACAAAGAAGAAAGGGGAAGAAAGGAAGAAGGAAAAGGAAGGAATGATGAGGACAATGGAGTACTTACCCCATCCTTAGATCAAATGTAAGCACATCGACCAAGGGAACACTGCCCTGCCATCTCCCAGGTCTGGGATTGGCTTTAAGTCCCTAATTAGGTCGTTCCCACAGGTCTCCAGTCTATCGAAAAATTTGATGTCCCTCAGACCTATGTACTGAAGCTCCTCCCGGTGTTGTTATGTGCCCCCTCGAGCGATGTGCCACTTACGAACTTCCTAAGGATAGAATTTATCTAAATTTGATTCGATATTTTGTCCACTTTGATATTTTGAAAACCGCGGGAAGAAGAGAAAAGAAATAAAAATAAAAGTCGAACGTATAATACATTTTATCATTTTTATCTTACACAGTGGTCTAACTGTTATCATGCTTACTTTCACTAAGATAAGCGGAAAGAACTTAAATCCTTAAGCCCTTAAGCTCTCTCCTCCGATATATTCCAATAGATAACGTTGCCAATGAAATTTTTGATTTTATTTTTCTGAAACTTCTCGTTTCCTACTTCTTTCATTATTCATTATTTACTACAACGATCATAAGCCAGAAGTATTAGATTTATTTAATAGCTTTATTATAAAAAATAAAAAAAATAGTAGTAAGAATGTGATTTTTTAAATTCTGCATACATGCTCTTGCGCGATCAGAATATTTGCTACTCCGGAAGTATAATGACAACTGCAAAAATGAAATTTTACAGGACAAGCAAAAGAAAAAGTATGTAATTCCAATTTGTCTTAATAGAATGGCCTATAGATAGGTTTAATTGTTCTATTAGAGTATTTTATTAACATTTATGGGTTATGTCGATTTACAAACATCTAGTTAATGCATTTATGAGACCATAAAGTCAATTTCACAAAATTTTACAGTTGCGTCATTATAATTCCGGAGCAGCGATATTGCCCTCTTATTTCATCTATTTACTTCTATAATAGATATATAGACAAATTACTATATTAAATAAACCACATCATTTCGCAACTGTGGATTATACAGTCATGAGCGCAATGGCATAAAAATAATAAAAACCATTAAATCGAATTTTATTAGCTTATTCAAAAAATATTAACGGAATTTAAAAAAATGTGTCCTTAAATACAAGATATAATTTCCAATTGCAAGATATTTAATGCATAATTTAAATTTAGGCATTCGAAAGAATTTTTATCTTCTCACCACTCTTTGAATGCTTCGGTTGATTGTTTCCCTGTTCCATTGAAATGTATTATTCATACCGCAGGTATTTCATTTTTTTTTAATTGCTACACATTATTTTTTTTTTACTTTATTATTGTTTCTATACCGAGACAAGAGACTTTTTGAATTAAAACTGACAACTATGCCTAATACTCCCATCAGGATCCGGAAAAATACAAATTAAAATCTCCCGCGGCAATATTCTTCTTTAGCCACAGACCCGTTTTATTTGTTGCTATTTTTTTTATTTTTAACTTTTCATCCGACAGAACTATTCTTTCAGAAGATTAATCCGACATTGCAGTTAAGACCCAGTGTCTTCTTGATCTTGATGAGGGTTTAAGCGTCTTGCCTTTGAAAGGCTCATCTTTACAAGTTGGGTCGCAGAAATATTAAACCCAAATTGAAAACCATCAGCAAAGAACATTGCGAAATTAATTTTTTTTTCTTAGCCCTTTGGTTTTTATTATTTTTGATAAAAACATTTATTAGTCATATGACATAAGGGACCCCTTATACTGCACTAGGTGCATTATAAGAGAGGAATATGGATAGGGTTTAATGGATTTCAATTGAATGGTGAGAGTGGGGGAGGTCTAGTGATGGGGCTCACTAGTCTTTCTGATTGGAGTTATTTAGTAGTTTACTCAGTCCTTGTTGAGTTGTTATAATTAAGTTATGGGGGAAATATTATTCAGCAGAGGTGCTCCGTGAAGGAGTGCCGGTCTAATAACTACCTTATAGATCATTACTTCCAAGCGGAGTGTCAGGTTCGGTGAGTTTAAAATGTGGTTAAATCTATAATATTTGGTTCTAACAGACCTGATCTTCTTGTTACAGTGTTGAGATAACGTCAAGTGCCGGTCGATGGTGATACCGAGATACGTTATAATATTGGCTAGTTCGTTTTCAGTGCCCGCTACTCTGTACAAGAGAAATTAAAAAACATTTTATTTTCAGTGTAAAGCGGTACGGACCATAATGGAGACACCACACATCTTATTATTTCACCCGAAGACCGAGTCGTTTTTCCGAAGACCCATTTAACGACTTCAGATTTTTGGCGCTCTTTCTCCTTCCATTCCTCCACACTCTCATGTGAACAAGTGTTCTCCAAAAACTGATTCTCAAATGACCGCTGAATCACGTAGAAACAGTGTTTTCTCTCACACTTACGAATATATAAATTTGTAGTAAATTTCGATCCTCTTTACCTTTGCGTTAAAAGTTAAAATTAATCCAAAGGTTTGGGCTAATGATATATCCTTTATAATTTTTTATAATTATTGGTCTGCTGTTTTCATTTTTAAATATTTTTATTTTAAAGAGAAAAGATATGCCACCGGCCGGGATTCGAATCCGCCCGATCATCGAATGGCCCCGGATTTCGGGTTCGAATCCCGGCCGGGGGCATATCTTTTCTCTTTAAAATAAAGATATATATTTTACATTCAATAAAAATAATGCATTTTTTCTGGAACGTCCATGAGCATTACTCGTTTTGATTTTGCCCAAGAGAAATCGTTTATTTCTTATTTGTTTTTTGGCATGCATATTATGCAAGCTATTATAATGGTCTCATTATGATTGTTAGATTTTCTTTGCTGAATTTATTGTCCAAATCATTCCTAAAACGTAAGAATTTTATTCTTAAAAAGTTTGGATTTTAGTTTTGAATTTGATATAACAGAATAAAGAGCGTTTCATAATATAGCTCCGAAAACGAAAATACTGATTGCTGTTATAAATTTCGATGGATCAAAATGTTTCTTGCGAAAAATGACATTTTAGTTTTCGCAGATTACTTAAAAGCCATTTCCATAGACACGAACACTCTGATGTGACGATGGATGATTTTCGTAGCTGTCATGGATGAATGAACCAGTATTTTGCCGTAGACTACGGAGGGAGAATACTAACAAAAACCTAACTGATATGGAATAAACGAAGACACGGCAGGGCTACCCATAGAAAATTGTGAAACAATAGTCCAAGATAGACATAACCGGGGCACGCTAATAAAAGATCAGATACAACAATGGGAACGAGATATCGTAGATCCAAAAATGAAGCAATAAGTTAACGACGAGCTGTTTAATATATTTAATTTGACGATAAAATCATGAAGAAATAATTATTCTATTTAATAAATGCTTATTATCAATCAATAATTAGTAAAAAATATTTTAAAAATAGGCACCACTACAATATGAATAAATAAAAAGTTATATTCAAATAGATTGTTTTTTTTTATCTTTGAACAAGCTAGGAACATTGAGAGCAAATTAAGGCAGGAAGGGCCTGTAGATAATGTTTAGATTGGATATATAAAGATAGATTTATATATCTTTATTGCACAGGCAAAATATAAGCTGGGATAAAATAAGGATTGTAGGTTTGTAGACAGGCTGATGTGCGGATTAAAAGTATTTTACAGCGTACCCACACAATGAACCTCGATCCCTCAGTTTTCGTTAGAAACTTTGGTAGTCTATAATAATAATCAGTCCAGTTTGTATTTTTAAAACGATATTATGTTAAATGCAATAAAAAAAATCTCCTAGCAAATTTTATTCAACGTTTAATAAGTTGGGATTATTTGAATGGTATTATGGCTTTTACCATTATTTATCTCACTTTTCACATTATTTAATTGGGATTCTTTTCGAAAAACGGACACAAATTATCCTTTTTAGTTTCAAAACTCTTGAAGTTCTATGTTTTGCGTACTGTAAGTTTTTAAACGGATTTCTTGGAATTTAATTAATTATAAATTGTTTTCTACTTCTTTTCAAAAATATGAATAAGCTGGAATGAAAGAGGCAATGGTCTGAGGTGTTTTTATCTACGCGCTTTTGACTGCCTTTGAATATATTTATGTGTGTATATATCTGTACAAACATAAAAGAGTCGTGGGTTCAGTAAAAGGTAGAGACTGTACTGTTTCTAGGACACGGATGTGCAGGAGATGATTTGTTCAAAATTATACTCAATCGTCAGGTTTTACTCTAAATAAAGGTGTCCACTTAGGTTAGCCCCATGAGGGTCGGTTGATCTTAAAGGATCCATCTGTTCATCTGTCCATATCTTTCACATCCGAATTTGAACCCAGATCATCTAACATGTTAACTATGCAGTTTACACACTGAGGTAAAAGCAGTTTACACCCTTCCAATACAAAATGCCATTTTATGTATATTTATATATATATATATATATTTTAAAATTAAGTAGGTCCCTAATTACACTGCTAAAGTAGTAAAGAGGAACCGGTTAAGTTAAGAAATAGATCGGTTAGCGATAATGAGGGTTGTTACAAAGATAAAATTATTGATAGACTCGGATCGTAGCAGCATTTGCTACTCCATCGAGCGGAGTTGCTCATTAGTAGGGCGCCGTGTTGCCGTGCCGAAAGTCCTGGGTTCAAATCAAGCTCGCCGGATATTTATTTAATCTCTAAGTGGCCGGAGATGGATTTTATGGTGTTTAGTACACTGTGGGACCCAACCAGCCTTTATAACGTGGGTACGCAAAATTAAGGGGGGAAATCTGGTGGATGAGCGTGATCTAGCACAAATAACCTCCATGCACAACCGTTGTCCAGGAAACAGTACAGTCATTACCATGTACTGAGTCCCAGCACTCTTTTTTATGGGGTTGTATGCTTAATCAATCAGCTTCTTATCATTCCATTTTTTTAAATTAAATTTTATCAATTTTTGTTTTAGGTTTCTAGAAGGGCCTGATATTATATGAAATTAACATATTTGTTTATAATTTTGAAATTATTTCAATCTTTATATTCCCGGGCAAAACACTCAACTGGAATTTGATTTTTCATCTCATTTCGTCAAGAACATACTGTTCATACTAATGTAACATGTAATGTGGAAAATTAAAATATTGACTAGATATGATGAAATAGTGAATAGATATGATAATTAAAGATAACGAATATTGAAGTGGTTACAGAATGTAATAAAATTAGAGTAGTGACAGATAATAATAAAATTACAGATGATGAACAGAAATTAAAATAGTGACAGATATAATAATTAAAGAAAACGAATATAAAATACAGAAAATAAATGTACAGAAAGGATAAAATGTAAACATAATATAAAGGGAAAAAAATGAGGAGGTAAACAGAAAGATACAAAATGAGAAGATTAAAATATAGAAAAAGGGATGGAAAATGAAGGATTTTGAAGAAACTAGTTTAATTATAGACATAAATGGTATGATACCAGACTTCTAGAGGTTACATTTTACTTATGTAAATGTTATCTGTCACTACTTTAATTTTATTATATTCTGTAACCACTTTAATATTCGTTATCTTTAATTATCATATCTATTCACTATTTCATCATATCTAGTCACTATTTTAATTTTCCACATTACATGTCACCATATTCTTGTTACTGCAACGTTTTTTATATATTTTTTCTGTTTGTTTCTCTTTCATAGCCCTGAAGATGGCCTACATTGTAGGCCAAAATGTCGGCACACAAAAAATAAGTATACACTTATTAAAGTGTTTTTATTGACTGCACCCCCAACTACTTCTTCCTTACGTTAAAACTTATAGTTATTTAACTCGAAGCGACAACCTGCGGTACTGATACCGATTTTTATTTTATTTTTCTCTAAAGAAATCCGCTATAGTGCACTAGCTAGCTTGTTTAAATTATTTAATTGCACCCTTCCATTCCAATTAGAATGTTTAATTTATTATTCATTATCCTGCCAAGAGGAGTGTAGTAATGGCGGTAATTTAATTTCCTAATTTGATTTCAAGAGAGCAGGTCTCGAAGATTAAAGGGTACAGATGTGAGAAAATTATTCAAGGAATAGGCGATTATCCTTGGAGTTGTGCGGTCCCGGGAGCTCCTGAGTAGAGCTACCGCAAGAAGTGTTTCTCAACACCTACACAACCTTCATTACCTCAGTAGTCTTCTACTCTTATTAACAGCAATCAGATGAGTAGAGTGTTAGGATCTTCGATTGCTTAATTCAATGCCTTACTTGGGTAAAATTTTAAATTAGTAAGAAAAAGCATCTATAAGAGAGGGTGTTTCTATAAGTGTTCACATTTTTGAGTAGGCAAAACTTTGTTGTATGACAACCGATTTGACAACATATAAGTCACTTTGGTTTAGTTAGGTTTAGGTTTAGTTGGAATTTAATATTGAAGAGACTCAAGCAAAAACAATACTTATAAATTGTTAAAATTTATAATTCTGCTCGCGATACTCAACATGAAAATTTTTCGGTCATCATAATCGTCCATTCCCATTTGTATTTCGATAAATTATGGACCGTTTTCGCATCACGTATATTCTAAATGATAACTCGCAATTCTTAAGACTATAAACAGTACGCAACAAACTAGCGATAGCCGGTGTACAACTTCGCATCGAGGAAAATCCAAGTCAATCATTTTAACGTCCTTCTCAGCAAATAGAGATGTGTCCACTCACTTTATGGAAAATTTTATGTATGAGACTTCCAAGGATGTAAGGCAAATACCGCACATCTTGCGATACAAATACATTACTTAAATAAACATTTGATGAGCAAATAACTCAACGTAATGTTCCTTTGAATTGTGCTATATTATCCCTCAAAAGCTGCGAAAAGTTTGTGAGAATTGGACATCCAGATCGCGTCATCTTCGAACCAGCCGCGGTGGTTACATGGCTAAAATCATACTCAAATATCAATAACATAATAAACCCAGTTAGATTGATATTAATAATTTATATCTTGGGTTTATATTAATTTAATGTTGTGAACATTTACGAAAAAGCACTGTACATTCCTCTTCCACTACAACCCAATCAAAGTTCTGTCCTGGTTTTTCTGTGGAGAAGCCACTTGGTGAAACTGGTACAATACTAATATAGAACTGTGTAAGATGCAATATTATATATACAGTACTTTAATGTAACTAATTAGAGCCAATTAAAAATAAGGTATACTACTAGTGCAATCACATAAATACAAAAGTTACAAAAATATCAACATTAAATTTAACAAATAGATCATAATTCATTCCAAAAACTTATTTATGTTTTGTAAATGAGAACGTCCAAATCCAAAGAAACTATTATAATAAACCTTAGAGTTTTTTTAACACAATACTTTCAATGTTTTATCTTGAAACATTTATTTTTTAGAGGGAGCCTTGTTATATATAAAGGAAACAAAGTTGAATTTAAGTTTTACTTTTGTCCCACTTATTTATGGGCTTAAGTGCTTTCTTTCTGAAAATCATTTATTATGTATAAGCCTATTTTTTTTTTTTTTTCACATCCTCCAAACTTTTATTTACAATATATTACAAATTTACAATGAATACATGCAAATGCTTATATATATATATATATATATATATATATATATATATATAAAGACCTTCTGTTACCTTTCGGTATTTTAAGGCGTTACAATGTGAGTCCGCTGAAGGCGGTATGTATAAGCCTAGTACGAGACAATTTTATTTAAAATTTCTTTGAATAATAAAGTAATAGGGAATATAAATCGAAGGTAAACATTGTCGTTAAGACAAACTTACAACAACAATGGCAAATTATTATAAAAATTACTTAGGAAAATTACCTTGTTCAATTTTTTATACATTCTCTATACTGTAGTGAATTCAAAATATAAATATCATAATTATATACATTTTAAGAGAAAAAGGAACTTATGAAGAAACTCTACTAAATGCGTTCAAAACATTTTTTATGATATTTTTAAATTTTCAAAAACGAAACGGCAGAAAAAAAATAACAAAAAAATGTATGTCAGTAAAACAGTTAATTATATAAAATCATTTGACTCCAAAGATGATTTTCAAAATGCATTTTTATTTATTTACATTTTTATTTCAATATTTATTTTATGAGACGTCCAGGATCAAAAGCTGAAAACTCCATAATATTAGAACATGACTTTTCTATTTATATTTTATAACATGACTTTTTCGCTATTTTAGTCAAGCAACTATTTCACCTTATTTCTCATGATTTAAGTCCGGTTCTGAGTGCGAAGTTTCAAGAGCATAAAATTGCTTGATCGAACCAGCTAAAAATCAAAAAAAATTTCAATATTTCAGATATTGCAATTATCTGCTTTTGATCCTGATACATAAGTATGATCTCAATTCTGAAATAGAACTTTAAATTAAAATATATTTTTGATATAGTAAATTTTCTCATAGAACCAGCATTATTAGAATGATAATCATATCTGTAATTATAATATTTAAATTCTTTAAAAAAAATAATAGTTTTGAAGACTGAACAGTCTTTGAGTTATATAATTAATGAAATTTATAAAAAAATGCGTCCAGTGTTGTTAACTTGTGAAAGTGATGTAAAAAATAATTGATTGTACGTTTTTTGTTACTTTTATCATCTTTTTAAGATTATAAAATGAAAACCTGATTAAAAACTGGCTCATACAATATTTAAAAAATATGTTTGTTTATTTATTTTAAACCACTTTATGGTACTATGGCCGTAACAAAGGAATTTTTTCTCCCTCTAAAAAATCCTGGATTTTTAAGGGATCCTCCATTTAAGAAATGGAGAGTTCAGAAGATTACACAACGCGGAATTGCGAAACATGAGCTCGGGTAGTCTTATAGTATATTATTCTAGTGTCAGTCTCCAATACCTAGGATATCAGATGGATAGCATATCACTTGAATCGGATTCATTAAGCCATATTATTATTATTAAAAAATCCTTAGACCACATTTTATGATGTGGACTCGCGATCTTGGGCATAGGTTGCTACGCTAACCACTACACCATAGGTGATCCCTGCTGTAATAATCTTAATAATTCCTTTTCTTATAATGGATTTGAGAACGGCAGAGAGGTGAGGAGAGCACATACCATTGTGAAGCTTTATGGAATACAGTTATGTTTTCTTGCAAAATTCCTGAATCTAAAGTTGAAATTGCATGCACTTTGCAGTTGATATAAAATTTTCACTTTTTTAATTAAAGAATAAATTTTTTTTTAAATAAAATTATTATTCGATATTTTCGAATCGATTGATTTTTCGTGATAACAATGGCTGAAGCGTTATCTTTTAAGATACAAAATAAGTCAAAAACGAGACCAAGAGCTAACATTAATCCAAATTTGATTCAATATTTAGCCCAATTTGATATTTCTAAAACCATTAGAAATAGAGAACAAATGCTATGTTATGATAAATTTTATCAGTATTTTTCTTACTTAGAGTTCTAACCGTAACTTACTTTCGCTAGTATAAGTCAAAAGAAGTTTAAACTGCTTTATTAAAACTCATTTCCTCCGACGGCGTATATTCTAGTAAATAACTGCATCATTAAACTGTATGATTTCCATTTTTTGAATTTTCTTTAGTTGCCTCGGCTAAAACTACAAGTGTCATGTGCAAGAATCGGCACAGATCACGACTTAGAACGTTGATATGCTAACGAATATTTACAATAATTACACTAAATAACGAATTCGATTAACAAAAACTATTTTATCGTAATTAACATTTAACGATGAGAACTTATTTTTCTTATTAATTTGTTTTCGTATAGGCACAGCAAGGACCAAGTCATTTCAACTATATTTTTTTAATTTCTACTAAATATTTGCCCAGTACTCCCTCATTCGTCGCCGGTCCTGCTCCCTTCTTTCCTCCGCCCATCTCCTTCCCGTCTTCAGCTTTGGGTTTTCTTGAGTGAGTTGTCAGTTACATCCTGAGACGGTTGCTTTCTAGACCATCCTCATAAGCAATCTCCATTTCTTGTAAATATGTTTCTACCTCTTTCAACCTGGCAGGTTTTGTCTTCTTTTCTTTAAAATACGTAAAAATCCGATTCGTCAGTCTAATAGGTTTCATTCTTAACAAGTGGCCATAAAATGCTATTCTCCTTTTCCTCATAACATCTGATATTTTTGAAACATTAATCTATCAGCAGGTCTCCCCCAAGGATCCTGTCTTTCCTCAACGCTCTTTAACCTATACTTATCCGACCTACCCCCAATACTCCCATCAGTTGAAAGATCTTTATATGCAGATGACACCGCCATTTACACTAGTTCTTACAGAATAGATACAATAGGAAATAGATTCAAATCTTTATACTCTAGATTAAGCAAATATTATAAAAAATGGAAAATAAAAATAAACGATCACAAAACTTCAGCAATAATATTTACAAAAAGAAGGCCGGAACATATTATCCTAAATAATACTCGAATACCTGTAGGGCACAAAATGTCACCTACCTAGGTCTGGAATTAGATAAAAGATTAACATTTACTCCCCATATAAATAACAAATGTTGTAAAGCCAAAAAACTTATAAGTACTACAGCCCCATATTTCCGTAGAAAATCTCCGCTCTCTAGTAAAAACAAAATTATATTATATAAATCAGTCATAAGACCTTTACTGACATATGCCTCATTAACATTAATCTAATGAACTTAACTTAACTTGTGACTCCAACTATAAAAAAATAGAAAGAATACAGAACTTATGTCTGAGATTCATAAATGACTACCCCAGGTACACAAAAATAACCGACATGATACTTGATTTAGACCTACAAACAATTAAACAGTTTATTCACTTTCAGACTTGGAACTTTTTAAACTCAACAAAAAACTCAGGAAATCCCTTAATGCAATCAATAGGCAATTATAACAAACAAACCTTAAGACGATACATACATAGACGAACTAGACATATACTTTTGGAATAAAGATAATTAATTTATTACATTATAATAATTTATCAATTATAAGCGAATATATTCCTTAAATGGAAAAAAATTGTTTATTGTTACTACCAAATATTATACTTATTTTTATTTATTTATTTTACTGTTATTTTATTTTATTTTTCTATTTTGTTTAGGTTTTTTTTCTGTTTCCTACTGTTATAAATATATTACAGCTTTTATTTATTATGTTATTCAACTTGCAGTGTGAATTGTTATACTTCAACAAGTATTAAATAATTTTTACAAAATTGTAAATTAGCAAAATTCAAGGAATAAAACTTTATTTTATTTTTTATGAAACATTAGTGTAGAGCTCACTATTTTGTCGTCTGTATTCACCTTGCCTTTTTTTTAGTCTTTATTGATTTTTATTAATATTCTTTAGGTTTTTTTATAAAAGTAATTGAGCGGAATGAATTATTCAGCTTACCGTTATTTTAAGAGTTTTTCCAATCGCCAAACCCGGGGATGAAAGAGCATGTCCTCCATAAAACTGTGAACAGGTAATAATTAAAAACGGTGACACTCCATGAAAAGTGATGCCTTCAGAGGATAGGTAAATCTGATTAAAAATTACTAACCGTTCCCTTGTCATCCGTCGTAGGGTCGAATTACCTTCTCCCTTTTTATTTTAATATTCTCCTGGTGACCAATTTGAAAGCATTTTCCTGTCCCTTCTATTCCCCAAATAGCCACGCTAAATTTATAAATATGTCAGCCCTTGATAAGTTCACTAAACCATAATTTAAGCAAATCCTCTTTGACGGCTAGGAAATCGTTTCACTACTATTGCATTGTTTATACCTGGCAATGGGACATTTTCGAAGAAGGGGACAACTTTAGAATAGCCGCACGAGTATATTCATAAATTATGATAAAAAGAGATGGATATGAATTTCAATAAAATTAAAAGAAAGTAAGTATTTGTAAATTGTATAAATAATTCATTACGCGAGTTAAAATTCTTTTAGCCATCATTGAACTAAAAGATCAGATATTTTTGTCGGGCTTAATGAAATTATAGGCATTTGTTTGAGATTATTTCAACAGAAAAATATAGTAAAACTTAAACGTCCGGAACGTCGGCTGTTAGAATGAATTCATTCCACAATACACTTTATACATCATCAAATTCTGTCGATATCTGTACTATTATGACCTTTTTAAATGTTAAGAAATTGATTCGTTTATTTATTAACTTAATTAAGTAATAAATGTGTGGAAATTCGATTAGAAATTTTTAATATAAAAAAGATTTAATTAAGATTTATTGCTATACATACATACTTGTATATTGCATTAGGGTAAAAGCTTATTTTGAAGTAAACAACTAAATAAATTGGCGTCAGTATTAGAAACCTGAGAACACTTGCATTAACTTAATCCGAACGTAAAAAGATATAGTTCTCTACTGTAACAATTGTTCCAATTTGGTAGCTACTCATACTCAAATAAATTACAAATCACATAATTTCGGTGGAATAACTGGATCGAACTTCTTTCATATGTATGACTAACAGTTAAGGAACAAGTACATAACTGCCTACACAATTACCCAGGTAGTTATCGCTACACGTGTAACGAAGGGCCTGTATATAAATGCAGTGATCGTGGGCTCCTTGAGGTCGAACCTAACAGGAAGGGCTCGGAATTGAAGCTCGCTAGCTATAATGATTGCTAATTAGAGTCTGGGAGAGTTGGGCTACATTGGCAGCGGACACGAAACCCCTAGGGGGAAAAATGAGGGAAAAAGTGCTACTATTACATAGCTAATAACCGAGTGACGTCACAGCGGCTGGCCCGCGCACCTGCGTCAATTATACAGTCTCTTTGCTATGCAGCGATAGCTCTTGTGGGATATTATTCTTTCCAACTTTCCCGAAACTGCTCCTGATCGATTAATTTTTCACATCGATTTTTTTTTTTTATAGCCCCTAAAGGCTATTCAGCTTACGATAGTTACCAAACAGTCGAAGGTCTAAAGTATTCTGTTTATAACATGGTATTGTAACCCAAAGTGTTTCAGTGTTTCCTTGTTGTCAGTTATGCACATTTCCTTTACCACTCCTATTTATCCCTACACCTGCCACCGAAAAATGTTTGAATTCCAATATTAATAGCAAAACGTCCGTGCTTGGGTTTGCGGATGAATTGATAATGTTTGGTGAAACACGGATATCATAAAACTTAATACAGAAACTTTGATGAATGCAGGTAACGATTCGGGCCGGGAGTAAACTTGGATAAGATTAAGTATAAAGTATATGGTTAGTAGCAGAAAAATGAGAGATTTCGGGGACATTGTTTTAGGAGGGAATAAGTTTGAACGTGTCGAGAAGTACTTCGAGTCTATGGTATCTAGAAAAAACAAAACTCAAGAAGAATTAAAGTCGAGGCAGAGGGCAGGAAAATCTTGTTATTATTCTCGACATTACTAAGCTAAAAAATTTTGTCCCGAAATATAAAAATCATAATTTATAAAACCATCATCCAAAATCCTTCCAACTCTCCTTTACGGATGTGAAACCTGGCCGCTGAAGTTAAAGGATGCATAACGTATTTGAAAATAAGGTTTTCGGTAGAATAGTCAGTACAAAAAAAAGGATGATTAATTCAGAAGATTACACAACGCGGAATTGTGAAGCATGCATCCGGTTAATATTATTCTAATGATAGCGTCACGAAGATTAAGACGGGCTCGTAATGTTGCTGGCCTAACGAACGAATTCCTTAAAAGGTAATATGTGCCTCCTGGGAAGCGTCTGATGGATAAACCGAGGCCTAGGTGGGAAGATTGAGTTAAGATGATCTAGTAGATTTATGTTTGGGTAATGGTACGTGGACGGAATTTGGTATCAGAAATTGGTAATATTAGCATCGAGCCTTCAGGTTCACTAAGCCTTATTATTATTATTATTAATATAAAACAGTTAGAGAGAGAGAGAGTGAGGAGAGAGAAGATTACACGACTATAGTAAGTAAAGAGAGTTATCACTAAGTTAGTTCTTGAGTCTTCACTTAGTTATAATGTTAGTCTATGCTTAATGGTCAACTAGTTAGTTCATATCTGAAAGTCACTTTATTAATTCTTTCTTACTAGTAAGTCTGTTGTTTGTTAATGCTATATGAATCAGTATTTCGGGACAAACTACCTCCATCGCCGTTGTTCAAAGAAGATACAAAACAAATCAATTAATCTATTTTTTTAACTTCATAATTTTACTTCTTGAATAAATATAGAACAAAAGGATGATTAGTTAAAATTAAATTTTATGGTAAATATTGTAATTTACTCTGAACAAAATTAATATATTTTTTAAGACTGGTCACTATTTACTACCTACATTTTTGTGGTTTAGTTGATTAAAAAGAGATTAGATATATCTTTTCGAACACGAACTAGTTCAAAACGAGAATAGTTACTGGAGGAAGGAGATAGCTGGGGGTGCAGTAAAAAAAACAACAACAAATAAGTCAAGACATTTTTATTTGTGGCGACGTTTCAATCAACCTACTTCGTAGGTCATCTTCAGGGCTATGAGAGAAAAAACGAACAAAACAAAAAAAATGAAAAATAACATTACAGTACCAGGAATATAATAACATATAGAATAATAGAAAAGTAAAAAATAGTGATGAATATATAATTAAGGATAATAAATAAAAAAATTACAGAATAAATGTACAGAAGGGTGGTAATGTAAACAAAATACAAAGAGAAAGAAAAATGAGAAGGTAAAACGAAAGATACAAAATGAAAAAGGATAAATATAAAAAGGTGAGATATAAAGGTATGGAAAACCTAGTTTAATTACAGATAAAATATAAAATGTATGATAATTGACTCCTAGAGGTTACATAAGTAAAATGTATGAAAAATTATACAAAATATGATGCCAAATAATAAATACAGAAAATATATGTAGAAAGTAATGAATAGGAATCTCGTTGAATGACAGGAAACGTCGGCACAAATAAAAAATAAGTCTTGACTTATTTGGTGTTTTTTTGACTGCACCCCCCAACTATCTCCATTCTCCATTATATCATCCAGTCAACTATTTTCCTCTCTAACGAGAATAGTTACTATTCAACATGCCATTTATTTCCCCTGATACACACTCTTATTTGTCACTAGTGCCAAAAAATAAATAAAAGTATATTACAAAATGTAAAAGAAACAAAAAACAGTACCGCTATAACCAACGAAAGGCCTAGGACACAGTATATGGTAGAGACTATAATATGTTTAAGCCAACGGTTGTGTAGGGAAGAAATTGGTGCTTGATTACGCTCAACCACCAAGGTTTTTCATTTCCACCCTCTTTAATGAGACTGGATGAGCACAACGAGGATATGTGTTGCTTCAGGGTCGATTCATGTTGTTAAATGAATAAATCTTTACCTGCCCCAGCCGATTTTTTACCGTGGATCTACACTTCAGTAATTCAGCTCATAATAAAAGTAAATGTGTATCTGTAAAAAGTAAATGTGCCAAACTGAAACAGATATAAACCATTGGAATTTAATTTGTTTAGATCAGAAGGATCATAAAAAAAAATAAGACAGTTTGTTATAAATCACTTCAATTCTTTTCCCATAATTCGTTTCGTAATGTCTTAATGACATCTCAGAAAAAAACAAATCTTACAACTAACCTACAGTTATGTAACAGGAGAAAGGGAAGCACCTTTCCAAGAATAAAGAGACAATAGGGTTCATTAAAGAAAGGTTTCGCGTTGTTGTAAATTTTTTTTGTATTTTTTTCAAGATACTGTCCCCAATTAAACGATATTAATTAGCATAAGATTAAAGCTATATAACGTATTTTAATATTAAATAAATAATATATTTTTGTAATTTCGGGCCTGTTTCTCTCAACTTCACATATTGGGATATTCTTTGTTTGCCAAAAGAGAAAGTAGTAATTAATTGATATATCTTAATGAAACATGGATTATTCAGTGGAATATTTCAACAGAATCTTATATACATATTATATATTATTAGATTTTTTTTCGTTTCGTGGATCACCATTTTATCTGTTAAAATATTTACAAACAAAAATTATGACTCTTAAATCTAAAATGTTAATAAAAATATTATTCGCGGTTAAAACAAAATAATAATTTAAAATGTTCAGAAAAAAAACTGATTTCAGTTGTAAGTATTTGCTAAAATTTCTTTCTTCTTTTCTTTCATCACAACCGGTGAAATATTATCCCATTATACATTATACCCATCAGGCAAAATGTTCATAGTAATAATATTTTATTAAGGTACTTTGTTGTAGAATTTAATTTTCTGAATATTCATAATTTCCTTAATATTAACAGATTTCCCCCATCCACGTAATAATCACGTGAAGGCTCACCATAAGTAATTTTCCAAACCATTACATTCTCTCCTTAACTTTCTCAGTATTTTTGGGGGAAAGATATATATTGGGGGAACTCATTAGGTACCATATGTGTCTCGATTAGTAAATTGAATTTTTTATAACTCTGGCCCCCGTCCATTTGCGTTTTTGTAAAAAGTTTATCGCAAACAAAACAGTATCGGAAGCAGAACCGAATATATGTGTCAGAGCAAAATGTTTTTGAAACAAAAATTTGCTCAGCTTTTTTTTCTTTAAAAAAATATTTTCTAGAAACAGTATATTAAATAATGAAGTGGAATACATTTTTAAAATTTGGTGGATAAGTATTTGATTATTCATTTCAATACGTATTGTGTAAATTAAATTCCTGTGTATTTATGTTTAAACATTCTAAATTTAATTAAATTTATTTAGCTTAAATTAATCAATTCCGTTTAAAAAAAAGTACTATATTACATTTAATCAAGACAACCTACGATCAAAGAAGAAAAAATGTTCAATCTTGTTGATCCTACATTGTTTCGATAGGAACTAGCATTGGTTTGATTTTCGAATTATTTTAATATTTTATTTTAATGTTTAAAATCCTCAGTCTTGCTTCTCAAAAATTACTTTCATATATTACAATTGAGGTGTTCAGAATCATAAGCGGATAGCTCCGAAATTTAAAGTTGACTTTTCCACTATTTTCGTCAATCAATTTTTCTAACATGACACTTTGCCACCTTTTTCTTTGTTTTATTCTGATTTTTAAACTGGAGTTTCGGGAGCATAATATTGGAGGACTAAATCGGCGAAAAAATCAATTTTGGACATTTCGGAGATATCCGCTGTTGATACTTAACTTCTCATATATTATTTATAATTTTATTCGATATTATAACAACACTGCTGGTAATGTCATTTTCTATTGGTTACAACAAATCTATATTATTTCCAAATGTTCATTATTATTTAGTGAGAACTAGAAATATTCCAAGTTGAAGTCAGTACGTCTTAGATCTAGTCCGTTTAGGCTTGTTTAAATAGTTTACCAATATAACTACATTTTACGGCTATGTGAACCTTATAACTCTAGATGGTTAACTGTTTCTATATCTATGTATCTATAGTTATACGTTTCGATAGAATTTACTAGAGCGATGGTAGAGTTCTTGTCTATTATAAGCCCATCGGCTTGGGAGGGAAGGAAATGGGCTGTTGTATGATATCAGCGTTGTTATAATTGTTTAAAAGGCTTTTTGTGTACAATATTCAACAAACCAAGTTAACAATTTGTGGCACACACATGGTTGTCATGTTGCTCTGCTTATGACCTAACCTATTTATCCCTTAGTAATGATTCATAGGACTATAAAGCTAATAGAATTATGTATACAAGTAGCCCTGTCTGTACGGGAGCGGAGCAGAGTGCTGCCAACCATCAAATCCAGAAAGCAGGCAGGTAGTTGAGCAGCGGACAGGAAGCGGATGGAACTGAGCACAGCCTCTGAGGAAGCTTGCCAATTTCCAGTTACATGGCCTCCTGGGATTGGGTGAGCTCTATTTACATGCGGTTCTGTCTGTTCCTAGGATGAGTTAGGCTCGGCTCCAATCCATTGATAGCCTATCAGCATTCTGGCCAATAGGATGGCTCCCGGTCTGGCCAGTTCTATACCTATACTGTGGTTACTTCCTGCAACCGGAGGATTCCCCGCAATGCAATATTTTCCGGACTTCATTACATAATATTTTAGGTGTGAACTTGAACGGAATTTTACTTCTGTTTATTGTTCAAATTTAAACTTTGTGATTCATTTATATTTTCATCTGATCTACATTGAAGTTTAAGTGTTAAATATACAAATGAAAAGAAAAAAGTAAACCAAGATATTAATAAATGATCTTGTATGTTTGTTTATTCATTTATCGCCACTTATATGCTTCTATGGCTAATCGGACTACGCAACAATGTCTTAAATTTTGCCTATCCATGTATAATTTAGATGGGGATTTCTAACGAGTAACTAACATCGCAAAGACTCTTTACCGCCATTTTGTTACGATTTCGGTCTATCTTCATTGTTTTAGTAAATTTGCGATCTGTTTGTAATAATATTTACATCATATTTTCAATAACTTGTAAAGTATTCGGAAGTCATTTGATCTTCCTTTTTGAAAGCAGAAAATTTTCATTAGTTGTCATTTAATTGAGAGGCATTAAAAAATCATAACATATTAAGTTCCTACATTTAATTCTTGGCTTATTTAGACGTTATCCATTTTGCGAATTCACTGCCCTGCTAGTAGTGCGGCCCCGGTATTGTGCAATGTCATCTAAGAAATATAGCAGCGGCTCCCAACTCAACTTGTGGGCCTTGTGCTTCATTGGCCTAGACCGCGAACAGTAGATTAAAAAAATTGTTGGTCAACTATTTTGATTTTTAAATATTTTTTTTAAAGAGAAAAGATATGCCCTCGGCCGGGATTCGAACCCGGATCCAGTCTCTCAGTGACAGCGCTCTAACCATTTAAGCCACCAGAGTCGCCTGCCGGCAGGGGACAAATCTGTTCTCTTATTCGTACCCTGTCCCTGTGTTCTCGTAATTTTTGCGATGTACACAAGAACGAATGTTCTTTGAACATTACTTTAATTTTAAGATCTTGTTGACTTAAATTATAATTTTTTAAAATGTTTGGTCAATTGCTTTGATTTTTAAATATTTTTTTTAAGAGAAAAGATATGCCCCCGGCCAGGATTCAAACCCGGATCCTCTGTCTCTCCGTGACAACGTACTAACCATTTGAGCCACCGGAGTCACCTGCCTTTAGCAACAAATTGAATAATGTTTGAGAGAGCATAGAACCGCTCGTTGAGATTCCCTTAATGTGCCCATCAGGCAGAATTTAAATAATAGGTTTCAAGGGAATAAAGACCATTGGACTATAAACTTCTTTAGAAAGGGAAGAGAAGGGACGCATTGTCCGAGTGCCGTGAAAGGTCCTCCGCTAAATATCAAGGCGGCCTTAGACAATGTAGGCTGTTACAGGACCAACCCTTGACCCTAAACCCTTAACAAAGATACAGCAGCCGCTACAAAAGCTCGCCCGCCTACAGCATTATCGCCCTTATAGTCCCTTACGCCTTATTAGCCTAAATAGATCGTCATAAAGGAGCTCTTGAAAGCAAACTCAGGCATCGCAGGGCCTACTGAACCAGAGGTAGTCTTCTAATTGATCAAATCCCCTTGACTTAATAATAACACAAGGGTTAATTTACCCTGAGATTCTCCTATTAACTGTAATTCAAATAAGGTAGGTATGGTAACTACGAGCCATTTACGACTGGAACTCAATGCTTACGTCCCAATGATAAAACAATGCCACCTTACCTGAAATAATGGTACAAAGTATGAAACTTCAAGATTAAGTAAACGGCATAGAAGAACGGTTAATCGTTGTTTATTTATTTAGTGTCACTTTATAATAGTATGACTAACCGCGCGATATAACATAGGGAGTTATCAATTTTGCCAATCCAGGTATAATTAGAAAGGGATCTTTGACAATTACTCGACACCGTACATGCTTCAGATCACTATTTTATGCCTGAATCCACGGCCTTGGGTATAGAAGGTAGTTATGCAAAGCACTATACCACAGGTGATTCCGACAACTGTTTATGCCCAACGTTCAGCCAACAGAACCTCCCAATCTTCATCGATTGGTGATACATGTATCAGTTTAGCTGATGCATACCGGTTAGTGAGAATCCCGATAACGATATGATTTTTTGTTGCTTCTCCATCGGTAATTCCTTTAATGTTAGTCTCCTGTAATGGATCAGTATTACAATCGTAGTGCCAACGAATATGGACATTTAGGCTCATGTTGTTGGATTTGTTTTTATCGCTAAAAGAAATTAATAAAACAACTTCTATGTTGGTTGGTTGTTTCAAGTTAGAGGCGTAAAACTGGTTGGTCATCAACGCCTTAGTAGTATAATAATTTTTTAGTAACCATAATTTAAGTAGCACTAACATAGTACAAGTATAATAATTCATACACTAGTATAATAATAATATAATAATATAATATAATATAATAAAAATAATAATAATAGTATATATAATAATATATACCAGTGTAATAATACATACAGTCGTATAATAATTTTTAGTAACAATAATTTTAGTAACAATTACAATAATAATAATCATAATAATAACAAAAAAAAAAAATAAAACTTCTATGTGTGAGGATCATTTCAAATACAAAAACTAGCAATATATAAAGTATAAATTATAAAACAGTTAGTATAAGAGTATCCATTTAGAGATTAATGAACTAAAGTAAATTAATTAATTAAAATCTAAATAAAACCCAATTAATTAACGACTTAAAGCATAATAGTAGCTCTTAATTTAAATATATATTATACAAAAATATATTACATATCTTTTACACAGTTTAAAAAATATCAGTATGTTGGTTTTGATTCCCTAGCTTGGTTTTTGACTTGGGACTATTTTGAAGATATGATATTGACCCTTGAGAACGAAATAATCATTTTAATTTTTTTAAATTAAATCAAAATATATTAGCATTGTTGTTTGGGCGGGTTGGTACGGTGCTGAGTTACCGAACTCTGGGCACCGAGTAATTATTTATCTCCGGCACGAATTAATTATTTGTAATGTTAAAGCCTTAATCGACCCTGTGAGATCTAAAGATTCTCCTGGGACACACAGCCTCTATAAATTAGGTATCTATATTAGGTCGAAAACTTGGATATTGATTGCGAACCAGGTCAAGCCAAATCCTTACACAAACGTTGGCTTAGGAATAGTACTCCTTATCATACACTGAACCCAATAATATTTATCTACCCGAAGCTTTGAAATTTGTTTAATTTATTTTTTTAAATTATCTAGATTAATATTGTTATACTTATTCTTATACATTTTTGAGAATGTTATTAATAATTAATTATAAGTTTAACAAGCAAGTAATTACAATTAACAATAAGTCTTAACGCATTAATCTTCAAAGTCTTTTTAATTTTCGTTTGGTTTTTATTTTAATATACAAAGCAGGATAGTGTAAAATATATATATATATATATATATATATATATATATATATATATATATATATATATATACACCTTTGCTATGTAATATGTGTGTATGTTTACCTTTATATAAAGTATCATTTAACTTCATTGATAAGAAAACATTTATCATTTGACTCTCATCACATAATTATGTATTTAACAAATATATTTTAACTGCGGTTACTGTCTTAGACCTCGTGGACAACTGAAAAGGGCTGGGGTGGAAAAAACTCAATAGCACTTTTAGGAAAATGATTAAAGAAACAAGCGCGAACACTATAAAATTTAAAATGAACGCTAGTATATTCAAACAAAAGATATATCTAACAACTTTCCATAATAAGAATAATAATAATCAGCTACCAACAACAGCCCAATACTTAATTAATAAGATATAGGATACTGATGATATTGATTAGTGGTCGATATGTTAAAAAAAAAATCCAGTATTTCATAACTAGCTATCATATTACTAAAATATATAGTCCACACTGTATGTATCCATGAGAACTACTGAAATAACACGTAACCAGAAGTTTCCAAGTTGTTGTTAGATTTTTCTTCAGTTACTAATAACCGTATCACTTCACGTTATATCCAAATGTTAGGATTATTATCAATTTGATATACTGTTCAAAGTATTTACTGTTCTTTTTATTTAATAATAATGGCATCAACAAAGTTAAAACCTTGGAAAACCCCAGAATATCGTCAAACTACAGATTACTTGTAAAATACTCGTTACTTCTTTCTTGTTCTTCCTACTACCTCTTTCCTACGGATTTATTCTTACTTCAGCTCCAATCGGGATACCTAAGTACCTTCCCATCTAGAGTGCCATACTTCTCTGCCTTATTGGAAAAAAATGGATCATTATGTATGTTAAATTTAGCTAATGTAAAGATCACCCAACTAGTGTCTGTCTGCTACTTTATACTGCTTTATTTATCTTTATGTAGTTTTTATTATTTAGTATATATTTATATGACGAATGATTATTTATCTTGAAGGCAAAAACTATATTCACACTGTAAAACATTATACTGAGGAGGTAGTTTCTATTCAATTTAAAAAAAAAATCTTATTTACAATGATAATGTTTAAATATCTTTATTAATCATAATCGAGAAAAGGAAATGAATTTTATTTTCTGGATGGCATGAAGTGCAGCCGAGAGAGCATCTAATCTGTGACGTCAGTTATCCGTTTAGTAAGGAGGGCTGTGATTGGCTGAAGGTCCCGCCATACTTGGGGCGGGGGGGCAATAACGTCCTTATAGGTCCCCATCTAATTTGATAACTTCTCACCTTTTATCAAATCCATAAATAACATTACTGCTGAGTTACTACACGGAGGTAGTGCTCCACGTGTTCTGCACTAGTGGGGTTTGAAGCATAGATGAAATTAAACTTTTGTGTTATTTTGAACGTAGTATACTGCACTTAATCAACCAACAAAACTTATTGGATATTATATTAGTTAGTAGACTCTGCTATCCCGCTTGTGTAATAATAATTAGATGACAGGTCCATGATATTTGCCAACGTTATCAAGAGACGTGAGTTACCACAGAATGAAAACTCGCTAATATTTTCTGGTTAGAGAAAGTTCTACCTTGATATAGTTTGAATGAGAACTTTTCTTCATAGTATTCCTCATTCAAACACATTTATTATCTATTTTTTTTAAACAATTATTTACACATTTATAATATCACTGACAATTTTGGATATGTAAGAAAAATGTGAACATAAAAAGTAATCTTTAATGATTTATTATCATTTAAAGTAATGTTGTTAACAGGTTAATAACGCATTGCTGAAGCATCCATTGTAAACGATCGTGAATATTATTAATAACGTCTTAACTAAGAAAAATTATAATCAGAAAAAAATGTAAATAAGCTTAACCAACGCTGATGTTAAGTTATAAGCATAAAAGAAAAAAAAAATGTGCTACTGAAACCCATATTTTTTTTACGATGAACAATTCAGTATTGGTAGTGTCTACTTTTTCTAAGCCCGCGGATAATATTCGTTCGATATCAGAGTTCACCACCAGGAATTTCTCCTTAGATTGCCCATTTTAAAAAGGCTGACTGAGCCTCAGTAGGGTCATCAGATTCCTCAGTATCGAACTTCTGATAATAACAGAATAAATAATTACTTGCAACAGCCGGTATCGAATCCGAGACCATTGGATTAGTAGACTCTGCTATCCCGCTTCTTATTGAAATTAAAAAGAGTCTGAAAAATATCTGATTTATTACTAATAATTTGTGGATATCTTCACGGAAACTAGTACCCTTTCTATCAGTGCATTTTTAATTGATAATATTTTTTCAATTTATAGGTTACTGAATGAATAGTTTTTGAACAATATATATATATAATCAACAATATTATATATATATATATATATATATATATATATATATATATATATATATATATATATATATAATCAAATACTATGGAAGTTGCCCATGCGAATATTCATCGTTTTCGTATTATTTTTTCTAAACCACTGTACTAGAAAATACTATCAGATGAATTCTGCGCTTGCAGGTGTAACGTGCTGAGAAATTTGTTTTTTGTTTTTAAATATAGATAGTTAGTTAATGTGCATTAATTACAGCTTTAGTTCAATGTTAAAAATATTAGCGAATTTATATGTATGTAAGGAAAGTAATATGTGTTAAAAAAATTGTACTCTCATCTTTGTGATAAAAATAAGTATGTCATCATTTGAAGTCATACGTTTATTTTTAGTTTTACGTATGATCAGCATTTATTTGCTTTTTTCATTAATAGGTTTTAAAAAGACTTTAGGTTGTAAGGATTTGTACATTAATATGTAGGTATATGTTATCCTAGGCCAAATAAGATTTGCTAAGTTTATTTCTTTTTGTGACTAATTACATACATTTTCTTTGTATATGGTTTTGGTTAAAGGCATTGTAAGTCCTTAACATTTAGTTTTGATAATATTTTATTAAAAGTTAATTCTTAACAGAAGGATATTTTTTTCACTTTATATTAGTATACACAGGTCCAATTCAAACACGAGGCACAAACCTAATCAGCAGTTTTCACCGGAAAATCCTCGGCCGTTGGAAACGTAAAATATAATTATTAGATTCTCGGGATAATGATGACCACCAGGGGCAGCATCTGTCAGACGAAGAAGTAAGAATGCTGACTACAGCTCGGAGAAGCCTTCCTTTTTCCTCTCCAGGCCCGAAAAGTAGAGAACCCCTGCCGACGGCAGGCGGGTCTTCTGAAGGAAGATTGGGGCTGGAGACGAGTTGAACGCAAGTACTAGTGAGAAGTCTTGGTTCAGGAGCAAGAAAATAGAGAAAGGTATTAGATTTTCTACGTACTGTAATCGGAATAGATTTGGGGTGAGGCTAGCGGGTGGTTAGTTGAAGATAGAGCCAGTAATTATTTCTTTGTCATTCTTCGCGTTTGGCCAAAAGACAGAGGGGAATCTTACTTTAAGTATTAGTGCACATAGAATTATGGTTGGAAGAGAGGGAACCGGTTTTAAAGGGGAGTTATGTTACGGTTATGAGATAAGGATTAATGATGGTGGATAATTGAGTTGTAATTGTCATCGGTGCATATGGAATTATGGAAAATGTTTTATAATAAAATTATAGTGTTTATTAGTGGTTACGAGGTAATGAGTACGTTGTATATATTATTAGTGCATAGAATTATTGTTATAAATGATAGATCTATTTTGTTTGGAAATTAGTAATGGTTATGAGATAATGAGTACTGAGGGTGTATGTTTAAGTTGCAATTATGATTAGTGCAGATGGTTGTTGTTATAGATGATGGATTAATGATGGATGGAGGTTTAATTGGAAATTATTAATGTTATAAATGGTTATGAGATAGTGAGTACTGATGGGGAATGTTGAAGTTGTAATTATTAGTGCATAGAATTATTGTTATATATAATGAGTTTGATGATTGTTATATATTATGGAACTTGTTTTATTATTCTTTTTAGTGGATTTAGGGACTAAGAGTATGGATGGAGAATCAGGTGTATGAGTCTCGTTCATATGTTATTATTAAGTACTATTATTGAGCGTGATTCTTATGTTAAATTAGAGTTTTATTTTCATTATGCTAAATGTAACTTTTATTTCAATATACTAGCGTTTGTTTGTTGATAGATAAATGTTTTGGGGTTTATTTCTTCACCCAGTTTTCCCATGTGTCCTCCCTTCAAGAAAACACAGGTATCTATTATTTCAAAATTTAGTATGCATCAATATCTGGATGATCTTACCTATAGCATTTAATTAAGAAAAAAAAATTGGTTTCGATAATATATTATAATATCCACCTTAGTATCAAGTTTTTTTTTCACTTTATATTAGTATCTAAATCTATCAAATACAAAAAATTGATAATCAGCAGATTGGCTGAGAGTAAAATAAAATATAATGACATCAGAGACATGAAGAAGAACAGTACCCAGTGGTAACTCTCCCGTAGCTTGAAATTCCTATTATAGCAGATCCCTCATCCCCGTTCTTTTTAGTCTCCTCCTAGTTTTCTAGGCAAGAGAGTCATGGCCATTTGTTCTATTAATGGGTTTGCATGTCCGTACCGTTCTATGTCAACTACAATAGTAGTTTTTCCTGATAGCGTTTGTTTTATGCGCGTATATGTTCATCAAACGTTAGTATTTTTAAGTCAGTATACAGAGTTTGGAGTGATATCAATGGGTAGTTTCTCTGCAAGTGTTTTTTGCATGTCCTTTGTTCATATAGCAGATTTACTTGATGTAATATTATTACAGTAGTAAATATCAATAAATTATTCTAAAAGTATAAAGAGTTTTGTTATTGACATACGTGGGTGCTTTTGTAGCAAGATTGAGTATTTTGATTAGGAAGTTTGTAGTCGTTTTCTGTGAGTCTGTTTAGCGATGGCGTATATTTGTAATGTATGTCCAATTGGTATCAAGTAAATCCGTAAATTTTTTTACCATTTCCATTTTATACTCTTACAACATTCATGAGCTATTAACTATGTCATTGGTAGTAATTCGAATATATCGAAAATCTGGTTCATGACACATAATATTGTACACCTCACCGTTTCAATTATACCTTTTATTTTGTCAAAAGGTGTTAAAACGTTCATATATTAATTATTTAGCTAACAATGGAACTATTTTCATATATTTTATATATAATAAAATATATTATATATAACAAAATTCAATATATTCACATATAACAAAATTCATACTATGGAATTTTTGGAGAACGGAGATAGTTGGGGGGTGCAGTCAAAAAAACACCAAATAAGTACTAGACTTATATTTTGTTTTGTTTTTCTAGTACTTCTTTAGTGTTTTTTTGACTGCACCCCCCAACTATCTCCGTTCTCCATTTTATCATCCAGTCAACTATTTTCCTCTCATGTATGGAATTTTTGGTTTGGTACAAGACAGTAACAGTAATCAATTAAATTTCATCTCGGTTCTTTTGAAATTCCTTCTGAAACAAATCATTATTATTTGTGAAATTAATCCCTTACTCATTTCCTGGTCACAAACAAACTTCGAGAGATTCCAAAATCTTTATGCTAATTACCTCTTTGCTAAACACTTCGGTAATTAACGCTGAACCTTGCCAAAGGATCCGGCTAGAACAAGGCGATGGTGAACAGGGGATCGAGGCTCACAAACAATGCTCTGGCAATTAAATGAATATTAATTTACCCCGTTAATTTGACTAGTAACAAGCTGTGGTCTTGTTCCTGTAAAATAAAAGGAAAACTATAAGTTCTCTTTCTTCCAGACAATTAAGGTTAGTTAGTATTGCATCCCAAATAAAAAGCTACTAAACTAAATTGATAACGACGATGAATTTAAATTCAGTATGAAATAAATATAGCTTTTAAAGAACTATGAAATATTGGGATACCTTGTTGTGTAGTGGTTAGGATAATAACCCACTATAACCAACGCCGAAGGCTCGAAGCGTGCCCTTAGGATTTTTTAAATGTAGTAAAAAATTCTTTGTTATGCCTTCCCTCGGAAGTGACGTAAATTGGCAGTTCCGAGCCTGTAGACTCGTTAAATTGCCCTCTTCCACTTCAAACAGTACTCCCACTGAAGCATCGCCCGATTAGCCATACCAGCATAAATTTACTTCAAATAAATAAATTGTAAACAATAAATAAACTATGAAATTGCCGTTAGATCCATCCCAAACAAAGTTGAAATGTTATATTGAATGTTTTATTTGATACATGGCGATTAGATTTTACGAGTACTGTAGTTTACATTATTAACATTACATGGCTTGTCTCAGTACATCATGTTTTAACTTATTAATATAAAGTATGTGCTAATTAAGCACCGTTGTAGAATGCAACAATAGGGCTTTATAATTAGTGTATATCGAACGGTTTTCTCTCAGTGAAAACGAAAATTTGTGAATTTTTTCATCACCTGTAAAAAAATAATTCTAATAAAACTTTAATTAAGATGTTCTATTGATAAACAGTCAACCATTAATACGATGTGTTCATTTAATTCATTTAAGCGTAATTATTTGATTGGTATTCAGTATTTTATTTAACAAAAGTCTTTTATTTAACGTTTGTATGTAGAATGAATTTACTAATAGGAAGTACAGCGGAGTTGAGAATAATCAATAGGGATTTCACATCACGATTTATTTAATTTCTGATAAATATATATTTTTTTAAAAGTTATATATTCAAATTTACAACTATATAATAGAATGCATAATGTAAATATAGTGAAAGATAAAAATGGCACGAGATAAAGGCAAGTAGAGAAACTACCCAATGGTAGTAGTACTCGAATAACTTAATTAACTTAGAAGGTCACGAGGCCACCTTCTTTTCAAACTCCTCGGAGGATTACACAGGTCTGCGATGAAAAAATTGTAGCATATTTAGCTAGTAGGTTTAACAGTATTTATTGTGCTGGTTACGGAAAAAAATGGTGAAAAAATTCCATCACCCCTAGATAAGTCACAAATTTCAGCGGAAGTTTTAGGGTCTAGACTTAAAGAAAGACATTTGTTAGCCTCCGGTGTTTCATTTTCATGGTACCGATTTACAGAAAAGGAATTTGTCCCTTTTTTTTACACAAGAGAGTGACCTAGATTTCTGCAAAAATGTACCTGGAATCATGGAAATGTTCAAAATCACTTATGAACCAGAGGAATGGAGACTTTTCATCGATTCATCAAAAAGGAGTTTAAAAGCTTTTTCATAATGGTAACCGATATGCTTCTGTGCCTGTTGGACACTTGGTCCATTTGAAAGAATGCTACGAAAATCTTGATTTTTTCTTAATAAGCTCGGCTACTGTGACCATAAATGGGCCATTTGTGGGATTTGAAAGTTATTTCCATGTTACTAGGTCAACAAAGTGGTTGCACAGAATTTCCATGTTTCCACTTTGAATGGGAAAGCCGTGACAGGAAACAACACTATGTCAAGGAGACGTGGCCAATCAGAAAGGCTCTTATTCTAGGAGTTAAAACTGTTGAAAGACAAAGTTTAGTGGATCCTAAAAAGATCTTACTTCCACCACTTCATATCAAATTGGGGCTAATGAAACAGTTCATGAAAGCATTGTTGAGGGTTGGTGGGTGTTCAAGTATCTTTGTAAACAGTTTCCTGTTATACCCGATGCCAATCTGAAAGAGGGAGTCTTTGTTGGGCCTGACATCAGAAAACTTTTAAAAGATGAAAGCTTTGTCACTAAAATGGAAATGGAAAAAAATGTCTGGAATTCATTTAAACTTGTTGTAACAAGCTTTCTTGGAAACAAAAAAGACCCAAACTATAAAACTTTGGTTGCTAAATTGTTGCAAAACTAAACATACTTCATAATTATGAGGAATTGAAGAGGTTTTATTAATCTAAAACATAAAACGGGTTAAAAAAAGGCATGGTTTCTGAATTTATCTCTCTAATAATTTAACTCTTGTTCCAATTTATAACGAAGCGAAGGTATTATTTAATGAATCTGGAATAAAAAAAAATAATGAAAATAAAAATTACACCTGGTTTAAACTCTATCCTATATAAAAAAAACTAGAGGCGATTCGGTAATGTGTTTTATGACCTAGGAAAATTTAAAATAAAATAAAAAAATCAGAGTTAAAGAAGAATTATACTAATGCATAAATTTATCCATAATCACTACTTAACAGTTTTTTTTTTTTATAAAATAATTATTTTTGTAAAATTTCATATCAACAAAAAATAAAATTTTTATGAAATAAAATATTACTTATTATATTTATATTATATTAATATTTTAATAAAATATTAATATAATATACATCAGAAAAATATAGAGTTGAATATTTTCCTAAACTTCTAATACTTATTGCCCTTTAGTATGGCAGAATTTATTATATTGCTATCCAATAAATTTTCTTATACATCAAAAAATTATAGTATTTAAAAAAATACAATATCAATAAAATACAGTCTTTTTATAATGTATAAGGCTAAATCAACACTCATATTTTTATAAAAGTCTTTAAAACGAGATATAATACAGTCATGCCTACTATATGCTGATTTTAAAATTCAATATTTGAATAAGGGTTATAAATTTTTCAAAAAACAAATGACTGTAGTGTAGGAATAAAATTATTTCGTTTTTTTCTTGAAAATTATTTTGTTTAGACTGTAAAAAATATATATTCATAGAAATAAGGAATATTTTAGTTGGTTGTTACTTTTTTAAACCTGTTTTTACTTTCTGTTTAGTTAAAATTGTAAATAAATGTTGATTATTCTAAGGTCTCTAAAAATAATGAAGTCAATATAAAGTGAATGACAACTAATTTATGCTTTTAAATTAGTCGTTTTCCAGATGAAGTGAATTTAAAAATTCACTGCCCCCCTAATCCGTAGTAAAGATTTCTTCTGGCATTTTGAAGGATTTTTTTTTTGATAAATGCAGAGGAGTGAGCTAATTTATTTAAAAGGTTTCCCGCTATTCCTTAATTTGGCACCATCCCATCCACCAATCTCTATAAGCAAACTGTTTAAATATTTATACCTAACCACTGACAGCAACTCCATGACGTTTCGAAACTGCTCCGCTACGTTTCGAGTGCCTTCAAGTTTGTTAGAGGTCTCATAACGATTTGCTGCAAATGAATTTATAATTATGTTCTAAATTGTTTAATTATAAAATTATTCAAAAATACCGCGGAGTATTACGAACAATGAACTAATGACTAAATGTTTTAGAACTCGACAGAAATAAAAATTCTGTATTAAGGAATTTAATATCGCCATCACCGATGTAACTTCTATTATTTTAAGAAGATATTATACATTTTTTAAATAATTTTTTTAAACTATTCCCAGGGAGAGGGAGTGGTAGAGCGCTTAGTTGCCTACCGTAGGTACCGTGTTTAAATCCAGCTATTGAAGATAATATATTTAATCTATACACCCGTGGATAGATCCTGTGGGGCCTGAAAGATCTCTTGGGGCTCACCCAGCCTCTATAAAATTGGTAGCTGTAATAGGCCATTTAGCGGGAGCTCGAACAAATCACATCCCCTCTTTAACCGTTGTGTTTATAGTACATTCTCTACCATGTACTGAACCCAAGACCCTTCATGGGTTGTAGAGGTAGAGAGTTTTTTATATTATTTTAACAAATAATTTATTCTGTATATAATTTACTAAATACAAACTATATTTGTTTAATGTTTAATAATAAATAAAAATTAAGAATTTAAAAAAATTATTGAAGAAACTAGAAAAATCTATGGTTGAAGCTATTTATGTATTTGTTATGTGCTTTCCTATATTACACATTATGAGTGCACATTAATTAAAATTTGATGATTATCGATAATTTTGAATAACTATGTGTTTATTGCACTATTATAATGATTAATTTCTATAATGTCGATTTATTATCATAATGAGTTTATCACTGCCCATATTGCATGCAAGAATTTATTTTGGCTTTCTAAAAGATTGCTTCCAGATATTAATTTATAATTTATAAAACTATAATTCTTTCAACTCTTATATATGGGTATATAAAATTATCATTAACTCCGTAGCATGAACAAAATCTTGAGGTATTCGAAAATAATGAATTGCATTTAATATTCAGTCTAAAAAAGGGCAAATACATCGGTCGATATAAGTGGCTACGCTACGCGGAATTCTAGAGCGCGCTCCAGGTTTCTCTTATTGAAGTGATAGCATCGCGAAGATGAAAATGGGCTCGTAAAGTTATTGGCCTTAGCAACGAACAAACTTCTAAAAAGGTAATTACCGGTGAACGAACTGGAAATCGATGGCGGGCTAGACCAAAGCGTAGATAAGAGGATTGCGTTGATGTTCTGGTTAGGTAAGTTGTAATTGGTGGTATCGGTACCGAACCTTATGTTGCTCTGTAGCCTTTATTAATAATATGGTTATTATCATTATTATCTATTGCAGCTCCTTTAAATGTTTAGTACTTTACGGGATAGCATGATGGGATTCATGCATTTTTAGAGTAATGTTTGCTGGTATTACTTTGGCGTTTGGTAAACATTATTGCTCCAGTTTTATCAACGTTAATTTGTACTTCTTATTTAATTTACTTTTATTTAGTACTACAAAGAAGTATTTTGAAAGCAATTTTATATCTACTCTGAAAAGATTTGAGTGGCGACTATTCGATTCTTTGAGTGGTTTTCCGCCTACTGTTATATAAATCTTGCTTCCTACACTATACTGATAATATCTTGCTTCCCATCAGGTAATTGTTCCAGTTCGGTGTAAATTACTGAAGTTGGTATCGATGATCAACATTGTTAGCATCAAGCTGGGTCTGAAACTAAAGGCGGTGATATCTGTAAGGATCTCGAGTTGGAGCCACTCAGATACTCTTTTCTGATTCAGAACTCGCTCACTAACTAACTTCGCGCGGAAAGCGCTGTTGATAACTTACTCGGGCTCGAACCGGCGAGCTCCAAGAGCGTATCCGTGTTCTCGAGTGCGGGAAAACTTTTTGCATGTAAATGTCAATACTCTTGTAAAAAAAGGATGAGTCCCTTGGGCGGCCAAGAAGAATGGCCCGCCGGACTAAATCAGTTTATTGGATGTTGTATCTAGGCATGTCACTTCAGTTAAAAGTGTAATATTTTAACCTACAAATTTTCTATTTATGTAAATTTCTGATTTCACGGTTGGTCCTATTTTCCTTTTTTTTTATGGGTTAGTTATAATGGTGAAACGCATCTGGTTGTTTCAACTGTTTAGGATTTCCTTGAATTCTTTAAAAATTTTAATTTATATGATTTGACGAGTAAAGTCAAACATGAAATGAGCTGTTATTTTTGAAAGTGGTATCTGTCCATTTTTCATATTCGCGATATCTAAAGGTTTTCATCTGAACTAACGTACTTGCAAAGTATGGACAAACAGTTTTATCACTTATCACTCAGCAAAGAGTCATGTTTTAAGCCCTATACACTTCTTATACATTTTTATATGAAGTAATAATCGTTAAAATCATTTAAAATAATCAACGATTTTTTTATATCCATATGGTAAATATTCAAAAAAAAATACTGTACCAAACAACCCATGAAGGGTAATAAATAAAGTAATGTAATTATTTAATGAAATGTAACCTTTTGGAGAACGTGACTTTGTAAACTACATAAAGCTGGAAAAATTCAGATGGGCTGGTCATGGCCACGAATGTCAGTGGATAACAAATAAAGGATAACCCAATGAAATAATGAGTAAGGCCATTCATAGTACCAGGCCGCGTTTAAGATGGATGGTGTAACGGAGAATGCCCATAGGATCTTGGGAGTTGAGGAAAAGAAATCTGCTGCCCAACAGCGTGCAGAATGTTGGAAATTATTGGAGACAAGAGACCAGTATGAGCTATTACAAGGAGGATAAGAAGATAATATGCAAATGCAGTTTATTTAAAAAAAAATAAAACAATAAATAAATGTTCTGCTTTACATCGGACACGCTTAATTAGTCCGAAGTAACGTGTTTTTAATATTTCCCCAACTTATATGACAACCTTTAAGTAGTTCATTTTTTTGTATTCCGTAATCCCAAGTCAGTAATACATTTTTAAACATATACGTCAGTAATGCTCATTCGATGAAACCAAAACACTGCTGGAAAGGTACATAAATAATCTTATTGTATGTATTTTTATTCATTACCATGTATCATTTTATTAAATGTGGATCGAAACTTTGGCTTTAAAAGTAAATACTTCTCCTTATTTAAGACAATTTTTCATGACTTCCACCTGGCTCATTTTCTATTAATTTGCATAATAATTTTTTTATATCCCCTTCGTAGGGTGAGGACAGTATTCTTTTAGATTCATTACTTATTGATTTCGTCCAGAGCAATTTTTCAATGCGGCACATGGCGTCCTAGATATAAGTGAAAAACAATTTAGGTCAGTTCCTGCCATATTTAGGGATAGGAACATTTGGTAGGAATAAATTATGTAACTTCAGCTAGAATTTTAATCTTAAATTGAAAAACATAAACTACATTATTCTGATATTTTGTTAAGAAAAGGTGACCCTGCCCATCAGCAATCTAACAACCAGGGGGCTGGGGAGAGCTACTTTTTTATTTTTTAGTGTGGAACGAAATGCTGGGGAGTTTATAGGATAGGTTTCATTAGTAACGTGAGACAATAATCTATGAATATGAATACTCTATTTGAATATTTTAATGACATTGGTTTTATATTGGAGAATGCCTTCATGGCTAACCATTCCTTTAGAGGATAAACGAAAAACGTAAAAAATGAGTTTTCCACTTTAGTAAGGATTGGTCACTTCGTTCTTTTATTTATGTTATCCCTTTATATCTGCATTTTGTTGACTAAACTATATAAGTAAGTACATTATGAAGCATAATATAGCATATAGCATAATAAGTATTTTAATATTAAAGAGAAATGATTAAACAGTATCGCAGAGATTTACTGACAATCCGATGAAAAATGGTTAACCCAGCCACCGGCTGACTGACAAGTAGCCGCGCAGCAGTCGCCAGACAAAGAGGCATTGCGTGTCCTCAGTCGCGTGTTGAATCCTCAGCTTCTTCTCCTTTGACAGCTTTTATTTACATTTACCTATCTCCTCTCGGCTGGTACACCCCGTCGACCAACTCAACTCTTTTACTTTCTCTTCATATCTGTCAGGCGTGTTTTTCGTGACACGTCTTGAGCCCAGGTTTAAAAAAAGTAGCTGAAAGTTTAACACGTCATTGGATCCAGTGATTGGACTACCGTCGTCCTCAAATGGGAACCTCATTGACGGATGATCATTTTGAAATCCACTCCGTCGTGACAACTGACGAATTGGATTTTAATCCCTAGCGATCACCGTTTCTCTCGACATGGGAAGACTCATCGGATACAGGATCCGGTTAATCCCCTCGATTCCGTCACGTTTTCACACGTCCCCGTGTTGAATTTGTGTGATCACTTCATATTTCGTTATTAGTGTAGTTCTCTCTGGGATTAGTCCTTGTTTGTCCACCTTATATCGATTTTATATATTCGTTATTACGAATGCAAAATGCACGATCTTTTCATTTATCGATCAGTGCGCTTTTCATATAAATTCATATATTGTTGAATTTAGAAGAATAAGCTAATCATCACTTATCATAATTATCGTAATCATATATCATATCATAATCATCACTTACCATAATTTTGGGAAGGATTGATGACTCCTTTAGTGATTGTCGTATTATAAGACATTTTAGCTGTATTACCAAATTTGTTAGTTGTTATTATTGCTACTTAGGAAAAACTCTACCCCTTTAACACACAAAGGGTTTTGGGTTCAGGAAGTGGCAGGGACTGTTTCTAGGACAACAATTGTGTGTAGGAGGGTGATTTGTCCTATATCACGCTCAACTGCCAGATTTTTCCCCACAATTATCGGTACTCACTTTATAGGATCCATCTCCGGCTCATAACAGATTAAATGAAATCTACCTACTGCGGGATTTCAATCCAGGACCTTGGGCACGGCAGCTCGGTGCACTCAGCAACTCCCTAATATTGCTATTACTGCTTTTAAATATTAAAATTTGTAAAGATTATAACTGTATAAAAAGCTGTTTATTTATATGTGTTTTTATTTGGAACATGTTTAAACTGATTTAGAAAATAATAATATCAAGTAAGGATATTTCCTTACCATTATTGGTTAGGGCTGTCCGATATATAATCGTCATATAGAACACGTATTCTACAGAACCCGAATTTTTCTATTTCATAAAAGGTTAATTATCTCTATAATGACCTTAGGATCGGAAACGCAACCGACTTTAAAAATAACACAGGCCAACAAAAAAAACCTTTTTGAAAACTTTTTTAATTTTAATAGCTGATCTTGATAGATTTTTATGTGCTGAATCCAAATCTGCTCGTAGTTTTTATGTATCACCCTTAGTTTCCAAGCAAAATGTATTTTATTATATAGTCTAATACCCATTTACAGTATATAGGGAAATCAATGAAACACTGTAGAATCGTAAAAATGGTTTGTATTTACAGTAAAATACTTGGAATAGTAATTTTATGTGATGATACAAGGTTCACTTGTCAACTGGAATTGGTTTATATTTTCTTTCCCTTTTTTCCTTGAAGCTTCTTGTGTAGCTTTTCCTGCGATGAATAGCTTGCTGAACTTCCCGGTGAAGTGACCAACAGTAATCCCCCATCATGTTGGTATTCCAGCGGCCCTGGTAACGTTTTTCCATCACTTTAACGTCCTGGTGAAAACGCTCACCTTGCTCCTCACTAACATCTCCTAAATTTTCCGGGAAGTAATCGAGGTGGCTGCTCAAAAAGTGAACTTTCAGGCTCATCAAACATCCTAACTGTTCAAATTTTTTTAACATGTTAGCAACAATAGCCTTATATTCTGGGTCTTTTTCATTTCCCAAAAACTTGGTGACAACTTGCTTGAATGAAACCCATGCTTCCTTTTCATTTGAGGTCATTGTGGATTCAAAGTTAACGTCAAACATCATTTTTCTAATATCAGGCCCGGTAAAGACGCCTTCTTTCAGTTTAGCTTCTGAAAGGTGTGGAAACTTCTGACAGAGATATTTGAAACAAAGCCCATCTTTAGGCAAAGCCTTTACAAACTGTTTCATGAGACCTAACTTAATATGTAGTGGTGGTAGGAGCACGTTTTTTGGATCTACAAGGTTTTTGCGTAAAATGTTCTTCTCGCCAGGCTTTAAAGACTCCCTAGCAGGCCAGTTCTTTCTGCACCAATGTTGATTCCGAGCTCTACTGTCCCATTCACACAAGAAACATGGAAATTTGGTAAAACCTCCTTGCTGACCAAGGAGCATGCACGTAACTTTCAAATCACCACATATCATCCAACCGTGTGCAGAATAACCTATTTTATTTAACACTATTTCTAGATTTTCGTAACTCTCTTTCATATGTACAGAATGACCGACAGGTACAGAGGCATACATGTTACCGTTGTGTGCTAAAACTGCCTTCAAACTATTTTTGGATGAATCAATAAACAACCTCCAATCTTCTGTTTTGTATTCAATTCCAAACTCATTCATTAAACCATGAATGTCTGAGCAGTACACCAAGTCACCCTCTTGTTCAAAATACTTCGAAAATTGTTGTTCTCTCTTCCTATACACATGAATGCTGGTTCCAGCCGCCAGCAAGTTCTTTTCTTTTAGCCTAGAGCCAAGCAGTTCAGCTTTTTCTTTTGTTAAGCCCAGATCCCTAACTAAGTCATTAAGCTCGACCTGAGTGAACAATTTAGGCTCTACATTTTCTGTGACACATTGGAATTCTTCATCGTGTTCATCTAACTCCGACTGTACATCAGAAAATACTTCTGTTTCAATAGAATTTAAGTCCTCTGGTGGTTCCGGGATTGGCAAATCTACACCGTGCCCTACTGGTCGGATGGCGGACGGAAGGTTAGGGTAGCTTATTACCTTCTTGTTCTTAGAGTTATGACCAGTAATATCTACACTGCAAAAGTAACAGTCATCGGAATGATTTTTTGGTTCCCTCCATATCATGGGAACAGCAAATTTAAAGTGTTTTTCTCTTTTTTTGACCATTTCCTGAGGTCTTCAACACATACATAACATACCTTATGCGGTGCCCAAGGTTTATCCTGGTCTCCAAGTTTGGTTCCAAAGTATGCTAGATAAACCTTTTTCACAAAGTCTGTAATGTTTCTTTGGTGCTTTTTAATAACAAACTCACCACAAATATAACAAAAACTGTCAGCAGAGTTTTTACAGCCGCGATGAGACATTGCACTGAGCACATGTACAGGAAACGTAAAAGTGAGGTTATGTTGAAAATAAACAAAACATCAGCTGTTTAGCATGTGTTTCAGCAGTGCTGCCAACATCATCTTTGTTCATTAGACCTATTTTTTCATGTTCTCTTAACTATGAAAAAGCTGTTAAATTCTAAAAATATTTCTTTATTTCATGAATTTAACTATAAAATGTGAATAAATGGTGGGTGATACAACTTTTTAAGCATCATATTTGGATTCAGCAACCTAAACAACATAAGAATAAGGTATTTTCATTAAAAAAGTTTTTTCATCGTTGGCCTGTGTAATTAAACAATTGTAAAGAGGTTTACAAATAAGCACGTAAAAAGCACTGTATAAAGACCAATTAGCAATACCATTTTTAAACTGGACAGGTTAACATATTTTTTTGTTTCTGTTTCCTTGGGCATTCTGATACCTTGACATTTTTTTTGGGACACTAAGAGCTCTTAAATGCGTGAATCCGAAAAAAAATGGCTCGCTTTCAATAATTTTCTAGTATCAGTCTGTAATTGTCTAAACATATCAAAACGCTGTATTTTTTGTTAATGATAGCCATTTGATTATTCAGCTCTTCAAAAGGCCAAGAAAAAAAAAAAGAGGAAGTTCCATCTATCTGAGCCCAATAAGCCTCTCACTGACATTGTGGTTTTCTCAGAGAATGACAGAAACCTCCAGCACAATGTTAGCAGATTAAAAGAAGAATCGCTGGCAATAAATATGGCCATAAACCCTAATAAAACAAAAGTGATGAGGGTAGGAAAGAAGCCAAGGAGAATAATGAGGGTCATTAGAGTTGAAGCTAAAGTCCTGGAACAAGTGGAGAACTTCAAATACCTGAGAGCGCATCGAAACGAAAACGGATACATCGATTTGGAAGTGACCGAGAGAATCGGTGATTCGGGCAGGATGTTTGAAGCGGTAAGAGAGGATTTCTTAACCGAAGAGAAGTAGAAAAGGAAATTAAAGTAGCTGTATTTAAGTCAATATTCCGCCCTATCCTCACGCACTCTTCAGAATCATTGACAAAGAATCACCAATCCAGAATACAAGCAGCAGAAATGAGATTTCTCAAGAAGATAGAGGGCAAAACAAAAAGAGACAGAGTCCGGAACACCACTATAAGGTCGAACCTGAATATTAAACCAGCCAACGAACTAATAGAGGAAAACAGACTGAGATAGCTTGGACACTTCCTGCGGATCAATCCTAGCAGAATTGCTAGCGAAACCTACCGAGCCAAAGTGGAGGGAAAATGAGGAAGAGGGCGTCCTAGGAGGAGGAGGGAAGAAGAGGTGAGGAAGGACTTTGAGAAGAGGGCACTCCATTGGAGCAGAAGAGCACAGTTGGTGGAAGACTGACAGAGCTGGAGAAGGCTGTGCAGAATTCCTCCTCCCGCCGCTCAGGCGGTAAAGAGGATTGATTATGATGATGATGAAGTAGTATGATTGATGAATAGTACCCATGAGAATGAATAGTACCCAAATGAGTAGTATGATTTTGAATATTGTTGGGTTTTATAGTACTATTTTTTTAAACATCCTTCGAAGTAAACAGCTTCGTTTCAGTTGGAACAGTTAGAAGGATTGTACTTCATTAAATTCTAAACGTTGATGGGCAACCTCAGGAAAAAACTCTTAACTACAGAAATGGACTACTGGAGCCGATTGGCGGTAATATCCAGAATGGGCAAAATAAGAAATACAAGAAAAGATGGAGGATGAAAAACCATTCTGGAAGATATAGTGAAAAAACGCCTGAAATGGGTTGGGCATTTGACAAGAATGCCTGAAGGAAGACTACCCAAGATGATCAACCAATAGAAAGTTGGAGGATTGAGAAGACGAGGAAGACCAAGGAGGACCTGGGATATTGAAGTACAGAAATCCATGATAGGTCATGGTCTACGGGAAGAATGGACCTTCAATAGGACATTATGGAAGGAAGCCATTGAATCAATAGGTAAAGGAAAGCTACTATTAGTGGAAACTCCTTGAAATCAAAAAATAATTTAAATATTAAGTTTCCTAAAAAATGTTTCAGAACGCAAGAAAAAAATTGAAAAAGGGCAGTGATTCAATATACAATAAACTATTATTAAATAAATAAATAGTTATTATTATTCTATAGCAAATATAATTATTCTTAAATAAATTCAATATACATCTACATTTCAAATATACAAATACATGATTGATTTTTGATTTCTCATTAATACAACGGGAGTAGAACTTCTCGTATCGGAGAGCAAATTTTTCATTTATTTTCATATACTATAGCTTTTGCCCACGACTTCATCTGCACTGATTTTTAATAAAAACTTAAATGGAGAGTGAATCAACTAACTCCAACTTAAATTAAAGTTATACTGCATATTATTCACAATGACTTATAGCATTTGTAAATTCAGCCAGCCTACTAATTCTTATTCCTTTGTTGTTCGATTTTAATAAAAGGTCCTATTAAATATTAAATGGCATAATTACAGAACTTTTCATGTGTTTTTGATTGAAATCCACTATTTAATATGTAAAACTGTAATCTCTTGAATTAAAATGTATACTCGGATGGCATTATAGGTATCCGTCGAAAAAAAAAACAGTTTCTCCTCGACCATACCTCGTAATTACAGTAGCTTTTATATTTTTGTGCAATACTTTTAGATAATATATCGAAATGAAATGCCTTGAACATTGAAGAATTAATAATTTAGTTAATTAATTGCATATTATTTAATAAAATCTTACTTATTTAATAAATTATTCAAAGAAATATCAGATAAATGTTTACTGGTATAATATTGACAAAATCGGCATTGTAAATATTGACATGAAAATTAACACTTGCCGGTTTTTAGAATCATTTACTTTTACATATTTTAATTATTTAATAATAATAAAAAAGAAGAGCCATTGTATAAAATGTTCCGATAAAATAAAGCTATTACGAAATAGTATTGAATCAGTGACTGGTAATAAAATGGTAATTGTAAAATGGTACATATTACATGTAAGTTCATTGATAGAAGTTTTAAATGGTTAACGAAGTTACGAAAAAAAGGCAAAATAAAAACCATTCGTGGTCCCAACATTTTAATATATTTATACATCTGTAAATAAAAATAAAACAATTTTACTGGAAAGTTTTTAAAAATTTTGATTGCTCATCGAAAATTTATCATTTTAAAAGTGGACATGTAATTTGTGCAGAGGATGAAAAAAGTAACATTCTGCGAAGGAATTAAAAAAGAAACTAACCATGCTGAATATTTGCAAATGTAAATTTCTTTCCTAGCTCAATAACAATTTTGTATACCAACTAACTTCGATCTATATAAAACAATTAATAATATGATGCAGAATGAAGTTACACATTTAATTAATTTAGTAGCCACATCAATGAATAAGAAATTCAAGGATGCTCGCATTTTTCGATAAGTAAATTTAAATCAACCTCACATATCTGGGGGTTTCAGAATGCAGGATGACCAGAGAAGGCTGGACGAACTAGTATATAGGTACTATCAAACGAAACATGTCAATGAACGCACAAAGGAATAGCGAAAATAAAAAACTCAAGCTGAGAAAATGAAAGAAAGAAATTTCTGGCATGATTCAAATAGGCAAATACTATGTTTTCAAAAGCACAAGTCAACTAACTGAAATTCAATTCTTTCTGAATAGTTGATTTTTTTCGTCTGATAATTCATAAATTTGTTCAATTTTAATTTTATTTGTTATGTTTTAATAGTTGAGAAAATATTTATTTGTATGAATAAAAATGTTGATTTTAGATTATAAAAATGAATATTGAAAAGTAAAGTTTTCGTTGGAAACCAATATTTCTTTTAAATTATCTAAGTCTTGTTTTCAACTACGAAACCTTCTTATATCTCTTTTTGTATTTCCTTCTTATTAGTAGGAGATATTCAAGTATGACTTTTTTTAAAAATCACTTAGGGTAAATTTAACTAATTAAGTATTTAGTGGGAATAAGGAAGTATCATGATGATGATTGGTTAATAAGCAAAATATTATTGAATTAAACTTCATGAAATCAATATTAAAATATAAGTTAATTGATTATAATATTGTAGGACTAAATAAGGTAGAAATTTAAAATTAGTATTTAGTATTTTAAACAACATAGAACGGACCAATACGAATATTTCTTCGCCTGCGCTCTTAATTACGAGTACATTATTCTTTATATTTTTTAATTACTACTTTTTTACAATAACCAGATTTCTAAAATGCCAATGAATTTTACTGATGAATGAATATTTTTTTATATATTTATATTAACCCGTTGAACGGAACACACGTCATAATGACCGGATTGTTTCACACTTTTACTGATAAAAGTGCGATTATCTTTTTGATCATGATCATATCTTGATTGATAATGATAATGATCTCCGGTCAGGTTTGGATGAAAAAATCCAACGGACGAAAAAAATAAAATGTATAAAGACATCAGTCATCATTATCATTATTATGAAAAATCATTTATCATTTGAAAAAATAAAAATAAAAATAAATGTTTTATATCTAATTTTGACTTATTTTTAGCCCTTATCGTACGAAAGGATAGTGATGTGACAACAGTAAACAAACGAATAACCTAACTGATAACTGTAAGGCTACTCACATTTTTAGTGGCAATGAGTGGTTGAGAAAAATGCGTTCCTTCATAACTTCCATGCAAAGAAAATCCCACTTGGTATTCCCAGTGCCCTCTAGCAGCATTAGAAAATTAGCAGCATGTGGACGTTAAAGTTCGCACATCCTTGAGCACGGATTCCATTTGCAGTTGAGGGGAGGTGCTAGAATGAAATTGTGTGTATTTAATTTTCTGGTAGAGGAGGCAGAGCGGATTAGAGACATCTGGTGGCCGGAGTGGGAACCAGCTGCAACGAAGAGTGCCATTGTAGCTCCTTGTAATCCTCTTTAACCTCCGATTCATCGGCCCGATAAATGTGAAGGAAGCACCTTCCATAGTCGCTAATGCGCATAGCCGTCACTTTGGGAATCTCTACAGCTGTCCTAAAACTTCATTCCATTGTCAATGACATAATAGTTTGCTGGGATTTGTTATGTTTTGTTTGCTATTCTGTCACCGCCGGTCCGCCGAAGTATTACAGTTTTACTAGCTTTAGCTTAAAAAGGATTTTAATCGTACGAATTTCGAAAGAGAATAACTCTTAGATACATTTACTCGTTTCTTGATCGTAGTTAAGTACTTAACTCCATGTTGTACCAAAGGACCAAGAATTATGATTTCAAATGTCTAAGATCGATCATTCCATTATTTGATGATCATTCTTATTACATAACTAATTAAAAAATAAAAATAAAAAATGTCACTTACAGATCCGATCCTTCAGTCAAAATTCATTCGTTATATTCCTCGTCATCCCATTTACATTGCTAAAAAAGCATTACACAAAGACCTGAACATACCACTCGTGACTGACACGATCAAGAAAAATAAATTTCACGACTCACAAACGTACTGTTTCAAACATCACTGACTGATACATTACCATAGAATCCGACAAGGAGACTGAAACGTCTCTGGAGCAGGTGTCTAATATATTACTGTAAGATGAACCACGCTAGGAGTAACTTCCATGAGAGGTTTCTCCATCCCCTCTTCCATAACTATTTCTTAGGGAAAGAAGATCAAAAATGCAATATGTGACTAAGGACATTAATATAATTTCTATCAATAAATATTTATTATTTTTATTTTCGTTTTTTTTCACGAAAAATTTGATTGATCTTCAATTTCTTCGCCCTATTCTACTCTAGATTATTTATATTTATTTATTTAAGAATTTATATTTATTAAGCCAATTACAACATTACAAGAGAATCAATCGCAAGCATCACTTGTGATGAGTTTTTCAACATTGAGGGCCTGTTTACAACTCGTATTTACGAAGCCAAGTACAATACGGCTTGAATATTTTCATCTTTAATATCAAAATCAGGTTTTGTTTAGCTCCTGTCGTCTCTGACGCTAGATTCTAAATTCAGATTTGTAATAATATCTTTAATACCACTGGAATGTAATGAGTTTTTCAATCCTGACGATACTTGAATGGTAGGGGCATGTGGATCATCACTTTTCCAATTTTATAATATTATTTTAATTTATAAGTCGTTCAGGAGGAAGAAAAGCAGGTAACTTCAAAGTTTGTTTTTCTTTCTTATTTTTCGTTAGTTTAGTCAAGTACTAGTATGCTCCTGAAACTTCAGATTCTGAACCGGACTAAAACCATGAGAAACAAGGCGACAAAGTATCGGTTCCGCTTTTGATCCTGAACGCTTCACATGATTATAACTTGTGAATATAATTTCGAAACCGACACTGATGGAAACATGTTTAAAATCAAAATAAATTATTGAGAAATGAACTTTCAAAATCATAAAAATGAACCTCATGAAAAATGGTTTATTATTTCTATTTATTATTTATTTTTCTCCCATAACTTTTCACCAGAATAAAGAATGTCACATAATCACGATAAACAGCTTTTATCATCATAACTAAGTTGAAAATTCAAAACAGAGGAATTAAAACAACAAAAAAGAAAAACAATTAAATACTAACGTCATTAGAACGAACTGCTGTTTGTGTATTTTTTTTGTGTTTATAATTAATGGTGATGTCTTTAATCAAGTGCTTGTTTGTACAATGCAGAACATTATTCACACAACTCGCATCGTATCTCATAAAGAGGGACGATCGCATAATTTACACAATGAATTTTGCTGTTAATTATAGCTAACTAAGCAGCCAGCTCCCATATTGATATTTCAATATTTCAGTTTTAAACTAAAATTCGTTTGAGGCTATTACTAGGCAAAAGCTCTATGCTCCCAATTGATTACAAAAGACTCATATAAGACCATTTTGGACTTACGGAGTAGAGCTTTGTTGGCTCAACTAATCATTCGAATTCCTCTCTTATCTCATTCCTTACGATCCAAAATCCTCTATGATCTTTATTTTATTACGAATAAAGTCATCCGTAATCTCCTTAATGTCACATTTTTTGCTGATTTGTCCCGAACCCGGTATCAGTCCTTTCTTGACAAGCATTATGCACACTGAAACCAACAAGTTTCAAACCTAGCAACCTCTTTAATACCCGATGATCCTCCGAGGCATCGGAAAAGCTTGGAGCTTGTTATGGAAGGATAGGTATCTAGTTTGGGCCAAATCAGCAACATATGGGATATTAAGATCATGATAGATGAGTTTGTTTGCGACATAACAAGGAGCATTGAGGATTTTACGATGGAAGATTGCAAGGATTGGATATGAGATTAATTGAATGGCTTAGTAGAGCCCCAAAGCTCAACTCCATATATCCAAATAGGTCTGATAACTGTCATGTAAATGAGTCTTTTGTAATTAATTGGGAGCTTAGAGCATTTGTCCAGTAAATGTTGAAGTAGGCGAAAACGTCGAGCAGTTTCTTGTCTTTTCAGTCTTGTATGAGGACTCCAAGTGAGACGTTTGTCCAGATGGAGTCCTAGGTAACGCATCTGTTCGACAGGGATCAGTGAAATATTATTAAAGGATACAGTAGGGCAGGAATTCGTAGTTAAGTACTTAACTCCATTTACGAGGAAGGGTGAAGGTAATGTGATGGGATTTGTTAGGATCCCCTTGCCTTTTAAATTGAATTTGTTATTTGAGTACTACCAGTGGTTAGTTCTATGTTCCCTTAGATGTTTGCAATCATATTTCATTCATAATATTTATTTGCTATATTATAATGTTTACTTGTTGTATTGTAAGGGAGCAGGATAGCTCAGTGGTAGAGCGATCAGTTGCTGTGCTGCAGGTTCCAAATAAGGCAGTGGTGACAGTGGCACCAATTTAATTGTACTTTTAAATGCCGGGGATGGTCCCAGTGGGATCTGAAGACCATACTGGGGATCACCCATACTCTATAATGTGGATACAGGAAAAAACCTACCGATTGAGCGTGCTCTAGGACGAATCACCTCTCTGCACAACCGTTGCCCTAGAAACAGAACAGTCTACGCCAATAACCTACATTGTTTGTAGTGTTACATGTTTATTTATGATTATAATTACAGTTTTAAATTTCAATAAATACGTTTTTATATTTTTTTACATTATGGCATTTTACAGTATAATCACAATTACTCATCAGTCCAATACAGTACCTTATTAGTCTTAAACGAGTATTTTTTATACGTGGTTGGATTGTGTTCTTTTAATTTTGGCTCTATTATATACGCAGAGATTTTTTCCGCACGAAAAATTCGTTTATAAATGTGCCGATTTGGTTGGCTTATTAGGACCACGGCACATACGAGCAAATTGAGCTCTTAATTGTACAGCTTCGTGCTGAAGGTGTGCGACTGACGTGTTTTGGAATTGAGAGATAAGCAAAATGGATTGCTCTTGGGTTGGTCCTGTGCTGGATAGCTACTTTTAGTTTCATCTTATTAACGATAAAATATTCATTAATTTAAAAAGACTTGATTAATTTTTTCAGTGGCATGAAAAAAATATGAGACAAACTTAGTTCGCTCCACCTAGGAGACTTCCACGATTAAAATTCTAGTTAAATAAGTCGTAACTTATTTTTTCTCCTAAGTGAGTTAATTGCACTAATGGAAGCAGAATCGTGTCCTTCTCCTATTATTAGGTATAAAATGGAGTTCTGATATAAGCGATAACTCCATTTCGAGCAAAGGTTTGAATTAGCCACTTATGCGCTACGAAAATAACACGATTCAGCTTCCCTTAGTACAACTAATTCATTTTTTTTAAAAATCGACCTATTTTTCCCCGAGGCTGAACAATTATTTCTTGAACCTCCAAACCGACCACGAGTTCTTCACATTATCCTTTCTATTTCATTGTTATCCATAATTCCTCATCTTCTAAAAGTGCCTATCCTCTTGGCGAATATAATGGCCTTGACCACTGCACGAAACAAATCTATCCATGTTAATTCTGAGGTTTTTCAGCCAGAGTAACGCCTGTGACCTGGACTTCTCCTTCCTTCAATCTTGCACTGTATGATTAACTGAATTTTTCATTTCGCATCGGATGATCAAACTATTTCAATTTCTTTTGATTCTGTCCAATATCTATACGGGCCTCCGTAAATGTAGTATGATTTCGTCGCTGAGATGGCGCGCCCGTAAAACTGTGAGCATAAGCCGATAACACCACATCTCGAATTCTTGTAGACGTTTACTTGAATCGTCTGTAATGTCCATTTCTCTGCTGCGTAGGATAACTCTGAGAACACTTAACATCTTAGTACTCTGGTCTGTATAGCTTTAGCAACTTTAGGTTTCATATCACCTTTCATTATCCACAATAGCAAACATATTTCAAAAGCTTTCCTTGATTCGAATAAAGCTATCTGCAACATTCTTTGGTCTTCAGAACAAAATCAGCCCATTACCCTTCATTTTTTAAGGCTCTTTTCAGTTTTTAGACTAATTTTTCCAGTTTCCTGCCTCACCTCATTATTCCCAAGGTTTCAGTATCTTCCTCTTCCTTTTTTGGCTTCTTTACAACTTCTTAGACTTTACGATGCATTCAACTTGCAAGGTCTAAAGCCCAGCTCAATAGAATTGCTTTCATGCAATTAACTATGCATTCATTTTTTATAATGAATTTCTTCATTGATTTTAGATATGGATTTCCTTCGAAAAATTCCGCTCAGTACTATTATCCTCAATCCGTATACAATACAAGTACTACTTGTTAAAAATGGGTAACAACAAATCTATATTCCCCATAACAACATTAAATACTACTATCCAAAATTCATAGATTTTTATTACTAGTGAATTTTTCAGATATTTTTTATTTCAGTTAACATATCTCTCCTTCAAAAGAACATTGACAAAATTGGGATTTTTAGTTAATCCTTCAGTAGCACTTGCATTGATTGAAGCTTTTTAGTTCAGGAATGGCATATCCGATATTCCATTTCCACCATGTTTTTTTAATAAAGTTTTTAAATAAAATTTTGAGCTGTATCATGTTCGAACTTGATGTTTTGAGGGATGGGATTAATGACATAAGTTGAAATAAATAATTTTTCAATGTTTTTAACATTTTCTAATAGTTAATTCTTGGGAACAGAATTTCAATACCGTCGTTAATAGGACAATAGGAATGCCTTGCTTTACCAATAAGCAATGTTTTATTTTTTTAAATCTCATGGACCTTTCAAATACCCCTGAAAAATTACGTTTTTTGATTTATGACATTGTTAATTTGAAGGAACAATATGTCAGACACAATTATATTTATAAAATTTACGATTCAAATTTATAGTTGATAGATTGTTAATTGACAATAACAATTTACGCAACCAATGCCTGAGTGAACCAACGGCAGTCCATTGGGAGGGCCGGGTACTGCAGATACTCCATTAGCCGGGGCACAAAAACACTTACAGCGATGCAGAACCCGGCGGTTGGCTAGCTTTAATGTGCTCGTGTTTTTTTCATTCAATTACTTTGTCAGAGAGGTTAGCTTTGAAATTATCTCTTTCATCTAACCAATTTTATATCAAAGTCATTTTGATTAACATTCCATAGTTAATACTATAAAAGTTTCAGATCCACTCCAGAAGAAGTGAAAAAAATTAAGAAGGAACTGCATAAATTTAAATATTTTCAATACTTTTATACCATATAATGTATTCTATTAAAAGAAAATCAGACATGCATCTGACTTAGCATTAACTTTCATTAACTTTATTAGAAAATGATAGTAACAAGTTTCGTGCACCCATTTATATTAAAAACATATAAAATTTCATTATAACGTTTGCTATTTTATATTTCTAATCCTATATCTCCAATAGGTGATTTACAGTTAATCATAATAATGTCTACTCATCCCATTTCCTCAATCTGCGGGTGTTCGTCAAGGCACTATCCTCGGCCCAATCCTCTACACCGTTTATACAGCTGAAATCCCAACTCATCCTAATACTATCATTACCACGTATGCGGATGGTACATATCTATTATCAGTCAACACTAATCCTGTTATAGCATCCCATACTCTTCAATCCCGTATCACTGATCTGGAAGAATGGTGTCAAAACTGGTGGATTAAAATAAATTCCCACAAATCCCATCAAATCAGCTTTACCCTCCTTCGTAAACCAACGACTTCCTGTCCTCCTGTATCGTTTAATAACATCCCACTGATTCCTGTAGAGCAGGTCCGGTACTTAGGACTACACCTGGACAAACGCTTAACTTGGAATCCATATACTAGACTGAAACAACAAGAAACAGCTCGCCGTTTTAGGCTACTTCAACATTTAATAGACAAACGCTCTATGCTCCCAATTAATTACAAAAGACTCATTTACATGAAAAGCGTAGATCTAATCTGGAGTTACGGAGTACAGCTTTGGGGCTCCACTAAGCCGTCGACTTCCTCTCGTATTCAATCCTTACAATTCAAAATACTTCATAAAATTCTCGATGCTCCTTACTTTGTTACGAACAAAGTAATCCATAATGGCCTTAATCTTTAATTAACCTTGTGTTAATTTGAAGTCTAAACTAAGCAATTGTTTATAATTTTTGAGTGTTCTGCGAGAAATGAATCTGTGTAGGCTGGGTGATTTTGTCGATGAAGTCCAGGTAGTGTTACATTTTTTAATTTTTCTCTTTAATTGCTCTCGTTAATTGTTACTCTTGTTCGCTAAAAAAGAATGATTTCAATCGTATACTCGTACAGTCGTTATAGAATATTTTCATTCATTATTTGAGCGATCGGTATGTGAAAGATGTCAGTCACAACAGAATTCAGGTCACTGTGATGAGTATTAGGTCCAAGAAAGGTGAGGAATAGTACTGTTTTTAAGCCCATGGTTGTGCGAAATAACCGCCAGTGACTTCAGTGACTCTGGTTAATTTCTGAGCTATCTCACTCTCTTATTCCAGCCATGGATAGAATATACTCATTTTTTTTTATTTTCATCGTATATATTCATTAGCATTTTATAGTCATAGCATAAGAAAAGTAAAGATTGTTCATAATATTCAGTTTGCTTTACATTAATTCAGAAAATTTCGAATTCAAAAGCATGTCTCTTTAATTCCATATCTGCAGATTTATATACTCATATAGTGAAAAGTATGATATGGTGAAAACTTCTTATGATGACATGGTTACAGGTAGGATGAAATGCCACTAATCTTGGCTTGTATAATTTTTGCTATTAATATTTACACTTATTCTTTAAAAATGTATATAATGTTACACCAATTACCGGGTGTATGTAAGCATCAAAGTTTAAAAGACAAGAGTGCTACTAATTTTCTTATAAAGGTGTTTAATAGTAATGTTAATTTAAAAATTAAGAGTAATTAATTAATTTTAAATTTATGCATCATAATGTTAACTATTCATATTAACATAATAAAAATAAATTTGATAACGTTTTAGCAGGTTAGTCTAAAATTGGTGAATAAACCCACAGTATATAGAAAGTACTAATATGTAACTATAGGTACCCTATATGTAACCTACTATACTGTTCACAGCTATTCAGTGCTTGAACGAATAAAAATTTGCCACAGAGGGAAATTTCAAATTCAGATGCCGAGAATAAAGTCTCATACATTCAAAAAGACTTTGTATTATTACATACATATTTAAGTGAACAAACATGGTCCATTCTGAAAAGAAAAATGGATTTTTTAAAAATGTATTTCAAAGTTGCATGTGTATTAATGTAAATTTCTGGATTGCGTTCTAATAAATTTCAAACTTGACTGGTTCTAGAAATGCATGTTATTTTAATTTTATAATATATACAGTAGTTACTTTCTAGTTATTTATTTCTTAAATAAGCAATTACTCGTATATTAAAATATTGGTTAATGCAAAATAATCTTTCGTGGCTCGGCTGTTTATTCAATGTATATTCTTTTCTTTCATAAAAGTACTTTTATCCATTTTTTGGAAAACGTAAACTATAACTTTCCGATCATTTAAAACATGCTAAGTTGAAACTTAATGTACATGTAATTTAGGTTTTAAATGGCCCCCATTTTCCATTGCTAATAACACTTTGTTTTTTTTTGTTCTACATTCATACAGTTATTCATTTTAAACAATTAAATTAGTATAATTTATCTATTTTATAAAGTAAAACAATATTTCATAACTAGGCTCTCTATTCAGGGTTTATTATTTCCTATTTTTTTTTTTAAGTACAAAAATGAAAAATGTTTGGAGTATAAAAGTACTTTCATCCATTTTTCAGAAAACGTAAACTTACCGATCACTTTCAAAATGGTAAGTTGAAACCTAATAAAATACATGTAATATACATTTGTCTGTGCTAATAAGACGAAATTTGAAATTGGAGTTAAAAGAAAGGTAAATCTTACTGCTTTAAGGTTTCAACGAAATGGGAAATTCTTTAAAGAAAATTATGATTCCTACAACGTCCAATTTATGCGTAATGTTGCACCTTAGTTGAAAACATCATTAAAAAATCATAATAATTATCTAAAAAAAATCTGGCTGTAGAAATATAATTAATTCAATTATAGTGAAGTGAGGTTTGAAATGAAGTTTTATCAAATGGTACAAGATCCCTTTAAATCGATACATTTCGTCGTTATGAGAGGTACCATTGAATAAGTAGGAACAAATATTTCCATCTTGAATACTGAAGAACTTATCAGAAAAAAAATGAAAGTAAATGAAATCTATTATAATCCTTTGGGTACTTGTGACGGGTCAGGCAATTCTCTTGAATGTGAATTTCGTTAAAGTTAAAGGGAAATCGTGGAACGGGGATATTAAAAACCATTGTGTACGTTCTATAAAAGGCGTTTTCGGTAGGAAATTACCTGAAGGGCCAAGAAGGAGCCTTAAGGGTCTTATTACTTTGTATCGTTGATCTATACTTTAATTTAGCTATACACTTTTCGCCAAATCGATTAAATCTACATTTTAATATTGCGTTTTAATAGGATTTCATGAAGTCAATAAATATTAAATTATCTCTTTTAAATTAAAAAATAATAATAGGATATTCAAAAATAAAAATTACTATTCTCTATCAGTTTTCTTATTGTGTAATAACAATTGTTAGCTTAACTTCACGATTATTTTTTTTTTTTAAAATAGTCGTGTTTTTTAAAAATATTAACATACTTATTATTGAAGTAATAATTATTTATGTACTTTGCTGTACTATATTTTTTTCCTTCTTAATCAAAATTCATTAATTGATTAGATATTTCCATAAAAAACCTTGTAATAACCGTTAGGTTTTTCTGTATTTAATGTATGACAATCAACAAAGTATATTTTCTATTTAATTTAATTTTGAAAATAAAAATACATTGTGAAAGACTATAAACCGAATAAATTAGAAAAAAAATATCTTGTATCTCTTCAACCCATAAAGGGTCTTTGGTAAAGACATGAGGGAGGTGATTTAGGTGAGATCACGCTCACCAGTCACTTCTTTCCCACACTTTATAGAGGCTGGGTGGGCCCCAGGAGGATCCAACATGGTCCATCCGTAGTTGTTAACAGACTAAATAATTTATCTGCTACAGTTGGATTTCAACCAAGAACCTTTAGTACAGCAATCTACACTCGAAGCTACCACGCTCTAATAAACGACTATATCAACCGAATTAATTGATTATTTAAAATAAATTTCCCTATTTGAATTTATTTCGAAGTTACAGACAATTTATCCCGAGTATATGGTGTAGATTTTTCTTTTACTGTTTTATTACTATTAATTTTTTTTTCTAATATAAATTATATTATAAATTATAAATAGTCATTTTATCTTTAAAAAATTGAGTACTACCAGTGGGTAGTTTCTCAACTTGTCATTCTCATGTCATTATGTAACACGCATTCTATTTACTTGTTGTATAGTTGTAATACAGTTGTAAATATCAATAAATAAATTTAAAAAAAAAAATATCTTTAAAATCTGTTGAAAGTATATTGTTGGCTGGTGTCTGAGGAGAATAAAAATTAATATGGTTTAATTTAAGCAGATATCACTTCACCCGTTTTATAAAGTGCCTATAAATTTATAATTAAAAAAAATTAAAGTCAGTACTTATTATAAGTTATTTAAGAAGATTATGAGCTACCTAATTTTCTCTACTGCTTATAGAATCAAAATATTCAGCAAACGGACGGCATGATATTAGGTTAACATCCTACACGAATCCCACAATACATACACTGAAGCATAAATAAAGGGGAATATTACATCTATAAAATAAAATTCAAATTATTTTGGAAAATTAAATATCCGTTGAACTTTCAAATCTCAGTTTGGATTTCTGCACATGGAAATAAAAAATAATTCGCTTAATTTACTCGGTCTCGTTTCTTAAAAT